>JALDNG010000105.1:95000-830000 GCA_024349245.1 Neodontobutis hainanensis | reverse complement strand
TGGGTTTTGAACAGGTTTCAGCTGGTTTTGAACATGTTTTAGTTGGTTTTGAACAGGTTTTAGTTGGTTTTGAACAGGTTTCAGTTGGTTTTGAACAGGTTTCAGCTGGTTTTGAACAGGTTTCAGCTGGTTTTGAACATGTTTTAGTTGGTTTTGAACAGGTTTTAGTTAGTTTTGAACAGGTTTTAGTTGGTTTTGAACAGGTTTCTGCTGGTTTCGAACAGGTTTCAGTTGGTTTTGAACAGGTTTTAGTTGGTTTTGAACAGGTTTTAGTTAGTTTTGAACAGGTTTTAGTTGGTTTTGAACAGGTTTCTGCTGGTTTTGAACAGGTTTCAGTTGGTTTTGAACAGGTTTGGGTGGGTTTTGAACAGGTTTTAGTTGGTTTTGAACAGGTTTTAGTTGGTTTTGAACAGGTTTCTGCTGGTTTTGAACAGGTTTCAGTTGGTTTTGAACAGGTTTGGGTGGGTTTTGAACAGGTTTTAGTTGGTTTTGAACAGGTTTAGTTGGTTTTAAACAGGTTTCTGCTGGTTTTGAACAGGTTTCTGCTGGTTTTGAACAGGTTTCTGCTGGTTTTGAACAGGTTTCTGCTGGTTTTGAACAGGTTTCTGCTGGTTTTGAACAGGTTTCAGTTGGTTTTGAACAGGTTTGAGTGGGTTTTGAACAGGTTTTAGTTGGTTTTGAACAAGTTTCAGCTGGTTTTGAACAAGTTTCAGCTGGTTTTGAACAGGTTTCAGCTGGTTTTGAACAAGTTTCAGCTGGTTTTGAACGGGTTTTAGTTGGTTTTGAACAGGTTTTAGTTGGTTTTGAACATGTTTCTGCTGGTTTTGAACAGGTTTCAGTTGGTTTTGAACAGGTTGGGGTGGGTTTTGAACAGGTTTTAGTTGGTTTTGAACAGGTTTAGTTGGTTTTGAACAGGTTTAGTTGGTTTTGAACAGGTTTAGTTGGTTTTGAACAGGTTTCAGCTGGTTTTGAACAGGTTTCAGCTGGTTTTGAACAAGTTTCAGCTGGTTTTGAACAGGTTTTAGTTAGTTTTGAACTGTGCCCTTCTCGTGTAACGGCTCAGAGGCTCATCAGTATTCGGGAGCGGGACCTCTGTTTCCGCGGCGACGCAGAAGGAGTTAATGGACCGTATCCGACAGAGAGCTGACATTTACAGCTTCTTAATTAAAAAGTCGAACAGCGACTTACATAAAGTTTACGGACAGACTCTGAACTCTCAGCAAACACTGAAGTCATGACTCTTTCCTGATACTTTCTAAAAAAAAAAAATACACAAGAAGGTTTTGTTTGTCCCGAGTTTAGACTTACAGGCAGTGTATACCTGTCAATAAAAAGTACAGCAGTTCCCCTAATTCAAATCATATTCAGGCTCTGATCCCAGCTCCAGACTACAAAGACCATGATGCTTTGCAGTTGTAAGCACCAACGTCATTAACATTTATATTTATATTGTGTAAGTGATGCACATGTCTGACCTTCCCACCCATAAATCTCACTGCCTTTGAGTTCTCCTCTGTCTAGTGTCTCCTCACAGGCCACCGTACTACAGCATCGCCATAGAAACGCCACAGACGGTCACATGACAACCACTCATTTAAGTTGAAATTTAGAGGAAACCAACATTCATTTTGGATAAAAACCAGGACTAAACCAGGTCTAAACATGGACTAAACATGGACTAAACCAGGTCTAAACATGGACAAAACATGGACTAAACCAGGTCTAAACATGGACTAAACCAGGTCTAAACATGGACTAAACCAGGATCTAAACATGGACTAAATCAGGTCTAAACCAGGACTAACTTAGACTCCAGCTGCTGCCTGATCCCACACATATCTCTCTCTCATATTAGCATATCTATAGGTTGACCTCTGACCCCAGCGTTACGCGAGTAAAATGCAAATGGCACTAAACCCAGTCTTCTTCTTCTCATGCTAAAAAGGCCACATGCAAACGTCGAAGCGTCTTTGTCGGATCCAGACGCAGAGGTCAGAGGTCGTGGTGCGGATCAGGCATATGTCGCTGCAATCAGAGAGAAGGGAATCATGGGAACGACACGATCCAAAGGTTTTCATTTTTCAGAAACCAGACGGAAATGATTATACAAAACCTCATTTACAATTTAGATTTAATAAGAACCCAGAAGAACAACTGTTCTGGTCCAGGGCTGAGTTTAGTCCAGGTTTACTTTTACACACGCCTCAGAGGAAAGAGGAGTACACAGACTGTAGTGGGCTTGTTTTTGTTTTTCTGAGGTTCCAGACACAAACATGACCTTTTTCTAAATACCTGTTCAAAACTCCTCTCTGTTTCTGTTTTAACCCAACTGAATCAAAGTTCAACAGAACACATGCCTGTAAGGTCTGCACTGAGCGAGCGTTAGCCCCATCCTCACCAGTTCACAAACATGTCAACGACCCCTGGACTCTGACACCTCTGCTCGAGTTAGTTCACTCACCTGCAACTACCTCACATTTTATGAACCTCTCTCATAACCAAGGTGATTTATTGGATTTGAACAGGTTTGAGTTGGATTTGAGCAGGTTTGAGTTGGATTTGAGCAGGTTTGAGTTGGATTTGAGCAGGTTTGAGTTGGATTTGAACAGGTTTGAGTTGGATTTGAGCAGGTTTGAGTTGGACTTTAACAGGTTTGAGTTGGACTTGAACAGGTTTGAGTTGGATTTGAGCAGGTTTGAGTTGGATTTGAGCAGGTTTGAGTTGGATTTGAGCAGGTTTGAGTTGGATTTGAGCAGGTTTGAGTTGGATTTGAGCAGGTTTGAGTTGGATTTGAGCAGGGTTGAGTTGGATTTGAGCAGGTTTGAGTTGGACTTTAACAGGTTTGAGTTGGACTTGAACAGGTTTGAGTTGGATTTGAGCAGGTTTGAGTTGGATTTGAGCAGGTTTGAGTTGGATTTGAGCAGGGTTGAGTCTGACTTGAACAGGTATGAGTTGGATTTGAACAGGTTTGAGTTGGATTTGAGCAGGTTTGAGTTGGATTTGAGCAGGTTTGAGTTGGACTTGAACAGGTTTGAGTTGGATTTGAGCAGGTTTGAGTTGGATTTGAGCAGGTTTGAGTTGGATTTGAGCAGGGTTGAGTTGGATTTGAGCAGGTTTGAGTTGGACTTTAACAGGTTTGAGTTGGACTTGAACAGGTTTGAGTTGGATTTGAGCAGGTTTGAGTTGGATTTGAGCAGGTTTGAGTTGGATTTGAGCAGGGTTGAGTTGGATTTGAGCAGGTTTGAGTTGGACTTTAACAGGTTTGAGTTGGACTTGAACAGGTTTGAGTTGGATTTGAGCAGGTTTGAGTTGGATTTGAGCAGGTTTGAGTTGGATTTGAGCAGGGTTGAGTCTGACTTGAACAGGTATGAGTTGGATTTGAACAGGTTTGAGTTGGATTTGACAGGTTTTTGTTGGATTTGAGCAGGTTTAAGTTGGACTTGAACAGGTTTTTGTTGGATTTGAGCAGGTTTGAGTTGGATTTGAACAGGTTTTTGTTGGATTTGAACAGGTTTTTGTCGTACTTGAACAGGTTTGAGTTGGATTTGAACAGGTTTAGGTTGGATCTGACCCCAGGCCCTGTTGGACTGACTCCAGGTGTAAAGGTTCAGGTCACGTAGAGCCGGTCGATGAACACGTTTATTTGACTGAAACTGAACCCTGTCAGGGTCAGTGACCTTTTCTGCTTTAACTTCATAGAAAAGATCAAAGTGAACATTTAACCTGTTCATAGTGTCTTATTCACCTGCAGCTGGTTCAACGCAGAGTTAAACCTGCAGCAGGTTCTACACAGAGTTAAACCTGCAGCAGGTTCTACACAGAGTTAAACCTGCAGCAGGTTCTACACAGAGTTAAACCTGCAGCAGGTTCTACACAGAGTTAAACCTGCAGCAGGTTCTACACAGAGTTAAACCTGCAGCAGGTTCTACACAGAGTTAAACCTGCAGCAGGTTCAACACAGAGTTAAACCTGCAGCAGGTTCAACACAGAGTTAAACCTGCAGCAGATTCTACACAGAGTTAAACCTGCAGCAGGTTCAACACAGAGTTAAACCTGCAGCTGTTTTAAATATAATAAATTAAATATAAAAAGATAAAAATGCTAATCTATAAAAAAGTTACACGTCATAAACAAACAGCAGTTCTTTGACGAAAGGTCAGCTGCAGTGTCTCGTCCTGAGACGACCCCAGACGAGGTCACAGCTGTGGGTCCAGACAACATCTGCCCCTCAGACAGGCCCCGCCCCTCAGACAGGCCCCGCCCCTCAGACAGGCCCCACCCCCTCAGCAGAGACTCCCATCTGTCACTGCTGCAACATACCACCACACCAGGACGAGACTAGACTGACTAAAACCAGAGCCAGACCAGTCAGACCAAAGCACAGACCGACTAAAACCAGAGCCAGACCAGTCAGACCAAAGCACAGACCGACTAAAACCAGAGCCAGACCAGTCAGACCAAAGCACAGACCGACTAAAACCAGAGCCAGACCAGTCAGACCAAAGCACAGACCGACTAAAACCAGAGCCAGACCAGTCAGACCAAAGCACAGACCAACTAAAACCAGAGCCAGACCACTCAGACCAAAGCAGACACCGACTAAAACCAGAGCCAGACCAGTCAGACCAAAGCAGAGACCGACTAAAACCAGAAGCCCGAGGACAGATGGAGACGAGACAAAAGCAGTTTTAGAGATAAACTTGGTACAACTCAAAAACACACACTGTTTTCAGTCTTTTTTTCTGGGGTTTCCCAGACCTTGACCTTGTTCTGGCCCAGCTCTGGTCTAAACCAGGTTTAAACCAGGTCTAAACCAAGTCTAAACCAAGTCTAAACTAGGTCTAAACCAAGTCTAAACCAAGTCTAAACTAGGTCTAAACCAAGTCTAAACCAAGACTAAACTAGGTCTAAACCAGGTCTAAAACAAGTCTAAACCAGGTCTAAACCAGGACCAAACCAGGACCTCTAAACGGCAGAGTCTCAGAAAGAGTCTGTGTCAGATTCAGTGTCAGATTCAGTGTCAGTGTCAGTGTCAGATTCAGAATCAGTGTCAGATTCAGAGTCAGTGTCAGATTCAGAGTCAGATTCAGAGTCAGATTCAGAGTCAGTGTCAGATTCAGAGTCAGATTCAGAGTCAGTGTCAGATTCAGAGTCAGTGTCAGAGTCGGAGCAGAAAGCTGTTTAACAGAGTTGTACAAGTGACAGGAGAGAGAGGCATTGGATGAGACACAGAACAGCAGCAGCATTGGTTTAGTGCTGCTCTACTTCCTGTTCCGCAGCAAATCAGAGCAGACGTATTGTATTTTATTACTTTTTTGTTTTACATGATGTGTTCAAAAACAGTAGCTCCTCTGGTGTCGCAGAAACACCTGGAGTGTAACGATCATAAGGTTTATTTAGTGAGTGTTGAGAAAACTTTTGAGGAATGTCTCACTTTAGATTCAACACTGAACTCACAACAAGCACAAACAAAGAGTAGAAAAACATTGATGAACACTGCTCAAGTCAGAACCAAAGACCTCGAAAAGGTCTCCAACTTAGACCAGGTCCAGACTCAATGAGGTCAGTGTTAGTTAAGTCTTAGACCAGGTCCAGACTCACGGAGGTCAGAGTTAGTCCAGACTTAGACCAGGTCCAGACTCAATGAGGTCAGAGTTAGTTCAGTCTTAGACCAGGTCCAGACTCAATGAGGTCAGAGTTAGTTCAGTCTTAGACCAGGTCCAGACTCACGGAGGTCAGAGTTAGTTCAGTCTTAGACCAGGTCCAGACTCACGGAGGAGACAGAGTTAGTCCAGTCTTAGACCAGGTCCAGACTCAATGAGGTCAGTGTTAGTCCAGTCTTAGACCAGGTCCAGACTCAATGAGGTCAGTGTTAGTCCAGTCTTAGACCAGGTCCAGACTCAATGAGGTCAGTGTTAGTCCAGTCTCAGACCAGGTCCAGACTCAATGAGGTCAGAGTTAGTCCAGACTTAGACCAGATCCAGACTCAATGAGGTCAGAGTTAGTCCAGTCCTAGACCAGGTCCAGACTCAATGAGGTCAGAGCTAATTCAGTCTCAGACCAGGTCCAGACTCAATGAGGTCAGAGTTAGTCCAGTCTTAGACCAGGTCCAGACTCACGGAGGTCAGAGTTAGTCCAGTCTCAGACCAGGTCCAGACTCACGGAGGTCAGAGTTAGTCCAGTCTTAGACCAGGTCCAGACTCAATGAGGTCAGAGTTAGTCCAGTCCTAGACCAGGTCCAGACTCACGGAGGTCAAAGTTAGTCCAGTCTCAGACCAGGTCCAGACTCAATGAGGTCAGAGTTAGTTCAGTCCTAGACCAGGTCCAGACTCACGGAGGTCAAAGTTAGTCCAGTCTCAGACCAGGTCCAGACTCACGGAGGTCAGAGTTAGTCCAGTCTCAGACCAGGTCCAGACTCACGGAGGTCAGAGTTAGTCCAGACTTAGACCAGGTCCAGACTCAATGAGGTCAGAGTTAGTTCAGTCCTAGACCAGGTCCAGACTCACGGAGGTCAAAGTTAGTCCAGTCTCAGACCAGGTCCAGACTCACGGAGGTCAGAGTTAGTCCAGTCTCAGACCAGGTCCAGACTCAATGAGGTCAGAGTTAGTCCAGACTTAGACCAGGTCCAGACTCAATGAGGTCAGAGCTAGTTCAGTCTCAGACCAGGTCCAGACTCAATGAGGTCAGAGTTAGTCCAGTCCTAGACCAGGTCCAGACTCACGGAGGTCAGAGTTAGTCCAGTCTCAGACCAGGTCCAGACTCACGGAGGTCAGAGTTAGTCCAGTCTTAGACCAGGTCCAGACTCAATGAGGTCAGAGTTAGTTCAGTCCTAGACCAGGTCCAGACTCACGGAGGTCAAAGTTAGTCCAGTCTCAGACCAGGTCCAGACTCACGGAGGTCAGAGTTAGTCCAGTCTCAGACCAGGTCCAGACTCACGGAGGTCAGAGTTAGTTCAGTCTTAGACCAGGTCCAGACTCACGGAGGTCAGAGTTAGTCCAGACTTAGACCAGGTCCAGACTCAATGAGGTCAGAGTTAGTCCAGTCCTAGACCAGGTCCAGACTCACGGAGGTCAGAGTTAGTCCAGTCTCAGACCAGGTCCAGACTCACGGAGGTCAGAGTTAGTCCAGTCTTAGACCAGGTCCAGACTCAATGAGGTCAAAGTTAGTCCAGTCTCAGACCAGGTCCAGACTCAATGAGGTCAGAGTTAGTTCAGTCCTAGACCAGGTCCAGACTCACGGAGGTCAAAGTTAGTCCAGTCTCAGACCAGGTCCAGACTCACGGAGGTCAGAGTTAGTCCAGACTTAGACCAGGTCCAGACTCAATGAGGTCAGAGTTAGTTCAGTCCTAGACCAGGTCCAGACTCACGGAGGTCAAAGTTAGTCCAGTCTCAGACCAGGTCCAGACTCACGGAGGTCAGAGTTAGTCCAGTCTCAGACCAGGTCCAGACTCAATGAGGTCAGAGTTAGTCCAGACTTAGACCAGGTCCAGACTCAATGAGGTCAGAGCTAGTTCAGTCTCAGACCAGGTCCAGACTCAATGAGGTCAGAGTTAGTCCAGTCCTAGACCAGGTCCAGACTCACGGAGGTCAGAGTTAGTCCAGTCTCAGACCAGGTCCAGACTCACGGAGGTCAGAGTTAGTCCAGTCTTAGACCAGGTCCAGACTCAATGAGGTCAGAGTTAGTCCAGTCCTAGACCAGGTCCAGACTCACGGAGGTCAGAGTTAGTCCAGTCTCAGACCAGGTCCAGACTCAATGAGGTCAGAGTTAGTCCAGTCTCAGACCAGGTCCAGACTCACGGAGGTCAGAGTTAGTCCAGTCTTAGACCAGGTCCAGACTCACGGAGGTCAGAGTTAGTCCAGACTTAGACCAGGTCCAGAATCAATGAGGTCAGTGTTAGTCCAGTCTTAGACCAGGTCCAGACTCAATGAGGTCAGAGTTAGTCCAGTCTCAGACCAGGTCCAGACTCACGGAGGTCAGAGTTAGTCCAGTCTTAGACCAGGTCCAGACTCACGGAGGTCAGAGTTAGTTCAGTCCTAGACCAGGTCCAGACTCACGGAGGTCAAAGTTAGTCCAGTCTCAGACCAGGTCCAGACTCACGGAGGTCAGAGTTAGTCCAGTCTCAGACCTGGTCCAGACTCACGGAGGTCAGAGTTAGTCCAGTATCAGACCAGGTCCAGACTCACAGAGGTCAGAGTTAGTCCAGTCTCAGACCAGGTCCAGACTCAATAAGGTCAGTGTTAGTCCAGTCTTAGACCAGGTCCAGACTCACAGAGGTCAGAGTTAGTCCAGTCTTAGACCAGGTCCAGACTCAATGAGGTCAGAGTTAGTCCAGTCTCAGACCAGGTCCAGACTCAATGAGGTCAGAGTTAGTCCAGTCCTAGACCAGGTCCAGACTCAATGAGGTCAGAGTTAGTCCAGTCTCAGACCAGGTCCAGACTCACGGAGGTCAGAGTTAGTCCAGTCTTAGACCAGGTCCAGACTCAATGAGGTCAGAGTTAGTCCAGTCCTAGACCAGGTCCAGACTCAATGAGGTCAGAGTTAGTCCAGTCTCAGACCAGGTCCAGACTCAATGAGGTCAGAGTTAGTCCAGTCCTAGACCAGGTCCAGACTCAATGAGGTCAGAGTTAGTCCAGTCTCAGACCAGGTCCAGACTCACGGAGGTCAGAGTTAGTCCAGTCCTAGACCAGGTCCAGACTCAATGAGGTCAGAGTTAGTCCAGTCTCAGACCAGGTCCAGACTCAATGAGGTCAGAGTTAGTCCAGTCTCAGACCAGGTCCAGACTCATGGAGGTCAGAGTTAGTCCAGTCCTAGACCAGGTCCAGACTCACGGAGACAGAGTTAGTCCAGACTTAGACCAGGTCCAGACTCAATGAGGTCATAAAAGCAGAGTGTGAACAGTTAAAAGTGAACAATGAAAAGAGAGTCGAGGGAAGGAAGTAGGAGCAGAAGGAGGACTAGATGGAAGACCAAGAGTAAAGAAAGGAGAAGTAAAAGAGGAGGAAGGATGAAAAGGATGTTCCTGTAAGAGGTCTGTGTTCACTACGAGGCCACATGACTCCATTCATCCCTGCCTCCTCCTCCTCCGTAGAGCTGTAGTAAAGCGCGTGCACGGGGAGGACACGCGCACACGGCAGACAATCACTGCACACGCGCGCTCACATGCACACATATCCGCACAACCGCGCGCGGATCAGGGGAGAAGAAGGCGACTAGAGCCGGCTCCACCAAAATGGAGAGAAGGGAAATGAGGACACGGCCGAGGATCCTCAGCTCACCTCGGCCTCCGTTACCGGAGCCCCTCTGTCGGCCTCGGCGGCTCCAGCACACACCACGAACACTCCACACCAGCATATCCAGTCTGTTCAGCCCCGCTTACCTGAACACAAAGCCCCCAGCAGCAGGAGCAGCGGCAGCGGCGTGGAGCAGGTGATCCGGGGATAAAGCCACATATTCCCGCTAGTGATCCACAGTGACGCCCGCTGCCAGCATCAATTCAACCAAGCGTCCACAGTATTCCTGCAAACCGTGCTTTGTGCACCAACTCCTCGTGTGTGCGCGTGTAATCCAACAACAACACAGCCTTTAAGTCCTCGCTTTAATTCCTCGTTGTAGTTTCCTCCGCGCTGGCTTCACCTCCGGAGCTCCATGGCGACCCCGGGGTCTGGTCTCATGTGCAGGCGGGGATGAGGCTCCGAACAGCCGGTAGCGCAGTGGCAGCAGCCCGCTGTCCAGCCCTGGTTCTCCTGCCTGGCTTCCTTCCTTCTTTCTTTCCGTTCCTTCCCTCCGGGTCCGTCCGTGTGTGTCCGCTCCTCTCCGCCGTGTGCTCGCTCTGCGCGAGTCGAGGGGCTGCTGAGGACAAGCAGGGAGGGCTGTGCGTCAAGCGAGAAGCGCACCACGGACGCATCCGCTTTCAAAATAAAATGCGTGCTCGACTGACTTTATTGTGTACAGTTTTGTTTGTTTTTTTATTTGTAAAATCAATATGAAAATAAATGGCACTTGGTTTCATGTGTAATGGAGACAGAGTAAGTCCGGTCTTAGACCAGGTCCGGACTCACGGAGGAGACAGAGTAAGTCCGGTCTTAGACCAGGTCCAGACTCACAGAGGAGACAGAGTTAGTCTGGTCTTAGACCAGGTCCATGCTCACTGAGGAGACAGAGTTAGTCCAGACTTAGACCAGGAGTCTTGACATCACAGACTCCTTTGGTAAAGGACTGAGAGCAAGATAAAAAAAAATAAAAAAAAAATTAACAAATTTTTTATTCTTTTGATAAAAATTTCAATACAAGTGGCAATAAAGACAACAGTTATTTGCAACACAAGTCTGGCTGGCCGCTGTCTTCGGATTTAAAAATCCAATATGAATCTATGAATCTAATCAACACTTATTTTATTTTATGGTCTTCTAACATGTTTTTGTCTTTCCTCTAAGTATTTTTTTTAACATACTCTGATATAAATTAAATTGCAATACAATGGGGATTTAATGAAGTTCCTTTTCTGCCTCAAAAGCAAACCGTGAGATGGGTTTATTCTGAAAGTCCGAGCCGGAAGTGGACCTGGGTACCTGTAAAACTTGACACAGATGTGAGTTAGAGCCTGAAGATGAACCAGGTCCAAAATGGCTCCTAAAAACACAGCGAGCCCCGGATGTTTTGCACAAAAGAGAAATGAGACGAGCCTCCACTGGAGCACTACACTGAAGGATTGTGGGTAAAATACTGCCCCAGATCAGGCCTGGATAATTAGTGAGATAAATTATTATTACTGCCAGGAATTAGTGCTCCAAGTGTCTGAAAGGCTCAAAGATATTTGAAAGTGACATGAATAAAAACAGTCTCTGGTCAAAGATTAGACCAAGGTCCAGGTTTAATCTGAGGTCCTCGTTAGCGCCCCCATCTGGACGCTCCAGTCCTGTTTCCTAACCAACATAACACATCTACCTTTTTCACGACCTGGTTTAGTCCTGTTTAGTCCTGGTTTAGTCCTGGTTTAGTCCTGGTTTAGTCCTGGTCTCGGGTCCTGGTTTAGTCCTGGTCTAAGGTCCTGGTTTAGTCCTGGTCTCAGGTCCCTTTTTAGACCTGGTTTAGTCCTGGTCTCAGGTCCTGGTTTAGTCCTGGTTTAGTCCTGGTCTCAGGTCCTGGTTTAGTCCTGGTCTCAGGTCCTGGTACAGTCCTGGTCTCGGGTCCTGGTTTAGTCCTGGTCTCAGGTCCTGGTTTAGTCCTGGTCTCAGGTCCTGGTTTAGACCTGGTTTACTCCTGATGAGGAGGGTGGGGTAGTAAAGACACGTTCTAACCCTGACCCTCGGTCCATGTTTAGAAACAGGCTCTGGTCTCTAGTCCGGCTCCAGATCCAGATCCAGATCCAGACCGAGCAGACTGAAGAGACAGAGTGGCAGAGATGTCCCAGGGGATTGTGGGAAACGGAGGCCGTCTGAGGACAGCTGCTGCTCATGAGTCATCGACACCTCCCCCTCCTCTTTATCATACATCCCAGACTGCTTAGACCGGGTTTAGTCCTGGTTCAGACCTGGTTCAGACCTGGTTTAGACCTGGTTTAGTCCTGGTTTAGTCCTGGTTCAGACCTGGTTCAGACCTGGTTTAGACCTGGTTTAGTCCTGGTTTAGTCCTGGTTTAGACCTGGTTTAGCTTTAAATGTAGGTAAAGCTAGTTTTGTTTGAGCAAAAGGTGGTTCTAAAGTCGATCATTTTGGTCCTGGTTTAGTTTTGACTGAACTCTGTCCTCCTTTTCTCTCCTCTCCTCCCCTCCTTCTCTCCTCCCCTCCTACTCTCCTCTCCTCCCCTCCTTCTCTCCTCTCTCTCCTCTCCTCTCCTCCCCTCCTTCTCTCCTCTCTCTCCTCTTCTCTCCTCTCTCTCCTCTCCTCTCCTCCCCTCCTTCTCTCCTCTCTCTCCTCTTCTCTCCTTCTCTCCTCTCCTCTCCTCCCCTCCTTCTCTCCTCCCCTCCTACTCTACTCTCCTCTCCTCCCCTCCTTCTCTCCTCTCTCTCCTCTACTCTCCTCCCCTCCTTCTCTCCTCTCTCTCCTCTTCTCTCCTCTCCTTCCCTCCTCCTCTCCTCCCCTCCTTCTCTCCTCCCCTCCTTCTCTCCTCCCCTCCCTCCTTCACTCCTTCTCTCCTCTCTCTCCTCTCCCCTCCTTCTCTCCTCTCTCTCCTCTCCTCCTCCTACTCTCCTCTCCTCCCCTCCTTCTCTCCTCTCTCTCCTCTCCTCTCCTCCCCTCCTTCTCTCCTCTCCTCCCCTCCTTCTCTCCTCCCCTCCTACTCTCCTCTCCTCCCCTCCTTCTCTCCTCTCTCTCCTCTCCTCTCCTCCTCTCCTCCCCTCCTTCTCTCCTCTCCTCCCCTCCTTCTCTCCTCCTCCTACTCTCCTCTCCTCCCCTCCTTCTCTCCTCTCTCTCCTCTCCTCTCCTCCTCTCCTCCCCTCCTTCTCTCCTCCCCTCCTACTCTCCTCTCCTCCCCTCCTTCACTCCTTCTCTCCTCTCTCTCCTCTCCTCTCCTCTCTCTCCTCCCCTCCTTCTCTCCTCTCCTCCCCTCCTTCTCTCCTCTCCTCCGCTCCTTCCCTCCTTCTCTCCTCCCCTCCTTCTCTCCTCTCCTCCCCTCCTCTCTCTCCTCTCCTCCCCTCCTCCTCTCCTCCCCTCCTCCCCTCCTTCTCTCCTCTCCTCCCCTCCTCTCTCTCCTCTCCTCCCCTCCTCCTCTCCTCCCCTCCTCCCCTCCTTCTCTCCTCTCCTCCCCTCCTCTCTCTCCTCTCCTCCCCTCCTTCTCTCCTCCCCTCCTTCTCTCCTCTCCTCTCCTCCTCTCTCCCCTCCTTCAGGCCTTGAGTCGGGTTTTTAAACGTTAACAGGCTGAGACTAGATCAGGAGAATGTGCTGCAGCCTACTTTTCAACAGAAAGAAACGAGAACAAGTTAAAAACCTGATGTGGCTCGGACTGAAGCCGAGAGCAGGAGATGTGTTCAGTTCAGACGGGCTTTAATGGAGGAGGAAGAGGAGGAGGAGGAAGAGGTCCCCACTGTCGACAGTGTCCGCACTGTCCTCACCGTCTGCACCGTCTGCACCGTCTGCTCCGTCTGCTGCGTCTGCTCCGTCTTCACCGTCTGCTCCGTCTGCTCCGTCTGCTGCGTCTGCTCCGTCTTCACCGTCTTCACCGTCTGCTCCGTCTGCTCCGTCTGCTCCGTCTGCTCCGTCTGCTGCGTCTGCTCCGTCTTCACCGTCTTCACCGTCTGCTCCGTCTGCTCCGTCTTCACCGTCTGCTCCGTCTGCTCCGTCTGCTCCGTCTGCTCTGTCTGCTCTGAGTAACTGAGTTTGGGGGTCGTCTCACAAACTGTGGCCCTTGGACCTAAAAGAACAGTTTTACTCTCATCAGTCACAAAATGTTCCTCCATTTCTCTTTAGTCCAGTCGATGTGTTCTTTGGTAAACTGTAAACTCTTCTGCACATGCCTTTTTTTTTAAACAGAGGGACTTTGCGGGGGATTCTTGAAAATAGATTATCTTCACACAGACGTCTTCTGTCCCAGAACTTACAGGTAACTCCAGACTGTCTTTGATCCTGGAGTTGATCTTTGAGCCTTTAACAGTCTGGTTATTCTTCCATCCATTTTAATTATTGTCTTCTGTTTTCTTCCACGTCTCTCTGGTTTTGCTCTACATTTTAAGGCGTTGGAGATGCTTTTAGCTGAACAGCCTAATTTTCTGCACCTCTTTATAGGTTTTCCTCTCTTCAATCAACTTTTCAATCAAAGTACGCTGTTCTTCTGAACAATGTCTTGAACGACCCATTTTCCTCAGGTTTTCAAAAGCATGTTCAACAAGTGCTGCTTCATCTTTAAACAGGGTCCACCTGATGCACACCTGTCTTTTCACAAAACTGATGACCTCAGGGATTGAATGCCACAGTGCTTTCAACTAACTCCCCAACTGCACAGCCTTAAGAGCTGCACATCATGAACGATGGTTTTCTGAGATCCTGCTGCACCTACTGGGAACTGTTCAACACTTAGCAATAAAAATATACTAAAAACCTGGATTTTTCTGGTTAGCCACACTGTGCTGCTGTTATTTTGAACAATACTGTACATATTTAATTCTGTGGGATTGGTTTTCTGTTTAATGCAACAACTAACAGTGATTGTGCAGGACTCGCTCGGACACGTCGCTCAGGCTCTATATCTGAGAGTATTTTACAGATCCAGATGTGAATATGGACTGGTTTATGAGACTAAACACAAAAATAACACTTTGTTTCATATGCATTGGATTTTCAGTGTTTGTTTCGACTGTTCCGTGGCAGCTCTATATCATAAATGTAATGTTGTAATAAGCATTTCTTTTGTTGTTTTTTATGGCATATCTACAGATTATTAAAATAATTCTAAATTAAAGGATGAAACAGTCTAAATCATGAATATCGTGGATTAATTGAAAAACTCTAATAGTTCCATTTGTGAAAACGTTCGTCATGCGTCAGATCAGAGCTGAGCCGTGATTGGTCGGTTTGGTCCTAGGGGCGGGACTCCTGAAGGACCCTCTCCTCCAATCGGGCGAAGCGTTTCAGCATCTCATCATAAACCTGGACAACACAGAATATTAAACTTAAAATGGAAAAAAAAAACGGAAAAGGAACTGTTTCATCAAGAATTGTGCTGCCAGTTTATTAAAAAAATGGTCCCGAGTAGCTTTGCCCCGCCCTGAGCTTTCCCAGACTCCTCCCTGAGACAGGAGCCTGGGTTGCCAGGTTGGAGGATACCAGCACACAGCAGTGTCAGGAGGTCTTACACTGTTGATCAAAAACTCACTGGGGACTGGCCTTTTCCACAGTCTTCCTCGTGTCTCAGGATTACCTCTGACCTCTGACCTTACGCAGATCTCTGAGTCCTGAGACTAAAACACTGGCGTCTCGGAGTGCTATAAAAGTGCTGTGTGTAAAAGATGGTACCTGTTTGGCAGAAGGGTCAGGGGTCGCGATCAGCTTCGGTTCGGCTCCTTTTTTTACAGAATCAAAGAAAGAGACGCCGGATGGAGCCTGGAGACCTGGAAACACAAGAGCACTGTTGGATTTGTCGTCATGATGCGTGTAATGCGACAGGGCTGTTACCGTGCAGAGCTCTGTAGGCTGAACCCAAACACGCCGAGCTGGAGTTATCCATGGTGAAAACAGGAGCGTTAAACACGTCCGACAAAACCTGAGACACAGAAGTGTGATCACTCTCGAGCAGGGTTGAGTTCATATGGATCCTGTCAGGGCCGAAGACTCAGAAAACTGAGGAAACTCTAGCTTTCAGCTTCATTTGAGTCGTACAAAAGTTAACATTTATGTCCTCCTTTAAAACAGGTTTGAGATGGATTAGAACGGGTTTGAGATGGATTAGAACGGGTTTGAGATGGATTAGAACGGGTTTGAGATGGATTAGAACGGGTTTGAGATGGATTAGAACGGGTTTGAGATGGATTAGAACGGGTTTGAGATGGATTAGAACAGGTTTTAGATGGATTAGAACGGGCTTGAGATGGATTAGAACGGGTTTGAGATGGATTAGAACGGGTTTGAGATGGATTAGAACGGGTTTGAGATGGATTAGAACGGGTTTGAGATGGATTAGAACAGGTTTTAGATGGATTAGAACGGGCTTGAGATGGATTAGAACGGGTTTGAGATGGATTAGAACGGGTTTGAGATGGATTAGAACGGGTTTGAGATGGATTAGAACAGGTTTTAGATGGATTAGAACGGGTTTGAGATGGATTAGAACAGGTTTTAGATGGATTAGAACGGGTTTGAGATGGATTAGAACGGGTTTGAGATGGATTAGAACGGGTTTGAGATGGATTAGAACGGGTTTGAGATGGATTAGAACAGGTTTTAGATGGATTAGAACGGGTTTGAGATGGATTAGAACGGGTTTGAGATGGATTAGAACGGGTTTGAGATGGATTAGAACGGGTTTGAGATGGATTAGAACAGGTTTTAGATGCATTTGAACAGGTTTAGGTTGTATTTAAACAGGTTTAGTTTAGATTTGAACATATTTTAATTGGATTTGAAAAGGTTTTATTTGGATTTGCACAGGTTTTATTTATCTATGTAAGAATTGATACATAAATCAAATCCTATTAAAACCTTGAGCCAAAAAGATTAAATGTATTGGATCAGAGCCAAAGCTGTGTCTCGTTTAGAAACACTTTTTCATTAAAACTGAGCCGAACTCAAAGGAAACGAGTCGAAAGTGTTTCTGACACAAACCTGGAGTATTTCTCGGTTTGAAGAAGCTCCTCCTGTCGCGACGACTCTGGTCCCTGGAACTGAGACAAAAGAAAATACACCACTTTAAACTAAAGTCACATGAAAGGCCTACAAGAGTCAGGGGCCTCACTGATGGAGTGTCCCAGTCGCTCTGCGTGGAGTCTCTTCGATAAAAACTGGCCCTCGACCAGAGCTCGGACCTCGGCCTCAGAGGGGAACGAGGACACCTGCAGGACACAAGAGGAACTGTTATATCTGCATTAAAACTCAGCAGAAAGTCTGACGCTGCAGGAAACAGAGAAAAAGACCTGGACGTCGTCGACATCGAAACGATGAACGCCAACGACAGGAGGCGAGATCTCCACCACGTCGAAGAAAAAACCTGTCGTCAGTGAGTTCAGAAAGAGCCAGCCCCGAGTCTGGACCTGGGCCCGAGTCTGGACCTGGATCAGGTCTGGACCTGGGCCCGAGTCTGGACCTGGGCCCGAGTCTGGACCTGGATCAGGTCTGGACCTGGGCCCGAGTCTGGACCTGGATCAGGTCTGGACCTGATCCAGGTCTGGACCTGGGCCCGAGTCTGGACCTGGGCCCGAGTCTGGACCAGGCATGAGTCTGGACCTGGATCAGGCCTGGACCTGGGCCCGAGTCTGGACCTGGATCAGTTCTGGACCTGGGCCCGAGTCTGGACCCAGTCTGAACCTGGACTTGGTTCGAGTCCGGACCAGGCACAAGTCTGGACCTGGATCAGTTCTGGACCTGGGCCCGAGTCTGGACCCAGTCTGAACCTGGACTTGGTTCGAGTCCGGACCAGGCACAAGTCTGGACCTGGATCAGTTCTGGACCTGGGCCCGAGTCTGGACCCAGTCTGAACCTGGACTTGGTTCGAGTCCGGACCAGGCACAAGTCTGGACCCGGATCAGGTCTGGACCTGGGCCCGAGTCTGGACCCAGTCTGAACCTGGACTTGGTTCGAGTCCGGACCCGGATCGAGTCTGGACTCGGACCCAGTTTGGAGCCAGACCCGGTCTGATGTGCGACTCGTACCGATGTTCCCGTTGTTTCCCAGAGGAGTGTGTCTCAGAGCTGAAGAGAACTGCTCCCACGATCCTCCAACAGAGTCTCTGACCCGCTCCCGAACCAGAGAGCCATTCTTAAAACTGGAACAGATCAGGGTAATGCGGGTCTAAACCAGGACTAAAGCAGGTCTAAACCAGGACTAAAGCAGGACTCAAGCAGGACTAAACCAGGTCTAAACCAGGACTAAACCAGGACTCAAGCAGGACTAAAGCAGGACTAAAGCAGGTCTAAACCAGGACTAAACCAGGTCTAAACCAGGACTAAAGCATGTCTAAACCCGGTCTTGTACCAGGACTAAACCAGCACTAAACCAGGACTAAACCCGGTCTTGTACCAAGACTAACCCGGTCTTGTACCAGGACTAAACCAGCTCTAAACCAGGACTAAACCCGGTCTTGTACCATGACTAACCCGGTCTTGTACCAGGACTAAACCAGCACTAAACCAGGACTAAACCCGGTCTTGTACCAAAACTAACCCGGTCTTGTACCAGGACTAAACCAGCTCTAAACCAGGACTAAACCCTGTCTTGTACCAGAGCAGGGCCATGTAGTCCTGAGAGGACACTGGGGAACAGAAGACGTGTCCCTCCAGAGCAGGACGAGGCGTCTGGAGCCACAGGAACACGGTGTCACTGGTCCCTAAACTCACCTGGAGACGAGAAAACAACATGACCCAGGCGACCTGAACACATCGTGATAATAAAGTCAGAGCTCAGTTAAAAACTATTCTTGTTCTAATCATTCTTGTATTTTATTTGAGTCGAAGTGAATAAAAAGCAGGCATTTGAGGAAATGCTTGGAGCTGAACTCACAGCGATGTCTCCGGGCTGCAGCCTCATCCCGGCCAGAGACGCTGGAAGAACAGGAGAAAAACTTCAATAATAAAAAAGTGTATTGTGTAAAAGTGTAGGACCAACAGTGAGTATGATGAGCAGCAGTGCCACCCAGTGGCGAACAGAAGAACTGCAGAAGCTTTTTAAACAGGTTTACAGGAGTTTCAGACTTGAAAATGTTTTAGTCAGATTTTTCAGACAAAAATGGGTCTTAGTATTATCTTAATAACTCTGTCTTATAAATATACCGGGATTGTCTCCAGTAAAAGCCACAACGTTGCAGTTTTCACAGAAACCATATCGACGAACGAAGTAAGAACAAACTGGACCCTGCACAAACACAGATGTCAAACTTTTACACTTATTTCATGAGCCTTTCAATTTAAAAATGAATAAATAAATATCAAAATACCATTACTTTACATTTAGAATGACTTTTAATGTAAAAGTCAAAGATTTGTGAAGCATTAAAAGACATTAATATGAAGAGAAGTTTAATAAAACAATAAAAGGTGATATAAAAGTGGACTCTCACCAGGACGGACAAGGACGGCACTGGAGCTCCCAGAAGTCTCTTTAAATCTGGAGCAGTGGCATTTAAACAGATCTCAGACCAGTTTCTGCTTCGGATGTCCAACAAATTCATCCCCGAACCTGAGCCAGACAGAGAAGAGGATTAGAACAGGTTTTAACTGGATTTCGACAAGTTTTAGTTGGATTTGGACAGGTTTTAGTTGGACTTGGACAGGTTTTAGTTGCATCTGAACAGGTTTTAGTTGGACTTGGACAGGTTTTAGTTGGACTTGGACAGGTTTTAGTTGGACTTGGACAGGTTTTAGTTGGACTTGGACAGGTTTTAGTTGGACTTGGACAGGTTTTAGTTGCATCTGGACAGGTTTTAGTTGGACTTGCACAGGTTTTAGTTGGACTTGAACAGGTTTTAGTTGGACTTGGTCAGGTTTTAGTTGGACTTGGTCAGGTTTTAGTTGGACTTGGACAGGTTTTAGTTGCATCTGAACAGGTTTTAGTTGGACTTGGACAGGTTTTAGTTGGACTTGCACAGGTTTTAGTTGCATCTGAACAGGTTTTAGTTGCATCTGAACAGGTTTTAGTTGGACTTGGACAGGTTTTAGTTGGACTTGGACAGGTTTTAGTTGGTACCGTCGCTGAAGTCGATGGAGGCGTATTGTCCGAGGAAAAGCGAGGCGGAGAAACTGCTGACCAATGAGATCCTCTGAAACACACAGACACAGATCAGGAGCCGTTGCAGAAGAATGTGGTGTAGCTTTTCTGGAAGAATCAGAATCGTTCCTGGAGCTGACCTCGGTTTGTTGAAACTCTTTTGGTCGAGTCTGATACATTTTGGCAATTTGGTTTCCAGTAAAACGCTGTCGAGAGAACAAAGGAAGGACAGAGAGTTACGTTAGCGTCACTAGCTGTCAGCTCAAACCCCTGAAAGTCCTGCAGTACCTAACCCGCCCAGCAGAGGCAGTGCTCTGTGGCTGGTGCGGTCAGCAGAGTCCTGGGATCTCAGCCTTGTTCTTTCCACAGTGGCTCCTACTTTACTCTGAGTCTGAATATCATACTTTACTCTGAGAAAGAGTTGAATATCATACTTTACTCTGAGAGAGAGTTGAATATCATACTTTACTCTGAGAGAGTCTGAATATCATACTTTACTCTGAGAGAGTCTGAATATCATACTTTACTCTGAGAGAGAGAGTTGAATATCATACATTACTCTAAGAGGGGTTTAATTAAATATTGTCCTGTCTGTGCCTCTCTCCCACTGAGCCCGCCTCCCGTTACGTCTCACACTGAGCCCGCCTCCAGTTACGTCTCACACTGAGCCCGCCTCCAGTTACGTCTCACACTGAGCCCGCCTCCCGTTACGTCTCACACTGAGCCCGCCTCCCGTTACGTCTCACACTGAGCCCGCCTCCAGTTACGTCTCACACTGAGCCCGCCTCCCGTTACGTCTCACACTGAGCCCGCCTCCCGTTACGTCTCACACTGAGCCCGCCTCCAGTTACGTCTCACACTGAGCCCGCCTCCCGTTACGTCTCACACTGAGCCCGCCTCCCGTTCGTCTCACACTGAGCCCGCCTCCGTTACGTCGAACACTGAGCCCGCCTCCGTTCGTCGAACACTGAGCCCGCCTCCGTTCGTCGAACACTGAGCCCGCCTCCGTTCGTCTCACACTGAGCCCGCCTCCAGTTCGTCGAACACTGAGCCCGCCTCCGTTACGTCTCACACTGAGCCCGCCTCCCGTTACGTCTCACACTGAGCCCGCCTCCCGTTACGTCGAACACTGAGCCCGCCTCCCGTTACGTCTCACACTGAGCCCGCCTCCCGTTACGTCGAACACTGAGCCCGCCTCCCGTTACGTCGAACACTGAGCCCGCCTCATGTTACGTCGAACACTGAGCCCGCCTCCCGTTACGTCTCACACTGAGCCCGCCTCCCGTTACGTCTCACACTAAGCCCGCCTCCAGTTACGTCGAACACTGAGCCCGCCTCCCGTTACGTCTCACACTGAGCCCGCCTCCAGTTACGTCGAACACTGAGCCCGCCTCCAGTTACGTCGAACACTGAGCCCGCCTCCAGTTACGTCGAACACTGAGCCCGCCTCCCGTTACACAGTGATGTCGATAAGTAAGACCTCAGGAGGGCTTTCGTTTACAGACCTCGTAGGCCCTGGAGCCGGTGATCTGAGCGAGTCTGAGAGCCCCTCCCACAGCCGTCTGCAGAGCCTCGCACTGAGCCCTGCTGCTGGAGTCCATCCAGACCGGACTGTCCCGGACCGAGAAGCTGTCCTGGAGACGACACAGAGAGACGGGTCAGAGACACCAGGACGCCTCAGAGACAGGTCTTACAGAGGACAGACCTGGAGTGTGAGGTGCAGCTCCAGGTGTGGGTCCAGAGTCCTCAGAGTCTCAGCTGCTCCTTTTCTCCAGAAGACACTGCCATGTTGCTGTGGAAGAACAAAGCTCAGGTACAGGGCCTAACACTAAATCCAACCGAGTCCCGATTACTGGACATTATCAAAAACAAAAAGAACCTGTCCGCTGCCGGAGAGAGCTCTGACTCGAGAGAAATCAAACCCAGACCTCTTCATTTTCTCCAAGAGTGTGTCCAAAGCCTGAGACAAAAACAGAACATAACACTTTCCTTTTTTTTACCGAAAGAACATTGTGATTGTTTCAGAACTGACCTGGACCCACATGAGGACCGGAGACGTGACGGTGAGGCGGTCTGCCTGAATGTGGACCCCTCCCTGAGTCCTGACCACCAGGAAACAACAGGTTATATTCACGACTTGTTCTGAGAGAAAACACACAAAGGGTTTTTACCTGAACTCAGGGAGATCAGAGTCGAACTGAACATTATCCTGATGAATCACCTGCAGGTTTCCATCAACCGCCACCACCTTCAGCTGCAACCACACAACACCCCCAGAGTTACACCGAACATGTCCCGGAGCACACACACACACAGAGCCCGGAGCCTGAGCCGCTCTGGACTCTCAGCTTTTAACGAAAAACTCGCTTTTATTACTCTGAATATAAAATCTGACTGTTTATTAAAACAGACTTATACTTAAACAGCAAATGACTAATTACGCATTACTATTTGTATTATCAAGTGTTGTTATTATCATTATTATTATTATGGTATGTTTCTTTTTCCTTAAACTGATTTATTTTTCTGTTAATGCTCCCCTTTGACCCTTAACCTTTGTCTCCTGCCTGTTCAGGGTGTAAAGGTCACAGTTCAAAGTCCACACGCTGCTCTTTATCTTCAAACTTTCTGCTCGAAAATTCCAAACAAACCGCGGTCTGTTTTTCTTCCGCGTCTGCGCAGTGGCTCAGTGCGCAGCCCGTTGAGAGCAGGTGGTTTTCGGTGATTCTCGGTGATTCTCGGTGAACATAAAGCTTCATTTACCTGCTGAGTGCTAAAGTCAAAGCCCAGGAACAGATCCCGGTCCTGCGCAGCGGCCATGTTCCAGGTCCAGGTCCAGGTCCGACCAGAGGCGGGTCTTAGAGGGTTTTAGAGATTTAAAGAGACAGTGCCTCCTTAAATCTGTCAGCTCTGGATTTACTATAAAGGACTAAACTAAACCTGTTCAAATTCAAATAAACTTGTTCAAATCCATCTAAAACCAGTACAAATCCAACTAAAACCAATAAAAACCACAGTCACATTATAATATTAAAGTTTATGTCAGTTTACAACAACCCTATATGAGTTGAAATATAAGTGTAACTGGAACAGAAGATGAACTTGTGAACATGATTCTTGGTATTTGGTTGTAATATGACTGTCAGGACTAAAGTGAATAAAAGTGAAGAGGATTGTTCAGAATACACTCAGGGGTTTTGGACTAGTTCACACAAAACACAGACAAGAGCTAATCCTCACTTGAGGGTTGAGAGAAAAGCAGAAAGGTCAAAGGTTGTGCACCTTTAGAATAATCCACAGACAGCGATCCAGGTAAAGGTCTTTACTTTAAACAAAGAGCCGCTCCACTGAGTTCCCATGGTGCATCTGGTATTCTGACATTTTATAGCATCACACAAAAGTAACAAAGACTATCAAGAATAACTCGGATATCAAAGACCTTTAACTTATTGCAAAGATAATTATTAATGTTAAGATTTTAGCAAAAAAAAAGTGACTCATTCCAAACTAATGACTCATAAATATCAAACTGAGATTAATAGAAATGAAAGAAGAGTATTTAGGCTCCAATAACAACAATAATATATATTATTTTTAATAGACTTCTCTTGGTTTTTGTGATAAAGGTCATATTTAAACAGAAAACGTGATAAATGTCAGTGAGAGTCGGATGAACCTTCACAAACACGAGTACAGTCCTAGTCTGCGAGCGGCCTCAGAGATCCGAGGGGGTTTCCTCTTCGGGAACGGGAAGTGGTCCGGGTCCGGTCTGGGTCTGGAGGACTTCACAGAGACCACATCAAGTCCAGTTTGGTTCAAAGGAGCTGCTGTTTTTCTGACGTCTTCTTTAGAGACAAAAGAATCTGGATCCGACAAAGAACTGGAGGCAAGAAAAGACTTTTTAAATGGATTTGAAAATCAGGACAGACTCTAGTCTAAACCAGGTCTAAACCAGGTCTAAACCAAGTCTAAACCAGGTCTAAACCAGGTCTGAACCAGGTCTAGACCAGGTCTAAGCCAGGTCTAGACCAGGTCTAAGCCAGGTCTAAACCAGGACTAAACCAGGACTAAACCAGGACTAAACCAGGACTAAACCAGGACTAAACCATGTCTAAACCAGGTCTAAAGCAGGTCTAAACCAGGACTGAACCAGGTCTGAACCAGGTCTGAACCAGGTCTAAACCAGGTCTAAACCAGGTCTAAACCAAGTCTAAACCAAGTCTAAACCAAGTCTAAACCAGGTCTGAACCAGGTCTAAGCCAGGTCTAAACCAGGACTAAACCAGGACTAAACCAAGTCTAAACCAGGTCTAAACCAGGTCTAAACCAAGACTAAACCAGGACTAAACCAGGTCTGAACCAGGTCTAAACCAGGTCTAAACCAGGTCTAAACCAGGTCTAAACCAGGTCTAAACCAGGTCTGAACCAGGTTTGAACCAGGTCTAAAGCAGGTCTGAACCAGGTCTGAACCAGGTCTAAACCAGGTCCTAACCAGGTCTAAACCAGGTCTGAACCAGGTCTGAACCAGGTCTGAACCAGGTTTGAACCGGGTTTGAACCGGGTCTAAACCAGGTCTGAACCAGGTTTGAACAGGGTCTAAACC
Source organism: Neodontobutis hainanensis (assembly GCA_024349245.1). NCBI lineage: Eukaryota > Metazoa > Chordata > Actinopteri > Gobiiformes > Odontobutidae > Neodontobutis > Neodontobutis hainanensis. The sequence continues at coordinate 806,056 of JALDNG010000105.1, read as the reverse complement.
AGGTCTAAACCAGGTTTGAACAGGGTCTAAACCAGGTCTTAACCAGAAATAAACCAGGTCTAAACCAGGACTGAACCGGGACTTAACCAGACCTGAGTGGGTTTTCGGGGCTGGATCTTCGATGCAGACACAGATGCTCGTGCCAGGGGTCGTAGGTCACATGATCAGCAGCCAATGAGATGACAGCAGCTGGTTTCCATGGAGACAACAAACTCTGAGTGACAGAAACAACACTGACGTCTCCACGGACTGAAGAGAGAGAAGACCAGTTAAAACCTGTTCAAGTCCAACTGAAACCAGCTCAAGTCCAACTGACACCTGTTCAGGTCCATCTAAAACCTGTTCAGATCCATCTAACCTATTCAGATCCATCTAAACCTGTTCAGATCCATCTAAACCTGTTCAGATCCATCTAAACCTGTTCAGATCCATCTTAAACCTGTTCAGATCCATCTAAACCTGTTCAGATCCATCTAAACCTGTTCAGATCCATCTAAACCTGTTCAGATCCATCTAAACCTGTTCAGATCCATCTAAACCTGTTCAGATCCATCTTAAACCTGTTCAGATCCATCTAAACCTGTTCAGATCCATCTTAAACCTGTTCAGATCCATTTAAACCTGTTCAGATCCATCTGGACCTGTTGACACAGGACCTGCTCTGTCAGCTCCTGGACTGAAATCTGAGTTAAAACAAACATTTGGCTGAAAAACATTTGTCTTAAACATACTCCACCCCTTCTTTAAAAATAGTTTCAGTGTTTAAAATGTCTCACTTTTTTATTTGAAATATATATAATCTTTATTTAATACAGTTGGACTTTATCTGAAATAAATAAATATAACAATACTGAGACTGGTGCCTAAACAAAGGACTAAATCTGGACTAGGCCAGGTTTAGAAAACTGGGGTTACACTAAGTAAACTAAACTATGATTTAGTTAAAACCGTGTTCTCGCGAGAGTTCGGCAGCACATATCTGTAGGATGTTAAATTGAAATGAGATAAAGTCGTGTAAACTGAACAGAGTGTTTTACATTTAACGTAACGCGTCAGACGCACGCGTGAGTGTACGTGGCTGTACCTGGTCCGATGAGGGACACTCTGGTGTGCGTCCTCTGTGCGTCTCTGGAGCTTCTGTAGCGGTCTCTCAGCGCGCACAGCTCAGCCTCCATGACCTCCACCTGCAGCTCCTGCTCGTGTCCTGTTCTCTTCCCGAAAACTACCCACGTGACTCACCTGAGCAAGTTTACTTTGGAACGTGAGCAGGTGTATGAACTGTATCAACAAGAAAGAAAGGTCATGGTGTCACCATCCTGGTTTAGTCCTGGATTAGTCCTGGATTAGTCCTGGATTAGTCCTGGTTTAGACCTGGTTTAGACCTGGTTTAGTCCTGGATTAGACCTGGATTAGACCTGGATTATCTGAATTTCACAGACTCCTCCCTCTGAGCGTTACCATGACGATCCAGACAAGTCTTTACTCACAGATGAGCTTTGTAATAAGATGCTATTGTTTTACTGCTGTAGAGTTTTATTCAGTAAAATAAACCTATATAGAAGCTTATCTAAAAATGAATGTAGATCTCTGAAGGTTTCATCACAAATAAATCTCTTTTGTTGATATTTTAAAGTCCACCAAACAAGTTAAGCCTAATCAAATCTAACTTCACCCGCACTAAACACGGCCTCGAACCGCTGTAACGAACAGACAGTCTGTTACAGAACTGTACTGGAGCACTCTTGCACGTTAAACAGTCATTTGCACATACCAGCAAGAAAAGAATTTGCACACAAAAATAAATTTTTTAAAATGTATTTATTGATTGTCTTTCTGTGAGGATCCAGTGGACATGGAGCCCGTTCATTGGTGTGAGCTCAACCCTGGAAGAAAAAGACATTAGAACCCAAAACTATTTAGGTGCTCTATGTGTTGTGAATGTGTGACTGAAGTGTTTCTGTGGATCTTTGTCAGAGTTGACTCACCTCTGTTCCATGTCTCCAGGTGTCTGGCTAAAAGAGTCCCCGGGGAAACAACCAACATTAAAAAGGTTCCTGGGCAGACCACGGCAGGGGAATGGAGAGGGGAAGAGACTAAACTGTGTTTTATGGTTGAAGGATTTTAAAGTATTTGGTTGTAGGTTTGTAAATGGTGTTAGGTTTTAAATATGGTTTATTGTTTGGTTTATTGCTTTGGAGGTTATTAACATTGTTTTAGGGAAAGAGAATGTTAATGAACTTACCTGTGGGGTAGGGTTTGGTTTTGTCTAATTAGTGGAGAGGTATTTAAGCAGCCTCATATCATTCCAAGAGTTGGTTGTGTTTCTTCCACTTGGTCTGAGTGTCGACTGAGGAAGAGAATTGAGCTCAGCCAGCCTTCACTGCACTTCTTGGAATATTTATTGAAAAAGAAATAAAAATAAACAGTGGTCTATGCCAACTCTTGAGTCCAGATCATCATTGCTCGTCGTACCTCACTGACATCTAGCCTCAAACCGGCCCCACCCTAACAACCGCACAGTGTCTCCGGAGCTGAATGGCTTTTCTTTTCGGTCGGTAAACAGAGCGACACAGACAAGAAGGTTCTTTCAAACTGTTAATCATGCCCGTGTGCTCTGGGACATTTAAAGAAAGCCTAAAGGAATATTAGGTGGACAATTAAACATCTGTCGTCTAATCTCTAAAAGAGACCAGATTTCTGAACTAGACTTATGTCTGACTGAAACTTGGCTTCACAATAACGTGCCAACATGATTGACATTGCTGGATATCAATGTTTTAGAAACGACAGAACTTCAGGACAGGGCCGAGGTGTTCTGATTTACATCAATGGTCGAGCTGAAGACCAAACTGGAGTGTCTTGCCCTGAGTGTAATTTTGTCACCTTCAATGAATTTCAGTGTTGTTCTCTAGAATCCACCTTCACACAATTCTTCTTTCTAAGAAGAGTTGTGTCTTGTAGCTAAACAACTCAATTAGAGAAAATATATGGTATGAGGATTTGAATATTAACTGGTCAGACAAAAAGTGTAAAGAAAACTAAAAACAATGATAAAATATAGATATGAACAAATGAAGGACCCACTAGGATAACACGGCAAACCAAGAGCCTTATTGACATTCAGCAACAAGCCAGAACGTATAACGAGGACTTTTAATTTAAAAACAGGACTCTCTGACCACAACATGACCTTTAACGTTTTATTGACTAAAAAGAGATTACAGTCCTTTGGAAAGTCTGACGGTGATAATGGTAATATAAGAGTGATAATTCCCAGAGTTTAAAAGAGAGTTAAACAGTTTGAACTGGAGCAGATTATGGCCCTTGATGAAGTAGAAAACTGCTGTAATACTATGACTGCAGCTATCACTGGATTAACAGATACATTTACAGTGCAAAAAATAAACAAAAAACAACACCATACCATGAATAAATAGTAATAATAAATAATAAAATAAAAACCAGGTTAAATCTCGGGCTCATCATGGACTCAGACTTGAATTTCCAGAGTCACATTAAGTCAATTACATCATCTGCATTTTATCAAAAAACATTTCCAAAGTCAAAGGAATAATGTCTCAACCAGACTTAGAGAAACTTTTTCATGCATTTATCTGCAGCAGGTTAGATTACTGTAACGGCTGCTCACTGGTCTCTCAAAACGAGGGTTAAGACAGCTGCAGCTTATTCAGAACGCTGCTGCTCGGGTTCTAACTAACACCAGGAAGTACAACCACATCAGTCCAGTTTTAAAGTCTCTGCACTGGCTTCTGTTGCTCAGAGAATAGACTTTAAAACAGCACTGGTTTACAAGTCTCTTAATGGTTTAGCACCAGAATATATTTCTGAAATGCTAGTAGCTTATGAGCCTCCTCGGACTCTGAGAACATCTGGGACAGGCTTCTGCTCGAGCCCAGAGTTAGAACTAAACAGGGTCAAGCAGTGTGGTGGACTGGACACTTAAATTGAGACTCAGACTGGTCATGGACTGTTTGGGAGAAGGCTTTGACAATGGCTTGATACAAGAGTCATTTTACATCTACATTTTCATTTAGACATTTAGCAGACGCTTTTATCCGATTTACAAGTGAGGAAAACAATGGAAGCAATTTTTAAAACACAAGGAACAAAAAGTGCACAAAAGCTGTTCAAAAAAATTTGGTTCAAAGAGGCAGTGAGGGATTTCTGTCAGCCTCTGCTCGACGCTCACCTCTTGGCCTCTCTGCTCTTCTTGGGACTTCTTGGAACCCTTGTCTACCGCTGGCCTCTCCAGACCCACTCAATCAGGACGTCCCATTGGGCCCAACTCAGATGCTCCCTGGTCTGGGCTTTAATCCTATTTGAACTTTTACTCGTACTGTTTTCAAAGCTACAAACCCCTCAGAGGCTCTCCTTCCTGGACGTGCTGACTGTAGTTTCCTTTTGCCTGAGGAGATCTATGGCTCCATTATAACATCTTTAACAACAAACCACAGAAACGAAGGACTACGGACATTCAGCAGCATGTACACAGTGGAATGTGCTTTTTAAACCATTAGAGCAACATAAAGACAAGTTATTTAATGTGAAAGTGGACACCAGAAAATGGCTTGGACACATCGCTCAGGGTGAAAGTTGAATCAGGAAATGCTTTGAAATGGTCAGACTTGGTAGATGTCAGAAAATCTGATCTGTTTCATTTATGTTTGTTCTGACAGTCACTTAACACAATATTTAAACATATCTCATGATAATGCTATAATGCTTAAACTTATGTGTGTCACTTTCAAAGACCTTCAAAGAGCTCTAAGTTTGCAGTGAAGAGATAAATGAATGAAAAAAAAAGAGTTTTTTTGCTTTTTAGTCTTTATTGAGAGTAGGCCGGCAGGAAACAGGGTGAGAGAGAAGAGGAAGACATTTGAGAATATGATGAACTGCTTTGGTAACATCGTTTTAAATCTACACAGTCAATGAGCCGCTGTAGGTCTAGGTTGATCACTAAGTTGTTGCTTTAAGACTTATTTTAATGTAACATTGTAATAGTTATATCTTAAAACCTGTGTTGAAATGTGTGAATCAAGTTAAATAAATAACAAATATCATTGAATTTTTTTATTATACAGAGTTTTATTTAAATATTTGGCTGAACTGATGAATGGTGCAGTTGTAGATGTCACCCTGTTGTCTTCACAGACCCAGGACTTTAGGAGCTCGCTGTGGGGTCTTTGGAAACATTTCTGACAGATTCTCAAAACATGTGACATAACTCGTTATTTATTCTTTTTTAGTTTCAGGGTATACAGTAGATAGCACTCTAACTTCCAAAGAGCTCAAAGTGAGGGGCTTTGTTGTGATGTAGGTTCCTCTGGGAGCTCTAATGCCAAAGTCTCTTCCAGAATTTTCTGAGTCTTCCATCTTTTTTAATTTCTTGTTTGTTAAAAGTGTCCGTCTTTGTGTTTCTGTCATTTCTCAGGTGACCCACACTGTCAGCGTGATCAGTGTTCTTCAAAATGATTTCAACAGTGCAGCTATCTGCAGCTGGTTTATTCTCCTGATTCCTGTTGTCTTCTTTCTGCTGCTCGACCAATGTCTTTGGCTCGTGCAAATCTTTCTGCTGTGATGACATTGTCTCCCTCTGAGCAGAAACAATATTCTTGGATTCTTCTATCGACTTGTTCTGACCTGAGAGCATTTTCACTTGTTTAAGTTCCTCGGCATAAGAATATAAAATGAGGTTGCCACTTTGGAAGCAAACGTCTTTCCGTTGAGTAAGTCTTTGGTCCTGAGCATGGACACACTGACTGTTCTCCGCCTTCTCTAGGTCCAAAGTCGGCTCTTGAACATTGCTCTGAGTATTCTGCTGTGACGACATTGTCTCCCTCTGAGCAGAAACAATATTCTTGGATTCTTCTATCGACTTGTTCTGACCTGAGAGCATTTTCACTTGTTTAAGTTCCTCGGCATAAGAATATAAAATGAGGTTGCCACTTTGGAAGCAAATGTCTTTCCGTTGAGTAGGTCTTTGGTCCTGAGCATGGACACACTGGCTGTTCTCCGCCTTCTCTAAGTCCAAAGTCGGCTCTTGAACATTGCTCTGAGTATTCTGCTGTGACGACATTGTCTCTGTCTGTTGAATAGTTTTTTGGTCCTCAGCAGAGATATCACTCTCCGGCTGGCTCAGACTTCCGTCCTGGTTGGTTATGACCTCATCCAGGCCAGTATTTTGCAGTTGAAAAAAGGCTCTCACTTTATCTTGGAGGCCTCTCCTTACTTTGTACAGAGTTAGCAAGTCTTGATTGATGATTATCTGCTGGGCTTTAAAAGCTACCTCCATTTCACTGAAACGGTCTTCCAGTTCAGCAATTTTGTCAGACTGAACGAGCAAGTTTTCCTGGACTTTGTGCAGCAGACTGTCTTTAGAGTTATCGGGTTCCTGCAAATCAGTTCCGACAGTGCAGCTATCTGCAGCCGCCATATTCTCCAGATTTATGTTGCCTTCATTCTGCTGCTCATCCAATCTCTTCGACTCGGGCAAATCTTTCTCCTGTGACGACTTTCTTGGGTGATCCAGACCGTATTTAAAGGGATAAATGTTTGTTAATTTTTTTCTGACAGTGCAGCTATCTGCAGCTTCCATATTCTCCGGATTTATGTTGCCTTCTTTCTGCTGCTCGACCAATCTCTTTGGCTCGTGCAAATCTTTCGGCTGTGCCAACATTCTCAGGTGATCCAGATTGTCTTTAGAGTGATCAGTGTCCCGCAAATCAGTTCCGACAGTGCAGCTATCTGCAGCTGCCATATTCTCCAGATTTATGTTGCCTTCATTCTGCTGCTCATCCAATCTCTTCGACTCGGGCAAATCTTTCTCCTGTGACGACTTTCTTGGGTGATTCAGACCGTATGTAAACGGATAAATGTTCTTTAAATCTTGTCTGACAGCGCAGCTATCTGCAGCTGGCACATTCTCCCGATTACTGTTGCCTTCTTCCTTCTGTGCCAACAGAGTCACCTTAACATCAGCAATAACCTTGTCTAATATAAACTGTTTTAGATCTTTGATATCCATGTCCACTTTGTCATAGACCTTTAATAATTGATTAATTTTCTCGGTTTGAGTATTTATACTGTCGTCAACTTTGAACGAAACCTTTTTCTGTTGAGTGGTTCTTTGGTCCTGAGCAGCGATGTTCTTTTTAACGTTGATTTGCTGTTCAATAAAGGTCCTCACTTTATCTTGGAGGTCTTTCTTTACTATTATAGTAGTTTTCATCGCATTAAGAATCTTTCTATTCTGGTAAGCCAAAGCATCCTCCATTTCACTGAAGCGATGTTCCAGTTTAGTGCGTTTCTCAGCCTGAACGTGCAAGTTTTCCTGGACTTTGTGCAGCAGATTGTCTGTCAAATCAGTTCCGACAGTGCAGCTATCTGCAGCTGCCATATTCTCCAGATTACTGTTGACTTCTTTCTGCTGCTCGGCCAATCTCTTCTGCTCCTGAAAATCTTTCGGCTTTGACGACATTGTCTTTTGAGTAGTTCTTTTGTCCTGAGCACGGATGTCACTCGCCTGGTTGCTCAGACTTTGCTCCTCGTTGGTTATGACCTCATCCAGGCCACACTGGCTTTTCTCCGCTTGGTCTAGTTTTAAATACAGTTTTTGAATGTTGCTTTGAGTATTTTGCTGTTGAATAAAGGTTCTCATTCGATCTTGGAGGTTGTTTTTTGCAATGTGCAGATTTTGCAACTGTCTCTTCATGATTCTCTTATTGTTTTCAAAAGCATCCTCCATTTCACTGAAGCGGTGTTCCAGGTCACTGCTTTTCTCAGCCTCTTCGTCCAGGTTTTCCTGGACTTTGTGCAGCAGACTGTCTTTAGAGTGATCGGTGACCTGCAATTGAGCTTTGACAGTGCAGTTTTGACAGTCCAGCTGGCTCAGACTTCCCTCCTGGTTGGTTCTGACCTCATTCAGGACACACTGGCTGTTCTCCGCCTTCTCTAGGTCCAAAGTCAGCTCTTGAACATTGCTCTGAGTATTCTGCTGTGACGATATTGTCTCCATCTGTTGAATAGTTTTTTGGTCCTGAGCAGAGATATCACTCTCCTGGTTGGTTCTGACCTCATCCAGGCCAGTATTCTGCTGTTGAATAAAGGCTCTCACTTCATCTTGGAGGCCTCTCCTTACTTTGTACTGAGTTATGAAGTCTTGGTGTCTGCTAAATTTTGCTTCTTCTTCAATTTCTTGTTGCCTAAATCTTTCCATCATATCGTACTTTGCAATTATACTTTGTTTAAACTCAGATTCCCCCGGGAGTACTCCAAGGTGTAAGAGGACATCCCTCTGGTGTCTGCTAAATCCTGCTTCTTCTTCAATTTCTTGTTGCCTAAATGTTTCCATCATATCGTACTTTGCATTTATCCTTTGTTCATACACAGATTCCTCTGGGGGCCCTCCAAGCTCAAAGAGGACATCCTCCTGGTGTCTGCTAAATCCTGTTTCTGGTTTAGTTTGCTGTTGTAAAATTTTCTTCATCTTTTTTAAGTCTGCATTTATCCTTCGATCATACTTAGATTCCTCCGGGATCTCTTCAAGGTCAAAGACGACATTCCTCTGGTGTCTGCTAAATCCTGTTTCTGGTTTAGTTTGCTGTTGTATAATTTCCTTCATCTTTTTTAAGTTTGCATTCATCCTTCGTTGATACTTACATTCCCCCGGGGGCGCTTCAGGGTCAAAGAGGACATCCCTCTGGTGTCCGCTAAATCCTGCTTCTTCTTCAATTTCTTGTTGCCTAAATCTTTCCATCATATCGTAGATTGCATTTATCCTTTGTTTATACTCAGATTCCCCCGGGAGCTCTTCATGGTCCAAGAGGACATCCTTCTGGTGTCTGCTAAATCCTGCTTCTTCTTCAGTTTCTTGTTGGTTAATTGTGTCCGTCTGGGTGTCATTTCTCGGGTAACCCAGTCTGTCTTTGAAGTGATAAGTGTTCTTCAAAGCACAAACGGGCTTCATGGATTTATTTAGACCTTTGATATCCCTGTCCACGTTGTCATGGACCTTTAATAATTGATTATTTTTCTCGGTTTGAGTATTTATACTGTCGTCAACTTTGAACGAAACTCTTTTAGTTCTTTGCTCCTGAGCAGAGATATCACTCTCCGGCTGGCTCAGACTTCCGTCCTGGTTGGTTCTGACCTCATTCAGGACACACTGGCTGTTCTCCGCCTTCTCTAGGTCCAAAGTCGGCTCTTGAACATTGCTCTGAGTATTCTGCTCTGACGACATTGTCTCCATCTGTTGAATAGTTTTTTGGTCCTCAGCAGAGATATCACTCTCCGGCTGGCTCAGACTTCCGTCCTGGTTGGTTAAGACCTCATTCAGGCCAGTATTCTGCTGTTGAATAAAGGTTCTTTGTTTTTGGATGTCTATCATCGTCTTGTGCAGAGTTAACATCTTGTCATTAATGATTTTATTCTGGACTTTAAAAAGATCCTCCATTTGTTTCTGTTCAGCGCTTTTCTCAGCCTTGAGTTTTTGGTCCTGAGCAGAGATATCACTCTCCTGGTTGGTTAAGGCCTCATCCAGGCCAGTATTATGCTCTGACGACATTGTCTCCGTCTGTTGAATAGTTTTTTGGTCCTCAGCAGAGATATCACTCTCCGGCTGGCTCAGACTTCCGTCCTGGTTGGTTCTGACCTCATTCAGGACACACTGGCTGTTCTCCGCCTTCTCTAGGTCCAAAGTCGGCTCTTGAACATTGTTCTGAGTATTCTGCTCTGACGACATTGTCTCCGTCTGTTGAATAGTTTTTTGCTCCTGAGCAGAGATATCACTCTCCGGCTGGCTCAGACTTCCGTCCTGGTTGGTTCTGACCTCATTCAGGACACACTGGCTGTTCTCCGCCTTCTCTAGGTCCAAAGTCGGCTCTTGAACATTGTTCTGAGTATTCTGCTCTGACGACATTGTCTCCGTCTGTTGAATAGTTTTTTGGTCCTCAGCAGAGATATCACTCTCCGGCTGGCTCAGACTTCCGTCCTGGTTGGTTAAGGCCTCATCCAGGCCAGTATTCTGCAGTTGAATAAAGGCTTTCATTTCTTTTTGGAGGTCTATCATCATATTGTGCAGAGTTAACATCATGTCACAAATGATTTTATTCCGGACTTTAAAAGTATCCTCCATTTGTTTCTGTTCAGCGCTTTTCTCAGCCTTGAGTTTTTGGTCCTGAGCAGAGATATCACTCTCCTGGTTGGTTAAGACCTCATCCAGGCCAGTATTCTGCTGTTGAATAAAGGTTCTCATTTGTATTTGGAGGTCTATCATCATATTGTGCAGAGTTACCATCTTATCACAAATGATTTTATTCCGGACTTTAAAAGTATCCTCCATTTGTTTCTGTTCAGCGCTTTTCTCAGCCTTGAGTTTGTGCAGCTGATTGTATAATTTAATTATTTCCATATTCTGAAACTCGTTTATGTCTTCCTGTTTTCTCAAAGTCTCTTTCATCTGATTTATCTCTTCATTCTTCATCGTGATAACTTTTTGTTGTTCCAGCTGAATTTTCTCAAGGCTCTCTACCTTTTTTTTTTTCTCTATGAGTTCCTTCTCGAGACGAGCGACGACCCCTGTCAGAGGGTTCACGTTCTCAACCAGTTCTGCAAGACCTCCGTGTGTATTTTGGTAAGGTCTTAAATGACTTGTTAAGGGAAAATCGACCGGTTTAGCTCCTGATAAAAACAAACTCCTTGCCTTCTGTGCCTCTGTCGGACCGCGGTTGAGGGCGTCCTGTGCAGAGGCCAGATCGATATCCCCCCAGATCTTTCTAGCAATATCGCTCGTCCACGTTGTATTCATCTTCGTGCTCTACTATATTTTGTGAGGGGCGCAATGTAAGCTATATGCAGCTAAATTAACAAATGTAAATCTAAGAATGTCACCTTATTTAATGAGTCTCCTTCACTGATGTTTCTTCTCCTGTATTCAGCAGCTATTTCTGTGCCTATCTGCCAGTTTTAAAGTCTAATCGCGTCAGAGTAAGGATTCCAACTTCCAATGACGTCGCACGATCACGGAACGCCACGTGACCTTTAGGCCCCGCCCACTCACGGAATCTCCAATCTCCATGGAGACGTTTGTTATTACAATTTTTCTTCACAGATCAGATAATGGCTGTGTCCAAATTCAGCGGCCCACAAATACGTCCTCCTTTTCCCCGAAATGGAAGGACGGGTGGTGGATCCTTTCCCGCCAGACCTGTCCCATAATTCTTTTCGGCAGAGCGTAATGGCCAATGAAGCGAGCGGTAGCGGAGCGCGAGAGGAGTATGCTTTTAGATGTAAGTTTTTTAAAAACTGGTTTTAAAAACAATATTTTTCAGTGGTTGTCTAGTTAGGCATTTTGTTTTAGCGTTAAGTATTTTTTTTACATTTGTACGTATATGTAGAAAAAAACATTACTTTCGTAAACTAGCTTCTTCCTTACGGCCTGTGTAATTACACACAGCTAATGTTAGCGATTGAAGCTGTTTTTAACGCGTCCAGGGACGAAAGAGCAGACAGAAGATTTTAGAAAGCTCCGGGTTTCACCGGACCAAAGAAGGTACAGGAATAAATCTATTTAGAAATCCCATTGTAATATCAAGGCAGTTTTGTTTCGTTTTTCTTTTGTGCAGTACATAGAACATTTCCTGCAGTCATTAAACAGCTGAAACCTTTTCTTACTTCTCTTGTTTTGTCCTTTTGTTGTATAATTCTGCACAGTATTGTTCCACAATTGTCGTTTTGACATCTGTGATTAACACAATTCCAATATTTTCTCTTTTTATCCTACATTAGGATAGTTTTGGAGAAGATGGGTCTGTCTGTTAAAGTGACACCAGCCCAAGCAAAGAAAAAGTGGGACAATTTAAAAAAGAAATATAAAGTATGTCCAAATATTGTTGTTAGTAACAGTTACAAAAAATCCTAGGTTTAAGCTTACATGTTTTGTGAACAGTTTATATATTTTTTTACTTGTTTTTAGGAATGCAAGTATCCAGGGTCAGGAGAGCGAGTGAGTGGGAAGCCCACTGCTGCTACTTGGCCCTGGTTTGTCCAAACGGATGAGGTTTGAGGACAAAGGCCTTCTAATTGCCCCTGTCCTTACTGCCTCCATCCCTATGGGCACCCCAGGGCCAAGTGCAGCAGTGAGTGAAGAAGAGAGGTGATAGGCAGCCAGCAGCGAAGAAGAGGAGAAGGGACAGTGACCAGGAGCTGTTAGACCTCATCAGGGAGGACATGAGGCAGCAGAAAGAGGCTGAAGAGAGCAGGGAGAGGATGGACAGGCTTTTCTCCATTCGGGAGCGTTGGGTCCCCAATTCATTTTTTCTTGAGGTAGGAGGGATTACATTTTTTCCATTATTAGCTTCAGTTTATTTGAAATAAATACTTATTTTCCATAATTTTCAAAGTAAAAGGAACAGTTGTAAAGAAAATTAACTGTATAATTAATAACATTCAGACATCAATAACATTGTTTTATTTCTTCCAAAAGAATTAAAATGAGGAGATTGTTTGTCCATTTTCCCGCTTGTCACGGTTGCTAGGCGACAGGAAATGAGGGGTAAGAGAGGGAACTGAAAGAAGGGTGGGCTGTCCAAATTCACAAACACCGACTTCCGGGTTTTGCGGTCGTCGGAGGACCCCTCCTCCTTCAACCGGGTAGGAAGGATCCTAAGGAGGATGTAGACCCTGAATTTGGACACAGCCTAAATGAGCAGACGATGGAGACTGAATGTGATTTTAGAATGAAAGGGTCAGATTTTACTCCTTGCTGATGGTTGTTGCTCACCAAAGTAAACAATACATTGCATTTTATATCAGACGGTTCAGACAGTGTTTTGGGAGGAGACGATGGTTACCACCTCCACAGACCTACAACCCAGAGGCCAGGTGGTAATATGTCCAGGTCTATGTTGAAGGACAGGCCTGAACAGAATGAACAGAAATAATAATGAAATAATAAGGATGGAAATATAGAAAATAAAATTCTCATAACAAAGGTTATTCCATGGATTCTATTGACAGAGCTGGAGACAGTATTTGTTGGTTGTCTTGGTTTAAAAGACTTGATTAACTAACCCCAAAAGACTGCTTTAGTCCCGCTTTAGTCCCGGTTTAGACCTGGTTTATACCCGGTTTAGTCCTGGTTTAGATCCGGTTTAGACCTGGATTAGACCTGGATTAAACCCAGTTTAGACCCGGTTTAGACCTGGATTAGACCTGGTTTAGTCCTGGATTAGACCTGGATTAGACCTGGTTTAGTCCTGGGTCTAGTCCTGGTTTAGACCTGGTTTAGATCTGGATTAGACCTGGATTAGACCTGGAATAGACCTGGTTTAGTCCTGGGTCTAGTCCTGGTTTAGACCCGGTTTAGACCTGGATTAGACCTGGATTAGACCTGGATTAGACCTGGTTTAGACCTGGTTTAGTCCTGGATTAGACCTGGATTAGACCTGGTTTAGTCTTGGGTCTAGTCCTGGTTTAGGCCTGGTTTAGATCTGGATTAGACCTGGTTTAGTCCTGGGTCTAGTCCTGGTTTAGACCTGGTTTAGATCTGGTTTAGTCCTGGTTTAGTCCAACATTTCTATAAAAAAACAAAACCCGTGTGTTTTTGTAACAGATGCTTTTATTGATGAAACAGAAACGAAAACGTGACGAGATTAAAGTAAAGTTTACGACAGAGACCAGGGGTTTGTGGATAAAACAGTTTAAAGAGGTGACGGCTGGTTTTAGACGCATGAAGGATTTGTTAAAAAGACAACAGCAGCTGAAGCTTCGGGTTCACAGCAGACGATAAACAGTGAATAAATTCTCTTCAAATAAATCTGTGACTTTCAAAACCTAGACTGGATCAAGGGTCGCGTTATTATAAAGTTTAAGTTAAAAGACTTAAGTGAGCCATAGGTAAGATTTTGTTTGGAACAGGTTTATAGTTACAATGGGTTCTTTATGGATTTGACCAAGTTTAATTTGGACTTAAGTAGACTTTAAATTGTTATGTCGGGATTTGAACAGACTTTAATTGGTTTTAGATGGATATAAATGGGTAACAGTCTTGGCAATATCTTGTTTAAAAAACATTTTCTGTAGATTTGGCCAGGTTCTGAAAAGACTAAAGTCTATTTTTAATGGTTATAACTAGGTTTTGAGAGGACTAAAGTCTATTTTTAATGGTTATAACTAGGTTTTGAGAGGACTAAAGTCTATTTTTAATGGTTATAACCAGGGTTTGGCTGGTTTTAGCTGATAAGATTATTCATGATGTTTTGTTCAGGTTATAGATGGTTTTAGTTGGACTTTAAAAGGTTATACATAAATCAGAATGTATACAATTAGACTTTATCTATTTCTTTAGGGATTTAAATGTGGTTTTGTTCAGCTTAATTACTGATTAAATTTGATTTAAATGGGTTAGACCGCGTTTTACGTGGACTTCATCAGGTTTAAAATGGTTATAGCCGGATTTGAGCAGCTTTTAACTGTGTTTAGTTTGACTTTAACCAGTTTCTGAATTATTGAAATGAGTTGCAGGCGTGTTCTATTCTCTGTAAAATCTATATAAAAGAATTTGACTTGGTATTATTAGATTTAAAACAGTTACTGATGGCTTCATATTGTGATTTCTACAAGTATTATGTGACTTTTTAGGCACTAACCTGTTTTAAATAACATTATATTAAATCAGAATGGATCTGAGCTTTGGTTTAACGGATTACAAATGTATGTCAGCTGTTTTTGTCACAAACTCTCAGTCCACAGATGAACCTGGAAATATGGATCCAGCCCTCACTGCTGTACAAATATAATCCATTAGTCCATTGATTGATACAGTCTATGATAGGAATCTATTATAAAAATTACACTGGGCTTTTCAAATTTAGTTTAAAACGACCATAAATCCTCTTCTTTCCAGTTTTCGGCTAAAAACTATTAAAAACCAATAGACAGCATGCTGGATTGAAACATCTCCTGCGTCCAAGTGACATTCAGTGCTTTTCAGAACAAAACTAATGAGAAAAACGCTCCGACACAGCTTTGTTCGGGTTATTTTTTATAACGTGAAACCTAGAGGCGAGCGACTTTTTTTTTCTTTCCTGTTCGTGTTTCCCGTCGGTTCCTGAAATGCACTGAACTCTTCTCCTCTGTCCGGACTCAGTTGCAGCACTCGACGTAGTTGGCGGGCAGCATCCCTGATTTGCCGGTGCGCTGCACGGTGCCGTACATCCAGCCCTCGTCGATGTGCTGAGCGTTGACGATGACGTCTCCGTCTCTGAAGGACACCTCGTCGTGGTCCTGCGCCGCGTAGTCGTACAGCGCTCGGTAAACCCGCTGCAGACAGAAACAAGACCTGTTTTAGACCGGGTTAAGACCGGGTTTAGACCAGGGTTAAGACCAGGGTTCAGACCGGGTTAAGACAGGGTTTAGACAGGGTTTAGACAGGGTTAAGACCGGGTTGAGACCGGGTTAAGACTGGGTTAAGACCTTCATCCATTCAAACTTTAAAACAGGTCTAAACTGTAGGAAAGAGGTTGCATTACTTTTGGTGAGTTGTTCTTTTGTAATATTTTAGATATTATCTGTTTTTTATGCCAATCCTTCACCATTACTCAGGAACTTGTCAATTCTGCCTTTTGTCTCAAATGTTTTCTGCAGTTTGTCTTATCACTGTCCAAACTTTAAACTATTTCCAAACCTAGAACAATTTACATTTTTGACAACTTTAAAAAAATAATCCTAGTTTATTAAAAGGCTGGGACTGAACTGGGACTAGACCAAATCTAGTCTAAGCAGGTCCTGTTATGGTTGCTTTTTATGGAGCTAAAAGAGTCTCAAAAAAGATAAATGCACACACATGATTCACAAATGCACACACAAGATTCACAAATGTATTTCTGATGCACACACAAATATATTGTGATTTACAAACTGCTTGCGGTCTGTGAACTCGACTGCATTTGTGTGTGAATTTTGAGACTCCTGACGCCGCTCGACACACAAATGCATTTTTTTAAACAGGGAATGATCAGCAACCAATCATATATCTCCCTTGTTTTAGCCAATCACAAGAACGCACCCCACGCGGGGGGTTGTTTACTTCTTTGCCAATCACACTAACATGTTCACACAGCGCGATATGCCCGTGTATGCCTATATATATATATATATATATATATATATATATCATTTGAATAATACACAAAATAGTCAAACAAAAGATTAATTTGCTTGTCTAACAGTGAAGCCTTATGCAGAAGATTTTTGTTTGGCAATCGCTCTTGCTAGCTGCCCGGATGTTAGCATCAGCTGGCCGGAAATTGGGGCGTTAATACAAAAAATATTTATTAATAATATCCTTAAAAATATTACAGCACAAACATTAATACCTACAGCACAAACCAGCACAAACGAAGCACAAACTAATTAAACTATTTTGGTGCATTTTAAAACATTTTAAAGCATTTTCGGGGGCTGGGTGACCTCATATGACCATTAAAAGAATTATTAAAATCTCAAAAACTATAACGGCACAAACGAAAATTTTTGCAGCACAAACAAAGCACAAACGATCTAGATAATTTTGGAGTCAATCACTTTTGGTGGGGGGCCAACTTCACGGAGGTGCATTACCTGCCACACAGGCATATCGCGCTGTGTGAACACGTTAGAGTGATTGGCAAAGAAGTAAACAACCCCCCGCGTGGGGTGCGTTCTTGTGATTGGCTAAAACAAGGAAGATATATGATTGGTTGCTGTTC
Organism: Neodontobutis hainanensis; assembly: GCA_024349245.1. Lineage (NCBI taxonomy): Eukaryota > Metazoa > Chordata > Actinopteri > Gobiiformes > Odontobutidae > Neodontobutis > Neodontobutis hainanensis. Next base: position 789,290 of record JALDNG010000105.1, on the reverse strand, counting down.
ATTCCCTGTTTAAAAAAATGCATTTGTGTGTCTAGCGGCGTCAGAGGAGTCTCAAAATTCACACACAAATGCAGTCGAGTTCACAGACCGCAAGCAGTTTGTAAATCACGATATATTTGTGTGTGCATCAGAAATACATTTGTGAATCTTGTGTGTGCATTTGTGAATCATGTGTGTGCATTTATCTTTTTTGAGACTCTTTTAGCTCCATAGCTTTTCACTTACATTTGCAACTTATACATTCAACTGTAGAGACATGCTTTCAGTAAATGTAACCACCAGAGCTTTGGGATTTTCAGGATTTTAATTTTGAGTCTGGATCATTCTAAGGTCGTCCAAGCGCAAAAGCCTTAGACATTATTTCTTCTTCTTTCATCATTTCTTGCTCAGTTTTTATCTTCCATAATCCTAATCCTAAACTCATTTATCTTTATTCAGCTTCTTTCAACTTCTAAATTTTTTAGCAGTTTCAAAAGCAACCACATTGGATTAACATAATAATTATATTTCCAATAGGCGAGGCATTTTTAGACGTGGCGCGATCCAAGACTTCAAGACTTCTTCCTGTACCAGGACCTGATAAAGGAGGCCACAGAGTCTCAGAACTTGAAGATAAAGTTGTAATAACCCTGTTAATAAAGCCTTTGCTCTCACTGGCTCGGCTTCTACAGGAAGTATCTGTCCGAGTACTCGAGTCCGAGTATCCGAGTCCGAGTACTCGAGTCCGAGTATCCGAGTCCAAGTACGTAGAGTAATATGTACCATTGTGACAGCGTGAGGAGGAGAGGTGACTGATCGGACAGAGGACATGCTGGTCTGGTGCATGTAGCCGTGATACTGCTGCTGCTGCGCCCCCTGGTGGTAGGCTCCAGGCAGGACAGGAGCTGGGACAGAACACAGGACAGTCTGGAGTTAAAAAGACACTGCAGTGTCAGTGAAAATGTCAGAGTTAAGGTTAAAGCCACACAGTGTTCTTCAAAACTATCCTGTAAAAAACACAAGTGTTAGTTTTTATTTGTTTTTATTTTCTAAATGAGACACTCACGAGGAAGAGCTTTAGCTTTATCCATTTCTCTGTTTGGACTGTCCCTCGACTGAACACGACTGTCCCTCGACTGTCCACGACTGTCCCTCGACTGAACACGACTGTCCCTCGACTGAACACGACTGTCCCTCGACTGAACACGACTGTCCCTCGACTGTCCCTCGACTGAACACGACTGTCCCTCGACTGTCCCTCGACTGAACACGACTGTCCCTCGACTGAACACGACTGTCCCTCGACTGTCCCTCGACTGAACACGACTGTCCCTCGACTGTCCCTCGACTGAACACGACTGTCCCTCGACTGTCCCTCGACTGAACACGACTGTCCCTCGACTGAACACGACTGTCCCTCGACTGAACACGACTGTCCCTCGACTGTCCCTCGACTGAACACGGCTGTCCCTCGACTGTCCCTCGACTGAACACGACTGTCCCTCGACTGTCCCTCGACTGAACACGACTGTCCCTCGTTTAGACCTGGTTTAGTCCTGATTCAGACCTGGTTTAGTCCCGATTCAGACCTGATTCAGACCTGGTTTAGTCCTGATTCAGACCTGGTTTAGTCCTGATTCAGACCTGATTCAGACCTGGTTTAGTCCTGATTCAGACTTGATTCGGACTTGATTCGGGGCGGCAGTGGCTCAGTGGTAGAGCGGTCGTCCTTCAACCGGAAGGTGGTGGGTTCGATTCCCGCTCTCCCCACAAATACTGTCGTTGTGTCCTTGGGCAAGACACTTAACCCACCTTGACTCATATGAATGTGTAAGAATGTTAGTGAATGTATGTGGTGTTGGTCGGAGAGTCCGTAGGCGCAGAATGGCTGCCACGTCTCTGTCAGTCTGCCCCAGGGCAGCTGTGGCTACAGTTGTAGTAACCGTCACCAGTGTGACTGTGTCTGAATGAATAATGGACGGCCTGTAAAGCGCTTTGGGTCCCTCGGGAGAAAGGCGCTATATAAATCCAAACCATTATTATTATTATTATTGATTCAGACCTGGTTTAGACCTGGTTTAGTCCTGATTCAGACCTGGTTTAGTCCTGATTCAGACCTGGTTTAGACCTGGTTTAGTCCTGATTCAGACCTGGTTTAGACCTGGTTTAGTCCTGGTTTAGACCTGGTTTAGTCCTGGTTTAGTCCTGATTCAGACCTGATTCAGACCTGGTTTAGTCCTGATTCAGACCTGGTTCAGTCCTGATTCAGACCTGGTTTAGACCTGGTTTAGTCCTGATTCAGACCTGGTTTAGTCCTGATTCAGACCTGATTCAGACCTGGTTTAGTCCTGATTCAGACTTGATTCAGACTTGATTCAGACCTGGTTTAGACCTGGTTTAGTCCTGATTCAGACCTGGTTTAGTCCTGATTCAGACCTGGTTTAGTCCTGATTCAGACTTGATTCAGACTTGATTCAGACTTGATTCAGACCTGGTTTAGACCTGGTTTAGACCTGGTTTAGACCTGGTTTAGTCCTGGTTTAGTCCTGGTTGAGTAGGTTTTTAGTTTAATAGATGTGGTGGATAAGCTGTAATATAAAACTAATGATAATGGAGTTTTTTTTACAGTGTTAAACATTAGTGTAAATGACATGCGTGCTCATGCAGCAGATCAGGTGTAAACTGTAAAAACAAGACTGTGGTGGGTCTCAGGTGAGTCCAGGTCCTGTACCGGTGTCGGCGCTGCTCTGGTCCCACAGGTCAGAGGTCACAGAGCTCACAGACTGAGCCCGGCTTTGAGGCAGAGACCGAGTGAGTCTGTGCTCGACCCGCTCTGACAGAGACCGGCCACCAGGGGCAGTGGTCCCAGGAGAGAGGAGAGGAGGAAACATAGAAGGAAACATCAGGAAGGAACCGTTCAAGAGCCTTTCTCCTTTTTACAAATAGTGTTAAAAGGAAAATAAAGTGACTGCGACTAAACCAAACGATTGCCTTTGTCATTAACAAAAGAAAAGAAATGTTCAGTGGATTTGAACAGGTTTTAGTTGGATTTGAACAGGTTTTAGTTGGACTTTACTCTACAAAAGTGTTTTTTTTTAGTTCAGAGGGGTAGTTGTGTCATCAGGGGCTGTTTTTTACTTATTGGGTCAGTCTTCTACACTACATTGGTTAATGTTAATAACAATAATAATAATAATGTAATAACACAATAAGTCCTGTGTTGATTGTTTTGGGTTGTATTTAACGATAAGTGCTGGGGGTTAAACCGGGTCAGAGCCTGTACCAGAGATCCTGCGCAGACTCTTGGACTGAATGTTGTCCTCCAAAGGGTCGTAGTCAAAGATGGAGCCGGGGTCTGCTCTCCAAACCTTCAGGTCTTTATTTCAACAAAACAAAAGGTCCTGTTCAAACTTATCTGACAGTGGCTTTTTAATCATGTGACACTGGAACAGGCACCGACACTTTATCAGCTCTAAGTAACTCTACAAAAGAGTTCAACTCCATCAGCAATAAGTAACTCTGCATAAGAGTTCAACTCCATCAGCTCTAAGAAACTCTACATAAGAGTTCAACTCCATCAGCTCTAAGTCACTCTACATAAGAGTTCAACTCCATCAGCGCTAAGTAACTCTACAAAAGAGTTCTACTCCATCAGCTCTAAGTCACTCTACAAAAGAGTTCAACTCCATCAGCTCTAAGTAACTCTGCATAAGAGTTCAACTCCATGAGCTCTAAGTAACTCTGCATAAGAGTTCAACTCCATGAGCTCTAAGTAACTATGCATAAGAGTTCAACTCCATCAGCGCTAAGTAACTCTGCATAAGAGTTCAACTCCATCAGCTCTAAGTCACTCTACAAAAGAGTTCAACTCCATCAGCTCTAAGTAACTCTGCATAAGAGTTCAACTCCATCAGCTCTAAGTAACTCTACAAAAGAGTTCAACTCCATCAGCTCTAAGTCACTCTGCATAAGAGTTCAACTCCGTCAGCTCTAAGTAACTATGCATAAGAGTTCAACTCCATCAGCGCTAAGTAACTCTGCATAAGAGTTCAACTCCATCAGCTCTAAGTCACTCTGAATAAGAGTTCAACTCCATCAGTGCTAAGTAACTCTGCATAAGAGTTCAACTCCATCAGCTCTAAGTAACTCTACAAAAGAGTTCAACTCCATCAGCTCTAAGTCACTCTGAATAAGAGTTCAACTCCATGAGCTCTAAGTAACTATGCATAAGAGTTCAACAAGAACTGCACTGGACGGACCATAAGAAGACCTGCTTTAGACCTGGTTTAGACCTGGTCTAGTCCTGACTCCTGATATATGTCCTGTTCTGGTCCGTTGGTGCAGCCTCAGACCTAAAAATAGTTTCTCGTCACCATTTCATCGTTTGCTGCTTAAAAAAACATTAGAAAAGCCCCAGAGAAACTGTGACTGACCGACGATGATGCCTCCCGGCCGTCGGTCCAGCCCCTCCGTTTGATGAGGGTGCATGCCTCTGGTAAACCCCGCCTCCCCAATCATCTGATTGGCTCTGTGGTAGCGCTCCATCCCAGGGTCGTCCAATCCCAGAGCAGAAGCTCGGCCACGGGACCGGTCGAAGTCCTCATGGTACTTGGCCTGGATGGGACCAGAGCGAGACAGGGTTAGAGGTCAGAGGGGGACAGGGTCAGAGGTCAGAGCGGGACAGGGTCAGAGGTGTGTGTGTGTGTGGTTTTGTTTCATTCAGATTCACTCAGGTGCATTTAGTCAATGAGAAAACACACAGGGTTTTTATTAAAGTGGTTTATTATAAAAGATAGTCTTTCTCAAACCTTGAGAAAGACTAGTCCTGGTCTAGTCCTGGTCTAAGATCCAGTATTAGTCTCACTCTCAGTGCCACACTTCACTCTGTGACTGTTAGCTCCTCCCACGTCCGAGCAGTCTTCTCGGCAACAGGACCGTTACCATGGAAACGACATCCTGAGTCCGGCGCACACGCCTATACTCAGGTGTGTCCAGCTCCGACAGGCTCCGCCCCCTCATCTCCTGCCGGTCAATGCGGTACTTCACCTGAGACAGAGTCAGGGTTAGACCTGGTTTTGTCCTGGTCTAAACCTGGTCCAGACCTGGTCTAGACCTGGTCTCGTCCTGGTCTTGTCCTGGTCTCGTCCTGGTCTAGACCTGGTTTAGACATGGTTTAGACATGGTTTAGACATGGTTAGTCCTGGTCTCGTCATGGTTAGTCCTGGTTAGTCCTGGTCTCGTCATGGTCTAGTCCTGGTTAGTCCTGGTTAGTCCTGGTCTCGTCATGGTCTAGTCCTGGTTAGTCCTGGTCTAGTGTCTCTCTCACGGAGCTGATGTGGTCCTGGTTCTGTTTGACCCGCTCCACTTCAGGAGTCCGTCCCAGACTCGTGGCCTTGGCTGGACTCTGTCTGTACTTGACCTGCAGCAGAAACACACCTGGCTCTTTACCTGAGAACAGCTCCGTCTGAGATAAACCTGAGATAAACCTCACGGAGCTGATGTTGTCCTGGTTCCGTTTGACCCGCTCCGTCTCCAGAGTCTCGCTCACAGCTGTTCCACGTCCCACCTCCTCTTTATAATGAACCTGAGACCGGAACAGACAAAACCTCATTAGACCTCGTCTGGAGCCACACAAGACCACACAAGACCCCACACAAGTTAATTAACAAGCTTTTATTTGGATTTCAACAGGTTTTACATAGATTTTAAACTTTTTTAATATAGACAGATTAACACAATATTTTCCCATTATTGTCCTGTGTTTCCTTAAAGACTGGAAGAAAGTATTTTTACAGGAACCACAGAAAAGAGTGGATTACTCAGAATTGTGAGTTTTACAGAGGTTTGTAGAACATGTCCTCACTTTTCTGAATAACACAAAACAATGACACTGCTCTAAAACAGTAAGAAACACTAGTGTTGAGACACACTCACTGTCAGGGATTTGAGCTGAAGGTTTTAAGAAACGCTTTTCTGATTCAAGAACTGAAGAAGTAAAAAATACATCTCTCGCATCAAGACTTTCCACCACTGAGAACATTATTACGTTTCTGCTCATCATGAAAACTGTCTTTGAGCTCCACTGGTAAGATTTTCATCTGCTTTGGACTAAGTGTGCCGATAAGAGGATACAACTTTTCTGAGAAAACATTGGTAAAAGTGTAATAGTGTGTTCTTGAATCAGAAAACATGACAGTTCTTCTGTCACAGTCCAGCTTCACTCTGATCATCAGTGGAGCCTGCTTCAAAGACAACGGCTGGTCCACAGAAGGTGGAGCGAACGCCACATATTCACCGTTTCTCCTCCAAATACACCATCCCCCAGAGTTGTATGCTACTTTGCGCGTGGTGGACTGTGCTATCACCCCCACTGCCCAGTCTAAGTCATGTGGGACCTCCACTTCCCAGCTGTACGTCCCAGACACAAACCCCTCCGATCCCAAGCCTGACACATAATATCTGAACCTCTCGGGGTTGTCCGGCAGCGCCATGTTCCTCTGTGTTCCATATGTGACGCTGCACAGATCGTCAGAAACTGTCATCGAGGAGCAGGCTGTGTTAGGATCCAGAACCACCAGAGTGTATGTCACGTGTTCTTTCATCTTGCTCCAAATGCGGACGCCTAAGTTTCCTAAGTGTTTGGCGACATCCACCAGCGACCCCCAAGGCACGCCTGGATCGATGGTGGAAGGATTCAGCTGGACTCGTTTTACTGAAGCGCTGTAGTTCTGGAGGAACAGGACGTCCTGACTCCGCAGCTCTTTCTCCGTTTGTCTGATGCTTTCCAACAGAACGTCCATCTCTTGGGTCAGAGCGGCCATCTTCTGATCCATCGAGGTTCTCTTCAGTAGCAGCTCCGCCCTCAGGTCTGTGATGCAGGCCTGCTCCTCTTTCTGGAGAAAAAGCCTCATTCTGTTGAACTCTCCCTGGATCAGCCTCTCTGTTTGTCGGCCCTGTTCATCGATGAGGAAAGCTGTCCGTGTGACCTGGGCTTTTGCCTGACTGAACTTGTCCAGTCTTGTCTGTAGCTGCTTCAGACTCTCTCTAAGCCTGTGTTTGTTGTCTTGTGCAGCTTCGTCAACAGGTCTAAATGTGTGGTTCAGGTGCGCTCTGGAGTCTCGACAAACCAGACACACTACCTGCTGGTGTTCGAGGCAGAACAGCTTGAGTTCCTCTCCGTGCTCAGGACAAATGTCATCAGGTTGAGCAGAGTTCTCCTTCAAAGACAGTTCTTCTAAAAAGGCCTCACACAGGTTTCGTAAGACCAGGTTACAGGGAGGGTCATTCATGGAAGAGCGTTGTTTACACATAGGACACTCTGAAACCCTCTTTTCTGCCCACCAGCTCCGCAGACAGCGGCGACAGAAGCTATGGCTACACGACAGCATCACGGGGTCCCTGAAGACGCTGAAGCACACGGGACAGTAAAAGTCCTGGAGCCAATCCTACTAAAACGAATAAAGGTCATACTCCAAGACTTTCTCAGCCGTGTTGTATGTGGTGGATTTGAACAGGTTTTACAGAGATTTGAACAGGTTTCAGTTGGATTTAAACAGGCTTTAGTAGAATTTCAGCATGTTTCATTTCATTTTAAAAAGGTTTTAGTTGGACTTGAAGTGGACATGACTCAAATATATATATTTATATCAAAGACTGATATAAAGGGTTTTTAAATTACGGTTGTTGTGAAAGAAGTGTTGGAGCCACACTTTTTAAATAAATGAAGTCATACTCCAGGACTTTGTCAGTTGTGCATGTAGGTGCTTGTAAATTCGGGTTAAACAGGTTTTAGTTGGATTTGAACATGTTGTGCCTCTGTCTTTCCCCAGAAGTGGACGACGAGAACAGAGGAGCTGCCCCAGGCGTATATTAGCCACGCATATTTTCACAAGGACATTTTGAAAACTGGACACACAAGAGAAATTACATTAAAGACAGGACCGATTATTGAGGTTCACGCTCTAGGCGGTTGTCTAGTTACCTGTACCTAAAGTCTGGCTCATTAAGAACCCGTTTCACGGAACAGAAATCACAACAAAATTATTTAGGCTCAAAGGCTATTGCTGAGTTTTGCCTGCTTCATTGAAAAAAATAAATATAAAAACATTATAAAAGGTAGATTTGTCGTCAGTGCCAAACAGTTTGAGCCTCAGTTGCCTCCCACCTGGCCGTCTGCGGCTCTGCCAGTGCTGTGGCTCGGCACAACAGCTGATCTTAGTCAACGCAAAAAGGTCAACAGCAGGGTTTGTTCTTTAAAGCTCATTGCAGGTGAATTTACGAGCACAACCTTGGACTGATGCAGACATCATTAAATTAAATGAGCATGCGTTATTTGCATATTTTTATTATTATTGTGCACATGCTGTGGTATAAAAATAGAAAATAAAAACATTTTTATTAAATTACTAATCATTAAATTAAATTATTTATGTATTTAAAATATTTATCTTTAAAATAGATAAATAATAAAATGTATTCTCTAAATAATTCGGGGTCTATATCCTGAAACATTACTAACAAATGACTAATTACAACTTATTTATAATTTTTTGCAACCAAGGCTTTATTGAAGCACAAAAGCACTGGTTCCGAAAAAACTATATATATACGTTATGATTGAGGCAGAGAAAGAGCGACATTTTTTCTAGAAGGAGAAAGCTGGACTTTAGAAACAAAAAGGAAAACTCACCGGGGCCTGATCAGTCGAGGTGTAAGAAAAAATATATTCTGTTAAATATCGTAATATTTCAGTGTGCAATTCTCGTATTGATTGATTGAAACCACCAAATTTATTTAATTTTTTTATTTTTTATTTAAAAACATTTAACATTTAAGTCTTTTTCAAGCAATAGGTTTGTTATTTATTACTTTTTCTGTCATGAGTAACCTTCTGATGCATGTTGTAAAGAAAAGCTCGCTGTGTCACTATAGTGTGACATACAGCAGTTAGATTCCACTCACGTCACTGATTTTCTTGGTGTTCTCTCGGGCGAGGATGAGCTCTGGTGTCTCTGAGACTGAAGACATCAGGCCACGCATCAGCTTCGCGTCCCAGCAGTAACGCCGCTGCAGAGACACACACAGAAAGTTCATGTAATTTAAATAAAATCACAATCTCCTATAGATTTAATGAGAAAATACTGAAGACCAATGTTGACCAGGTTTTAGTTTGTTTTAAAACTGTTTTTAGTTGGATTTGAACAGGCGTCGATAGCTCATATAAACAGTGTAAATGTAAAATACTGACGGAGCTGAGGTGTCGTTGATTGGCTCTGACCCTCTCCATCTCTGGAGTCTCTGACACTAAACTGTAGCTGCTCTTCAGTCGCTCTGCCTCGTCCCGGTATTTCTTCTACAAAACACATAGAGCAGTCAACACAGACACTGAGCAGACACAGAGCAGACACAGAGCAGACACAGACACAGAGCAGACGCAGACACAGAGCAGACAGAGCAGACACAGAGCAGACACAGAGCAGTCAGAGTAGACACAGAGCAGACACAGAGCAGTCAGAGCAGACACAGAGCAGTCAGAGCAGACAGAGCAGACTCAGACACAGAGCAGACACAGACACAGAGCAGACGCAGAGCAGACTCAGAGCAGACACAGAGCAGACTCAGAGCAGACGCAGAGCAGACACAGAGCAGACTCAGAGCAGACTCAGACACAGACAGAGCAGACGCAGAGCAGACGCAGGCGCAGACACAGAGCAGACAGAGCAGACTCAGAGCAGACACAGAGCAGACAGAGCAGACGCAGACACAGAGCAGATGCAGACACAGAGCAGACACAGAGCAGATGCAGACACAGAGCAGACACAAAGCAGACACAGACACAGAGCAGTCAGAGTAGACACAGAGCAGACACAGACACAGAGCAGTCAGAGCAGACAGAGCAGACTCAGAGCAGACTCAGACACAGAGCAGACACAGACACAGAGCAGACACAGAGCAGACACAGACACAGAGCAGTCAGAGTAGACACAGAGCAGACACAGACACAGAGCAGTCAGAGCAGACTCAGAGCAGACTCAGACACAGAGCAGACACAGAGCAGACACAGAGCAGTCAGAGCAGACACAGACACAGAGCAGTCAGAGCAGACACAGACAGGTATACAGTCACTGAGCAGACGAGGGGGGTCTGTACCTGGCTGTAGATGTCCTTGACGTAGGAGGCGTGCAGTAGTTGAGGAGTGTCTGTCAGTGTCCCGTAGGAGTTCTCTCTGAACTTATCCGTCTGTTTATACGACTTCTGTAACATTAAAACATTTAGATAAAGCTCAGACATTTATAATATACAGTCTTCTGATTGTTGATTACCAACTTTAAACTTTTAATGAAGACTCAGCAAAGCCAGGCATAAAATAAAAATGACTTTACCTGTAAAAAAATAAAGTTTCATTTCCCACACTGTTTTAGTTGGATGTGACTCTGGACCAAACCGTACCTCGTTGAGGATCTGAGTGGCGTTTTTAACTCTCAGTAGTTCAGGAGTCTCCTCTAATCCAACGCCTGATAAGCCCCGCCCCTTCACTTCCTGTTCCAGGTCCTTCCTGTATTCTTTCTGCTCAAAATAGAAATAAAAAACAAATACAAATATTTTTTTATGTACATTTATTTATCCAGGCCACTGTAAAGCTCTGATTGGTCGATGGTCCTGTGAAAGACCAAGTTATTGTTGTAGGGATATTGCAGCTGTTGAAATAAAAAAATACGTTTACACTGTATCTATTGGGACTCCTATAACCGAAGGTTGGCGGTTTGATTCCTGCTCTCTCTCCCCTGTTCAAACTGCTGTAGTGTCCTTGGGCAAGCCTCTTAACCCTTGCCTCCAGTGGTGTTCCAGCCATAACACTGGAGAAGGGAAGCTTATATAAAATAAATCCATGCCACATTGTGCAGCCCTGGAACAAACCGTACCTCGTTGAGGATCTGAGTGGCGTTTTTAACTCTCAGTAGTTCAGGAGTCTCCTCTAATCCAATGCCTGATAAGCCCCGCCCCTTCACTTCCTGTTCCAGGTCCTTCCTGTATTCTTTCTGCTCAAACAAAAACGGGAGAAAACATATGTACACATACATATGTGTACATATGTACACATGTGTACACATACATACGTGTACATATATGAATGTACACAATGATGAAAAGAGCTAAAAATACAGTTATTCAATCTTTGATAGTTTCATAATTTCACAACAATTAAACTGAAAACACGACGTGGACAAGGACATCTGGCATTAACTTTAATCCAGAACAATCTAAAGCAGTCTCAGACCTCACTGAGGAGGCTGCTGGCGAAGCATGCCGTCTTGTATCCAGGCGTCTGGTCCACTTCCATCAGAGCTTTACCCTTCACCTGCTCCTCGTAGTCTTTACGGTACTCCCTCTGAAACGCACAAAACAACTCCTGTTTATCATATTATTACCAAATCTGTCTCTGAAACGCACAAAACAACTCCTGTTTATCACATTATTACCAAATCTGTCTCTGAAACGCACAAAACAACTCCTGTTTATCACATTATTACCAAATCTGTCTCTGAAACGCACAAAACAACTCCCGTTTATCACATTATTACCAAATCTGTCTCTGAAACGCACAAAACAACTCCTGTTTATCACATTATTACCAAATCTGTCTCTGAAACGCACAAAACAACTCCCGTTTATCACATTATTACCAAATCTGTCTCTGAAACGCACAAAACAACTCCCGTTTATCACATTATTACCAAATCTGTCTCTGAAACGCACAAAACAACTCCCGTTTATCACATTATTACCAAATCTGTCTCTGAAACGCACAAAACAACTTCTGTCTCCCTTCCTGTCACTTTACACTTTTTAAAGCCTTTAAAAACTTTATTTAAATAACTATATTATAGTTTTTATAAAGGTTTGTCCTTGTTTAATCCTGGAATTGAATGCTTAATTTAAAGCATTAATTAACCAGAGATGAAATAATGCTCTTTATTTAGTTGGATTTGACTTGTGTGTGGATAAAACATAAGCAGTAGATGATATAATGAGCTCAGAATGTTGTACCTCACTCTGCAGTTTCTGAGCCTCTCTGGACACTTTATACGCCTGAGTTTCAGCGAACTCCATCTGAGAGCGACCCTTGTTCTTCTCATAGTCCTCTTTGTACTTCACCTGAAACACAGACAACACCTGGTCCTTCTCCAGCGACAAACCAGAGTCATATCATAATATATGACCTATGCTTTTCAGGCCAAACAAAGCACATTTTTGACAATTTCATTTTGCAAATGTTCAACCAAAGCTGTATAAACCTTAATAAAACAACATTAAAGTCGCATTTCCAGAAAGAGAAACGCAGTAGGCCCAGAATCAAAAAGAAAAGGAGGATGGTTCTGGAAAATACTCTGGCAGACCTGAGAGTGCAGTACAGCGTTGTCCTTGTGGTGGCGCTGTTCAGCTGTGTCCAGAGCCATGTGATGGTGAGCCTTGTTCTGTTCGTACTGTTTCTTATAGTCCACCTGTTTCAGAAAAATGAAAAGAACACTTTTATTTCTCTCAGCTGTCCAGGTCTAGGTTTAAATTTGGTTTATTCCTGGTTTTGACTGGATTTAGTCCTGTTTTAGTCCTGAAGTAGTCTGGGTTTAGCACTAGTCCAGTCTTAGTTAAGTCTTGCTTTAAAATAATTTAAATGAATTTAGTTACTATTGACTGAAGGGATTAAAAAAACTTGCTCCTTATGATGATAATAATTACTGCTTAAGAGATATTTGTATTTGATTTGGTTTTCTCTCTTCGTCTTATACACGTTTGAAACAAACTAAAATGACGTGTTGAATTAAATCCTGTTATACGTCCCACATTTATCTACAGCTGGGGTCCGAGCGTGTTGTTAAAGGCTTTTACGTTGCTCTGGAGTCTGGTGGCGTGGAGCACGTGTTCCAGCTGCAGGAGGTTCGGCAGGTCACGCACCGTCTCCGGTTTGTTCTGACTGGATTTGTACTTCACCTGTGAAAGAGAAGAGCGTCCTGTCAGTGGCAAATACCCCAGAGATCATCTCTGAAACATGAAAAAAAAAATACACAATTCTTCCGTTTGACAATTATTAAATACTAAAGCGGGGTTTAAACACAGAAGGTCAGGAAGCATCTACCTCCCTGTTGTAAGTCATCCTTTAGCGTTTGTGGCTAAACAGAGGAGCTCCTGTTTAAAATCCTGACAGAGTCTCCAGCTAGACTTCTGGAAATGCATTTGTTCATCCTTTTTAAATATAATAATATAAATAATATATTATTTATAAATGGTGCATTATCTGAATAATGCAGCATGTGTTTATGAGTTCTGCTCCGAGTTTCTTTGTTGTACATAATGTCTTTAAAGTGGGACCTCTTCAGTTTTTCATCATCGTTGTCATGGTTACACCCGCTGCCCCACACAAAACAAAGCCAAGGGAATATGTAGTTCTAATATTATTAAGGCTCTTTCAAGCGTCTCCCATGGAACCTCCTAAATGGGCGTTGCGTAAGGGCGCCGCCAAAAGCGGAAATATGGAGAAACCCAATGGCGACTTTACAAGTGTAAAAATAATGTTTACAGCCTGGTACAAAAGATGGCTCCGGTCTCTAGAGCTAAGTTTTTACTACGTGACAACTCTGGGGGGGATAAGTTTTAGATTATTATGTCCGTTTACGCTATCTAAAAACTATTGTTTTACTCTGGAGTAAAAGCCAAAAAGCCCGGATGAAACCGTCATTTTATTGCCGAATCGTAACGACAGTATCAGTGAATAGGGGACGTATGGGCGGATTACATCCATGTTCTTACAATCTATAGGCTCTTTATGTGGTTTGTGTTCGGTCTCGTTGTGTCAGAAACGTTCGGCCCATTTCTGAATGTCTTTGTTAACTTAAACGTTAAAACATGAAGAAAAGTTAAGGATGAGGCCACTACACAAGACGTCACAGACAGAAGAGTGGGTTATTGACATTTTATTGTCTCATTATGTTTAAAGGAACTGTCTGTTTCCTGGAACATGTCTCAGGTTTTGTTCTCGACAAAGGAATTAAACTCATTGGATCTTGTTTTTGATCAAAACTGTCCCAAAAGGAAACCTGACAAAATTAATGTTTCCACGACAGTACCACATTAACTAGAAATCTCAAAACGTAATATTACTGCACAGATCGTATAGACCTGGTTTAGTCCTGGTCTGGACCTGGTTTAGTCCAGGTTTAGACTGGTTCAGACTGGTTTTGTCCTGTTGTGTATATTGCAGGTAATATCGTTGTCTCATTATTTAAAACCATGGATCACATTAACCTTAAAGAAGATTCTGTTAAATATAACTATAGCATGTCTCACACAAACAGACGGAACAGAGCAACTTCTCCAGAGGCAGGCTTACTGGACCAACTATTTATAGCCTGAGACTAAAGGAGACAAAACCAATCAGCTCTTTTTTGTGTGAGACAGGCTGAGAGTGGCCTGTTTTAGCAGCCCACAGCTGTCTCCTTATGTATCCCTCTTTTTAAAATCCCCACACGAGAACATGACTAAGGTCTTTGGAAAACATGACTTTATCTTCCCTTATCCTTCTAAAAAAACAACTGTTCTAACTTTATGAGTAAAGGTTATTTATGGATTGGACAGATTTTAAACTCTTTGGCTCTGTCCTAATGTTATTTGTAAGAAATGGAAGGATGAAAAACCATTCTGTAAGATGTGAAAATGCATTATCTGTAAATGATGTCTGTGGGTAAAATGTCCAAAAGGTCTACACAAAGGCCTGGAGGAACAGTGCACGTATCTGTACGCGGCTTTCAGCTCCAAAGAAGTCCTATCTTCTAAACCGGGATTAAACAGTGGCAGAGCTAAGAGGGATGTGGGTTCTATTCCCTGTTTTTTTTGTTTTTCTGTCAGTGCACGACTCTAAATGCAAGATTCTAGACCAGGGGTCGGCAGCCTTTACCACTCAAAGCCACTTGGACCCGTTTCCCACAGTAAAGAAAACACTGGGAGCCACAAAACCCTTTTGACAATGAAATAACACTGCGTATGACACTGCACAAAGTATAAACAAACTATAATGTGTTGCATTTATGAAATCAATGAACACCTGCAGAGAAAACTAAACTACATTTCTGCAGCAACAAAAACATTTTAAACTCCAAAAAAAATATGTTCGGTTAAAGAATACTTTTAAGTAAAGTGCTCAATGTCTATTTGAGTTTTAATTGTATTTATGAAAAAAAAAAAAAAACGCAAACCTAAATTATCAGCAGCAAACCAAAAATGCTTCCTTGGTAATCTAGTCTCGTCAGCAGTGAAAGCAAATGAATCTGCCCACGTTCCACTGAACGTTATGTTTTCTTCAAACACTTTTTTTTAGAATTCTCTATAGTTGGCCTAACAGGGATTCAGAAACGTCAAGAAATCGCGCGCTGGCGGATGTCGCACATTGGCGTTTGTGACGCATAGTAACAGCAACAACATAAAAACGATCAAACTAAAATAAACATTTTTATTAAAAACGCAAATTATTTTTAAAAGCCACAGGGAGCCGCGGGCTGCCGACCCATGTTCTAGACCAGGGGTGTCAAACATACGGCCCGCCTCACCTGACAGGACCACGTGACCCTCACCTGACAGGACAACGTGACCCTCGCCTGACTGGACCACGTGACCCTCACCTGACTGGACCACGTGACTCTCGCCTGACAGGACCACGTGACTCTCGCCTGACTGGACCACGTGACTCTCACCTGACAGGACCACGTGACCCTCACCTGACTGGACCACGTGACTCTCGCCTGACAGGACCACGTGACTCTCGCCTGACTGGACCACGTGACTCTCACCTGACAGGACCACGTGACTCTCACCTGACAGGACCACGTGACTCTCACCTGACAGGACCACGTGACTCTCACCTGACAGGACCACGTGACTCTCGCCTGACTGGACCACGTGACCCTCACCTGACTGGACCACGTGACCCTCACCTGACAGGACCACGTGACTCTCACCTGACAGGACCACGTGACTCTCACCTGACAGGACCACGTGACTCTCGCCTGACAGGACCACGTGACCCTCACCTGACAGGACCACGTGACTCTCACCTGACAGGACCACGTGACTCTCACCTGACTGGACCACGTGACTCTCGCCTGACAGGACCACGTGACCCTCACCTGACAGGACCACGTGACTCTCACCTGACTGGACCACGTGACCCTCACCTGACTGGACCACGTGACTCTCGCCTGACAGGACCACGTGACTCTCGCCTGACTGGACCACGTGACTCTCGCCTGACTGGACCACGTGACCCTCACCTGACAGGACCACGTGACTCTCACCTGACAGGACCACGTGACTCTCACCTGACTGGACCACGTGACTCTCACCTGACTGGACCACGTGACTCTCGCCTGACTGGACCACGTGACTCTCGCCTGACTGGACCACGTGACTCTCACCTGACAGGACCACGTGACCCTCACCTGACAGGACCACGTGACCCTCACCTGACAGGACCACGTGACTCTCACCTGACAGGACCACGTGACCCTCACCTGACAGTCAATCAATCAATCAAATATTATTTATATAGCGCCTTACAACAGCCAAAAGGTGCACAAGGCGCTTTCCAAGAAAACAAAAGACAACATTAAGAAAACAAAAGAAACAGATGGAAACAGGAACAAGTCTGACGCTGTCTTAAAATTCTTGGTTAGAAAAGAAATAAGTTTTCAGGTGTGCTTTAAAAACACTCAGCACAGTGATGTTTCGGAGGTGCACAGGAAGTGCATTCCACAACTTTGGTCCTTGAACGCTAAATGACCGGCCTTTAAACTTTTTATACCTGTATGTAGGAGTCACTAGAGAAATGTGCTCAGAAGAGCGAAGTGTTCTGGTTGGCTGATATATTTTTATTAAGTCAGTGAGGTATACTGGGGCCAAACCATGGATGGCCTTGAACACAAACAGCAGGACTTTATACTCCAGCCTAAACTGCACTGGGAGCCAGTGAAGCGAGCGGAGGACAGGGTGATGTGTGACCGTCTAGATGTATTGGAGAGAAGACGTGCGGCTGCGTTTTGCACCAGTTGAAGGCGATTGATGACTGATGTATTTAGTCCAGTGTAGAGGGCATTACAGTAGTCGATCCTCGAACTGATGAAGGCATGAATTGCTTTTTCAAGGTCGGCTCTGGACAAAAAATACAGGACCACGTGACCCTCACCTGACTGGACCACGTGACTCTCACCTGACAGGACCACGTGACCCTCGCCTGACAGGACCACGTGACCCTCACCTGACAGGACCACGTGACCCTCGCCTGACTGGACCACGTGACCCTCACCTGACAGGACCACGTGACCCTCGCCTGACAGGACCACGTGACCCTCGCCTGACAGGACCACGTGACTCTCGCCTGACAGGACCACGTGACCCTCACCTGACAGGACCACGTGACTCTCACCTGACAGGACCACGTGACTCTCACCTGACAGGACCACGTGACCCTCACCTGACAGGACCACGTGACCCTCGCCTGACAGGACCACGTGACCCTCGCCTGACAGGACCACGTGACTCTCACCTGACAGGACCACGTGACCCTCACCTGACAGGACCACGTGACCCTCACCTGACAGGACCACGTGACTCTCACCTGACAGGACCACGTGACCCTCGCCTGACAGGACCACGTGACCCTCACCTGACTGGACCACGTGACCCTCACCTGACTGGACCACGTGACCCTCACCTGACTGGACCACGTGACCCTCACCTGACAGGACCACGTGACCCTCACCTGACAGGACCACGTGACTCTCACCTGACAGGACCACGTGACTCTCACCTGACAGGACCACGTGACTCTCGCCTGACAGGACCAAGTGACTCTCACCTGACAGGACCACGTGACTCTCACCTGACAGGACCACGTGACCCTCACCTGACAGGACCACGTGACTCTCACCTGACAGGACCACGTGACTCTCACCTGACAGGACCACGTGACTCTCGCCTGACAGGACCAAGTGACTCTCACCTGACAGGACCACGTGACTCTCACCTGACAGGACCACGTGACTCTCGCCTGACAGGACCAAGTGACCCTCACCTGACAGGACCACGTGACTCTCACCTGACAGGACCACGTGACTCTCGCCTGACAGGACCACGTGACCCTCGCCTGACTGGACCACGTGACCCTCACCTGACAGGACCATGTGACCCTTACCTGACTGGCCAGAGCTGCGGCGGCCTGTGTTTGTTTGAAGGAGACACAGTCCAGAGGATTGTAGCAGGGCCTCTGTTTTTTCAGCTCTCGGTCAAAGCCCTCTTTATACTTCACCTGAAACACACAGCGTCAAACAATTATGAAATATAATTGTCAATATAATGAGTCCAGCAGAGGCTGAAGACAGAGGCTGAAGATAAAGACAGAGGCTGAAGATGAAGACAGAGGCTGAAGATGAAGACAGAGGCTGAAGATGAAGACAGAGGCTGAGTTTTTATCCTCGAGCTTCTGTCTGCTCAGCTCTCACAGCTGTTTTTGATGATTTATGGCTTTAATCTAAATCTCTCTCTCTAAAGTCAAATGTAGTTTAATCTTTTAGTATAAACTATTATTGTGTTTATCCTCCTTTGAGTTTTGTCTCTCTCTGTCTTTAAAGACCCAGCTCTAATATCATTTACACATCAGATTAAGTCTTTGCATTAAAGCAGAGCTCATGGATCATCTGAGACCTGTGTGTGGTAAATGTCGGACCTGACTGGCGAGCCTGGACACCTCTTTGGCGTGTTGGATGTCGGTCCGTTCCAGAAGTGAGCCGTCACTATAAACAGGCCTCTGAGGGTTGTTCCTGTAGGCCACCTGTTAATATTCACACTTATTAAGACATGTTTAGAAACTTCCTAAATGCAGCTGTACACTAACAGAATACATATTTGTCTGTCAGTGTCTAAATGTCCAGAGTGTACTCCTGCAGGGATAGGCTCCAGTCCCCCCTGACCCTGACCCCTAATGGGACTAAGCAGAAGGTGAATGAATATTTTCAGCTTTAACGATCACATCCTGTTTTAGTACAAATGAAATAAAGAGGTTGTGTTCCAGTTAAATCTTTTTTAAGTCGAGAAATTAGTTTTGATTCAGTTGTGGGTTTATCCTGACCTTAGTCCCGGTTTTATCCAAGAATAAGGCCTGAATTAGTCCTACTTTAGACCTGGCTTTGGCCTGGGTTTAGTCCTTGAGCCAGTCCTGGATTAGTTCTGCTTTAGCCCAGGATGGTCTTAGTTTAGGTCTTGTTAAGTCCAATATATTATTGATTTAGTCCTGAATTAGCCTGGGCATAAAAAGAGACGCATTAAGACAAGACAATATTTAGCTTTAAATTCAC
This sequence comes from Neodontobutis hainanensis, assembly GCA_024349245.1. Lineage (NCBI taxonomy): Eukaryota > Metazoa > Chordata > Actinopteri > Gobiiformes > Odontobutidae > Neodontobutis > Neodontobutis hainanensis. The sequence goes on along the minus strand of JALDNG010000105.1, from coordinate 769,914 downwards.
TGTAAAAAAAATCAGATGTGAGAACCAGGACTAGGACCAGGACCAGACCAGGACCAGACCAGGACCAGGACCAGGACCAGGACCAGGACAACACAAGCTCTCTTTATGAAAAATACATGAGCCACTCTCTCGACAGACGAAGATGAAAGGAGCTGATATATTTGTGTCGGATCAGTGTGTTACATAACCACACTGCTGTTTCTATAATTAACAATCTGTGCTGTTTTTTTTGGGAGGGGGTTGTCATGGAGACGCTGGGACTCACGTCGCTTGCCAGTCGGGAGGCGTTGGTGGCGCTGACAATGTCCGGTCGATCGGGAGCAGAGCTGTAGCGATGGAGCTCCTCTTTGGACTTAGTGTAGTTCACCTGAGACACAGAGACGGAACAAAACCGAGTCTAAACCGGGTCTAAACCAGGACTAAACCAGGACTAAACCAGGACTAAACCAGGAGTAAACCAGGACTAAACCAGGAGTAAACCAGGACTAAACCAGGTCTACACCAGGTCTACACCAGGTCTACACCAGGTCTACACCAGGTCTACACCAGGTCTAAACCCAGCACTAGGCTCTCTCCTACTGCAGGGTCATTATGGGATTTAGTGGAGCTGCTCTGGCGCTAACAGCAGCATTTAGTCTTGCTCCAGACGCAGAGGGTTGAGTGATGGGAAAACAGTGATCATATACACGTTCTGTTTCATCGATGACTCTGATTCGGAGTCTGTACCTGGCTCTGGTTCCGGGACACCTCCAGAGCGTGCTCCACTTCAGGAAGACTCTTCAGGTCGGTGTAACTCCACTTCCCCTTTTCCCGGTTGTACTGCTCTTTGTAGAACTTCTGCTCAAACACACGGACACACAGGATATCAGAGGCACATCCTTTCATTTAACCCTAACCCGAACACAAGCATCCTTCCCACATTTGGCTCCAGGGCTGCCTTTTTAACAGACAACACTAATAAAAGAGGATGTGTCCGACTGCTCCCCCTCTAACCGTCTGCAGAAGTCTGTTGTATGGTTGTTACTCGCTCCAGTTCTCTCAGCTCCGGGTCAGTAAACATCAAACCCGAGCCTCTCTGAACCCTCTCACTGAGAATCTGTGACACATGCTGCAGTTATTTCAGGCTTTTACACTTCTGCAGCCTCTGATACTTTACACTGTTAACAGTCCTTGTGGCAAACACTGAGAAAACATTTTGTTTTTGTGGTAAACAGACAAGTTTGGTCTGATATTTGTCCCTAAATCCTGTTCAACTGATCATAAAAAGTCAGATTTAATTACTGTAAATTGATCATAATTAGATTTGAACAGTTTTTAAGTGGCTTAATGTAAGTTTAACCAGTTTTATATGAATTTGACCCAAGTTTTAGTTTGACTATATTTACAATGAGATTAAGTTTTAGTTTGTCTTTAACTAGTTTAAGATGGATTAAACCTGGTTATATTTATTATTTTCATTTAATTGGGGGTATATGATATTTATTTTTTTAAGACATTTTTTGATTTTATTCTGTTTTTAAATACAAAGCATCCTTTATTAACGTTTCCTGATCATAAACAGCGGCTTCAGTGAAAGCAGTGAGGAGTGTTTTCTGTCTTTATGCTCCTCTGAGCTGTCTGTGTTTCCGCCTCAGAGAACCCTTGGAGAGCCACGTGTTCGACAGAGAACACCTGAGTCTGAGAATGATGTGAGAGTGTGGGCTTCTTACGTCGCTCTGTGTTCTGGAGACTTCTTTAGCGAACACTGTCTCGATGGTCTGAGGCATCTGAGAGTAGAGACTGGAGGCTGCTTCCTTCTTACTCTCCTCTTTATACCCTTTCTACCACAAAAGATAAATACAAACAGAAAGCATGAAGTTTAAAATGTCCCGGGAGAAGATCAGCAATACCGCAGATAATAGAAAACTGAAGAAGAAAACAGAAGATACAAGCTTTGGGACGTCATGTTACTCCTGAGAGACCTCACCTGCTTTTATTGAAAATGTCAAACCAGACCCGGTTTTTCTTCCAAAATTCTAATACATTTCACCAAACTGAAGATTCGAACAGCATCACAACGACTCACATAACGAATAAACATTGTGTGATTGAAGACAATATTTATCCCTGTTTCACATTGCCTCCCTTTTCTTTGTCTTTTCTTTTTGAGCTGTTTCACTGTAAAAAAGACAACCCCCAGCTGAAAATACACGTTCTGTTTTATCAGCAGACATTACTTCCTTATTGACATCAGAGTCGACCAATGGGAACGCTCCTTTTGCCTGAAGTTCGCTGTGATTGGACAAAGCTCAATAAAAAAGTTTAAATAACAGTTTAGGTCTTGTTTTATCACAGATGATCCGTCTGTTTAAGTAATAACTGTTGTAAGTGCGGTGTGTACCTCGCTGCAGAGCTGGGACTGTTCTTTGGCGTGTTGAGTGTCTCTGGTCTCAGGCAGAAGTGAGTACAGACACTTCTGCAGCTCCTTCTTCCCCGACTCTTTGTACTTATTCTGAACAAAAACACACAGAACTCATCAGAGAGGCACTGAAAATACACATTCTGAAAATTATTTTCATTTCTCTGACCTCGCTGTGAGTCTCTGCCATGTCTTTGATGAACTGTGTGTGCAGCGTCTCCGGCAGCACCGAGAACAGAGAGCTGCTGTCCTCCTCTCGCTCCCGCCGGTACTGCACCTGCGACACAAACACGACTGTAACACGACTGTAACACAAGTTTCCATTCAGCAGGAACGACTCAACTGCACCTGCGACACAAACACGACTGTAACACGACTGTAACACGAGTTTCCATTCAGCAGGAACGACTCAACTGCACCTGCGACACAAACACGACTGTAACACAACTGTAACACAAGTTTCCATTCAGCAGGAACGACTCAACTGCACCTGCGACACAAACACGACTGTAACACAACTGTAACACGAGTTTCCATTCAGCAGGAACGACTCAACTGCACCTGCGACACAAACACGACTGTAACACGACTGTAACACGAGTTTCCATTCAGCAGGAACGACTCAACTGCACCTGCGACACAAACACGACTGTAACACGACTGTAACACGAGTTTCCATTCAGCAGGAACGACTCAACTGCACCTGCGACACGAACACGACTGTAACACAACTGTAACACAACTGTAACACAAGTTTCCATTCAGCAGGAACGACTCAACTGCACCTGCGACACAAACACGACTGTAACACAACTGTAACACGAGTTTCCATTTAACAGGAACGACTCAACTACACCTGCGACACAAACACGGCTGTAACACGACTGTAACACGAGTTTCCATTCAGCAGGAACGACTCAACTGCACCTGCGACACAAACACGACTGTAACACAACTGTAACACGAGTTTCCATTTAACAGGAACGACTCAACTGCACCTGCGACACAAACACGACTGTAACACAACTGTAACACGAGTTTCCATTTAACAGGAACGACTCAACTGCACCTGCGACACAAACACGACTGTAACACGACTGTAACACGAGTTTCCATTCAGCAGGAACGACTCAACTGCACCTGCGACACAAACACGCGACTGTAACACGACTGTAACACGAGTTTCCATTTAACAGGAACGACTCAACTGCACCTGCGACACAAACACGACTGTAACACGACTGTAACACGAGTTTCCATTTAACAGGAACGACTCAACTGCACCTGCGACACAAACACGACTGTAACACGACTGTAACACAACTGTAACACAAGTTTCCATTCAGCAGGAACGACTCAACTGCACCTGCGACACAAACACGACTGTAACACAACTGTAACACGAGTTTCCATTTAACAGGAACGACTCAACTACACCTGCGACACAAACACGGCTGTAACACGACTGTAACACGAGTTTCCATTCAGCAGGAACGACTCAACTGCACCTGCGACACAAACACGACTGTAACACGACTGTAACACGAGTTTCCATTCAGCAGGAACGACTCAACTGCACCTGCGACACAAACACGACTGTAACACGACTGTAACACAAGTTTCCATTTAACAGGAACGACTCAACTGCACCTGGGACACAAACACGACTGTAACACAACTGTAACACGAGTTTCCATTTAACAGGAACGACTCAACTGCACCTGCGACACAAACACGACTGTAACACAACTGTAACACGAGTTTCCATTTAACAGGAACGACTCAACTGCACCTGCGACACAAACACGACTGTAACACAACTGTAACACGAGTTTCCATTTAACAGGAACGACTCAACTGCACCTGCGACACAAACACGACTGTAACACAACTGTAACACGAGTTTCCATTTAACAGGAACGACTCAACTACACCTGCGACACAAACACGACTGTAACACAACTGTAACACAAGTTTCCATTCAGCAGGAACGACTCAACTGCACCTGCGACACAAACACGACTGTAACACAACTGTAACACGAGTTTCCATTCAGCAGGAACGACTCAACTGCACCTGCGACACAAACACGACTGTAACACGACTGTAACACGAGTTTCCATTCAGCAGGAACGACTCAACTGCACCTGCGACACAAACACGACTGTAACACGACTGTAACACGAGTTTCCATTCAGCAGGAACGACTCAACTGCACCTGCGACACGAACACGACTGTAACACAACTGTAACACAACTGTAACACAAGTTTCCATTCAGCAGGAACGACTCAACTGCACCTGCGACACAAACACGACTGTAACACAACTGTAACACGAGTTTCCATTTAACAGGAACGACTCAACTACACCTGCGACACAAACACGGCTGTAACACGACTGTAACACGAGTTTCCATTCAGCAGGAACGACTCAACTGCACCTGCGACACAAACACGACTGTAACACAACTGTAACACGAGTTTCCATTTAACAGGAACGACTCAACTGCACCTGCGACACAAACACGACTGTAACACGACTGTAACACGAGTTTCCATTTAACAGGAACGACTCAACTGCACCTGCGACACAAACACGACTGTAACACAACTGTAACACGAGTTTCCATTTAACAGGAACGACTCAACTGCACCTGCGACACAAACACGACTGTAACACGACTGTAACACGAGTTTCCATTCAGCAGGAACGACTCAACTGCACCTGCGACACAAACACGACTGTAACACGACTGTAACACGAGTTTCCATTTAACAGGAACGACTCAACTGCACCTGCGACACAAACACGACTGTAACACGACTGTAACACGAGTTTCCATTTAACAGGAACGACTCAACTGCACCTGCGACACAAACACGACTGTAACACGACTGTAACACAACTGTAACACAAGTTTCCATTCAGCAGGAACGACTCAACTGCACCTGCGACACAAACACGACTGTAACACAACTGTAACACGAGTTTCCATTTAACAGGAACGACTCAACTACACCTGCGACACAAACACGGCTGTAACACGACTGTAACACGAGTTTCCATTCAGCAGGAACGACTCAACTGCACCTGCGACACAAACACGACTGTAACACGACTGTAACACGAGTTTCCATTCAGCAGGAACGACTCAACTGCACCTGCGACACAAACACGACTGTAACACGACTGTAACACAAGTTTCCATTTAACAGGAACGACTCAACTGCACCTGGGACACAAACACGACTGTAACACAACTGTAACACGAGTTTCCATTTAACAGGAACGACTCAACTGCACCTGCGACACAAACACGACTGTAACACAACTGTAACACGAGTTTCCATTTAACAGGAACGACTCAACTGCACCTGCGACACAAACACGACTGTAACACAACTGTAACACGAGTTTCCATTTAACAGGAACGACTCAACTGCACCTGCGACACAAACACGACTGTAACACAACTGTAACACGAGTTTCCATTCAGCAGGAACGACTCAACTGCACCTGCGACACAAACACGACTGTAACACAACTGTAACACGAGTTTCCATTTAACAGGAACGACTCAACTGCACCTGCGACACAAACACGACTGTAACACAACTGTAACACGAGTTTCCATTTAACAGGAACGACTCAACTGCACCTGCGACACAAACACGACTGTAACACGACTGTAACACGAGTTTCCATTCAGCAGGAACGACTCAACTGCACCTGCGACACAAACACGACTGTAACACGACTGTAACACGAGTTTCCATTTAACAGGAACGACTCAACTGCACCTGCGACACAAACACGACTGTAACACGACTGTAACACGAGTTTCCATTTAACAGGAACGACTCAACTGCACCTGCGACACAAACACGACTGTAACACGACTGTAACACGAGTTTCCATTCAGCAGGAACGACTCAACTGCACCTGCGACACAAACACGACTGTAACACAACTGTAACACGAGTTTCCATTTAACAGGAACGACTCAACTGCACCTGCGACACAAACACGACTGTAACACAACTGTAACACAACTGTAACACAACTGTAACACAAGTTTCCATTCAGCAGGAAGACGAGTTTCCATTTAACAGGAACGACTCAACTGCACCTGCGACACAAACACGACTGTAACACAACTGTAACACAACTGTAACACAACTGTAACACAAGTTTCCATTCAGCAGGAACGACTCAACTGCACCTGCGACACAAACACGACTGTAACACAACTGTAACACGAGTTTCCATTCAGCAGGAACGACTCAACTGCACCTGCGACACAAACACGACTGTAACACGAGTTTCCATTTAACAGGAACGACTCAACTGCACCTGCGACACAAACACGACTGTAACACAACTGTAACACGAGTTTCCATTTAACACATACTTGTCTCTGTCAAATAAACGTTAAATAAAATATTGTGTGAAATGTAGTTTAACTGAATGTGATGCAAAAGTACAGATAAATACAAAGGCTTGATAAAAGCATTATAATAGACCTAATCCACAACCAGCTCATTTGGTGACACAATACAAGACACTTTTGGTCCAATAACGGTGAACATTATTTAGCACAAGCTGGATTATTAGAGGCAGCTGTGGTTCTTTGTCCACGATCACTGACCATTTAACAAACTAAACACGCCCCAGAAAGTACACCTAGAGCACTACATTACCCATAATTCACTGCTTTGGTAGTTATTGATAGGTAAAGACTGTTAGAGGAATGAGTCAGGACTACATTACCCACAGTGCACTGCTGCCCTCATTATTCAGTCACAGTTAGATCCAAATGCAGTTGACTCAGAGACACTGACCTCGCTCTGCAGCTCTGACATCTGTTTAAAGAACTCCATCTCTTTGGTTTGAGGCATTTGGTGGAAAGCACTGCTGCTCACGTCGGCTTTTCCTTTCTCTTTGTATTTATTCTGAAACAACCACACGTTCAGTACAAAGACATCTGTTTTTACCACATTAATCCTGTTTGTGATGTGTCTCTACCTCACTCTGCAGCTTAGACACAGCTTTAGCAAACTTTATCTCCAGAGTCTCTGGGAGGTGGCAGTAAAGAGCAGAGTTCAGCTCCTTCTTACCTTCAGTGTATTTCACCTGAAACAAAGACAAGACACTCTAAAAGTGAAACCACAACAGACCTACACTAAACACACCATGTTCCATAAAATAAAACTAGAAACAGAGTCTGTGGGGATTATTATTACCCCTTTAATTCATTGTGAGCATTTATAATTATGGTTCCCATCAGAGCACATATGTGGCCGAATAGTGCACGTGGCCACGAGCATGCATGTGGGTCAATGGCGACTAGAACGTGCCTTTACTGTTCACGCACTGCTGAAGAATTACAATCGGCTCCTCACTGTCGCTGAGGGACTCGGGTCTAATAACTGCAACTGGGGCAACGGGGCCTTTAAGGCAGATTAAAGGTTTTAGGATTTGGCAGAAGTTGTCAGCGATGTTCAAAAGACTTTACTCTCTTTGTATTAACTCCAGTGTAAACCATGTTGAGGCACTTGAGGTGGATGCCGGTGTGTACCTGGCTCTGCAGTTGAGACACCTCTCTGGCGTGTTGTGTGTCCATCGTCTCTGGGAGCTGGTGGTACAGACAGTGAGAGGCCTCCCGTTTACTCGCCTCTTTGTACTTCACCTGAAAACACCTCCATTAATCATTCATCACACATTTTAATCGCCTGGTTCTGACATTAAATTCAAGAGTGAACTACAGCTCCCATGATGCTTTGTGTTTACCTCGCTCTGCAGCTCAGAGACAGTCTTGGCGAGCTGAGTGTCCACTGTCTCCGGGAGCTGGGAGTATAGACTCTGGGACAGACTCTTCAGGCCGTCCTCTCGGTATTTGGTCTGAAAGAAGAAGAGACGTCTCCTGAGCTGGACTCTGGCCAGAGTCAGGCCAGAGTCTGGACTGAGGTGAGAGTCTGGAGAAGCTTTACCTGGCTGCTGAGGTCAGCCATCTTGGCTGCGAGCTGTGTCTCTGCCGTCTGAGGGAGCTGCGAGAACAGACTCTGAGACAGCACCTTCCTCCCGCTCTCTTTGTATTTCACCTGAAAAAACAACGAGGACTTTTACACAGGTGTGTACTGAAGGATAATCCAACTAAAACCTGTTCAAATCCAACTAAAACCTGTTCAAATCCAACTAAACCTGTTCAAATCCAACTAAAACCTGCTCAAATCCAACTAAAACCTGTTCAAATCCAACTAAGACCTGTTCAAATCCAACTAAGACCTGTTCAAATCCAACTAAGACCTGTTCAAATCCAACTAAAACCTGTTCAAATCCAACTAAACCCTGTTCAAATCCAACTAAACCCTGTTCAAATCCAACTAAACCTGTTCAAATCCAACTAAAACCTGCTCAAATCCAACTAAAACCTGTTCAAATCCAACTAAAACCTGTTCAAATCCAACTAAACCCTGTTCAAATCCAACTAAACCTGTTCAAATTCAACTAAAACCTGTTCAAATCCAACTAAAACCTGTTCAAATTCAACTAAAACCTGTTCAAATCCAACTAAGACCAGCTCAAATCCAACTAAGACCTGTTCAAATCCAACTAAAACCTGTTCAAATACCTTAAACCAGTCTCATGGGTTAATGTTGGATAAAGAGTATGTATTAGTCTTGTACCTCGCTCTGCAGCTCAGTGACCTCTTTGACTCGTTGTGTCTCTAAAGTTTCAGGAAGTTGGTGAAACAGAGGACAGTTGGACTCCTTCTTCACCGCCTCTTTGTATTTCACCTAAAAACAACAGAATACCTGCTTTAAATGTGTCATGTGTAGATTAACACTGACAAATGTTCCGTCAGGACTAACTAGGACTAACCAGGACTAACCAAGACTAAACCAACTAAAAAAATGAAAAATAAACAAGAAGAAAAACAACAACAGCACAATCTTTTCTAACCCAAACTTAAAACAAAATTCATTTATTAAAATTACTTTCCAGAACTTTTGACTTTCTCAACTCTAAGTTACACCTCAGGGTGATTATTCTTGTCTTTATCAGAAATAAAGGACCATGAAGTGAAAAGTGACAGGGCTTAAATCTGTGAAGGAGCCACAGATAAAGACACCAGAATAGAAGTCTTTATCTGAAGAGAACGTGTCAGTGACAGCACCACAGACCAGACATGGACAGTGGAACAAACCAGGGCTGGCTCCATTTAGCTAGTGCATATAAGGACTGAAAAAAATAACTATTAACCCCACAAAGAGGAAATAAAGATCTATTGCTAAGCCCTGCCCACAAACATCATTAGCCTAGCAGCTACTCGATAAACTGTGCTATTCTGAGCCTCAAAGTTGACTCTTCTGACAGTCTTTTGTGTCAGACGTTATTTTAAAAACAGTAATAACGTGCGTTTCTGACCTCGCTGTGAGTCTCTGCCATGTCTTTGATGAACTGTGTGTGCAGCGTCTCCGGCAGCACCGAGAACAGAGAGCTGCTGTCCTCCTCTCGCTCCCGCCGGTACTGCACCTGCGACACAAACACGACTGTAACATCCTCTGCTCAGACATATGCTGCATTCATGTGCTCTTTGTGTTCCACTGCATTAAGAGAAAAGATGCTAACGTTAAACCCGACTCATTTATCAGTGAGTTATTAATAAAGATCAACAGAAAGCACTGGTAAACTAGCTCGTAGCGGAGCCAGAGGCAGCGGGAACTAAAAATGAGCTGTCAGTTTAGTCAGCAGTTAGGTTCTGAGTGACAGAGCTTTTCTCCAGAAACACACTAGAGGGCGCTGTCAGAGAGTATGTGGACAGACACCAGTCTTTCTGCTCTCGGGAAAACATGAGGTCACATTTTCACTCCAGCTCCATTTAACTAGTCTACACAAAGACTAGACTACACAAAGAGGTTTGACAGAATAAAACAAGCTGATGATGCGTTCAGGGTCCTCACCTCGCTCTGTATTTCTGCCATGTGTCTGGCCTGAAGAGTCTCTGTGGTCTCAGGGAGTTCTGAGAACAGACTCTTCCCCAGACTCTTCTTCACCTCCTCCTTGTACTTCACCTGGAACCAACAGCAGGCTTAGACCCGGTCTAGTCCTGGTTTAATCCTGGTTTAATCCTGGTGTAGTCTCAGTCCTGGTCCAGTCCCGGTCCAGTCCTGGTTTAATCCTGGTTTAATCCTGGTCTAGTCCCAGTCTAGTCCTTGTTTAATCCTGGTTTAATCCTGGTTTAATTCTGGTTTAATCCTGGTCTAGTCCCAGTCTAGTCCCAGTCTAGTCCTTGTTTAATCCTGGTTTAATCCCGGTCTAGTCCTTGTTTAATCCCGGTTTAATCCTGGTTTAATCCTGGTTTAATCCTGGTCTAATCCTGGTCTAATCCTGGTCTAATCCTGGTCTAATCCTGGTCTAATCCTGGTCTAGTCTCAGTCCCGGTCCAGTCCTGGTCCTGTGCTCACTTGGCTGTAGAGGTCCTGCAGGTCTTTGGCGAGGTGAGTCTCTGGAGTCTCCTTGAGCTGATGATACAGACTCGGGCCGGGCTCCTGTTTGTACTTGACCTGGAACAACAGCAGCATTAAAACCCCTTTAAGACCGGACTAAAGTGTTCCTAGTCCTGTCAGATCTCGGACCTGGCTCTGCAGCTCTGAGGCCTCTTTGGCGTGAAGGATCTCCTGAGTCTCCGGCAGCTTCGAATACAAACAGCTGGACGAGTCCTTTTTCCCCGACTCTTTGTATTTGGCCTGAAACAAACAGAGCTCATTACTTCTCACAAAGTGAATAAATAAAACGAAGTGAGTCTGAGAGTCAACCTGGCTGCTGATCTCCGAGACACTTTGAGCGAACTCTGTCTCGATGGTTTGTGGAAGCTGAGAGTAAAGGCTGCTGCTCTGGAGCCTCTTCCCACTCTCTTTGTATTTGTTCTGAAAACAAGACACTGAGTGTTTCATTTCATCCAAATAAAAGATCAAGTGGAAGTTTAACAGAGCCAGCCTCATCGGAGGGTTCGAAAATCAACCTGGCTCTGGAGCAGGGTTAAGTCTCGAGCGAGCTGAGTCTCTGTCGTCTGTGGAAGCTGTGAGTAAAGACTGGACGACAGCTCCTTCAGACCTTCAGCTTTGTACTGGTTCTGTCGAAACAAGGGAAGGACACAGAAAACACACAGTCAAATGTTTCTGGAACATAACCAGAGACAAAGAGCACAAGAAGGTCCCAGTTGTGCTCAGACAGATGCCCTCACCTGGCTCTGCAGCTGCGACACTTCTCGGACTCGTCTCGTCTCCAGAGTCTCGGGGAGTTTACAGTAAAGTGAGTCCTGGAGCTGCTGCTTCACTGCCTCTTTGTACTTCACCTGAAACACATCCCACCGTCGGTGAACGCACCGCCTCTGCTGCAGGAAACTAAAAACAGCTCGGTGTTATCGGAGGCCTCTGATTGGCTGCTGCTGCTGTGATGTCACTGTTTATCAGCTTTAGTCAGCTAACAGAGGGGACACATTCAGCACCACGTTCAAAAGTGACCTATTTTTAACCAAGACAGAGTCGGGACCAGTCTTTTTTATTGTTTTTTATGGAATCTTAAAAAAATACTACATTGTTTAATATTTTAGTTTTTAATGTTTTATTGCGTTTGTTTTGTGTGAACTTGTACGGTCTGTTATTTTTGTGTATTCCTTGAAAGGTTTAGCACCTTGTAACAATGTTAAGAAAAGTGCTTTAAAAAATAAAGATTATTATTATTTATAAAAAAAATACAAACCTGTGTCTGAAACCTAAAGGGTCTAAGTGTAGTTCTTGTTTTGAAGTTATGGCTGTTCAGAGTACAGGTGTAAATAATAGTTTGTTACTGCAGATGAAACACTTTTACCAATGTCAAAGTACAGACACATTTACGAGCGTTGGTAAGTTCGTACCTGACTGTGAGTCTCTGCCATGTCTTTGATGAACTGTGTGTGCAGCGTCTCCGGCAGCACCGAGAACAGAGAGCTGCTGTCCTCCTCTCGCTCCCGCCGGTACTGCACCTGCGACACAAACACTGACACTGAAAAACTAAAGAAGAAGGAGGAGAGTGACGTTTGGACTGGGCCTACCTCGCTCTGAACGTCTGACATGGTTTTGGCAAAGTTTGTGTCTAAAGTTTCAGGAAGAAGGTGATACAGCGGCTTTTGGTTAATCTCCTCTTTATACTTCACCTGAAACACAAGTTAAAGAAGGATTTAAACACGTTTGTTCGATTTAAACAGGGTTTAGATGGATTTAAACAGGTTTTAGATCAATTTGAGCAGGTTTAGTTAGATTTAAACAAGTTTTAAATGGGTTTGAGCAGGGTTTAGTTGGATTTGAGCAGGTTTTAGTTGGATTAGAGCAGGGTTTAGATGGATTTAAACAGGTTTTAGTTGGATTTGAGCAGGGTTTAGATGGATTTAAACAGGTTTTCGTTGGATTTGAGCAGGGTTTAGATGGATTTAAACAAGTTTTCGTTGGATTTGAGCAGGGTTTAGATGGATTTAAACAGGTTTTAGTTGGATTTGAGCAGGGTTTAGATGGATTTAAACAGGTTTTAGTTGGATTTGAGCGGGGTTTAGATGGATTTAAACAGGTTTTAGTTGGATTTGAGCAGGGTTTAGATGGATTTAAACAAGTTTTCATTGGATTTGAGGGGGGTTTAGATGGATTTAAACAGGTTTTAGTTGGATTTGAGCGGGGTTTAGATGGATTTAAACAGGTTTTAGTTGGATTTGAGCGGGGTTTAGATGGATTTAAACAGGTTTTCATTGGACTTGAGCAGGGTTTAGATGGATTTAAACAGATTTTAGTTGGATTTGAGCGGGGTTTAGATGGATTTAAACAGGTTTTAGTTGGACTTGAGCAGGGTTTAGATGGATTTAAACAGATTTTAGTTGGATTTGAGCGGGGTTTAGATGGATTTAAACAGGTTTTAGTTGGATTTGAGCAGGGTTTAGATGGATTTAAACAGGTTTTAGTTGGATTTGAGGGTTGAGTACCTGGCTCTGCAGCTCGGTGACCTCTTTGACCCGTTGTGTCTCCAGAGTCTGAGGCAGAGACGAGAAGAGCGATGAGGACAGGTCCTTCTGAGCCTCCTCTTTGTATTTCAGCTGAAGAAGCACAAAGAGGACATGAGAAAGAAAGAAGATGAGACTGAAGATGATAATAGTCTGTTTGTGTTGTACCTGACTCTGAATGGTCGAGGCCTGTTTGGCGTGTTGAGTTTCCAGAGTGTCAGGAAGCGTTGAGAACAGACAGCTGCCAGTTTCCTGCTTCACTGACTTCTTATACTGGGCCTGGAGCACACACACATTATTATTATTATTATTATTATTATTATTATTATAACAGCACAGGAGTCATTTATAGAAGTAAAAATGATCCTGAAGTTAGTATGTTGGTCTAAAAACATGATTAAAGTAAGAAACCTGGCTCTGCAGCTCTGAGACTCTTTTAGAGAACTCTGTGTCTGCGGTTTGAGGAAGCTGGGAGTAAAAACTCTGAGACAGACCCCTCTTTCCGCCCTCACGGTATTTATTCTGAAAGAGACAGACGTTTGTAGAGTTACTTTAATCTGACCTAAATGAAGCCACTAATACATCTTTGGATAGTTATTGGATAGTTAATCTTGTTTTAGAAGTGTTTTTAAATTGAAGACCAGGTTATGAAGCAGTTTCAAAGATCTTATAAAGGTGTGTTCCTCACGTCGCTCTGCAGCTCGGTGAGTTCTCGAGCGTGCTGCGTGTCCAGAGTGTCTGGCAGCTGGTGATAAACCGGACGACACAGCTCCTTCTTCACTGCCTCTTTATACACCACCTGCCGCAGACACAGACGAATAAAGACTTAAAAAGAAGACGTCACTTGTTCAGTTCACTTTAATTAAACTTAGTCAATGCCCAAGGGTCTCTTCAAATAAATGAAAAGGAAATGAATAGAAAGACAGAACAGTCGAGAAGAAGGAGTTCTAATGGGATCTCAGGGCTCAGGTCCGTTCCTCTGGGCCCTCGTGCTCCGTCCCGCGGGTGTTGGACCCACAGTTCTGTTTGGGCTGACAGAAGACTCCATAACCCAAGCCTCAGGACGTATAAAAACACTATGTATGACAGAAAGCAAGCCCTATAAATGTGAAGACTTCAGAAACCACCAGTGCATCACTGAGGCCCGTGCGTCGGAGAAAGCCTCTGATTGGTTAAATGCATCCAGAGTCTAAAACACACGGTGGTTCTGTAGCCTGTACCTGGCTCTGCAGCTGCGAGGCTTCTTTAGCGTGTTGACTTTCCAGACTTTCAGGCAAACTGTGAAACAGAGACACTGAGGCCTGCTGCTTCGCCGCCTCTTTGTACTTCACCTGAAGCAGAAAGATAGCATTAGTCACCTCTTCATTTGTTTGGAGTAGAGGCCTCTGACTTGTCTTATGTTCTGCTGAATCAAAAGCTGAATATTTCTATACGATTACTCTCTGTACCTCACTCTGCAGGCGGGAGGCGTCTTTAGCGTGTTGAGTCTCGAGGGTCTCCGGCAGCAGAGAGAACAGGTTCACACTCATCTCCTTTTTACCCTCCTCCTTATACTTCACCTTTACCCACACACAACAGGACGTTAGTGCAATACTCTCAGGCTCAATAAGGACAGGACTCAATTTGCCTTTCGTACGTCGCTGATCTTCTCGCTCTGCTCTCGAGCGAACTGTGTGTCGATCGTCTCCGGCAGAAGGTGGAACAGACTGGGCCCATCCTTCTGTGAACTCTGCTTGTACTTCAGCTGAAACACACACACTGATTATTAGATTTGCACCGCTTTTATTTGGATTTAAACAGGTTTTAGGTAGATTTGAACAGATTTTAGTTGGATACATAATAAAAGTACACACACTTTTATAACATATAAAACACTATATCTAATCAGGAATAAACCTGTAACAACATTTTATAGGTAGCTTTAATAACAATGTAAGAGTAAATGATGAATAATAACACGTGTGTTTGATAAGAGAGTGTTCCTGGTGTGTCCACACCTGGCTCTGCAGCTCTGAGGCCTCTCTGGCGTGTTCAGTCTCCAGAGTATCTGCCAAAGTCGAGTACAACGAACCAGAAGCTGCCTTCTTCCCAGATTCTTTGTACTTGGTCTGAAATACAATTAAGTATTAAATACTAAAACCCTACTTCATCCGTTAGAATCATCTCGTGCCCTGACCTGGCTCTGCAGCTCTGAGACTCTTTTAGAGAACTCTGTGTCTGCGGTTTGAGGAAGCTGGGAGTAAAAACTCTGAGACAGACTTCTTTTCCCGTCTTCTCTGTATTTATTCTGAAAAACAGACATCAGCAAGAAAATTAACTTAACTTAAATGGAGTGCTTTTGTCCTGCTGTAGTTACCTCACTGATCATGTTAATCATTACCTCACCGACCGCGCGACCCTTTAGTGATCACGTGACTCTTTACCTCACCGATCGCGTGACTCATTACCTCACCGATCGCGTGACTCTTTACCTCACCGATCGCGTGACTCTTTACCTCACCGATCGCGTGACTCTTTACCTCACCGATCGCGTGACTCTTTACCTCACCGATCAGTGACTCATTACCTCACCGATCAGTGACTCATTACCTCACCGATCAGTGACTCATTACCTCACCGATCGCGTGACTCTTTACCTCACCGATCAGTGACTCATTACCTCACCGATCAGTGACTCTTTACCTCACCGATCAGTGACTCTTTACCTCACCGATCAGTGACTCTTTACCTCACCGATCAGTGACTCTTTACCTCACCGATCAGTGACTCTTTACCTCACCGATCGCGTGACTCTTTACCTCACCGATCAGTGACTCTTTACCTCACCGATCAGTGACTCTTTACCTCACCGATCGCGTGACTCTTTACCTCACCGATCGCGTGACTCATTACCTCACCGATCGCGTGACTCATTACCTCACCGATCAGTGACTCTTTACCTCACCGATCAGTGACTCTTTACCTCACCGATCGCGTGACTCATTACCTCACCGATCGCGTGACTCTTTACCTCACCGATCGCGTGACTCTTTACCTCACCGATCGCGTGACTCTTTACCTCACCGATCGCGTGACTCTTTACCTCACCGATCGCGTGACTCATTACCTCACCGATCGCGTGACTCTTTACCTCACCGATCAGTGACTCATTACCTCACCGATCGCGTGACTCATTACCTCACCGATCGCGTGACTCTTTACCTCACCGATCGCGTGACTCTTTACCTCACCGATCGCGTGACTCTTTACCTCACCGATCGCGTGACTCTTTACCTCACCGATCAGTGACTCATTACCTCACTGATCGCGTGACTCATTACCTCACCGATCGCGTGACTCTTTACCTCACTGATCGCGTGACTCTTTACCTCACTGATCGCGTGACTCTTTACCTCACCGATCAGTGACTCTTTACCTCACCGATCGCGTGACTCTTTACCTCACCGATCAGTGACTCTTTACCTCACCGATCACGTGACTCATTACCTCACCGATCAGTGACTCTTTACCTCACCGATCACGTGACTCTTTACCTCACCGATCACGTGACTCATTACCTCACCGATCAGTGACTCTTTACCTCACCGATCATGTGACTCTTTACCTCACCGATCACGTGACTCTTTACCTCACCGATCGCGTGACTCTTTACCTCACCGATCACGTGACTCATTACCTCACCGATCAGTGACTCATTACCTCACTGATCACGTGACTCTTTACCTCACCGATCACGTGACTCATTACCTCACCGATCAGTGACTCATTACCTCACCGATCATGTGACTCATTACCTCACCGATCGCGTGACTCATTACCTCACCGATCGCGTGACTCTTTACCTCACCGATCAGTGACTCATTACCTCACTGATCATGTGACTCATTACCTCACCGATCATGTGACTCATTACCTCACCGATCAGTGACTCATTACCTCACTGATCATGTGACTCGTGTCTTTGGCGAAGCTGGTCTCAGTTGTTTGGCTCAGAGTCGAATAAAGAGAAGAAGACAGACCCTTCTTACTTTCCTCCTTGTATTTAATCTGAGGAAATAAAAAGGACATGTGTTGAAAACATTTCCTTGTTTTGTGAATAAAGTATTTGACAGTGTGTACCTGACTGAGCAGCTCCGACGCCTCCTTCGCTCGTCGTGTCTCCAACGTTTGAGGCAGAACTGAGAACAGACTGGAGCTCACCTCCTTTTTACCTGCCTCTTTGTATTTATTCTGAAAAAACACAAGAACAACAGGTTTAACAAGGTTTTAGTCAGATTTAAGCAGGTTTTGGTTGGATTCGAATAGGTTTTATTTGGATTTGAACTGATTTTAGACTCATTTTTATAAACTGTTTAGATATATTCAGTATTTATAAGGATCACAAAGTTCAAGCTAAAAATACAACCGTGTGGTAAAGTAGAGCAGGAATTAATGAATGAAAATACTTCTCACTGTTCCAAAGTGCTACAGACCAATGCTACAGTATATTTAAACCGTATTTTCTGTGTACGTACCTCGCTCTGCAGCTCTGACAGATGTTTGACCAGCTGTGTCTCTGTCGTCTCTGGAAGAAGATGGAACAGACTGCTCTGGTTCTGCTGCTTCACTCCTTCTTTGTACTTCACCTGAAACAAGAAAAGAATCTCTTGGTAATCACTTTCCACCTTCATATGCATCATGGAGCCAGGTTGGGTTTTATTCAGATGAGTATTAGACATCCTCTGACTGAAAACAGTTGATTAAATGGGATTAACATCACATCAGAGACTTGAGCTCATTAGAACAGATCATGATTGTAATTACAGTAGTATTTAACCTTTAACAGTCTGGTACATTAGTTATTGTTGATGATATATTAGTATTTAGCTTTAAATTTAAAAGGATGGCAACGTTATATCTAATAACCGAGCCACATTAATAAAACAGGGTCAGAAAAAAAGAAAGAAGGCATTTGTTAATTAATGAAGAAAAGATTATAGAAAATATCATCTAAATGAGACAAAGTTTGTTAAAAATATTTACAGATACAGTCCTTTATCGTCTGTCATATAGTGTTATTGGTTCAGGAGAATTTATTTGAGTGGAGACAAAATGAGATTAAAGACAAGAGAGAATTTAAGCAGTAACCCCAGCTTTTCTGAGTGGCTTTAATGGAATGGCCTTTTGATCCTACCTCACTCTGCAGGCGGGAGGCGTCTTTAGCGTGTTGAGTCTCGAGGGTCTCCGGCAGCAGAGAGAACAGGTTCACACTCATCTCCTTTTTACCCTCCTCCTTATACTTCACCTTTAACCCCCCCCCCCCACACACACACACATACACACATTAGTGGACTCTTAAACACAACAAGTGGTGTAAAAGTTGATGATGAGGTGTTCCAGACCTCACTGAGCATGTCGGACACTTCCTTGGCGTGCTGCGTCTCCATGGTTTCAGGAAGATGGTGGAACAAACTGGACGACAGGGACTTCTTCAGATCGTCCGAGTATTTCAGCTGGACTCCAAACACACAGGAGGTGAACATCAGACACACTGATAACACTGATCAGGATCAATAAAAGAGAGCTGTGTAGTTTGTACCTGACTCTGCAGCTCTGAAGCCTCTTTAGCGTGAAGCGTGTCCATCGTCTCTGGCAGAGTGCTGTACAGAGAACTGGACACTTTCATATCCTTATACTTCAGCTGAAATACAAACAGCACCATACATCATCTACTGTTGAAAATAAACACTGTTTCTGGCCTGGGTCTGTGAGCTCTGTGACCTGTGTCCTGACCTCGCTCTGCAGCTCAGACACGTTCTTCACAAACTCGGTCTCGTTGGTTTGTGGAAGCTGAGAGTAGACGTTTTTTGAGAGGCTCTTCTTTCCATTCCCTTTGTACTTGTTCTGAAAAAAACAAAAAACAAAAAAAAAAAAAAAAAAAAAAACACAAGACCCAAACTCATTAATGCTGTTCACTTTATTAAAAATGATCATCTTTACCTCACCGATCGCGTGACTCTTTACCTCACCGATCGCGTGACTCTTCACCTCACCGATTGCGTGACTCATTACCTCACCGATCAGTGACTCATTACCTCACCGATCGCGTGACTCTTCACCTCACCGATCACGTGACTCTTTACCTCACCGATCACGTGACTCTTTACCTCACCGATCAGTGACTCGTCACCTCACCGATCAGTGACTCTTTACCTCACCGATCAGTGACTCGTCACCTCACCGATCGCGTGACTCATCACCTCACCGATCGCGTGACTCATTACCTCACCGATCGCGTGACTCATTACCTCACCGATCGCGTGACTCATTACCTCACCGATCAGTGACTCATTACCTCATTGATCATGTGACTCATTACCTCACCGATCAGTGACTCATTACCTCATTGATCATGTGACTCATTACCTCACCGATCATGTGACTCATTACCTCACCGATCAGTGACTCATTACCTCATTGATCATGTGACTCATTACCTCACTGATCATGTGACTCATGTCTTTGGCGAAGCTGGTCTCAGTCGTTTGGCTCAGAGTCGAATAAAGAGAAGAAGACAGACCCTTCTTACTTTCCTCCTTGTATTTAATCTGAGGAAATAAAAATGCATCACCCCATTAATTATACAACAAATAATTGAATTAGTCAGACTTTACTTTTGATCCTGTCACCTCGCTGAGCAGCACTGAGGCCTCTTTAGCGTGCTGCGTCTCCAGAGTCTCAGGGAGCTGCTGATACAGAGAACTGCTGACGTCCTTTTTACCTTCCTCTCTGTACTTCACCTGCAGATGAACAAGTGTTAGCATTTAAGAGAATATAGAATAAAAGGAGGACTATTTGTTCACTTGTTGCTGCTCAGCTCAGGAGTAATCCAATAGAAAAACAAAAAACAGCTGTCAAACCAAAACAGAATAAATCTAGTTCTAAACCAGGACAAGGACTAAACCAGGACCAAACCAGGTCTAAACCAGGTCTAAACCAGGTCTAAACAGGACCAAACAAGAACAAAAACAGTCTTTCCTTTTGTCTAAGTTTAATCTGGATCAAACTTAACAAGGTTTTAACCTGGACTTACACATGTACTCAGAATTTGTGATTGTTTGGCCATTTTTCAGAAAATACAAATAATTACAAAAACTTTTCTTTTACTCAATGGTTGGGTGAAGCCATTTATTGTCAAACAATTGTATTTACTTTTTTTAAAATCATTATGACAATAATTTTATCCAGTGCTGCTGATGTTTCTGTCTGAGTCATGGGGAAAGCAAAAGAATTATCAAAGGATCTGTGGGAAAAAGGTATTGAACTGTATAAAACAGGAAGAGGAACTGAGAATGTTAATCAGCAGTGTTCAAACTCTAATGAGGGATTCTGTTGAAACCAAACCAAGGACAAGGAACAAAGATGTCAGCCACAACTGCAATTGTTTGGGATGCAACAAAAAACCCACAAATAACTTCAGCTGAAATACAGGACTCTGAAAAAAAGTGGTGTGGCCTTTCAAGATGCACAAAATGGAGTCACAGCAACAATACAAACAGCTCAGAGACAAGCCTCAAAACATTTGGAACAAAGTAATTTGATCAGGGTCATTTGGGTAGTTTTTGTTGTCTTTATGATTTAAAAAGAGTAAACACACTTGCTGTACATTAAACACACTATGAGTGAAAGAACAATTTTTGTGTTATCGTTCATATTCTCTGAAAAATGTCCAAAGAAATCCAAAAACAGGTCCTTATTTTGTCTGGGTTTGGACCAAGCAGGGTTTTAACGAAGGTCCGCCGGGAGGTCTGAAGCTTGGCTGAGTGTAAAGATGCTCCAGCTAAAGTTAGGCGTTAAAATGTGGCATGTAAAATAGTGCTCTTAATTTGCAGTTGAGGAGTTTGTAAAGTGACTGTAGATCATACCTCGCTCTGCAGCTCTGACAGATGTTTGACCAGCTGTGTCTCTGTCGTCTCTGGAAGAAGATGGAACAGACTGCTCTGGTTCTGCTGCTTCACTCCATCTTTGTACTTCACCTGAAACAAGAAACACAGGCTCTAACATCACATACTCCCACAGAACAACCTCCTGAACAGAAAACGCTGTGAAAATTTACCCAAACGGGGTCTGAGCCGCTGCAGGTTTAACATAATGGTTCCAAATTTATCTTTAAATCACTTGATGTTAAGAGCTTTTACTTATAAGGGGTCATTATCTGAACAGGTTTGAACTGGATTTGAACAGGTCTCATTTGGATTTGAACAAGTTTTAGATGGATTTGAACAGGTCTCAGTTGGATTTGAACAGGTTTTAGATGGATTTGAACAGGTTTTAGATGGATTTGAACAGGTTTTAGATGGATTTGAACAGGTCTCATTTGGATTTGAACAGGTCTCTGTTGGATTTGAACAGGTCTCAGTGGGATTTGAACAGGTCTCAGTGGGATTTGAACAGGTTTTAGCTGGATGTGAACATGTCTCATTTGGATTTGAACAGGTTTTAGTGGGATTTAAACAGGTTTTAGATGGATTTGAACAGGTTTTAGTGGGATTTGAACAGGTTTTAGATGGATTTGAACAGGTATTAGTGGGATTTGAACAGGTTTTAGATGGATTTGAACAGGTTTTAGTGGGATTTGAACAGGTTTAAGTGGGATTTGAACAGGTGTAATTTGTGAACTGTCATTGGCTTAAGCCCTGTTTGTTTTGACTGTAGTACCTCACTCTGCAGGCGGGAGGCGTCTTTAGCGTGTTGAGTCTCGAGGGTCTCCGGCAGCAGAGAGAACAGGTTCACACTCATCTCCTTTTTAGCCTCCTCCTTATACTTCACCTTTAACCCCAGATATACGTGTTTAAAGCAGAGAAAAGCACAGATATGAGAGGTTTTTAAAGACACATACCTGACTGACGAGCTGAGACACTTCTTTAGCCTGAGCCGTCTCCAGAGTCTCGGGAAGAACTGAGAACAGACAGGACGAAGAAGACTTTCTACCAGATTCTTTGTAACGCATCTGAAGGAAAAGAGGAAGAGGGTTTAGGAAAGTCTGTTCCAGGTCTAAACCAGGTCTAAACCGGGTCTAAACCAGGTCTAAACCGGGTCTAAACCAGGATTAAAACCGTGTCTAAACCGGGTCTAAACCAGGATTAAAACCAGGTCTAAACCGGGTCTAAACCAGGTCTAAACCAGGATTAAAACCGTGTCTAAACCGGGTCTAAAACCGGTCTAAACCAGGATTAAAACCAGGTCTAAACCGGGTCTAAACCAGGTGTCTCCTCACCTGACTCTGCAGTTCTCCCACAGACTTGGCGAGCTGGGTCTGAGTGGTCTGAGGGAGCTGAGAGAACAGACTGTGGGACAGACTCCTCCTGCTGCTCTCGCTGTATTTACTCTGAACACAAACACTCAGGATTAATACAGATCTGCTTTTGGAGCCAGGCTGAGACCAGTGTCTGTACCTGGCTCTGCAGGTCGCTCAGCTCTTTGGCGAACTGAATATCTGCCGTGTCTGTGAGCTGAGAATAAAGAGAGGACGGAGCTCCTTTCACCATCAGCTTCGGACGATAATTCACCTGGAAACACGCGGCATTATGGTCTGTGGACTCGTTATACTTTATCTGAATGAGGATTTAAACACTGTTGCTCACCTCACTCTGCAGCTGAGTCACCTCCAGAGCTCGTTGAATCTCCGGAGTATCGGCCAAATGTGAATAAAGACAAACAGAAGCCTGTCTTTTTCCTTCTTCTTTGTACTTTTTCTAAAAGAACATTTTGTAAAAAAAAATAAAATAAAAATTACTCAGGGTTTTAAAGACTGAGCTTAAACAGTAATAATAGTTTTACTCTAGATTGATAAATGCACTTATTGCTGCTAAAGCTCATTGTTATATATTGTTATACTGACATCCTTCACTAAAGCACACTCGTTTAGTCCACCTCTACAGTCTCTAGTGTAGTCGGAAGTTAAGAAGAAGACATGGTATTGTCTTATTGACTTGTGCAGCGGGTAGTGGACGCCCTGAGGGACAGTTTGATCCTGCTGGTTCTGGTTTTGAAGCAGCCTTCTGTCGGAGGGAAGAGTGTCAGCAGCAGAGCAGTCCCCACACGGCTGTCAGGACACTCCTCAGAAGGTACAGGTGTAGGGGGCCTTTCTTGGTTGTATTGGTAGATCGTGTGAAGTAAACTGGCTGCATTTATGTTATGCTTTTTGTACTTTCATATTCACTCAAAGAGCTGTACATCAAACATGAGCTGTACACAACCAGGAATTTAAAGGCAGAGGGTTTGATCCAGACTCACAGTCTCACTGGACAAAAGATAAGACAAAATATATGGCTTTATCCTTTCAATCCCCGTTCGAAACATCCCAAAACATCATAACATCCCGCTCTCCCCCACATTCTGTCGTTGTGTCCTTGGGCAAGACACTTTGCCAACCTACATTGCCTCCAGTGTCGTTCTGTAACACTGGTAATAGTTTAATGTATGTAAAGCACTTTGAGTGCCTACTACAGTAGGTGGAAAAGCACTATATAAAAATAAAGATTATTATTATTATTATTATTATCATCATTATTATTATTATAAATATTATTATTAATATTAATATTATTATTATAGTGATATGACTTGAACAGGTCTCAGCTGGATTGGAACAGGTCTCAGCTGGATTGGAACAGGTCTCAGCTGGATTTAAACAGGTCTCAGCTGGATTTAAACAGGTCTCAGCTGGATTAAAACAGGTCTCAGCTGGATTTAAACAGGTCTCAGCTGGATTTAAACAGGTCTCAGCTGGATTTAAACAGGTCTCAGCTGGATTAAAACAGGTCTGAGCTGGATTAAAACAGGTCTCAGCTGGATTAAAACAGGTCTCAGCTGGATTGGAACAGGTTTCAGCTGGATTCTGACCTCGCTCTGGAAGTCGTGCAGAGCTCTGGACAGTTGTGTCTCGGTGGTTTCTGGCAGAAGTGAGAACAGAGAGTTACTGCGCTCCCGCCGGCCTTCCTCTCGGTATTTATTCTGAAAACACAACATTTATGAATAAAAGTGCAGCAGTACAAGAAACTACAGCCTCTGTAGTGTGACCTCTGAACTCTGACCTCACTGAGGATGTCACTGAGTTCTCTGACGAACTGTGTCTCTGTGGTTTCTGGAAGAAGACAGAACAGAGACGAGGAGTTCTCCTGCTTCGAGTTTCCTTTGTATCTGACCTGAAAACAAACACAAGCCAATAAACATCTGCCACAGGCCCGTCACAAACAGGTGTGTGTGCGTGTGCAGGTGTGTGTGTGTGCAGGTGTGTGTGCGCGCAGGGATGTGTGCGTGTGCAGGTGTGTGTGCGCGCAGGTGTGTGTAGGTGCGTGCGCAGGTGCGTGCGTGCGCAGGTGCGTGCGTGTGCAGGTGCGTGCGTGTGCGTGTGCAGGTGCGTGTGTGTGCGTGTGCAGGTGTGTGTGTGCAGGTGTGTGTGTGCGCAGGTGTGTGTGTGTGCAGGTGTGTGCGTGTGCAGGTGTGTGCGTGTGCAGGTGTGTGCGTGTGCAGGTGTGTGTGTGCAGGTGTGTGCGTGTGCAGGTGTGTGTGTGCGCAGGTGTGTGTGTGTGCGCAGGTGTGTGCGTGTGCAGGTGTGCGTGTGTGCAGGTGTGTGCGTGTGCAGGTGTGTGCGTGTGCAGGTGTGTGTGTGCAGGTGTGCGCG
This sequence comes from Neodontobutis hainanensis, assembly GCA_024349245.1. Taxonomy (NCBI): domain Eukaryota; kingdom Metazoa; phylum Chordata; class Actinopteri; order Gobiiformes; family Odontobutidae; genus Neodontobutis; species Neodontobutis hainanensis. Next base: position 744,820 of record JALDNG010000105.1, on the reverse strand, counting down.
TGTGCAGGTGTGTGTGTGTGTGCAGGTGTGTGTGTGCAGGTGTGCGCGTGTGCAGGTGTGCAGGTGTGTGCAGGTGTGTGCGTGTGCGTGTGTGTGCATGTGCATGTGTGTGCAGGTGTGTGCAGGTGTGTGCAGGTGTGTGTCTGTGTGCGTACAGGTGTGTGCGTGTGTGCAGGTGTGTGCGTGTGTGCAGGTGTGTGCGTGTGTGCAGGTGTGTGTGTGTGTGTGCAGGTGTGTGTGCAGGTGTGTGTGCAGGTGTGTGTGTGTGCAGGTGTGTGTGTGTGCGTGTGCAGGTGTGTGTGTGTGCAGGTGTGTGTGTGTGTGCGTGTGTGCAGGTGTGCGCGTGTGCAGGTGCCACAGGCCCGTCATAAACAGGCCTGTGGCATCTGCCACAGGCCCGTCACAAACAGGTGTGTGTGCGTGTGCAGGTGTGTGTGTGTGCAGGTGTGTGTGTGTGCGTGTGCAGGTGTGTGTGTGCAGGTGTGTGCAGGTGTGTGCAGGTGTGTGCGTGCAGGTGTGTGCAGGTGTGTGCAGGTGTGTGCAGGTGTGCAGGTGTGTGTGTGCAGGTGTGTGTGTGCAGGTGTGTGTGTGCAGGTGTGTGTGTGCAGGTGTGTGCGTGTGCAGGTGTGTGCAGGTGTGTGTGCAGGTGTGTGCGTGTGCAGGTGTGTGTGTGCGCAGGTGTGTGTGTGTGCAGGTGTGTGCGTGTGCAGGTGTGTGTGTGCAGGTGTGTGTGTGTGTGCAGGTGTGTGTGTGTGTGCAGGTGTGCGTGTGTGCAGGTGTGTGTGTGTGCAGGTGTGCGTGTGCAGGTGTGCAGGTGTGTGCAGGTGTGTGCAGGTGTGTGTGTGTGTGCATGTGTGTGCAGGTGTGTGCAGGTGTGTGCAGGTGTGTGTCTGTGTGCAGGTGTGTGCGTGTGTGCAGGTGTGTGCGTGTGTGCAGGTGTGTGCGTGTGTGTGCAGGTGTGTGTGTGTGTGTGCAGGTGTGTGTGCAGGTGTGTGTGTGTGTGTGTGCAGGTGTGTGTGTGCGTGTGCAGGTGTGTGTGTGCAGGTGTGTGTGTGTGTGCGTGTGTGCAGGTGTGCGCGTGTGCAGGTGTGTGCGTGTGTGCAGGTGTGTGCGTGTGCAGGTGTGTCTGTGTGCAGGTGTGTGTGTGTGCAGGTGTGTGTGTGTGTGCAGGTGTGTGCAGGTGTGTCTGTGTGCAGGTGTGTGTGTGTGCAGGTGTGTGTGTGTGTGCAGGTGTGTGTGTGTGTGTGCAGGTGTGTGTGTTGGACCTGGCTCTGCAGCAGCTGTGTCTCTTTGGCTCGTTGAGTCTCTGGAGTCTCAGGTAAAAGCGAGTACAGAGACAGAGAGGCCTCCTTCAGACCATCGGCTTTGTACTGCCTCTGACCAATCAACAAACACACACACGCTCAGCTCATATTTTTCTACAATTTATCATCAACAAAATGATCTAAATACAGTTGTAAATAAAATAATTATAAACAAAGACCTCGGAGATGACGGCGCGGATGTTCTTGGAGTGAATGAGTTCAGCTCCAGGAACAAACTGACTCTGGCCTTTCATTTTCTCAAAGTCCTCTTTATATTTCACCTAAAAATACAGTTTATAGTTTTATTATTAAATGGACTTTTGGAGGGAGGGAGCAGAGTTTGTCCTCAATCCCAATCTGTCACAAAATCCTAATCCCATTGTGTAATTAGTTTAAATTCTGCTTGTTTTTGCAAAAGAGTCGTGTGCAGCTGTTTCAGAAAAGAATAAAGCTGTGATATTTCTGCGAGTGTGTGTAAGTCTTCTGTAAATGAGCAGCGAGGTGGGGTTTGAATGGAGTCAGAGTTGTGGGTGGACTCTCTGCTGTGACTCAGTCCTGGCTCTGACTCAGGCTCTAGAAAACAAAAGAGTCCAGCCCACTTCCCCCAGAGCTGTTGCTGATCCTTAACTGCAGGACTTTCAGCTCTTTAAATCCAAATGTAGATGTGAAAAAGTCCAAGATCTAACATTCAGACAGATGCAACAAGAAAAAAAAGTTTCAAAGAAATCCCTGATGCCACCTGTCCAAGAGCCACGTGTCTCACCTTAATCAAGAGAAGATTAACCTGTCCGTTACGATTGTTTTAAATTCAAAATAAATGGAATATATTTCAACAAAAACAAAGGTTGAATGTATAATCATGGCCTCAAATAAAACAAGATTACAACAGAAGTGTCTGGAAAGTATCTTTAGTGTGTCAGAGAAAATTCACCTGGAACACATTCTAATGTAAACCTCCGCCTAAAGAAAACACCTTATTTCTTGTGATCATAATAATATTTGTGATCTACAAGGCAGGTCTAAGAGTCCGGGTCACCAGATAACCTCAGATATATTCTTTGTGGGGGTCAGGCTAATCCGTGGCAATATAATTATCAATCTTCCAGGATGCTCTGTTTGCTCACAGTCGTCCACAATCATAAAAACTCTGCTGAACGTTTCATCCTGTTCCACCAGATGCTCCAAGTGTTCCTTTGCAAGAAAATAAACTTTGACATCTATTCTTATTCTAAGTGGGTCTGTTCGTCATCTCACTTCTTGCTGAACACAATAACTACTTTAACATTTTCTATGATTGGTTTGATGTTAATCATAAAAGAAACTAGCCCAAAATGAGTACACTTATGATTTTATGCTTAAAGGATATTACGCTCTTCTCTAAGAACACGGAGTGCATTTAATGCTCTCAGCGAGGAAGTTCAGCAGCTTCAGGCTCAGCCCACACTTTTGGAAAGTACTCCATTAATCAATATTTCATCATTCATCTTACGCACAGTTTGACCTCTGACCTGCAGACCAACCAACCAACTGAACAAAACTGTGTGGTGGGTTAATAAGACTACACAGAGAGAGGACGGTCAGCAAAGAGTCCCACTGCTCTAAAAAGTCCTTTGTGGCGTGTCCAGTAGACATTCTGAACACAGCTGAAACATGCCTCTCTCAGAAAGTGGTGTAGGGTATTTATGTGTGTACGACTGATGCTTTAAAGAATACAGTTCTCTACTGTGTGAGGACGATGGAGCTTGAGCTGAATAAAAGAGGCCCAGACTCACGTCGCTGGACAAAAGGCTGCACCTCCTGTTGAAGGCCAGGTCAGGGACAGGAGGCCTCACGCCCGACTGAGACTGAAACAAAATAATAATCAGACCTGTCCCTGTTAGAGCTGCACAGTCCTCCAAACATGGAACAAGACAAGATACATGGCTTTTCAATCTATGCATTTAAGGTTTTAATATAAAATAACGTTTTAGATGGATTTGAGCAGGTTTTAGTTGGATTTGCACAGGTTTTAGTTGGATTTGCACAGGTTTTAGTTGGATTTGCACAGGTTTTAGTTGGATTTGCACAGGTTTTAGATGGATTTGAACAGGTTCTAGTTGGATTTGAACAGGTTCTAGTTGGATTTGAACAGGTTCTAGTTGGATTCTGAGTTAGAGACCCTGACCTCTGCCCAGGCTCCCAGCAGTTTTTTCCTCATGTTTTCCTCTTCTTCCATTTCTCCAACATGTTCTTTGTCTGGTTCTTTGTTCTCCTTCACGTCTTCCTCTCTTTCTTCTTTCCCAGTCTCCTGTAAACCTTCATGACCTCCTTTTAGAATTTCCTCCTCCATTTTCTCTTCAGTCTTTTCAAAGGTCTTCTTGGTTTCTTCTACAATAATTTCCTCCTCCATTTTCTCTTCAGTCTTTTCAAAGGTCTTCTTGGTTTCTTCTACAATAATTTCCTCCTCCAGTTTCTCTTCAGTCTTTTCAAAGGTTTTCTTGGTGTCTTCTACAATAATTTCCTCCTCCAGTTTCTCTTCAGTCTTTTCAAAGGTTTTCTTGGTGTCTTCTACAATAATTTCCTCCTCCATTTTCTCTTCAGTCTTTTCAAAGGTCTTCTTGGTTTCTTCTACAATAATTTCCTCCTCCATTTTCTCTTCAGTCTTTTCAAAGGTCTTCTTGGTTTCTTCTACAATAATTTCCTCCTCCAGTTTCTCTTCAGTCTTTTCAAAGGTCTTCTTGGTTTCTTCTACAATAATTTCCTCCTCCAGTTTCTCTTCAGTCTTTTCAAAGGTCTTCTTGGTTTCTTCTACAATAATTTCCTCCTCCAGTTTCTCTTCAGTCTTTTCAAAGGTTTTCTTGGTGTCTTCTACAATAATTTCCTCCTCCATTTTCTCTTCAGTCTTTTCAAAGGTCTTCTTGGTGTCTTCTACAATAATGTCCTCTTCCGGTTTCTCTTCAGTCTTTTCAAAGGTCTTCTTGGTGTCTTCTACAATAATTTCCTCTTCCGGTTTCTCTTCAGTCATTTCAAAGGTCTTCTTGGTGTCTTCTACAATAATTTCCTCCTCCAGTTTCTCTTCAGTCTTTTCAAAGGTCTTCTTGGTTTCTTCTACAATAATTTCCTCCTCCAGTTTCTCTTCAGTCTTTTCAAAGGTCTTCTTGGTTTCTTCTACAATAATTTCCTCCTCCAGTTTCTCTTCAGTCTTTTCAAAGGTCTTCTTGGTTTCTTCTACAATAATTTCCTCCTCCAGTTTCTCTTCAGTCATTTCAAAGGTCTTCTTGGTGTCTTCTACAATAATTTCCTCCTCCAGTTTCTCTTCAGTCTTTTCAAAGGTCTTCTTGGTTTCTTCTACAATAATTTTCTCCTCCAGTTTCTCTTCAGTCTTTTCAAAGGTCTTCTTGGTTTCTTCTACAATAATTTCCTCCTCTAGTTTCTCTTCAGTCTTTTCAAAGGTCTTCTTGGTTTCTTCTACAATAATTTCCTCCTCCAGTTTCTCTTCAGTCTTTTCAAAGGTCTTCTTGGTTTCTTCTACAATAATTTTCTCCTCCAGTTTCTCTTCAGTCTTTTCAAAGGTCTTCTTGGTTTCTTCTACAATAATTTCCTCCTCTAGTTTCTCTTCAGTCTCTCGGACAATCTCTTGCGTTTCCTTCTCCAGGGCCTCCACAACGTCGTCTATTTTTTCTTCTTTAACAGTTTTATCCTCCTCCATGTCTCGCCTACAACCAGAAAAAAAAACTAAAAATATGATGTTGAAATAGTCTCGTTTAAGTTAAGTTCTAGGTTTAGTCCTGGTTAAGGTTGTTCTAGGTTTAGTTCTGGTTACGGTTAAGTTCTAGGTTTAGTCCTGGTTACGGTTGTTCTAGGTTTAGTCCTGGTTAAGGTTGTTCTAGGTTTAGTCTTGGTTAAGTTAAGTTCTAGGTTTAGTCTTGGTTAAGTTAAGTTCTAGGTTTAGTCTTGTTTAAGTTAAGTTCTAGGTTTAGTCCTGGTTACGGTTGTTCTAGGTTTAGTCCTGGTTAAGGTTGTTCTAGGTTTAGTCTTGGTTAAGTTAAGTTCTAGGTTTAGTCTTGTTTAAGTTAAGTTCTAGGTTCAGTCCTGGTTAAGTTCTCAGTTTAGTCCTGGTTAAGTTTAAATTCTAGGTTTAGTCCTGGTTACGGTTAAGTTCTAGGTTCAGTCCTGGTTAAGTTCTCGGTTTAGTCTTGGTCCAGACTCTCACCTTTAGCCTGTTAGCCGAGTCGTGTCAGACGGGACAAGGTCACACTCCTTCAGATTTCTTTCCTGTTAGTCCAGCATTAGTCTTAAATAAATTCTTGTGTAGACCAAGTTTAGTGTTAATTTAGTCCTGGTTAGTTTTGAACTAGGTTTAGTCTTTGTTAGTCCTTGGTGAGTTTTGTATTCGAGTTTGGTTAAATCCTTGTGTAGTCCGGCCTTAATCTTGATAAATTTTTGTCCTTGGTTTTACGCTGCTTTCGTCCTTTAGTCCTTGTTTGGACCTGGTTAGGTCTTGTTAAAGTTTTATTCCTTGTCCATTTTTAACTCACCTTCTCTGCCTCTCTTTTTTCTTCTCGTTTTATTGAAAGATAAAACCTTATTTCCTCAGATCTGTCGTGGTCTTGTGGAATTCTAGGTCTGGTCTGGGGTCTGGTCTGGGTCTAGACTGGTCTGGGCAGTCCTTATCACGGTCTGGTCCAGATTTAGACCCTCTCAGAGCCTTATCGAAGCTATGCCCTTGGTCTTTGTGCCACATGTTTGTGACAGGAATTAACCCACTGACTTCCCTGGAGAAGACAAAATAAAATAAGACTAAACTCCAGAAACATGGGACAAACTCGGGGACAGTGGAGACAGAAGGTAACCCGGGACAGAAGGACGCCTGTGGTTCTGGCGTCGGGTCAGTGTCAGATGGAGACGGAGGTAAACAGGGCTCAGGCCAAACCACCATCTGCTCCGACAACGACAACAACAGGAAGTGAGCAGTTCCAAAAAACACCAGAGCCCGAGTCAGACCTGGTTCAGACCTGGTTTAGACCCGGTTTAGTTAAATGCCACAGTGCTAAGAGGAATGGTGTTAATGAACAGAGATTGTTTTTAATGTGGTGGAATAACAGGATCACTCGCTCAGTTAAACACTAAACAGAGACAGCAACACGTTTATGGAGCTCAAATTCTACACTGCCGTCCAGAGTTGACCTAAATATTTACCTGTAATCATCCTGTTAGAGAGTGTGCCTGACAGACCACACTCAGGGAGCAGAAAACCCTTATGATGAACATCCAGGTTCCCAACTTTAGTTTAACACAGCCAACGACAGAAAAGCAAAAGGTCAAAGAGCATCATCTCCTTGACCCCTGTGAGACCTTTTTAGATTTGTTCAGTAAAAATTGTGCAACCTACTTTTTCCATTCCGTAAAAAGAATTAGTCTGGTCCTTCTTGATCCCAGTTGGATTTTCAGGAGGCGGGATTCTCTGATACTTTTATGTCCCTTTACTGCCCAGGTTGGGCTCAGATTTAAGTCAGTCGTTCTGATTTAAAGCCACAATATTTGCTGTGACAAAATAATCATTTGTCAATAAAAGTCAAAATCTCACAGCATGACTTCAGCTTAAAAATAATCCTCCTGACAGTTCCTGGAGTTCTTCAGTTCATTCATTGAGTTTGTTTTAAGCCATGTTTTGAGGTTCTTACATTAACAAGCACAAGAAAAAGAGACATTTATATAACTAGATTAAGTGCGTACTGTCACTGTTAAGTAACTCCTTTTCCCCGATTCCTCCTGGAGCCGCTTGGTAAAAGTCATACATTCCATCAGCCCAATACTTTTTATGATTGAAAAAAAGAGGCTCCTTGTGGCTCTTTCCGTTTTAATAACTGAGCTGGAACTGGAACCAAGCTGGAGAGCTGGAACAAGGGCTGGAACTGAGCTGGAACTGAGCAGGTAAGTGGTGGGAAGGTGGACAGGAGAGCTTTAAATACCTCACTGACGGAACAGGTGACAGTGATGAGGTGAAGGAGAGAAGTGGAGCGGATTCCTGAGAGAAACGGAGTGGATCTGAAAATAAGATCTTTAGGAAGCAGGCGTCATCAGTGCTCAACTCGTCAGGAAAACATCCCGGGTATAATAGTGTGAAGGAGCAGCCTACTGTTTCTGCTACCTCCGACCAGAAGGGCCCCCACATTCTGTCCAGCGCTGAACTTTTGTTTAGGTGTAATCAAAAATAAAAAAGCGGATGAGGTTTTTCCAACCAAAGTCACACCAGGTGTTGATGAGAATCGTCCTTTGTAGCCAACTGGCCTTTGGAACAGTCCAGAAGTTTTGAGGCTCGTCTCTGGGCCGTTTTGTGGCATTTATGTAGTAATGGTTTTCTTCTGGCGACTCGACCATGCAGCCCATTTTTCTTTAAGTGCCTCCTTATTGTGCATCTTGAAACAGCCACACCTCTTTCTTAATACAGAGTCCTGTATTTCAAGTTTTTTGTGGGTTTTATTTGCATTCCGAACAATTTTCCTGGAAATTGTGGCTGAAATTGTACAATTGGCTACATATACAACGGTAAATGTAGCCTGTGCTATTGGACTTCTTACCTCTGAGTAGTGCAGCAGTGTTAATTTCATCAGAAACACGTGAATCCAGGAGCTGTCGTGTCTCAGAAACCAAGCAAAAAGAAAAGTGTGGATTAGAGACAAGGTCTTTTAGCTGAGGAGATATAAAGATAACAGTGGCCACTCACCGTTGAATGTTCAATACAACCTCGTCTTTTTTAGATCCAGCTGTGTTTGAGTCACTGACCAAATGCACCTTCAGTTTCGCTCATTCACACGCCTCTCGGTCAGATGTAGTGTAAATGTGTGCATACGTTACTGATGTGCTCCTGTGTCCTCCTCAGACGCTGCAGCTCTGGAGTGTCCGTCACGATGCTGAAGCCACGCCCCTTACTCTCCTCAAAGTCCTTCTTGTACTTCACCTGGAAACAAAAAAAACACACACAGATACTATTTCTCTCCAAGAACAGTGTTTGGGTTTGGACTAGAGCTGCACAATACATCACAAATGTATCGTTATCGCAATATTATCGATCGCAGAATCTGTATCGACTTTACAAAATCATCCAAAATTGTCCAAACTTGGTTTAGTCTTGGTTTAGACCTGATCTAGTCCTGGTCTAGTCCTGGTTTAAGGAGTAGAAGTCAGTACACAGAGTTATTTATTTCTTTTTCTACATAAACAAACATTAAAACACCTCATATCATTTTGAAATACTTATAATAGTTATTGTACAGTATATTTTACATTTGTACCATTTGAGGTCAAGGTTCAACACATAAGAAAAGTCTGGAGTATATGACAAGCTATAGCAAATAATATGACCTACATTTCCTTGTTTCTCAGTAAAGTCTTCCTGTGTTAGCCTGTCCCAACACTTCCTCTTACACAGACATTCCTGCAGAAGACCTTTACTGTGTGTCTGTTCTCTGTTGGTTGTTAATGTGCCGCAGCAGAAGAATAAAGGAGTGAAGGATGACGAGGCTGTGTTTGATGGGGTCAGTGCAGAGGAAGCACAGTAACAGGCTTCATAAACCTCTAAAGAGTCCCACTGAGAGGACATCTGTCACATGGAGTCACTCGGAAGCCCGGCTCGGCTTCTCTTTTTTCATTTCAGCTCCTCTTTTAGACATATTTTTATTCTTTCATTTGAGCTGCAGTCCATCCCAGCTGCCCTTACTAAAGTTAATTGCAGCTGACACAGATAACCCCTCACTCTTCCATTTGTTCACTCAGACGTTCTGTCCAGTCGGCCTTAACAACACAACTGTAGGGCTTTCTTTCTTCCATGACCTGTTTGTTAAAGACATAACATCCAACTTGACTGACTATATTTTTCTATTAGGGGCGTGTGATAGTCCCTCTGTCCCTCCTCTGTGTCCCTCCCTCGTCCCGCTGCAGGTTCAGAGCATGTTTCCACTGTGAGGTTTGTCTACCGTCCAATCAGCTCCACCTGTTTAGCTCCACTTTGGACCCGATTAGGACTGAGACGTACCAAAACCAATGTGTACTAGAATGAACTTAGGAAACATATACTGCGTACTTCATTCAACTTTTGTTAAACCCACTAAAACCTGTTTAAATCCAATGAAAGGCTAGAATGACTTAGGATCCATGATGCATATATCCTCAGTTCTCTGCTGTGAACATGTCCAGAGTGAACATCCTTGCTCCTGATTCTTTCTAAGACACTCTGCCACACAGCTGCTCTCAATATTACGATCACAAAGTCTTCTCTTCAATAGACTTTGTCAGAGCTGTGAAGTTTTGAGCCCGACTTCAGGAAACATTTAGTGTAGTTCAGAAAGTACGAGGTGATTCTAAGTGTTCACCTGACTCTGTAGTTCACTCTGTTGTTTCAGTCGCAGGTTTTCTGGAGTGTCGGCCACGATGGTGAAAGACGTCTTCGGGTAATGTCTGAAAAATAAAAACACCAAACATGTTCAGACTTGAATAAAAAAAGTCCTCAAATACAGGCCTGACGATTACTAAATCTAAAAATGCAGTGTGGACAGGGTCTGGACTAAAGTTAGACCATTGTCCCTAAAGCTTTTTGTTCCAAAGGAAGGTTCCTGGAATTCTTGCTGCCCATTGTTTAAAAGGTCATTAAAGTGAAGCAGACCTTTGTGACTCAAAGATGGAAAAGTTAAATTTAACAAAGTGCTGCAGACTTTTCAGAGGGCTCCTCTTCAGTGACCTGCACTAAACCTAAACTCTGACTTGTATTATATTAAATAAAATGACTTAATTATACATGTTTCTGATCATTGGACAATTTAAAGGTTCCCACGTGCAGCAGCTTCAGAGTCTGTGTTCATTACGAGCACAACACACTCAAACAAACCTGCTTCTGTGGCTCATAAATAAAGGTGTTTGAGAAACGCTGTGTTTCTTTAAAGCGTGGTGTGGGTTTGTTTTCAGAGCTGCAGCTGAAGAGAGCCATGAACGAGGAAGAGGAGGAGGACGAGGAGGTGGTGAGTGGGAGGGGTCAGAGGTCACACGGCGCTGTAGGCTCCATGTTTTTACTCGTCACAGAATCACAGTGTCTCGTTCATCGAATAAATGTTCTGCTTTTAGGAAACACAAGAGATTTATCAAGTCAGACATGTCCGATTATATTAGACCGAGCAAAACCTGTTCAAATCCGACTAAGACCTGTTCAAATCCAACTAAGACCTGTTTAAATCCAACCAGAACCTGTTCAAATCCGACCAGAACCTGTTCAAATCTGTCTAGAACCCGTTAGAATCCAACCAGAACCTGTTCAAATCCAACTAAAACCTGTTGAAATCCGACTAAAACCTGTTGAAATCCGACTAAAACCTGTTGAAATCCGACTAAAACCTGTTGAAATCCGACTAAAACCTGTTGAAATCCGACTAAAACCTGTTGAAATCCGACTAAAACCTGTTCAAATCTGTCTAGAACCCGTTAGAATCCAACCAGAACCTGTTCAAATCCAACTAAAACCTGTTCAAATCCGACTAAAACCTGTTGAAATCCGACTAAAACCTGTTCAAATCTGACTAAAACTGGTTGAACTGTAAGATGAGCCTCTGCAGTTGTCATGACGACAGTGAAGGGAAAGTCCAAAAGCTTTTTAAAAACTATGAAATTATTTTCTGAGCTGGAGCGGACTTTGAGGAAAGAAAATGCCTGAAACAACTGAACCCAGTCCATTTGACTTTATCAGGCCTTGAACTGAACGTTGGACTTTGATATTTCTGGTCCATGTGGAGTCACTGTCTCTTTAAAGAGTCCTGTTGTGTTTCACTGTAAGCCTCAAATAAAAACAGTGAAAGTATTTCTGTCCCGGAGTTTCTGTTCACCTGCTCCGTCGCTACCGGCAACCGCAGAGTAACCCAATCCTGGAAGACAAAGAGGGTCTCAGTGGGACGTTTTTCTCAGAGTTTAGAGCCGGCTGACGTCCAGGCGCCGCGGGACACTGTTGGGAGGAGGGTTATTCAGAGCTCGGGCTGTTTACTGCAGTTTCAGAAGTCAGTCACGATCTGAGCTGTGACGAGGACGCAGGTGTCAACAGAAGAATTTAGACACGGTTTATCTGAGTCCACACTAACGTCTGCCCGAGCTGAAAAATAGAACTCAAACCTGTTCAAATCCAATTACAACCTGTTAAAACCAGATAAAACCTGTTCAAAACCAACCAACACCTGTTCAAAACCAACTCAAGCCTGTTCAAATCCAATTACAACCTGTTAAAACCAGCTAAAACCTGTTCAAAACCAACCAACACCTGTTCAAAACCAACTCAAGCCTGTTCAAATCCAATTACAACCTGTTAAAACCAGCTAAAACCTGTTTAAAACCAACCAACACCTGTTCAAATATAAATAAAACCTGTTTAAAACCAACCAACACCTGTTCAAAACCAGCTAAAACCTGTTCAAAACCAACCAACACCTGTTCAAAACCAACTCAAGCCTGTTCAAATCCAATTACAACCTGTTAAAACCAGCTAAAACCTGTTTAAAACCAACCAACACCTGTTCAAATATAATTAAAACCTGTTCAAATCCAAATAACACCTGTTCAAATCCAATTAAAACCTGTTCAAATCCAATTAAAACCTGTTCAAATCCAATTAAAACCTGTTAAAAACCAGTTAAAACCTGATCAAATCCAACCAACACCTGTTCAAAACCAACTCAAGCCTGTTCAAATCCATCTATAATCTGTTCAAATCCAACTAACACCTGCTCAAATCCAATTAAAACCTGCTCAAATCCAATTAAAACCTGCTCAAATGCGCACAAATGAAAAGAACATGTAACATTATATCTTATTTTTTTATTCTTTAAACCCTAACAATTAACAATACTACACAAGTATTCATTATTAATATATAATAATATATAATATAAATCTCATTAATATTCCCACGTTCCAGGATGAAACATATATTCTGGTTTATAGTTTGTTTTAGTCTCGTGGAGATCTGTTACGTAAATGAAAGCACATAATCGATACGGGCGGACGACACAAGAGCTTTCCCTGAGGCTTGTTTCTGGACGAGCTGCCGCCGGTCGGACGGAGCGTTATGTAACTCAGGGAATTCTGGGACACGAACCAACAACAGACTGAACAAACACAGAGAGCAGAAGAGAAGAAGAAACAGGGACAGGCTTCCATCCACCAACCTGATCCAACCAATCAGCAACATGAGACCTGCTTTAGACCTGGTTTAGTCCTGGATCAGAACTGCTTTAGTCCTGGTTTAGTCCTGGATCAGACCTGCTTTAGTCCTGGTTTAGACCTGGTTTAGTCCTGGTTTAGTCCTGGATCAGACCTGCTTTAGTCCTGGTTTAGTCCTGGATCAGAACTGCTTTAGTCCTGGTTTAGTCCTGGATTAGTCCTGGATCAGAACTGCTTTAGTCCTGGTTTAGACCTGGATCAGACCTGCTTTAGACCTGGTTTAGTCCTGGTTTAGTCCTGGTTTAGTCCTGGTTTAGTCCTGGATCAGACCTGCTTTAGTCCTGGTTTAGACCTGGTTTAGTCCTGGTTTAGTCCTGGATCAGAACTGCTTTAGTCCTGGTTTAGACCTGGTTTAGTCCTGGTTTAGTCCTGGATCAGAACTGCTTTAGTCCTGGTTTATTCCTGGTTTAGTCCTGGTTTAGTCCTGGTTTAGTCCTGGTTTAGTCCTGGTTTAGTCCTGGATCAGAACTGCTTTAGTCCTGGTTTAGTCCTGGTTTAGTCCTGGTTTAGTCCTGGATCAGACCTGGTTTAGTCCTGGTTTAGTCCTGGATCAGACCTGCTTTAGTCCTGGTTTAGTCCTGGTTTAGTCCTGGTTTAGACCTGGATCAGAACTGCTTTAGTCCTGGTTTAGTCCTGGTTTAGTCCTGGTTTAGACCTGGTTTAGTCCTGGTTTAGTCCTGGATCAGACCTGCTTTAGTCCTGGTTTAGACCTGGATCAGACCTGCTTTAGACCTGGTTTAGTCCTGGTTTAGTCCTGGTTTAGTCCTGGTTTAGTCCTGGATCAGACCTGCTTTAGTCCTGGTTTAGACCTGGTTTAGTCCTGGTTTAGTCCTGGATCAGAACTGCTTTAGTCCTGGTTTAGACCTGGTTTAGTCCTGGTTTAGTCCTGGATCAGAACTGCTTTAGTCCTGGTTTATTCCTGGTTTAGTCCTGGTTTAGTCCTGGTTTAGTCCTGGTTTAGTCCTGGTTTAGTCCTGGATCAGAACTGCTTTAGTCCTGGTTTAGTCCTGGTTTAGTCCTGGTTTAGTCCTGGATCAGACCTGGTTTAGTCCTGGTTTAGTCCTGGATCAGACCTGCTTTAGTCCTGGTTTAGTCCTGGTTTAGTCCTGGTTTAGACCTGGATCAGAACTGCTTTAGTCCTGGTTTAGTCCTGGTTTATTCCTGGTTTAGTCCTGGTTTAGTCCTGGTTTAGTCCTGGTTTAGTCCTGGATCAGACCTGCTTTAGACCTGGTTTAGTCCTGGATCAGACCTGCTTTAGTCCTGGATCAGACCTGCTTTAGACCTGGTTTAGTCCTGCTTTAGTCCTGGATCAGACCTGCTTTAGTCCTGGATCAGACCTGCTTTAGACCTGGTTTAGTCCTGGTTTAGTCCTGGATCAGACCTGCTTTAGTCCTGGATCAGACCTGCTTTAGACCTGCTTTAGACCTGCTTTAGACCTGCTTTAGACCTGCTTTAGACCTGCTTTAGACCTGCTTTAGACCTGCTTTAGACCTGCTTTAGACATGCTTTAGACATGCTTTAGTCCTGCTTTAGACCTGCTTTAGACCTGCTTTAGACCTGCTTTAGACCTGCTTTAGACCTGCTTTAGACCTGCTTTAGACCTGGTTTAGACCTGGTTTAGACCTGGTTTAGACCTGGTTTAGACCTGGTTTAGTCCTGGTTTAGTCCTGGTTTAGTCCTGGTTTAGACCTGGTTTAGACCTGGTTTAGTCCTGGTTTAGTCCTGGATCAGACCTGCTTTAGTCCTGGATCAGACCTGCTTTAGTCCTGGTTTAGACCTGGATCAGACCTGCTTTAGTCCTGGTTTAGTCCTGGTTTAGTCCTGGATCAGACCTGCTTTAGTCCTGGATCAGACCTGCTTTAGTCCTGGATCAGACCTGCTTTAGTCCTGGTTTAGTCCTGGATCAGACCTGCTTTAGTCCTGGTTTAGTCCTGGATCAGACCTGCTTTAGTCCTGGATCAGACCTGCTTTAGTCCTGGATCAGACCTGCTTTAGTCCTGGATCAGACCTGCTTTAGTCCTGGATCAGACCTGCTTTAGACCTGGTTTAGTCCTGCTTTAGTCCTGCTTTAGACCTGCTTTAGACCTGCTTTAGACCTGCTTTAGACCTGCTTTAGACCTGCTGTAGACCTGCTGTAGACCTGCTTTAGTCCTGCTTTAGTCCTGCTTTAGTCCTGCTTTAGTCCTGCTTTAGTCCTGCTTTAGTCCTGCTTTAGTCCTGCTTTAGACCTGGTCAGGTTGGTTGTTGGATAAAAGGTTTTAGAAGGATTTAAGGCCAATAATAACTGAAAGAACAAAGTCCTTGTTCTTGTGAAGTATGTATTGGTTTTTAAATGTCATTGAGCAGAAAAAGTATAATTTGTTGTGTTGCAGATACAAATGTGACACAGACTCATTTGTTCTACGAATAAAACTGTAGAAAGATAAGAGTTATGCACGTCACGATAAATAATAAATGTACTTAAAAGTCGTTTCCACTCGAGTGCTCCAGAACAGCTCCTCCTGAAGACACGTTCCTCTGAGTCTGATTCTGTTCTGCTGCAGTGGAACATCTACGTTAATCCCAGTCTGAGTCAGGTTCATTGACTGTGGCCCACATGAGTCTGAGCCTCAGGCCTCGTCTGCAGCAACACTGGGTTTATGTGAACTGCAAAATGCATTAATCATAATACTACTAACTGAACCTTTGCCCCAGGAACAGATATACTCTATACTCGCACTGAAAACACCCAGAACAATGAGTTTCTTCTGCCGTGCTATAAAGGCTGAGTTTATAACTGGAGTGAGTGAGTCTGCTGTGACGTGAAGGACATGTGAATGTGACTGAAGCCACCCACAGTTCACTGGAGGTTCTGTGATTCATAAATCTGTCATAATTAGTATTAATCAGGACCTGAACAGGTTATGTAACGCTCCACAGCTGCTGTTCATTCAGACTCTGCACTAGACCAGGTTTAAACTGCACAAGACCAGGTTTAAACTGCACAAGACCAGGTTTAAACTGCACTAGACCAGGTTTAAACTGCACAAGACCAGGTTTAAACTGCACAAGACCAGGTTTAAACTGCACTAGACCAGGTTTAAACTGCACAAGACCAGGTTTAAACTGCACTAGACCAGGTTTAAACGGCACTAGACCAGGTTTAAACTGCACTAGACCAGGTTTAAACTGCACAAGACCAGGTTTAAACTGCACAAGACCAGGTTTAAACTGCATTAGACCAGGTTTAAACTGCACAAGACCAGGTTTAAACTGCACAAGACCAGGTTTAAACTGCACAAGACCAGGTTTAAACTGCATTAGACCAGGTTTAAACTGCACAAGACCAGGTTTAAACTGCACTAGACCAGGTTTAAACGGCACTAGACCAGGTTTAAACTGCACTAGACCAGGTTTAAACTGCATTAGACCAGGTTTAAACTGCACTAGACCCGGTTTAAATTGCATTAGACCAGGTTTAAACTGCACCAGGACTAAACCAGGACTGAACCAGGTCTACACCAGGACTACACTAGGACTAAACCAGGACTAAACCAGGACTACACCAGGACTACACTAGGACTAAACCAGGACTAAACCAGGACTACACCAGGACTAAACCAGGACTACACCAGGACTGAACCAGGACTGAACCAGGACTAAACCAGGACTACACCAGGACTGAACCAGGACTGAACCAGGACTAAACCAGGACTACACCAGGACTAAACCAGGACATCGTTTGTGTTTAATATTCAGAGTATTTCTTGTGGAGCAACAGTGAAGAGTGTTTGTTGAGAGAGAATGTGGGACTCTGTTACATAACACTTTCCCTCCACTGACAACAACCAGATTTAGTCCTGGTTTAGTCCTGGTTTAGTCCTGGTTTAGTCCCGGTTTTGCCCCGGTTTTGCCCCGGTTTTGCCCCGGTTTAGACCTCTTAGGTCTTGGCCTGGTTTGGTCTTGGCCTGGTTTGGTCCTGGTTTGATCTTGGCCTGGTTTGGTCTGGTTTGGTCTGCATATGTCAGATAAAGAGCCTCAGCCTCTATCCGAACAGCGCTCACAAAGCATCATGGGAAATGAGTGTTAAACGTAGGTGAGCTTATTTAAAGAGTGGATGTGGAGGCAGAGCACTCACTCTTCTCCAGATTAAAGTGACAGGACGACTGTAAGCCTACTGTATCTTTAAGAAACCTTTACTTTTTCTATTTTTCAGTCACAGGTCAGATTTGGAAAGTCTTCTTTTCTAAAAACGTCCTATTCCTGTGAGTTTTAGAGTTGACTCCACACTTTTACAGCTACACTTGATTCAACAGGTTTAGGTCTGGTGTCTAAAACACATGAGAAACTTGTTGATGAACAGCTGTAGAGTCTGAGTGAGTCTTGTTTGTGTCTGTGTCCTCGCTCCTCTTTGTGTTTCCAATGTTTGTGTCAGGTTCTGAAGAGCCTCTTTGTGGTTGTGCGTTCGACCGAGCAGCTTCTGAAGTGACTCTGGACTGGTTTCAGACTCTGACACTAGACTCTGGGGTTTAATGACCTGCTGTAACCTGGGAATGTGTCTGAAGTTCAGTTCAGTTTTAGGTCTACAGCCTAATATCAGAGCCTTCCATCTCCTCAAAGGGCTTTCCACTGAACAAGAGCCTCGATCAGGATCAGAGGAAAAACACAGACGGAGGATCCAGCCCAAAGACTTTGAATCTACCTCGTAGCCCTTGAGCACTGGAGCACGGTGCACTGTTCTGGTCAAATAAACTACAGACCCTTCATCGACAGCTGCCACACATTTAGAACAAAAGTACTGGACTTTTACGTTCATTTTAACGAGTTCAGTCAACGAGAACCGCTAAACAAACTGTTTCTAGACAACAGCCTGTTGTTTTCCAGAAACAAAAGAAGAGCACAAAGAACAAAAACAGAAGGATAACTTCCTTCATGAGCTGCCACCATGGCTAGCTCTGATTTGAAAAAAGAACAGATGTATCTAGTTACTGGTGTTCTGAGGCTCTGACATTAAGCATTTGTCAAAACCATCTTGTTTTTGCACCGTTTGCGATGTTTGGTGGCTAATGCTAACGCTATTGTATATAATATACTGCGGTGGACGAAACTACACAAAAAGGGTTTATAGATCAGTTAGAGACAAAGTTGTTCCATAACAAACAATAGATTAATAAAGACATAAAGTTAAATACTGTAGAGTGCTTGTACTTTATGTAGGTTGTAGAGATATAAGACAGTAATAAATAACTTTTACAGTTAGCTAAAACACTACTGAACCAGAAACAACACTATACATATGTGTTTGTATTAAACATTTTAAACCACCACACCATTTGCTCCATTTTCTATCTCCATATTTAATAAAGTTTAGTTCAGATTTATACTAGGGCTGTGCAATTAATCACATTTTAAACAAATGCTATTTCTAAATCGTAATTGGCTGAAATGTTATTTATTATTGAGTCAGAGTTTCTTGTTGCTCAGCTGGACTGGTGAGTCCAGTGAAGCATGTTTGAAAAAACAAAAACAATTGCCAAAATCTGGACTTAAACTGCCTTAAACGCCTTCACTTTGAGCACAAAAGCCTGTGCGAGACTGACTCTGGTGTCGCCACATGCATCAGGAGGAGGGCCACAGAGAGACTCACGCGCTGCAGTAGGGCTTCTTATCGTAGCCTTTGTAGTTCTTCATGTTGAGCGTCATTTTACAGACTTCACAGTGGAAACAGCCCTTGTGCCAGTTCTGTAAACACAGAAACACACACTTGAGTGCAGTTTTGACACACTCTCACATGTTGCTGTTGTGTCACATGACTCCTGCTCCGACAGACAGCCAACACAGAGGACGGATGAATAATGCAGCTCTATTATGCAACTCAGATATTACTCAGCTGTTACCACGACAACGCCACATCAACGCCGGCCTCCGACGATGGCTTCAGGACGGATTCATGAAAACATTTCATATTTATATTTACATTAAAGAGTTACTCATCACACATCTGTCTGCAAGCCCCGCCCCCTCGAGCTGGACTCCTGTGTGGTCCGATAGGGTCTAAACCAGGTCTAAACCAGGTCTAAACCGGGTCTAATCCGGGACTAAACCGGGTCTAAACCGGGTCTAAACCAGGTCTAAATCAGGTCTAACCCAGCTCTAAACAAGGACTAAACCGGGTCTAAACCGGGAATAAACCGGGTCTAAACCGGGACTAAACCAGGCCTAAACCAGGCCTAAACCAGGCCTAAACCAGGCCTAAACCAGGCCTAAACCGGGTCTACACCGGGTCTACACCGGGTCTACACCGGGTCTACACCGGGTCTACACCGGGTCTAAACCGGGTCTAAACCGGGTCTAAATCAGGTCTAACCCAGCTCTAAACAAGGACTAAACCGGGTCTAAACCGGGACTAAACCGGGACTAAACCAGGCCTAAACCAGGTCTAAACCAGGACTAAACCAGGACTAAACCAGGTCTAAACCAGGCCTAAACCAAACCAGGTCTAAACCAGGACTAAACCAGGACTAAACCAGGATTAAACCAGGACTAAACCAGGACTATCTGAGAACACAGACTTGGAGACTAAACCAACACTAAACAGTCTGTGTTAAAGACCTGGAGAGTCTACATTAAATTTGATTGACGCCAAATACAGACTTCCGAACTAATTAAACTAACTAAACCCAGACTGCACCAGCACTAAATCCAGAGACGCTTACAATGTTAGAAGTCTGTACACACTTTCTCCTTAAATCAAGTAGAATATAAACACCTGGGATATTTACACACGTGCAATATAACTATAAAAATGTACCTACCTCATCCAATTAAACTAGACCAAAATTTAACTGATTGTAAATGTTTATGAAGTATTTTGGGAGATTGTCCGTTTGTTTTTTTGTTTAGTTTTTTGTTATTTTTGTGCGTCATTGCGTAAATAGTAAAAGTAGCTCACCTTGTCCAGACAGTTGACTTTCTCCGTGGGATAAACGATCTTCCCACAGCGGGCACACGGCGGATTCATCTCCAAAACTCCGCTCTTCGCTCAAAAAACACTTATAAATCCCGAATAAAACCACCAAAACACGCTCCTAAATCCCGTCTGAGCCCTGTTTTTACCCGGTGCACGGCGGACAAAGTTTTAAATCAGCGGAAACGTTCACTGCTGCGGTCCTCTTCAGCTCTGGAGCAGGTCTGAATCAGCGGCGGATGCTGAGGCAGGACCGCTCAGCTAAAGGCAAGCTAGCGGTAGTTAGCGCGGAACAAACCGGAAGTTGTATAAAAACTAACGGATGTAGCTTTTATGCTATCTACGAGCTAATAGTAAAAACATTAGAAACATTAAATAAAACGTAATTTTAAAATTGGAAAAAACGCAATTTAACTTTTCAGCTAACAAACTAAAAATGAATAAATACTCTTCTATCTTTTTCTATCCCCATTTTAAAGGGGATAGAAAAAGTTGAATTACTAAAGTAGATTAGTGGAGTTCAGCAGAGATAGTCGAGAATAAACCTACACCAACTTATTTTTGCCCAATCATCATTTACAATAAAGACATAAAAGATGACTCCTGCAGTTTTCATATAAATAAATATTTTATTGCATTGGAGTAAATACATGTTTTAAGGTGAGAAAAAAAATGACACTACCACCTTTTCCTCATCAATCCACGTTTTGTGCAAAAAAAAAAAAAAAAAAAAAAACTAACTGATTATCAAAGTAAAATAATCCAAAGCATGCAGCAAATACAAGTAAGATAAGGCTTCCTGCTGCGAGATACATGTCAATGACAGAGCTTATGTGTGCTGTCAGTTAAAGCTTTATCAGTGTGGATTACAAATACTGTAAAAATGTATAAACTTTGGCGGTAAAACGTTGAGTAAATAATACGATGTGGTGGAGAGGGTAAACCAACAACGGACTTACACAAATCTGGAAAATGATGGATGATAACCGCTGCTTTCCTAAAGACTAAAGCAGTTAAATGAATCCCTGGAGGTGATTTATCATCCACAGTTTGAACCAATCAGAGCAGTTCTCCCAGCGTCTAGACAGATGTTTAGATTTGTCGTCTGTCTGATTCATGTAAATGCAGCGTTAGTTTGTGAAACGTCCATGAGGCCTGGTAGTGACTAGTGCTTCCTCTCAGTGCTCCACCGTTTGGTTAAAGTGCCTCTTTCCGTCCAGATACAGCATCGACTCTAAAAAAACAGAAGCTTGGATCAGGACATGTCGAGTTATTGCACTCATTTTAAAAGAAACGAGTCCATCTGTAAACTAAATATAATCTAAATGTGACCTTAGTTATCAGCTACTGCAGTATTACCTGCTCCTAGCACAGCTCAACTCGATAAATCATGACATCAAAGCACATTTATGTATATTCTTAAAGAAGTTCAGGCCTGTTCTGACTCAGCGGGGGTTGTGTGGTCGAGGCGTCTCACCTCCGTACGTCTCGGGGATGATGTTGGGCACGGCTCGGTCCGAGGCAAAGGTGAAGTGGAAGATGTTGGTGGTGCTGTGCTGCCGAGACAAAGGGTCAAACACCTCGCTGTGGACTCGCACCTGGATGTGTTTCCCCTCAGTGTAACACACCTGGAACACACAGACACTCACACCTGGAACACACAGATACTCTCACCTGGAACAGACAGATACTCACACCTGGAACACACAGATACTCACACCTGGAACACACAGATACTCACACCTGGAACACACAGATACTCACACCTGGAACACACAGACACTCACACCTGGAACAGACAGATACTCACACCTGGAACACACAGATACTCACACCTGGAACACACAGATACTCACACCTGGAACACACAGATACTCACACCTGGAACACACAGATACTCACACCTGGAACACACAGATACTCACACCTGGAACACACAGATACTCACACCTGGAACACACAGTTACTCACACCTGGAACACACAGATACTCACACCTGGAACACACAGATACTCACACCTGGAACACACAGATACTCACACCTGGAACACACAGATACTCACACCTGGAACACACAGATACTCACACCTGGAACACACAGATACTCACACCTGGAACACACAGTTACTCACACCTGGAACACACAGATACTCACACCTGGAACACACAGTTACTCACACCTGGAACACACAGATACTCACACCTGGAACACAGATACTCACACCTGGAACACACAGATACTCACACCTGGAACACACAGTTACTCACACCTGGAACACACAGATACTCACACCTGGAACACACAGATACTCACACCTGGAACACACAGATACTCACACCTGGAACACACAGATACTCACACCTGGAACACACAGATACTCACACCTGGAACACACAGATACTCACACCTGGAACACACAGATACTCACACCTGGAACACACAGATACTCACACCTGGAACACACAGATACTCACACCTGGAACACACAGATACTCACACCTGGAACACACAGTTACTCACACCTGGAACACACAGATACTCACACCTGGAACACACAGATACTCACACCTGGAACACACAGATACTCACACCTGGAACACACAGTTACTCACACCTGGAACACACAGTTACTCACACCTGGAACACACAGATACTCACACCTGGAACACACAGATACTCACACCTGGAACACACAGATACTCACACCTGGAACGCACAGATAGTCACACCTGGAACACACAGATACTCACACCTGGAACACACAGATACTCACACCTGGAACACACAGATACTCACACCTGGAACACACAGATACTCACACCTGGGCCGGCTCAATGAGGACAGTGTAACCAGAGCTAACGCACCTGTGACGAGAGCAGCAGTAAAGACCCGATCTCCACTGGCTTCTGGAACAAGATGTCGTCCACTGCCACCAAACTCGGACGGCAGCCTCTGAGGGACAAACAGGAAAGAGTACATTACTGACAGACACCACGTATATATGCGTCAGTACAAGCCTGCTTCCATGTTTTATCCAAATAAACGGCTCCTCAAAAGCTCGTGAGTGCTTCAACGACATGAACTATGTACCACAAACAGAACAGACTGACGACATGTGGGCCGTCTGCTCCATTGATACAAGCATTTAGGCGACAGCAGGCAACGCCTTCAAGTCACTTTGTGTTAAACTCGACTAGTTTAACAAACGCCCTATTCTTCCAGAAGCGACTCCTGCAATGATCTGAGTGTGTGAAAGACATCAGGTACATAGCTGATGCAGTCATTACGTAGATGAGAGGGACTGTCTTTTGTGATGGAAAAAAATCTTCTTGCTTTACACTTGGCGTATAAAAAAATTAAAAATGAAATGTACTTTGCCAAGACCAACAAACTCAAAGATTTGCTAAATACGTAAAAAGGATCAAAGTAAATATTGTAATTGAAATTAAATACTTAATATCCACAATCTCGGGCCAAAATAAATATCCAAATAACACCTCGATTATGTATCCATGGTGATTTACACAACTCAAATGAAAAAGGACTAAAAACAGTTTTCTTTTGTTATGTATGGACACAAAAAGTTCTAATGAGAAACTGCATTCGTCAGAGCACAACAACACGAGAGAGACCAATAAAGCAATGAACAAACCTGAATCAGAACAGTACAGTCTGCAAAATAATGACCAAAACCATGTTGAAATGTTAATTCAATAAAGTCTAACGTTCCCTCTTTTAGACACATCAGAAATAGTCTTCTGTATTTTAATTACTTTCTGTAATCTTATTCAAATCCAAAGTGTCAGCGCCGTTTGTTCAGAACAGACGTCCCAAACATGTCGGCCCACACAAAAACTGCACAAACCCTAAAAGATGCTCAGTCTTTTCATTTAAAACCATCAAACAACAGACTGAGCTCCAGACAGACTCTCTGGAGCTGCATCCGTTTTCTCAAACGTTCTCCACAATCAGTCGAACCAACTCTGTGTCCACTATTCGTACAACTATTTTATGACGTATTAATGAGGAATTTAATTTAAAGGGTCTTTCAAAGAAACACTTTGGTGATGAATTAAGTATTTTAACTCTGAATAAATGAATAGGGTTGGATTCTGTTGTTCATCTCACCCAAAGGAGCAGGCGTTGGCCCATCCCAGTTCATAAGCTTTCCTCATGAGAAACCCTCCGAAAATACGGTTAAAGATGTTCCTCTCCTGAAAACACACAGTTACAACATGTTTTTTGTTGAAACAGCACAAAGCCTCTACTGTCGTTTACCTGAGGATGGCAGATCTCGAGGCCTTTCAGTTTGCCGTCTTGCATCCAGACAGAGTTCGGAGGAAGGACTCTGCTGCGGAAGCTCACCGTCCTCAAAGAAACAAACCGTTTACTCCATTAACAACTATTTGCTAACTACAGTTAGAGCAGAAGACCGGAAACAGAAAGACTGCTGCATTTAGAAGAAAATACCACAAGTCTGTCTTAAATAAGTTGTATCACGTTGTGCCACTAGATGGAGCAGTAAGCAGCTCAAACTGAAGGTCTCTTTGTAACAGATTGGAGTTTTTTTTTTACCTAAACCCTAAAGAAAAATGACACTAAACAGAACCATAAGGTCTGCTAAAGGAAGTCATATTTTAATTCAGGTCCCCAGTAAAACTAACGGGACCATCCTGGTCTAAAGCTTGCATTTGGAACTGGAGTATGAAGAGTAACAATGCAATATATCTAGTGTGTATGAATTCATTTCTTAAAAATAACTTTCCTTGGGGGAAAAAAAAAAGGCTTCCTAAAGATGAGGCCATTTGAGGAAACACTGGCTTTTATTTTGACAGGACACTTACCGTGTGTCTAAGGTGTTGAGGAAGATGTTGTGGACGATCTTCCTCTCTTCGGCCGTCGGAGCCACTTTCAGCAGCGACGCAGTGCTCAGCTCCACACGGCGGGATTTATTCGCTTAAAAAAACAAACGGTAACATCATAAATAAACAATAAAAACAGACTTTGAGGATATAAAAAATTAAATAATAATAAAAAAATAAAATAATATAAATAAAAGAACATTAAACCTGGTCCAGTACCTTCTCCTTCCTGGAACAGTCTCTCCTCCTCTGGGCCTTCAGGCTTCAGTGGATTCACATACGCTGCTCTGGAACGTCACCAAAAACAATAAAATCATAAATAAATAATAATAATAATTACAGTCCAACGCATAAAGCTCCATTGTTTAAGATAAAACCATGAAGCTCCCAAGACTATAAACAGACAGTGTTTGTAGATGAATGAAAAACCTGCCTGTCGTAGTTGTTTTTGGTCTCTCGAGTTTAAAAAAGAAAAAGTTAAATCTACAGAAGTTTATGAGGCAGAGGCGTTTCCTTCATTATTGTCACGTTACAGCGTTTGGAAAGAGAGTGGTTGTGTTGTACTTATAGACAAGCTCTGATTGTGTAGACGATGTACAATACACTCTGATTCAAGGGAACAGTCCAGTCTCAGACCAGGACCAGACTCAGTGATGTTTCTCTCACCTCTTGTTCTCTGGATCCCGAGCGACCATCACAAACGTAGCGTCCAACACCGGGGCATATGCTCCGTCTCTGTACTGCAGCCAACACACAGAGTTCAGTAACGCAGCAACAGGAAAGCCACAAAGAGAGGCGTCACACGTTCACCTGACGTTCACCTGAGTCATGTGCATCTTGGCCTCGATGGACGTCTTTCCGACCCACGTCACGTGACCCGTGAACTTAATGTCGCAGTCGGGGTAAATGACGTGGTGCCTCATGTCTGACGGACAACAAAGAAAAAAAGGAAAAACAGAAAATGTGTAAATAAATCCGTAAAAGTGTTTCCTTCAGAGTTCGGGGGAAGGATGGAGACAATAAAACTGTTCTTCTCACAGGATATGAGATCATAACAAAAACACTAAAAACCCTGCTTCTTACAAAGACACTAAAACGAGATCACAGAACAGACTGGACTCCAGGGGCCTGTTGTAGCACATTGTACCACTAGATGGAGCAGTAAGCAGCTCAAACAGAAGATCTCTGAAACAGACTGGGAAAAAAATAGATAAAACCTGAACAAAATGACACTCACCGATTTTGTCGACGAGTGCAGTGACGATGGACAGAGGGGATCTGTTCAGAGCCGGGTTGTAGGTGTGTGAGTAGGAGATCAGCACTGCAATAGAAAAAAAACAAGTGTTAGTCTTTGTTTAAACCTGTTTTACATTTTATGACAAAACAAGCCTGGTGCTGTTACTGTACTTTTTATTTAATCTAGTCTGAGTTACACTGAGGACTCACCCCTGAACCTGAACTGAGAAATACACTGGACTCAAATTTGAAAGCTGTATAAAACCATAAAACGTGCCAAGAAAGGACCCTTTAAAGGCGCTGTACAAATGTAGAGCTGTAAAATAACTATTGAAGATCTTTTTAGAGCTGTTACCTGCTAAACTGTCGAGGTCCTCGAGGATCCGCCCAAACCTGAATAAAATTAAATAAATAAAAAGACAAACGTGGTTTAGGTTCAGCCAATAAAAAAAAAAAAAAAAGAGTTGAGTTCTGGAGGCTTATGCTTGAGTCGAGAACTACATGACTTTAACAAACGCTGGTGCGTCCCAAAAAAAAAAAAAAAAGTCCTGCTATAAACCCGTTTAGTCTTGATTCAGTCCTGGTTCAGTTTCTCCAGTCACAATGCCTGTTTTAGATTTCTTGGTTAGTGGATATTACCCGACGGTGTTGTGGAGGTTTTGGTTAGTGGATATTACCCGACGGTGTTGTGGAGGTTTTGGTTAGTGGATATTACCTGACGGTGTTGTGGAGGTTCTGGTTAGTGGATATTACCCGACGGTGTTGTGGAGGTTTTGGTTAGTGGATATTACCCGACGGTGTTGTGGATATTTGGTTAGTGGATATTACCTGACGGTGTTGTGGAGGTTCTGGTTAGTGGATATTACCCGACGGTGTTGTGGAGGTTTTGGTTAGTGGATATTACCCGACGGTGTTGTGGAGGTTTTGGTTAGTGGATATTTGGTTAGTGGATATTACCCGACGGTGTTGTGGAGGTTTTGGTTAGTGGATATTACCCGACGGTGTTGTGGAGGCTTTGGTTAGTGGATATTACCCGACGGTGTTGTGGAGGCTTTGGTTAGTGGATATTACCTGACGGTGTTGTGGAGGTTCTGGTTAGTGGATATTACCCGACGGTGTTGTGGAGGTTTTGGTTAGTGGATATTACCCGACGGTGTTGTGGAGGTTTTGGTTAGTGGATATTTGGTTAGTGGATATTACCCAACGGTGTTGTGGAGGTTTTGGTTAGTGGATATTACCCGACGGTGTTGTGGAGGCTTTGGTTAGTGGATATTACCCGACGGTGTTGTGGAGGTTTTGGTTAGTGGATATTTGGTTAGTGGATATTACCCGACGGTGTTGTGGAGGTTTTGGTTAGTGGATATTTGGTTAGTGGATATTACCTGACGGTGTTGTGGAGGTTTTGGTTAGTGGATATTACCTGATGGTGTTGTGGAGGTTTTGATTAGTGGATATTACCTGACGGTGTTGTGGAGGTTTTGGTTAGTGGATATTACCCGACGGTGTTGTGGAGGCTTTGGTTAGTGGATATTACCCGACGGTGTTGTGGAGGTTTTGGTTAGTGGATATTACCTGACGGTGTTGTGGAGGTTTTGGTTAGTGGATATTACCCGACGGTGTTGTGGAGGCTTTGGTTAGTGGATATTACCCGACGGTGTTGTGGAGGTTTTGGTTAGTGGATATTTGGTTAGTGGATATTACCCGACGGTGTTGTGGAGGTTTTGGTTAGTGGATATTTGGTTAGTGGATATTACCTGACGGTGTTGTGGAGGTTTTGGTTAGTGGATATTACCTGATGGTGTTGTGGAGGTTTTGATTAGTGGATATTACCTGACGGTGTTGTGGAGGTTTTGGTTAGTGGATATTACCTGACGGTGTTGTAGAGGTTGTGGTTAGTGGATATTACCTGACGGTGTTGTGGAGGTTTTGGTTAGTGGATATTACCTGACGGTGTTGGAGGTTTTGGTTAGTGGATATTACCTGACGGTGTTGTGGAGGTTTTGGTTAGTGGATATTACCTGACGGTGTTGGAGGTTTTGGTTAGTGGATATTACCTGACGGTGTTGTGGAGGTTTTGGTTAGTGGATATTACCTGACGGTGTTGTAGAGGTTGTGGTTAGTGGATATTACCTGACGGTGTTGTGGAGGTTTTGGTTAGTGGATATTACCTGACGGTGTTGTGGAGGTTTTGGTTAGTGGATATTACCTGACGGTGTTGGAGGTTTTGGTTAGTGGATATTACCTGACGGTGTTGTGGAGGTTTTGGTTAGTGGATATCACCTGACGGTGTTGTGGAAGGTGAGGTACTTCTCTCGGAGCTGAGGCTCGGAGCCCAGCGGCAGGTGAACCTCCAGAAAACTGTCCTTCATGGTTTTAGCGGGAAGCTCGCTCTGAGACTTGGCCAACATGGACGACAGGGAAAGGCGCTCCGCCATGGCCTGCTGGTGGTCACTGCAACAATGGAACAAACACACTTTAAATAAAAACACTAACAGGCCTTGTGTAAATGTGTAACCTGTTAAATCTTCTGAACTTGTTAAACAACTAGAGTTTTCCTGCATCAGATCTGACAGAATCTTAACTGTCCATGTTTTATCTATTTTCAAACCAGAGAAAGCAAACAGGATTAAACCTGGACTAAACCGGGCATAAACCGGGCCTAAACCGGGCCTAAACCTGGACTAAACCGGGCCTAAACCTGGACTAAACTGGGCCTAAACCTGGACTAAACCTGGACTGATCCTGGACTAATCCTGGACTAAACCGGGCATAAACCGGGCATAAACCGGGCCTAAACCGGGCCTAAACCTGGACTAAACCTGGACTAATCCTGGACTAATCCTGGACTAAACCGGGCCTAAACCGGGCCTAAACCTGGACTAAACCGGGCCTAAACCGGGCCTAAACCGGGCATAAACCAGGCCTAAACCTGGACTAATCCTGGACTAATCCTGGACTAAACCGGGCCTAAACCGGGCCTAAACCGGGCCTAATCCTGGACTAATCCTGGACTAAACCGGGCCTAAACCGGGCCTAAACCTGGACTAAACTGGGCCTAAACCTGGACTAAACCGGGCCTAATCCTGGACTAAACCGGGCCTAATCCTGGACTAAACTGGGCCTAAACCTGGACTAAACTGGGCCTAAACCTGGACTAAACTGGGCCTAAACCTTGACTAAACCGGGCCTAAACCTGGACTAAACCTTGACTAAACCGGGCCTAAACCGGGCCTAATCCTGGACTAAACCGGGCCTAATCCTGGACTAAACTACTGAAGAGTTAAACGATGATGCGTTGCCTCTAACGTCACAAAACCTGGGCTGTGTTTGTAAAAGACAGAGCCATACTTCCAGTTCGTAGAAGCTCCCACGATCTCCCTCAGTCTGTTCCTCACTGAAACACAAAAGTCCGACATGTTCAGACTGGGCTGTGTCTCTTTAAAAGAGTAAAAGTGTAAAGGCTGCAGCTGCAAAGAGACAGAGACGGACAGAGACACAGGGACTAATTATTTTAGTCTGGTTTTAGGTTTTATTTGTTTTTATTCTCAGCATTCACCTGCTGAGTTTTTTTTCCTACATATCCATAAATACTCATACATTTTTCATGCATTTTTTTCATTTTAAAGTTAGAAATCTTTAAGACAGTCTAAAAATAAATGTAGAGAATGGAAATGAAGCGTTAAGTGAAAAAATAAGCTTGATGGATTTAGAGAAAGCATCTTTATTTAGAGTTAAAAGTTAAAGCCTGTGAAGAATGTTGGCTTTAGTTCAGCCGTCGAACACAAGCTGCTGAAGAGAAAAGAAATGAGAACCAACGTGAGCTCAGATGGGTTTAGGATTGGTTTACCATTAGAAACATGAAACAGAGGGTTCCCTGTGAAAACACACAACAAACAGGATTAAACAGGATTAAACAGGTCTAATCAGGTCTAAACCAGGTCTAATCAGGTCTAAACCAGGTCTAATCAGGTCTAAACCAGGTCTAATCAGGTCTAAACCAGGTCTAATCAGGTCTAAACCAGGTCTAAACCAGGTCTAAACCAGGTCTAATCAGGTCTAATCAGGTCTAAACCAGGTCTAAACCAGGTCTAAACCAGGTCTAAACCAGGTCTAAACCAGGTCTATTCAGGTCTAATCAGGTCTAAACCAGGTCTATTCAGGTCTAAACCAGGTCTATTCGGGTCTAAACCAGGTCTAATCAGGTCTAAACCAGGTCTAATCAGGTCTAAACCAGGTCTAAACCAGGTCTAATCCAGGTCTAAACCAGGTCTAAACCAGGTCTAAACTAGGTCTAAACTAGGTCTAATCAGGTCTAAACCAGGTCTAAACCAGGTCTAATCAGGTCTAAACCAGGTCTAATCAGGTCTAAACCAGGTCTAAACCAGGTCTAATCAGGTCTAAACCAGGTCTAATCAGGTCTAAACCAGGTCTAAACCAGGTCTAAACAGGTCTAATCAGGTCTAAACCAGGTCTACTCAGGTCTAAACCAGGTCTAATCAGGTCTAAACCAGGTCTAAACCAGGACTAAACCAGGACTAAACCAGGACTAAACCAGGACTAAACCAGGTCTAAAGTTCCAGAGGGGTTTCTGACCTTCTTTCATGTCGGGGGCTATCCCAGATCTGGACCTCGAGGTAAAGGCCACCACCGAACGAAACTTAAACAACCTGCAACAGAAAGAATGAAGTTGAAATTGTTGAATTATGAATGGGCTATTGTTGATTTCTTGGAGCTTAACAGGTTTTAGTTGATTTTGCACTTTTATTTTATAAGTTTAAAAGTGTTTAGTAACATCCTTCAGTGCTTTTAAACTCTGATAAAATGATTTATAACTCCTGCCACCGGGACAGAGCTCTGCAGAGAGACACGCTCAGCTCCAACACAAGCAGCAGAACCGGGCCGACACTGGACAAGACCAGTTTTATTTTTTACAGAATGCACCAGAACCTGCCAGTTTTAGATAGTTTCCTCTCACAGTCACACAGTCTGTAGAGCGAGGGTTTGAACATGGGACTCTGTGGAGGGCCGGGCCAACAGGTGGACTCAATAAAAACACTGCACCGCCCCTGCAGTAGAGCGATCAGCGCCCTCTAGCGGCCAAACGTAACACACTCTTTAAAGTTGTTCAGAAAGTAGCCTGTAGCATGGAAGCTAAAGGAAACCCCTCCCTCTGAGCGTCACCATGGAGACCCTGAGCAGCGTTTACTCAGCAACCATTTATAATGAGCTGCTGTAACGCCGTGACCCTTGACCCCCACAGGAAACACTGCCCTTTACTTTTTATAAATATGAACTGTTCAGTAAGACCGAGGCTGGCATTTCTCCATCAGCCCACACCCTGCCCTCTCCGGAACTCCACAGTCGGACACTCTGGAAGAAAACTGTTAAAACACGTTTCGTCAAAGCTTGAGTTTAATGCTTTTATAAATAAGTTAGTCGCAGTTAAATGTAACTGATTTAAACATTTAAAAACTCTGTGTTCGTTTAGAAAATAAAGTTAGGTTTAGTTTAAATGTGTTTATTTTATGCTTTGTGTTTTAAAGCCACTTTTTTTAACTCCCTGACGCATGGAAAGAGCTTATCGTTTAAGTTATTGTCCCTAAAAACAGTAATTTCTTTAATTCAGGCAATGAAAACCCCAAAGAAAGACTTTAAACGTAGCAAACTGTGTTAGCTTAAACACCAAGTCAGGTTTCTATCACGAGCAGTGGTGACGGTCCAGGTTCTGTTAGCATGTCAAGAGCCTCGTGCAGCATCTTTACGCGGTTTAAAGGTATTTTGAATCGGTCTCACCTGCAGGAGAACATCGTAGTGCGCCGTGTGACTGCGATAAAGGCCCAGCGGCTCAGAGTGAAGCTGTCAGAACTGAAGGAGGAAAAATCACTCAGTATTTCCGGGTGGACGCTTCAGCCCGCCCCCCGCGATGACGTCACCGTCTGAGTCGTCTTCTGAACTGTTCGGTCGTGGGTTCGACTCCCCGGGGTGTACATCACCCTCCGACATCTAAAGCATCTCTTTTCTTGTGAGATTAATGTATGTGTACTTGGTGTCTGAGAAATAAACAATAAAACTAAACATACAAAAGCTTCACAGTATTCAAACTCACCTTTGCTTTTCCCGTTAGCCTTTACGTTTACCTGCAGACCTGCAGACCTGCACACCTGCAGACCTGCACACCTGCAGACCTGCACACCTGCAGACCTGCACACCTGCAGAGCCATAGCCTTCTCTGAGCCCTTGGATTGTCTCAGGAGCTTTCGTGTCTTAACGTCTGTGGTCTGTATCTCTTCCTTTGGCCACCTTATTATTCCCACAGGGTATCTGATCACTGGCAGGGCGTAGCCCTGTTTATTGCCCGTGCCTTGTTCTTGCCATTGAGCTGACTTCTTAGGACTTGCCTTTCTCGCTGGAGGTATTTGGCAGTTGCTGTTTTCCTTGTTACCTCTTCAAGGTTGCCATTTGCCTGTGGTATTCCAAGGTACTTGTAACCATCCTCAATGTCTGCTATTGTTCCTTCTGGAAGTGAGACCCCTTCTGTGTGGACTATCTTCCCTCTCTTTGTCACCATTCGACTACAATTCTCAAACCTAAATGACATCCCAATGTCTGAGCTGACCTGGTGGTTGAAAGATAACTACAAAACGACATATGTGTCCGACATATGCAGCTGAACGAAGAGGACTCTTTAGTGCTCTCACTGACCTGGAATTCACAGTTTCTTTAAAAACACTAGCAGGACATGGAGCTTCTCCGAAAGAGAGGGCTGGAGAAGTAAAGTGTTTTCTGAGAAACACTGGATTTTATTTCAAATATAATGAACCCTTTTCCTTAAGGTTTCTCGTGGCTGTTCTGTCGCCTCACCAGAGGGGGGCAGCACTGCACTGAACGTGCCCAGTCTGCCGGAAATCAAGAAGAAACGTTAGCTTTAGCTTTGAGTAAATCCTGAAACAAAGAGGCAGGTGTAAGTCTGTTCCAGTGAGTTTTATTCTTTATTTTCTCCTGAATCTAATGTGTTCAGTCATATTTAAAGCTCTGTTCACGTTCTCTTGTGTCTGTTATTTACAGAAAGTTTGGACGCGGACTTCAAACAAAATGGTGAGAAAAGTGCTTTAAATAAATGTTTGTGTAAAAGTGATAGTGCTGTGGATAGTTAGTGTTTTACATTTAAGCATCAGCTCCAATGAATGAAAGAAGGAGAGCACTAGCGTTAGTCATTAAAGCTGGAGGAGACGACTTCAGTCAGGAGAATACGAGCTGCTCTGGGCTTTATAGAGTCACTCCTGCAGAACACAGCACGTTCAGCAGCTCTCGTTTCACTAAAATACATCTGACTTAAAGAAATGAAGACCAGAGAATGTGTCCAGTGGTGTAGACTGTGACAAAAAGGAACTGAGCTCCAGTTTTATTATGAATTCACTTTGTACCGTCTGTGTGGATACTTCACTGACCACAGGAATGTAGGAAAAGTGAGCACTAGTCCCGGTCCTAGGTCTAGTCCTGGTCCGGTCCTGGTCTAGTGATGGAACATAAAGCCTGGAAAAGTTCTTTACTTGATTTACAATAACAAAGCCACTTTTGGCTCGTTTGCACTTTTATGTCAAAAAGAAAATGTTAACAATAAAGTCAGACCTTTTGGACACTTCAACATTTTGTCTGCAGTTTAATTTTAATTTGGGGAAATAAATCTTTTTTTTTTTGGAATTATTTTTTGTTTGTAAAAACAAATATGATTGTAAAGGTAATTGAAAAAACAAGATTTTTGGGGGTCCTATCGCCCAGCCCTAGGCAACACTCTAAAATACAAGTCCTTTTGTTTATTTGACATTGACAGACCTACAGCTCAGATATTTGGACATGTCTTGCTGCTTCAGTGACTCTGGAGTGAAGCAGCTACAGGTAAAGAGCTGAACAGAGCTAATAGTTCATGTCTGTGAGCTGTAGGTTTGTGTGATCGCTTTAGACTCTTGTCTATTCCAGGATAAGGCTCAAGATCAGCTTTAGATTAATACCTGTAGAGTTAAAGTTTAATGAAGTTGGTCTGTTTGAGATCGACACTCGTGCTGCTCACGTCTTTCTCATGTTTTTCTGCCGTTATTACCTCTGTGGTTTCTCTAAATGTTTTAATTGGGTTTGGATTTCAGACAAAATGATTTACATTGAAGCTAAAAAGTACCTGTTGTGCAAGTTCTCCCACTTAAAGATGAGAGGCCTGTCAGTTCCAGGTTCACTATAACTGTGAGACAGGATGGAGGAAAGAATCCAGGAAATCACATTGTAGGATTTTTATTGAATTAATTGGTAAATTCTTCAGTAAAATAAGTATATGGTCACCTACAAAACAGCCAGATTTCTGTCTCTCACAGACCTCTGTCATTGCCAACAAAGGGTATATAACTGAGTATTGAGATGAACTTTTGTTATTGACCATAGTTGAAGTGGACCTGTGAGAGAAACAAGTGCCTTCTGGCCAAAACAACGAAGAAGTGAAGGAAAGTGACATCACTAAATGACGTCAACTACAGGCACTATTAAAACAATTATTTACAAGTAAGACTTTCCGACAGTACCTATGATGGAAATTACAGGCCTCATCTTTTTCAGTTGGAGAACTTGCACAATTGGTGGCTGACTAAATACTTTTTTGCCCCACTTTAGTTCTCATCCCACTTTTTTTTCCCCGACCATGAAGTTTCACATTTTATTTCCAAATGTGCCAATCTCTCTCTTTTTTTTTTTCAACAGAATGATGCTAATGACGTCCCAAAAGCTGAAGCTTGCAAGACTCGCAAAAATATCCCGGGCTCACTTACCTGTGAGCAGTGTGGAAAGACTTTTCATTTCATGTCAAAACTAAAACAGCACCAGCTCACTCACTCTAAAGAGCGTCTGTTCCCCTGCAGCCAGTGTGGGAAGTTGTTTAAGACTCCAGATGATCAACGAAGACATGAAAAGATCCACAGTGGAGTGCAACACAAGTGTGATCAGTGTGGGAAGTCGTTTCATATCCTGTCAGAACTTAAAATGCACAAGCTCATTCACTCTACAGAGCGCCCATTCCCTTGCAGCCAGTGTGGGAAGTCCTTTAAGACTCCAGGCAATCAAAGAATACATGAAAAGATCCACAGTGGAGTGCAACACACGTGTGAGCAGTGTGGGAAGTCCTTGAGCAGTAAAGCAAGTCTAAAATTGCATCAGCGTGTTCACACAGGAGAGAAGCCGTACTCCTGTGACCAGTGTGGAGTGTCATTCAGGCGGAGTGGTGTACTAAAAAAACACATGCGCGTGCACACAGGAGAGAAACCATTCAGCTGCGAAGAATGTGGTAAAAGTTTTTCTCAATTAGGATCCTTAAAATATCACCAGCTCATTCACAAAGGAGAGAAAAGCCATCGCTGTGACGAATGTGGAAAAGCATTTATAGATCCAGACAGATTAAAGAATCATAAACTCACTCACACAAAAAGAAGCTTCCCTTGTGACGAGTGTGAAAAGTGCCTCAGCAGTGAATACAACCTAAAAAAACACAAACAAAGACACACAGGATATGACTTGTTCCATTGTGAGAAATGTGACATGGTCTTCCCGACGTTTACCGAGATAAGAGCCCACGAAATCTCCCACTCGACAGCTCGGCCTCACAGCTGCGGCCAGTGTGGGAAAGGTTTCAAAACTGTCAGGAAACTTAATGTACATCAACAGATCTACCATGAGAATAAACGCTACACTTGTGAGGACTGCGGGGAGTTTTTTATGTCCTGGAGTGGTCTGAAGTACCATCAGAGAGTCCACAGCGGAGAGAAACCTCACACTTGTGAAATCTGTGGGAAGTCTTTCATTAGTAAAGGTAATTTTAAAAGACATAAAACCATGCACACAGTAGAAAAAAACACAGAACATTTCAAATTCTGCCAGGATATGTAAACTTATGAACACAACTGTATATATTTATGTTCACATAAACATTATAAATGTGACTGGGGTACCCTATGGGGCTGTGGGAGTCATTTGTTTAAATACTGTTGTGTTTATGCTCAGATGGTTATTCATTTTGGATTTGGACTGTTACAAATAAATGTAAATGTTTTGTCTTGTTCTTCAGACAAAAGAAATTAGATGAGATGAAGCTTGTGGCCATCTGCTTTACAGAGTTTTTGGTTCATGGCCCTCCTCAGACTCTCTCCTGTCAATTGTCTTTGATCAAAGATAAAACAGGGAAAGTTAACAATATTAACAACTATTGGCCTTTAGCATTAGCCAACTCTTTGTCGAAGATGCTTGAAAGGATTCTTTTAAGTAAACTTGATCCATATTTGTACACTACCAGTTTGGCTTTAAGAAAGGACATAACGTGTATTTTTGCACTAAAGGAAATACTGGATAAATATAACTTAGAGTTCCACTATTTTCATGTGCTTCCTGGCTGCATCTAAAGCGTTTGATCGGATAAATCATGAAAAAGTAAATTGTCAAAGCGTGGTGTGCCTGGATACCTGCTGAGAATACTTATTTTCTGGTATTCCTTCCAGAGCATGCAGGTAAATGAGGTGACTCTATCTCTGACTCATTCAGAGTCTGTAACGGAGTTCTCCAGGTGGTATATTGTCTCCTCTGTTGTTTAATACTTATATTGATGACTTGTCTGTGCAGCTGAATGAGTGTAAAACTGGTTGTATTGTTGGAGATTTTCTGTATAACCGTCTGATGTATGCAGCTTATATATGTGCTTATATAGTGCAGGCCTTCAGCAGCTTTTAAATGTCTGCTCGCAGTGTGGCTTAGAATATGACATTAAGTATAATACTGTTAAAAGCCTCATCATGATTGTAAAAACAAAAGAGAATCTAAAACTTTCATTTCCTGAATTCTATGTGGAAATGTTCTACAAGCCACAAAGGAGTTTAAATATCTTGCACATTATGTCACTCGTGATCTCTCCGATGACAGAGACATGTTTAGGCAGAAAACATGTTCGTCCGTATGTTCAACATGTCTCTGCCAATGATAAATCTGCACTTTTTAGAACGTCCTGTTGCTTCCTGTATACTGTGCACTTGTGGCGTAGCTACAAGAAGAAGTCCATCCAAAAACTGTTGCCTTCAATGATTCTATGAGGATACTATCGAAGGTCTCAAGGTGTTGTAAGTGAAATGTTTGTAAATGTGGTGTAAGATCCTGTGCAGCCGTTGTATGCTTCTGTATTTATTCTTTTATGTGCAGATTAATGAAATTGTCTTATATCATTCAAGCCCTGTCCAGATAGTGCTGTGAGATTTACTTCTAGAATGTGGAAACACTGGCGATCCTGTCTTTATTTATAATGTACTTGTTTTTTATTTTTTATTATATATTATCTCTATTTATTATCTCTATTATAAAGCTCTATTTATTTTATTGTTCTGTGTCTCTAATAAAGTTTGAACTGAAGCTACATGTGTGGTAAGAGACTAGACAGAGTTAATAGTGTTAAATTCTGAGGGATGTGCTTTTACTCCAGACCCTCTATAGGTCTCGTCTTCATCACATCTGCATTAATTATCACTTCAATTATACTTATTTATCTTAAACATTTCCATCAGATCCCCTTCATCTTCACCATAACAACATATGGTTGTACCTTCACCTAAAGTTACAGCATTCAATATAAGAATATATAAAATGATTCATATTTAAAATATAATACTTATGAGTTCAACATTTTGTAATATAAAATACATTTAACCTCAGCTCTTCTATCTTAGAACAGATAATCTCTTCTTCTTCATCTGAATCTTATGTCCAAATCTAAAAGCATCTTCAAATCACAGGAATATGCTCACATCCGGGAACTCCTCCTCCTGCACGTCACTTCCTGTTTCTCTTAGCGCTGCCGCTAACAGCTGCAACAATGGCTTTCCAGGTGCTCGTCTGTTGCCCTCTGGAAATGTTCGTCCAGAGCAGCAGCCATGTTGTCCTTCTTCCGGTCGTGTCGGTGTCTCCTGTGCTTTCTCCACTGCCCGACTCTGTCCAGATTCCGGAAACCAGGTACGCCTTGGATTTCACAAAGCTTTGCTCAAACTCCCCCGTTTTTCATGGAAAGTTTCCCAACGTGGCATCCGTCCACATTCTTCCTCAGATCAGTTTAAACTGGCCTAAACCCTTATCAATTTATCTTAAGTATCTTAATAATTCTCTACGTTAGTCCTCTTATTCTTTTGACGTCCTTTTTAATTTTGAATTTACCATATTTTCTTCTCAATGTTACACTTAATACCACGTCTAGGCCTAGTCACTGTCACCATTTCCCTGTTTCTGTTGAACAAAGAATACATACTGCAGCAGAATTAACCACATTATCGTCGTTAAACATTTCTCTTGTTCAATAACTAACCTTTTTAATAATGTATACTTTGTATACGCAAAGTAATTTATTCTAAAAACTTTAACAGTTTCTTGTAAACTGTCCAAAAAACTATGTCACACAACTAACTACTCTTTTCAATAAACTTCAACACACAACAAAAATAAAACCTTTTCCGTTAATATAATCCCTGCCGTTGTCGATAGGGATGCACCGAAATGAAAATTCTTGCCCGAAACCAAAACACCAAAAGAAATAATGCCAATTATTAGTGCCATTGCATTTATGGCTATGACTGAACTAACTTAACTAAAATCAAGGCATTGCAATTAATATTAAAAATTCAAAGAATAAATCAATTACAAATTATGCAAATATTTACTTGGCACATTGCAACAAAATAAAATAAAAGGATTAAACTAAAATGTTTAGATTCCACTCAAGTGTACATTAAATAATGACGTCCTGCAGAAAAGGTTTTAAAAGTGCTTTATCTTTCATTAAAAACAAAGTGCCTTTAAAAAGAGCTTTGAGCTCAGGAGACTCTTTAGTTCTGCGATTAAAGGAATAAGGTCAGCTACAGAAGCATCAGAGGAGCTGAGCTCTTGAGCTGCTCAAAGGGAAGAATGTTCTCTAATAAGACCCTCTGCTGAGAAGTGGAGCTCGTGGTCGGCGCATATGTCTTATACACACACTCTACAATATGGTACTAGCCTAAAATTTTATATGTAAAAAAACAAAACGATTATAATTCTAAATAGTTATAATAATATGCACCCGTCAGGTTCACAATAAAAAAAAATTATGAAAACATTTTAGTTATTTTATCTCATTTTGCATCGTTTCCTCAAATAATACATAAACACAAATACATAAAGTACATCCTGTTAAAGTACAACATAAAGTACATAAAGTACATTCTGTTAAAGTACATAAAGTACATTCTGTTAAAGTACAGCATAGAGTACATAAAGTACATCCTGTTAAAGTACAACATAAAGTACATAAAGTACATCCTGTTAAAGTACAACATAAAGTACATAAAGTACATCCTGTTAAAGTACAACATAAAGTACATAAAGTACATCCTGTTAAAGTACAACATAAACTACATAAAGTACATCCTGTTAAAGTACAACATAAAGTACATAAAGTACATCCTGTTAAAGTACAACATAAAGTACATAAAGTACATCCTGTTAAAGTACAACATAAAGTACATAAAGTACATCCTGTTAAAGTACAACATAAAGTACATAAAGTAGATCCTGTTAAAGTACAACATAAACTACATAAAGTAGATCCTGTTAAAGTACAACATAAACTACATAAAGTACATCCTGTTAAAGTACAACATAAAGTACATAAAGTACATCCTGTTAAAGTACAACATAAAGTACATAAAGTACATCCTGTTAAAGTACAACATAAACTTAAAGTGGCTTACGCATAGACCGTTAGACCGTTTCTTCTTTTACCTAAATTTCTTCCGTAGGAGATAAACAATGCTTTTTTTTCCGTATAATCTATGGTTAGAAATCGCCTTTAGTCACTCGTGATTTACCTTTAGCACCTGCCACGTTACCTTTAGCACCTGCCGCTTTACAAGCTACCACTAACAAGCTACCGCTGCCACCAATGCTGCTTTGTAACCCACACTCACTTAAAACCAAACTGGACGAACTGCGCTCACAAGTCAGAGCAAGCTATGAATACCGTGACTCTGGTTTGATGGCCTTCACAGAGACTTGGCTTCATAAAGAGGCACCAGACAGGTTCAGACATGTCGAGGGCTTCACACATACGACTGGACAGGGAAACTCCAGTAAAACCAGAGGAGGGGGGGTTTGTATTGTATGCTGGAGTGAAGCAGCTACAGGTAAAGAGCTGAACAGAGCTAATAGTTCATGTCTGTGAGCTGTAGGTTTGTGTGATCGCTTTAGACTCCACTCTGTTCCAGGATAAGGCTCAAGGTCAGCTTTAGATTAATACCTGTAGAGTTAAAGTTTAATGAAGTTGGTCTGTTTGAGATCGACACTGGAGCTGCTCGTGTCTTACTCACGGTTTTCTGCCATTATTGCCTCTGTGGTTTCTCTAAATGTTTTAATTGGGTTTGGAATTCAGACAAAATGATTTATATTGAAGCAAAAAAGTATTTAGTCAGTCACCAGTAAGTTCTCCCACTTAAACTGTGAGACAGGATGGAGGAAAGAATCCAGAAAATCACATTGTAGGACATCTTGTTCTGTGGGAAAACTTGCACAACTGGTGGCTGACTAAATACCTTTTTGCCCCACTGTATTTATCATCAGTTATCATCAGTATCATCACCATAAAGTTTCATATTTTATTTCCATATGTGGCAATCACTCTTTTTTTTTTCAACAGGAATGCTAATGACGTCCCAAAAGCTAAAGCTCGCAAGACTCGCAAAAATATCCCAGGCTCACTTACATGTGAACAGTGTGGAAAGACTTTTAACTTCATGTCAAAATTAAAACAGCACCACTTCACTCACTCTAAAGAGCGTCTTTTCCCCTGCAGCCAGTGTGGGAAGTTGTTTAAGACTCCAGATGATCAACGAAGACATGAAAAGATCCACAGTGGAGTGCAACACAATTGTGATCAGTGTGGGAAGTCGTTTAATAACCTGACGGAACTTAAATTGCACAAGCTCACTCACTCTACAGAGCGCCCATTCCCTTGCAGCCAGTGTGGGAAGTCCTTTAAGACTCCAGGCAAACAAAGAATACATGAAAAGATCCACAGTGGTGTGCGACACTCGTGTGAGCAGTGTGGGAAGTCATTTAGCTGTAAAACAAGTCTAAAATTGCATCAGCGTGTTCACACTGAAGCGAGGCCGTTCTCCTGTGACCAGTGTGGACTGTCATTCAGGTGGAGTGGTGTACTAAAAAACCACATGCTCATACACACGAGAGAGGGTGTTCTCCTGTGACGAGTGTGGAGTGTCATTCTGGAAGCGTAGTGAACTAAACGCACACAAGCTCATACACACAGAGAAACCATTCTCCTGTGACCAGTGTGGAGTGTCATTCAGGCACAATAGTGCTCTAAAAAGACACAAGTTAGTACACACAGGAGAGAAAAACTTCAGCTGCGATGAATGTGGTAAATGTTTTGCTAGGTTGTGTACCTTAAAAAATCACCAGCTCATTCACAAAGGAGAGAAATGCCATCGCTGTGACGAATGTGGAAAAGCATTCATAGATCTAACCAGATTAAAGCATCATAAACTCACTCATACAAAAAGAAGCTTCCCTTGTGACGAGTGTGGGAAGTGCATCAACACTGAATCTTATTTAAAAAGACACAAACAAAGACACATGGGATTTGACTTGTTCCATTGTGAGAAATGTGACAAGGGCTTCCCGCTGATATCAGAGTTAAAATCCCACGAAATCTCTCACGCGACTGCTCGGCCTCACACCTGCGGCCAGTGTGGGAAAGGTTTTAAAGCTGTCAAGAGACTTAAAGGACATCAACAGATATGCCATGAGAATAAACGTTTCACTTGTGAGGACTGAGGACAGTTTTTTTTTTTTTTTTTTTTATGTCCAGCAGTGGCCTGAGGTACCATCAGAGCGTCCACAGCGGAGAAAAAGCTCACACTTGTGATCTCTGTGGAAAGTCTTTTATTTGTAAACTTGGTTT
Organism: Neodontobutis hainanensis; assembly: GCA_024349245.1. Lineage (NCBI taxonomy): Eukaryota > Metazoa > Chordata > Actinopteri > Gobiiformes > Odontobutidae > Neodontobutis > Neodontobutis hainanensis. Next base: position 703,230 of record JALDNG010000105.1, on the reverse strand, counting down.
AAAAATACAATAATTTGCGCACACAAGAGAAAAAAAAACATGTTTGTGACAAATGTGGCAAATCATTTGCATTATTAGCCAATTTAAGACTACATCAACTCATTGGTTGGAAAAGCTTCATAGGTGTGATCAGTGTGGTAGAGTGTTTGCCTCTGCTTTATGAATTAAAAATCCACCTAAAAACCAACTCGGACATAAAAAGAAGAGCAAAGGAAGTTGAAGCAGTGCATATGTGACCAGTGTGGGAAGATATTTAAATTTGCTGAGTATTTCAAACAGCACTATAGTCTTCACACCAAGGATCAACTGTTCCTCTTTGACCAGTGTGAGAAGATCCTCCTTTAGATACCATCTGCTTTCCCACGCTAAACAGAAGCAGCTAAATCAAAAGGAGCACCAAAAGAGTCAGTGAGCAAAAATCTACAAAAGAAGCTGTAAAATCCTGGTTGGATAAAATCACGCTCAAAAATATGGAAATCAAATTCACAGGATCCAAATATAAACTGGTCCAACTGTGGTTGAAGGGGCAGTGTGTAGATTAAAACTCTACATCTACAGCCTGTGAGTAGCTACGGTAGCCCTGAAGGGACATGCTTCTGTTTGAGAAGTGTTTGTAACAATTAGAAAACCAAATTAGTTCAACTTTCCTCAGGTTTTCTATAAAAATTACCAATGTTTTTTGAGAACTTTAACATGTTTTCATTCTCGCTAATTTTTTTGGAGTGAAATTAATGTTTTTCCTGTTTCTATGATGTCTTATTTTGTATATGACATTTTATTTCTGGTATTTCATTGTATTTCACCAGGTTGGAATTGTTCTTTGTAAATGAAGAAGTGGTTACAGGAAAAGCATCTGGACTTAGTTTTTAAGTTGACAAAATGTCTTCAAGCTTTTGCTTGTAACCTTTTCTTCAAGATGATCTGGATGACTGAGAACCTTCACAGACATGTTCTGTGTAAATTAATTATTACAATAGTCTGTAGTATGGTTTATGGTTTAAAGGATTGCAGCTGATCCGTGCGGCCCACGTCCCACGGCTCGACACGCTTGTGACCCTAGGATTATAATTTAATTTATCTTCATTTAAATTTGTTAAAAATTAAAGCCAAGCTTTTATTAGTATTATTACTATTAATAATATTTTCAGTGCCATTTTTTTAGAGAATATAAATGATAACAAACCTTTCTTTTACTCATAGTTAGTGGTTGGGTGAAGCCATTTAATGTACTACAAGTGTGTTTACTCTCTTTTAATCATATAGGCAACAGAATCTACCCAAATGACCCTGATCAAAAGTTACTAATACTGTGTATAACCACCTTTAACATCAATGACAGCTTGAAGTCTTTTGTGGAAGTTGTGGATGAGGCTCTTTATTTTCTCAGATGTAAAGCTGCCCATTGTTTTTGACAAAAAGCCTCAAGTTCCTGTAAATTTTTGAATGAACTGCACGTTTGAGATCTCCCCAGAGTGGCTCAATGTTACTGAGGTCAGGAGACTTATGAACACGACTGTATATATTTATGTTCACATAAACATTATAAATGTCACTGGGGTCCCCTATGGGGCTGTGGGAGTCATTTGTTTAAAAACTGTTGTGTTTATGCTCAGATGGTTATTTTCAGTTTGGATTTGGACTGTTTAGAAATAATTATAAATGTTTTAAACACATTATTTAGACTCTGGACTTTGTTTGTTTTGTACTCGTCCTTTACTTTCCTCGCTCCAACCGTGAAGTGTCTTATTTATTATGATTTGGACAGATGCAGTGCAATGATTCAGGTTCTCTGTTGAAAAAACTAAAGTCTTGTTCTTCAGACGAAAGTAGATGGGATGAAGCTACATGTGTGGTAAGAGACTAGACCGAGTTAATGATGTGCTTTGACTCCAGACTCACATGAACACACTGCTCCTGAAGAGTACAGACGCTCTTCTGTTTGCTCATGGCAGCGTTACTTTTCGTTCTAGTCATTTCCACTTTTAGCCCGTTTATTTTTATCAACTTTAATACATTACATATTTACAGCTGGATTTTTATGTTTTTACTTATTTTTACTTTTTAAACATGTTGGACCTGCTGAGCGACTGCAGCGTTGGTATCTATTTTTTAACAAATTGTTGGAAATATCCACAGGAAATCAGCTACAAACAGAGGTTTGCTTTAGAATCTGAAAGGACTTCAGGAGACAATCCCGATTACACAATGAGTTAAGACTAAATTTAAACTTGGATGATACAGTGTCATTCCCAAAACTGAGCAAAGCGATGGGTTTTAAACAAAATGTCACCTGCATAAACTTGGTGCCTTTGACGACCTGTTCCAAGAAACGCTCTTCGAGGGAGGTGTTGCTTAGCTGTGGCCTGACCGACATGGAGCTGACAGTAAGTCAGTCGGTAAAAGATGTCTGTTTGGCTGCCTACCTGAACGTTCACCTCAGGAACAAATGGAAGGGATTTTCACAGATGGGTCGAGAGACCCGACGAGCAGTAAAGTGGGGTTTGGTGTTTATGTTCTTCTTCCTGATGGCATTTCTGTCTTTCTGCAGAGCTGATAGCAGTCCTCTGGGCAGTGTGGGGGGTGGAAGTGTTGTTTGAACAGATATCTTCACTAATGGCTTTAGAAGACAGAGAGGCCAGAGCAGACGTGTTTATTTTAATGATGGCTTTTAGATTGGAGAAGTCTGGGTTCAGTGGGTTTTTGTGGCTGCCAGCTCAGGCTGGAGTTTAAGGAAACAAAATGGCAGAGTGTGTTGTTAGAGCCAGTCTGAAGAAAGTCTGGAGATAAAGGTGTCTTTTGGGAGAATGGAGTGTTGCAGTTTCATCAGAATGAAAATAAAGCAGCAATGGCAGTGGACCTGGAACCTGCTGAGACCAAAGGAAGACAGCTTTTTAGAATTGTTCCATCAATAAGACATGGCACAACCTTTTATTCTTGACAAGACCAGATAAAAATGGCATGGCTTAAGCTGGGCCATTGTGTTGGCCAGCAGACTTTCTTTTGGAAAACACAGTGATGGCTGACGTGAATATTGTGGCGTCTCAGAATCAGAGTCTACAGTGTCCGACATATGCAGCTGAACGAAGAGGACTCTTTAGTGCTCACTGACCTGGGATTTACAGTTTCTTTAAAAACACTAGCAGGACATGGAGCTTCTCCGAAAGAGAGGGCTGGAGAAGTAAAGTGTTTTCTGAGAAACACTGGATTTTATTTCAAATATAATGAACCCTTTTCCTTAAGGTTTCTCGTGGCTGTTCTGTCGCCTCACCAGAGGGGGGCAGCACTGCACTGAACGTGCCCAGTCTGCCGGAAATCAAGAAGAAACGTTAGCTTTAGCTTTGAGTAAATCCTGAAACAAAGAGGCAGGTGTAAGTCTGTTCCAGTGAGTTTTATTCTTTATTTTCTCCTGAATCTAATGTGTTCAGTCATATTTAAAGCTCTGTTCACGTTCTCTTGTGTCTGTTATTTACAGAAAGTTTGGACGCGGACTTCAAACAAAATGGTGAGAAAAGTGCTTTAAATAAATGTTTGTGTAAAAGTGATAGTGCTGTGGATAGTTAGTGTTTTACATTTAAGCATCAGCTCCAATGAATGAAAGAAGGAGAGCACTAGCGTTAGTCATTAAAGCTGGAGGAGACGACTTCAGTCAGGAGAATACGAGCTGCTCTGGGCTTTATAGAGTCACTCCTGCAGAACACAGCACGTTCAGCAGCTCTCGTTTCACTAAAATACATCTGACTTAAAGAAATGAAGACCAGAGAATGTATCCAGTGGTGTAGACTGTGACAAAAAGGAACTGAGCTCCAGTTTTATTATGAATTCACTTTGTACCGTCTGTGTGGATACTTCACTGACCACAGGAATGTAGGAAAAGTGAGCACTAGTCCTGGTCTTGCCCTGGTCTTTCCCTGGTCTAGTCCTGGTCTGGTCTGGTCCTGGTCTAGCCCTGGTCCGGTCCTGGTCCCGGTCCTGGTCCTGGTCTAGTCCTGGTCCCGGTCTGGTCCTGGTCCTGGTCTAGTCCTGGTAAGTTGTTCACATGTAGTGAATGGTCACTTCATGAAAATACTTTTTGGCGCTGCTCGTGTTTTATTTACGGTTTTCTGCCGTTATTACCTCTGTGGTTTCTCTAAATGTTTTAATTGGGTTTGGATTTCAGACAAAATGATTTACATTGAAGCTAAAAAGTACCTGTTGTGCAAGTTCTCCCACTTAAAGATGAGAGGCCTGTCATTTCCAGGTTCACTATAACTGTGAGACAGGATGGAGGAAAGAATCCAGGAAATCACATTGTAGGATTTTTATTGAATTAATTGGTAAATTCTTCAGTAAAATAAGTATATGGTCACCTACAAAACAGCCAGATTTCTGTCTCTCACAGACCTCTGTCATTGCCAACAAAGGGTATATAACTGAGTATTGAGATGAACTTTTGTTATTGACCATAGTTGAAGTGGACCTGTGACCGAGTGGGACACTCTGGGGTTTGTAGATTAGACAGAATCTGAAGAGATGGGGCTCCGGTCAGAGAGGGGCACGGAGAGGGGCTGGTTCACCAAGAGAACTTTATTGTGGACATAGGGTCGTTACATAGGGTGAACAGGTGTGTTCTGAAACAAGAGGTGAACAGGTGTGTTCTGAAACAAGAGGTGAACAGGTGTGTTCTGAAACAAGAGGTGAACAGGTGTGTTCTGAAACAAGAGGTGAACAGGTGTGTTCTGAAACAAGAGGTGAACAGGTGTGTTCTGAAACAAGAGGTGAACAGGTGTGTTCTGAAACAAGAGGTGAACAGGTGTGTTCTGAAACAAGAGGTAAGTACAAAACAATATTAACATAAATATGAAAGGATATAAAAATAGGTAACATTAATAAATAATATAGGCTATACAACACAAGCGATTGGCCTTTAACAACACACAAAAGATTGAATTGGGAATTCTGCACAGGTTTTTGGTAGTGCCACCGCGTGGGGTGACAGACATAAATGTTGTCAGGTTACAGTTGAAGACAAGTGGCACAGAACTCTAGACAAAGTTAGCAATTGTTAAGTGACAAACACGGGTAAACTAACCATAGAAAAGGCACACAATTATTACAAAATGTGTACAACTAAGTAGTAACACTTTTATATATTATAAAGTATTTTCATCAGGCCAATTAAAGGCAACTAGAGAGATTAAGAGCACATATAAAAGATATTAGCACAGAAAAAACACTCGGACATATCTAGATATAATATATACAAGATAAACTATTACACACTTGATGTTCATGAACACACACAATGAAAACACAACCAAAGAAAACAAGTGCCTTCTGGCCAAAACAACGGAGAAGTGAAGGGAAGTGACATCACGAAATGACGTCAACTACAGGCACTATTAAAACAATTATTTACAAGTAAGACTTTCCGACAGTACCTATGATGGAAATTACAGGCCTCATCTTTTTCAGTTGGAGAACTTGCACAATTGGTGGCTGAGTAAATACTTTTTTTTTTTTTTCCTCATCCCACTTTTTTTTCCCCGACCATGAAGTTTCACATTGTATTTCCAAATGTGCCAATAACTCTCTCTTTTTTTTTTTTTAACAGGAAGATGCTAATGACGTCCCAAAAGCTGAAGCTTGCAAGACTCGCAAAAATATCCCGGGCTCACTTACCTGTGAGCAGTGTGGAAAGACTTTTCATTTCATGTCAAAACTAAAACAGCACCAGCTCACTCACTCTAAAGAGCGTCTGTTCCCCTGCAGCCAGTGTGGGAAGTTGTTTAAGACTCCAGATGATCAACGAAGACATGAAAAGATCCACAGTGGAGTGCAACACACGTGTGAGCAGTGTGGGAAGTCCTTGAGCAGTAAAGCAAGTCTAAAATTGCATCAGCGTGTTCACACAGGAGAGAAGCCGTACTCCTGTGACCAGTGTGGAGTGTCGTTCAGGCGGAGTGGTGTACTAAAAAAACACATGCGCGTGCACACAGGAGAGAAACCATTCAGCTGCAAAGAATGTGGTAAAAGTTTTTCTCAATTGCGATCCTTAAAATATCACCAGCTCATTCACAAAGGAGAGAAAAGCCATCGCTGTGACGAATGTGGAATAGCATTTTTAGATCCAGACAGATTAAAGAGTCATAAACTCACTCACACAAAAAGAAGCTTCCCTTGTGACGAGTGTGAAAAGTGCCTCAGCAGTGAATACAACCTAAAAAAACACAAACAAAGACACACAGGATATGACTTGTTCCATTGTGAGAAATGCAACAAAGGCTTCCCGACATTTACTGAGATAAGAGCCCACGAAATCTCCCACTCGACAGCTCGGCCTCACAGCTGCGGCCAGTGTGGGAAAGGTTTCAAAACTGTCAGGAAACTTAATGTACATCAACAGATCTACCATGAGAATAAACGCTACACTTGTGAGGACTGCGGGGAGTTTTTTATGTCCAAGAATGGTCTGAAGTACCATCGGAGCGTCCACAGCGGAGAGAAACCTCACACTTGTGAAATCTGTGGGAAGTCTTTCATTAGTAAAGGTAATTTTAAAAGACATAAAACCATGCACACAGTAGAAAAAAACACTAACAAATCTCAAATTCTGCCAGGATATGTAAACTTATGAACACAACTGTATATATTTATGTTCACATAAACATTATAAATGTGACTGGGGTACCCTATGGGGCTGTGGGAGTCATTTGTTTAAAAACTGTTGTGTTTATGCTCAGATGGTTATTCATTTTGGATTTGGACTGCTACAAATAAATATAAATGTTTTAAACACATTATTCAGACTCTGGACACATTTGTCTTTTTGTACTCGTCCTTTACTTTCCTCGCTCCAACCGTGAAGTGTCTTATTTATTATGATTTGGACAGATGCAGTGCAATGATTCAGGTTCTCTGTTGAAAAAACTAAAGTCTTGTTCTTCAGACGAAAGTAGATGAGATGAAGCTACATGTGTGGTAAGAGACTAGACCGAGTTAATGATGTGCTTTGACTCCAGACTCACATGAACACATAGAAAAGGAGACTGATAAACTTATTGTAATTCTAGTGGCAGGTCAGTGGGCGCGGCAGGTCAAGACATTGAGGCTGGTAATACAGTCAAGCCCAGAATTATTCATACCTCTGGTTTATTTTGAGTTACTTTTATTCAAAAAGCAAGTTTCTTGTTGATTTGAAATGACATAGGTGTCTTCCAGACCTTAATAAGACGATTTATTTACATTTTAACAAAAAGTGGCATGTCCAGAATGATTCATACCCTTCTCAATAATCAATAGAAAAGCCTTTATTGGCTTTTACAGCAAACACTTCCTGTAATTGCTGAGCAGCTTCTTGCATGTTGAGCGTTCATCAAGACTGAGAGTTTGCAAAGAGTATGAATCATTTTGGACACTTTGCCACTTTTTTTTAAAGCGATTAAAAGAAGGATTATGAGAATGTGGCAGGAACGATGGAAAAGAGGAAACAAGGGAACTATATTTGATGAATCCTCAGGTTGGGGTAACACCAGGAGGGGGCAGGTGCCGAAAGGAGGAACGCTCTGATTAGGGCACACTGGACTGAACAGAACTCTACTGGACAAGCATGAGACTGGTTTCTGTAATAACTCTAATGCACCAGAGTCATGTTGTTTTCAAGTGTAAAAATATGAGAGACAGAGCTGTGGTCAAGAGGGAAATAGAGCTCATAGCAGAGACATTCAGCCTAAAAGAAAGATTAAAGAAGTAGTCGTGTCATTATTCAGTTATCATATATATATATCTCGTATAGATCAGATGACCTGATGGAATAATGAAGTGGCCAAAGGAAGAGGGCGTACCTGTTTATTGCCCGTGCCTTGTTCTTATCATTGAGCTGACTTCTTAAGACTTGCCTTACTCGCTGGAGGTATTTGGCAGTTGCTGATTTCCTTGTTTCCTCTTCAAGGTTGCCGTTTGCCTGTGGTATTCCAAGGTACTTGTAACCATCCTCAATGTCTGCTATTGTTCCTGCTGCAAAGGAGAAAGGAGAGACTGGAAGATACGCGGGTTATTAAGATCTTTTGACTTGTGCCATTTTCTCTCAGCTGACCGGAGGCTGGTGCGACGCTCGTGTAGAACATCGGATAACCAGGGGCAGACGAGGATGTAGGGGCTGGTCTGGATGTAAGAGGAAATAAGTTGTCCAAGCAGGATGTAAGCGTGGAGCACAGAGTGTCAGTGGCAGTGTTGGTGTTTAAAAGAGAGCTCATCAAGAGGGGGCAGCGCAGAAGAGCCAGAAGAGGAAAAGTGGGAGGGACTGAGAAAACGCAGGTTGTGTCAGAAAGTGACCAGCAGTAAAACAATTGCAGTGTCTGAAATTGAAGAATGAAAGAATCACGCTTGAGGTCAAATGATGCAGTCAGGTTCTTGAAGTTAGCAGCCTGTGGCTTTTCAAGGTGGATGTTGAAGTCTCCTAACACCACCAGAGGAGTATCTCAGGGAAGGATGAAAGAAGCACATCCAACACCTCCAAGAAATGTCTGAGCTGACCTGGGGTTCGAAAGATAACTACAAAACGACATATGTGTCCGACATATGCAGCTGAACAAAGAGGACTCTTTAGTGCTCTCACTGACCTGGGATTCACAGTTTCTTTAAAAACACTAGCAGGACATGGAGCTTCTCCGAAAGAGAGGGCTGGAGAAGTAAAGTGTTTTCTGAGAAACACTGGATTTTATTTCAAATATAATGAACCCTTTTCCTTAATGTTTCTCGTGGCTGTTCTGTCGCCTCACCAGAGGGGGGCAGCACTGCACTGAACGTGCCCAGTCTGCCGGAAATCAAGAAGAAACGTTAGGTTTAGCTTTGAGTAAATCCTGAAACAAAGAGGCAGGTCTAAGTCTGTTCCAGTGAGTTTTATTCTTTATTTTCTCCTGAATCTAATGTGTTCAGTCATATTTAAAGCTCTGTCAGTATCAAAGGGCTTCACGTTCTCTTGTGTCTTTTATTTACAGAAAGTTTGGACGCGGACTTCAAACAAAATGGTGAGAAAAGTGCTTTAAATAAATGTTTGTGTAAAAGTGATAGTGCTGTGGATAGTTAGTGTTTTACATTTAAGCATCAGCTCGTGGACCTCGGTCATGTGACTTCAGGAGAACGGTAATAAATCCACTGCCGGTGTTGAGTTATACCATGATTTATAGATTTAGCAGTACCATGGATACCGTAAAGTGCGCAGGCGCAGATAGCGGGATCTTAATTGTGAACAATTTATTTTTTTATGAAACGTGCCTCTTTTATTTTATTTTTTAGCTCTTTAATTTTTAAAACATCACTCTAAATATATTTTGCTGGTGAATTACTTGGTGTCCAGGTTTATATCCGGTCAACTCAACAGAAACCTCTTTCAACACCTGGAAACCATGTCTGTGAATAAGAAGAATCCACCCAAATGTGTGCAACAGATATTCTTTTTCTTATTCTTCAGTAGATAAAGTCTTCGTTCAGTGCGGTTCTCTTTATAACAAGACGAACAAAAGATTGAAAGACAACCAGTGCAAAGAAAGAAGGTTTCAGAAAGTACATTCAAACTCTGGATCCAGGACACGAGATCCACATTGACTCAAATGTAAACATTTTAGGGAAAAGAGTTTTCAATGAAATAAGTAACGTTGCATTTTTCTCCACCACTGCTGACCTAAGGTCCAGCTGTAGCGCAGAAGCATGCATAAGCCTCAGTCCATTACAGTGACAGTGACTGGGAGCTTCTTATCTTCCCGACGACCACACGGCGTCTGAGGGATGCACTGTGGTGTTGGGCTTAAAAAGAGTCACGTCGAGTGTGTATGACGACGGACGGTGGATGAAACGGGATCAAAGCAGCTGAACAACAACTGGACAAACCCTGGACGTTTCAGGCACAAGCTGCACAGTGCCATTGGTAAGATTATCGCCTACATTTCTGATGCTTTTTATAAAGATGTCTTCTAATCTGAGCGTTCTGACCTTGAAATCAAGGAGCGTATACCAAAATAAAACAGATTTCATTTAGAATTCTTATTCTGTCTTACAATCATATTTTATCTGTAGTTTGGACGTTTTTTAAAGTTCCATCGAGTGAACAGAGCTGAAGTCGGTAATTCTCTAAAAGGCACCCAGATGCTTAAACTGTATAAAAATATAAATAAGATTAATATACAGGTATATGTACTCGCACATGTACATGAGGGCAGTGCAACTGTTTAAAGTGTCGATTAGTCACAGTTCGAAAGTGACAGAAACACTAACAGTTTAACTTTATTGACATTTTATTGTGATTATTTTTTCCCTCTTATTTAGTTTTCTTATTTGCGTTTTCCAGAGCGGAATGTCTAAAACTACAGGCGTGTGCCAGAAGATGGTTTCCTACAGCTGTAAAAACCGAACAGCTGTAAAAAGTGCACAGACTAAAAGAGTCCTGCAGCAGGAGACGAAAGACTCCTCCAGGGTTCTCCCGACGTCCTGTTGGACTTTTTGAAGCCCGTCATCTGTAAAAACAGCTGGATCCAAAAGGAGAGTCAAACTAAAGTACAAGTAAACCGACCCTGGTTGAGCCCTGCAGAGGTCAGGACATCCTCCAAGAAGCCTTTACGAAGACCAGCAGTGCCTCTTCCTCGTGTCTTCCTCATGTTCACAGAAGCAGTGGCACCAGTGGGACCGAGTCTTTGGAGTGGAGTTGTCTGACAGAAGCACTCTGGGGGCTCTGGTTCAGCTGGAACGGGCTGTTTCTGGCACAGAACTTGTAAAAAGTACAGTTTGTTTAAAAAAAAGTGTTCATTTTACTTAAGTTCTTATAATATTCAATTGAATTCATACCAACCTCGTGTTGCACGTTTTTGAGAAAACGATTCACAATAAAAAAAGACCTTTCAGGACCTGACTTTTTCTAGTTAATTAAGGTTAAAATACAGATTTGATTTCCAATGTTTTCCTCATATTGTGATATGTCTGTGGAAAAGACTCCTGCAGAACAGATCACGTTCACAAAAATACATAAAGTAAAAATCAGCAAATCTTTAGGAAGCCTTCGATTTGTCACAATTCAATTTAAAAACTATTTTCCAATTTCAATCAAATTCTAACTTAATTTATATTTTAGTTTGCAGTTTAGTGTTACTTTTTAGTTCATATTTGACTGTGTTGGACAGTCTTAAAGGAAAAATACCACTGTGGCATAAACCTGAAATGTATTTTCTTTTCTTGCACATTAAAAAACAATATCCTTTACAACAATGAGGCGGTGAATGCACAAACCAAATTAAAATAAGTTGCTAAATGCATAAACATTGTGTAAGAGTAACTTGTTATCCTGCACTCAAAGGTTTCCACGGTGCATTAGTAACAGAGCAGACGGTCACTTAATGGTCAAAACAGAATGTGACACATTTATCTGAACACAACAGGTTTGAATAAAACGAGTTGTTCTTAATAAACGTTATGGTGTTAAATCCCTGACGTTGGCTGAACCTGAGCTCAAACAGACGCAGGTCTCAGGGCTTCCTTCTGAGGTTACACCGGTGTGACCAGCGTTTGAGGAAAATAAAAGACTGATGGCTCCTGATTCTTAGCTCCACTGTTTCTTAACATTTGTGAGCAACGTCATGAGGTCAACAGTAAGACGCTAGGAGGTTCATTATTAATAAAGGAAAGGAGCTTCAGTGGCATTTCCTCAGTCCAGCTGCGCTAACCTTTCCTCAGAAACACGGCAGCTTAATAAAAACTACACATCCCAAAAATGGACTACAACAAGCGCACCTTCTCCTCCAGCGAGCGCTGCGTTTAACGAGGAAACGGGACAATTTAGAGAAATAATGTGAGGAACTCCACAGCAGTAATGTCTGTGTGTTATGAATAAAGACCTCTGTTCAACACTAAAGATAATCATAAATGTTTTACTAACACAAAGCACAAAGAGTGTGTCAGGTTCGGCTAACGTCAGTGATTTTAGATCGTAACGGTTTATTAATAACGACTTCTGACTGAATACGTTTCCACAGAAAGTCCAACTCGTTTTATTCAAACCTGTTGTGTTCAGTTTAAAGACTGCTCTGGCTGCTCTCCGACGACAAACCAAAGTAATACAAAGTATTATGGTATATATTAACTCAAGTGACCATTGTTGCTCACTACTTTTACTGATGCATTGTGGGAAACCCGTCCCCTCTGTCTCTGCTTTTCCAGGACTTTTCACATTTCGACTGGGTTTAGTTGAAAACCTGTAGAATTGAAATGAAAGATTAATTTCAGACAAATTGACATATTTCTCAACACTTTTTTCCCTACCATAAAATTTTATTTTCTCTCTTTTTTTAACAGGAAGATGTTAATGATGTTCCAAAGGCTAAAGCTCACAACAAGGTCCACGCCTCATTCACCTGTGAGCAGTGTGGACAGACATTTCCTTTCCTGTCAGGACTAAAAAGGCACCAGCTCACTCACTCTACAGAGCGTCCGTTCTCCTGCAGCCAGTGTGGGAAGTCCTTTAAGACTCCAGACCATCAAAGAAGTCATGAAAAGACTCACAGTGGAGTGCAATACAAGTGTGAGCAGTGTGGGAAGTCTTGCAGCTGTAAATCAAGTCTAAAAGATCATCAGAGGCTTCACACAGGAGAGAGGCCGTTCTCCTGTGACCAGTGTGGGATGTCATTCATTCAGAATAGTGTACTAAAAACACACATGCTCATACACACAGGAGAGAAAACATTCAAGTGTAACGAGTGTGGTAAATGTTTTTCTTTACTGAGTAACTTAAAAAAGCACCAGCTCATTCACAAAGGAGAGAAAAGCCATCGCTGTGACGAATGTGGAAAAGCATTCATAGATCTAAACAGATTAAAGCGTCATAAACGCACTCACACAAAAATAAGCTTCCCTTGTGACGAGTGTGAAAAGTGCTTCAGGAGTGAATACAGTTTAAAAATACACAAACAAAGACACACAGGATTTGACTTGTTCCATTGTGAGAAATGCAACAAGGGCTTCCCGATGTTATCAGAGTTAAGAGCCCACGAAGTCTCCCACTCATCAGCTCGACCTCACAACTGTGGCCAGTGTGGGAAAGCATTCAAAACTGTCAGTCAGCTTAATTTACACCAACGGATCTACCATGAGAATAAACGCTACACTTGTGAGGACTGCGGCAAGTCGTTTACCTCCATGAGCGTTCTGAAGAACCATCAGAGCGTCCACAGCGGAGAGAAACCTCACACTTGTGAACTCTGTGGGAAGTCTTTCTTAGAAAAAGCTTCTTTGAAAAAGCATAAAGTCATGCACACAGGAGAAAAAACACATGCGTGTGAAAAGTGTGGCAAATCATTTGCATTATTAAGCAATTTAAGACGACATGAGCTCATTCATGGAGAAAAGCCTCATCGGTGAGATCAGTGAGGAAGAGCGTTTGCCCGACTTTATGACATTCAGACGTTTACATTTATTCATTTAGCAGACGCTTTTATCCAAAGTGACTTACATTGAGCTTCCAGTTACCAGTGTCACAGCCACTGGAGGCGGGGGGGGCTAAGTGTCTTGCCCACTGTTGGAGAGTGGGAATCGAACCGCCAACCTTCCGGTTGAAGGACGACCACATACCACTGAGCCCCATGAATTCAAAACGTCTTTATAAGTTAATGTTATTAATCATTTATTTCAGAAAGACATTTATTATTCTGTATGTACTGTAAAAAACACAACTGCCAGTAGTGTGTGGATTAGATGCATACAATGATTTCACTCAAATACTTTGGGTCATACCTGACATTTTTATTGTTTCGAGTAGGACTCTATTATCATTTTCAAACTACAGCCTTTTGAAATTTGAATCTCAATTTTCTTTTATTTTTTGTAAATGCTGGCGCCCTAAGGGTTAAGAGTTCTCGTAGAAATGTGACAGATATTAAGTTTGTAACGATTAGAAAAACAATTCAGTTTCCTATAAAAACTCCAGTATTATTTTGAGCACTTGAACATGGTTTTATTCTCTCTGATGTTTTTGAGTGAAATAAAAGTTCTTCCCGTTTCTTTGATGTCTTGGTATTTTGTAAATGACATTGTATTTCTTCAGGTTGGACTGTATTAACTGTTCTGTGTAAATGAATTATTACAATATTCTGTAGAAGGGTTGTAATGGATGATGCATGGATTATACTTTATTATGATTTATTTTTATTTAAATGTATGATCGCAGACTGAAAGAATCCAGCAGCTTGTGTTCAGGTGACTGATATAGTGTGTATATTTATATATATATATATATATATTTGCACTCAATTAAAAATGCATGAAACAATGAATGCCTCGGTGCCTTTATTTTTCACTCCTGTTGTTCTTATTTAAGGCCGTTTTAAACACTTTTAGCTGAAGTTAAAGGCATAAGTTAGTTTGTGTTAATAAATGGTACAAATGTCAACAGTTAATCAGTGACGGTAAGTTTTTCTATAAAATCAGTTAAATAAGTAGACAATGTGTGGTTTATAAAGAGTGCAGAGCCATTATGAACAGTAAATAATGTCCTGCTCTTCCTCACAGGACGTCCTGCTCTTCCTCACTCGCAGTCGTCCAGGTGATGGTCATTAAAAGTGGCTCTGGGAGTCGTCTGAAGCTTCATCTGTGTTGAGTGTATTATGTCTTACTGTGTCTTAGTAAGCACTTACTCTCAGCCCACCGACATGCATTAGGCCCCCCTCCTAATGTGCCCCCGGAGTCCGGAGTAGGTCCGTCTCTGAATGCAGAATTTCTGTGTATTCAATACAACGAGCTGCAGCTGAGATCGCTTTCAGCACGTTGTTTTTTTGATGCGTTCAATGCCACAAGCTCAGGGGGCCGTGCTGTGTTGCCCACCACCACAAGGCTCTGTCCAGCCGCGCAGATCGCCTGCGGGCGGTGTTTTGGCTGTTTTGGTGTTATTTGTTGGATTAAAAAAAGGAAAGGTCAGTGAAAAGAGTTGAAATCTCTCGGAAGTGCGGCCTCAAAGTGTAAAAAAGAAATAACAGAAGCTCAGTATTTGGCAGCAGCGCTTCAATGCCTACTTCTAGGGTTGGGCCGATACCGATATTTATCTGGCTGTTGAGGCTGATATTGTCCAATGTCCATATTGAAAATATTGACAGCCACAGAAATGACATGCATCGTGAATTTAGTTTTTCAGATTACTGACAGCTGTTTCCACAAACCTGGCTGACTGCATCTTTGGTCATTTTTATTTAACCTATAATATAGAATTATTCTCAATTACAAAAACTAGCACCCCAAAGGACTGTGTTTTCACGTGGGTCATTTTCTTTTGTGACAATGATAGCTTCTAGCATCAGATGAAAGTTTAAAAACATAATGTCTCTAAATACCAGCAGCCTCTCCAGACACAACTGCTTTAGCTTAACTCCTGACCTCGTCTGACCTCATCTGACCTCATCTCACCTCAGCTGACCTCGTCTGACCTCGTCTGACCTCATCTGACCTCGTCTGACCTCATCTCACCTCAGCTGACCTCGTCTGACCTCATCTGACCTCAGCTGACCTCATCTGACCTCAGCTGCCAGTGTGGACGTGCAGCTCTGTGTATTTAAACTGCTGTGCTTCTCCTTCTTCTCTCCCTGAGTTTGAACTGACAGGACTTGTGTCTCCTAAAGAACAGGAGGACCTCATTTATATTCGACTCTTCACTGAGTCTCTGACCCGAGAGCCTCCTGCTTTAGAGTCTGGGCTGAGTCCTGTCTCACCTGGTGCTGTCTCTGAACTCATCACCTGCTCAGCCTGCTCCAGTCCTTCTGTCACCTCCTCTGTCCCTCTTTCTCCCAAAACACAATCAAAAATGTATGTAAGCAACAACATAGGCCATGGGCTTTTATTTATTGTTTTAAGTTTTGAAATTAAAAACCACATTTAAATACTGCTGTTTTGAAGTTATTTAATTTGAAGAAAAGGTCATGTTGCCTGAAGCTCAGAGTAGGACATCAGCTCTAACACAGAGGCTAATATTTATGCAACAACAGGAGGTGAATATTAATTGCTTTGAATGTCAGACATAAAGACGTGCTTTATTCACCTTTTCCAAAAAGAAACTTAATAAACACTGGACAAACTGCTGCACAAACTCTGGAAGAGCTCCTGAAAGGCTTTCCCCGACGCTCGAGAGAAAACAAGGCAGCAACAGTCTTACTGAGAGGATCAAACTATTTGAGGCAAAATATGTTTGTCACATTTAATTGTCCCAGTAATATTATAAAAACATGCCTCTCAGACATGTGCCTGGTGTCCCTACGCAGACTTACGCCCTTGCTTCCCTCCAAGGTGAAAATGTGGCAATAAAATGTGTAAAATTAAAGGTTTCTTTGTGATTCAGCACCAACTGTCCTGTTGTAGTCCAAAAATGGTTTCCCGGGAAAAAAACAATGAATATTGTGTCTTTATTGTGTAAAGAAGACGTTTAACTCTGAATAGTAAGAGTTAGTTACATTCTCTGATATTTACTTTATTTTTTATGTCAGATGTTCCTCCCACTGGACATCTAAAGACACCTTCCATTGTTTTTTCATTCCTATCCAATCACATCCAGGTGAAAAAACAAGAAAAGCTGAATAATCTCTACATCTTTAAATTAGGCCACATTATGAAACACTGAGCTCACACAGAGAAATGTCCAGCTTTCTCCTTTTATTTTGAGCTTTTATTCCAAACGTGTTCAAGCAACAAGTGTCTGATCTCACGTGTTTCTGTACTTTCACCACCAGGGGGCGTACATTTATAAAGTCTATGTTATTAAAAACCTAGTGAAGCCTTTTTCTTAAAAAACTGTGGAACGATGGTTAGTGATTTTTACAGATTTGTACATTATATTGAAAACAGGAAAAATGTTTATAAAATTAAGTTCCCAGTCACATTTATGTTTAGATGAACATAAATGGTACTTGGGCAACACCTTGTGGTCAAACCAAATTATAAATCAAAAACTCAAAACATACATGTGACTCAAAGAAAACAGCAGAATATGGCCCACACAAGTGTATAACACTGTTTCTGAGATGATCTGTGTTAAGTGCAGCGGAAAAACACCAAGCCCTCTTCACTGTCTTTGTTCTTCGCTGGAGTCAGGTCTAAAGGCTACAGAATATTGTAATAATTCATTTTCACAGAGAACAGTTAATACAGTTCAACCTAGACAAACAGACACACACACAGAACTGATTTTGTTTTTTAATCAATTTCCTGTTCTTTTATCTTGTCTGACGAGGAATCTTCTTTTAAAGATTTTTGCTCACTTTGACTTCTGTGTTGCTCTTTTTGTTTTTGCTGCTTCTGTTTAGCGTGGGAAAGCAGATGATATTTAAAGGAGGTGGAGGTGAAGTATATTTTCTCACACTGGTCACAAGGGAACAGTTGATCCTTGGTGTGAAAACGGTAGTGCCGTAGTAAATACTCCACACATTTAAACTTTTTCCCACACTGGTCACATACACACTGCTTCGACTGCCTTTGCTCTTCATTCATGTCTGAGTGAGTTTCAAGGTGGATTTTTAATTTATAAGCAGAAGCAAACGCTCTTCCACACTGATCACACCAATAATGCTTTTCTTTATGAATGAGCTGATGTTGTCTTAAATAGCTTAATAATGCAAATGACTTACCACACTTGTCACAAACATGTGTTTTTGTTCCTGTGTGCATGACTTTATGCTTTTTCAAAGCACCACTTTCTATAAAAGACGTCCCACAGAGTTCACAAGTGTGAGGTTTCTCTCCGCTGTGAATACTTTGATGGTACTTCAGACCCTGGATGGAGGTAAACGACTTGCCGCAGTCCTCACAAGTGTAGCGTTTATTCTCATGGTAGATCTGTTGGTGTACATTAAGCTGTCTGACAGTTTTGAAAGCTTTCTCGCACTGGCCGCAGCTGTGAGGCCGAGCTGATGAGTGGGAGATTTCGTGGGCTCTTAACTCTGAAAACTTCGGGAAGCCCTTGCCACATTTCTCACAATGGAACAAGTCATAACCTGTGTGTCTTTGTTTGTGTATTTTTAGGTTGCATTTACTCTTGAAGCACTTCCCACACTCGTCACATGGGAAGCTTAATTTTGTGTGAGTGCGTTTATGACGCTTCAATCTCTTTAGATTTATAAATGCTTTCCCACATTCATCACAGCGATGGCATTTCTCTCCCTTGTGAATGAGCTGGTGATTTTTTAAGTTACTCAATAAAGAAAAACATTTACCACATTCGTTGCAGCTGAATTTTTTCTCTCCTGTGTGTATGAGCATATGTGTTTTTAATGCACTATTCTCCCTGAATGACTTCCCACACTGGTCACAGGAGAATGGCCTCTCTCCTGTGTGAACACGCTGATGCACTTTGAGATTTGATTCACGGCTAAATGACTTCCCACACTGCTCACACTTGTGTTGCGCTCCACTGTGAGTCTTTTCATGACTTCTTTGATGGTCTGGAGTCTTAAAGGACTTCCCACACTGGCTGCAGGGGAACGGACGCTCTGTAGAGTGAGTGAGCTTGTGCTTTTTTAGTCCTGACAGGAAATTAAATGTCTTTCCACACTGCTCACAGGTGAACGAGTCATGGACCTTTTTGCGAGTCTTGCAAACTTTAAGTTTTGGGACGTCATTAGCAGCTTCCTGTTGGAAAAAACAAAAACAAAAAAAAATGTTTAAGTGTTTGGAACATAAAATTTCATGGTAGGAAAAAATTTTTTTTAACGCAATTGAAACATTTAATGAATGGCTAAGAAAACATCAATAAATGTTAGGTTGCCCAGTATGGCGCAACCAGGGCCCAACCCTGGAGCCAGGCTTGGGGTTTGCATGTCAGCGCCGGGTGGCCGGCGCTTTTCTAACGGGGCCCACCACCTGCAGGAGGAACCGTAAGGAGCTGCAGTGTTTTACAGTGTTTGCACTGTAAAGCAGTGTTTTTCAACCAGTGTTCTGCGGTACACTTGTGTGCCAGAAAAAATTATCAGGTGCGTCTTTCTTCGATTCCTGCAAGAATATTAACTTTGTGTTTAACAGGCCCAGAAAAAAAAGGTTGAAGTAAAAGTATCTGGACTCAGTTTAAGGTGAAGATGTTCCGTCTCTAATTCCAAGAGAATTCTGAGGTCAGGAGTTTCCCCCTCTAACCCTAACGTTAGTGACACTCCCCCATTCAGGTGCTGTGGTTGTTCTTGTAGAGTTAAACTACTGTGATTTAGGTTTCAAAACACTGTCATAAATACCAGGCAACATAAATCTGAGGCCAGCTCCTCTGTTCAAAGAGGGCTTTTCCATTTGCACCAGAGAGGTCCGATGGTTTGAGAGAGAGGTGAAGGAAGCTTGGTTCAGTGCCGGCAGTAAGTCAGACCTGTTCCCGGTGCATGTTGGACTCCGGCAGGGCTGCCCTTTGTCACTGGTCCTGTTCATTATCTTTATGGACAGGATTTCTTGGCGCAGCCAGGGGCCGGAGGGAGTCTGGTTTCTGCTTGTTGATGCGGTCGATGTACCGGTCTGTCGTGGTGAAGAAGGAGCTGAGCTGTAAGGCAAAGCTCTCGATTTACCGCTCAATGTACGTTCCTACTCTCACGCCGAGTTTCCCACAATGCATCAGTAAAAATAGTGAGCAGTGATGGTCACTAGAGTAAAAATAAACCATAATGCTTTGGGGTTTGTCGGAGGAGAGCAGCCAGAGCAGTTTGACTTTCTGTGGAAACGTATTCAGTCATAAGTTGTTATTAATAAACTGTTACGATGTAAAATCACTGACGTTAGCTGAACCTGACTCAGACAGTTGCCCTCTTGAGGCTAAAACAGTTACAAAACTTATAGAAACTGAGATTATTTTCATGTCAGTCTGATGTTAGTGAGAGTCTCATGAAAAAGGACATTTAACACTGAACAGTTATATTCTCTGATATCTTCTTTAAGTCAGATGTATTTTAGTGAAACGAGAGCTGCTGAACGTGCTGTGTTCTGCAGGAGTGACTCTATAAAGCCCAGAGCAGCTCGTATTCTCCTGACTGAAGTCTCCTCCAGCTTTAATGACTAACGCTAGTGCTCTCCTTCTTTCATTCATTGGAGCTGATGCTTAAATGTAAAACACTAACTATCCACAGCACTATCACTTTTACACAAACATTTATTTAAAGCACTTTTCTCACCATTTTGTTTGAAGTCCGCGTCCAAACTTTCTGTAAATAACAGACACAAGAGAACGTGAACAGAGCTTTAATTATGACTGAACACATTAGATTCAGGAGAAAATAAAGAATAAAACTCACTGGAACAGACGGGATTTACTCAAAGCTAAAGCTAACTTCTTCTTCTTTTTGGTTAAGCAGCTACACGCAACAATGACGTGATGCTGCCCTCTAGTGTTCGTTGTCTCGCATTTTACAAGAACATCATTGTTTTGTTGAGTCCAGTCCTGCGCAGACTTTTTCCAGGTGTAGCTGAAGTTAGTTTGTCCAGTAAGTCTCTGTACAGTCTCTTCCTTTGATTTGAGGATTTGGACGTGCCTTACTGTTTCAACTTGTCCACATTTCTCATCAGGATGAGACCCGTAACTGCCCCAGCCTCTGGTGACCCTGCTGCAGACAAAGGTCCTCTTCCCACTGACTTCTGAACTTTGTCCCATTGGGCTCGCCACAAACGGGTCCAGAGTCTAAATAATAATGAAATAAAACATTTATATTTATTTGTAACAGTCCAAATCCAAACTGAGAATAACCATCTGAGCATAAACACAAATGACTCCCACAGCCCCATAGGGGACCCCAGTCACATTTATAATGTTTAGATGAACTTAAACGGTACTTGGGCGACACCTTGTGGTCAAACCAAATTATAAATCCTAATCTCAAAACATACGAGTCTCAAAGAAAACCCACACTGTATTAATAACCTTCTGAAGGCTTTTCAAAAGATCTGCTACATTTGTCCCTCTCTTCCATTGTGCACCATCAGGCTAAATGCTAAATGCTAAATGCTAAATGCTAAATGCTAAATGGTGTGCATTTATATAGCGTTTAGTTTTTTTTTTTTGCACCCAAAGCACTTTACATCATGCTTCCATTCACCCCATTCACTCCTGGGGCAGAGTCTCACACATTCAGACACTGTCTGTGCAAACTGACAACCTTCTGGTTATATGGCGACCGCTCTATCACTGAGCCACTGCAAACTGTGTCTGTGAAGGGTCTCAGTCATCCAGGTCATCTTAAAGAAAAACGCAAAAGCATCTGGACTCAGTTTTTAAGGTGAAGACTTGTTGTCTCTAATTCCAAGAGACTTTATTAATTCTGAGTTCAACTGTAAGAGCTGAGCTTTACCTCTCGAGGGAGGAGTTTCCCCTGAAACTAAACCTGATTGGACCAGACTGTTCTGGTCTCATAGTCGTTAACTCTGAAAGGACAATGTGACAGTATATCTGTCCCTCAGGTAGAGGCAGGGACATATATGTCCCTCAGGTAGAGGCAGGGACATATATGTCCCTCAGGTAGAGGCGGGGACATATGTCTGTCCCTCAGGTAGAGGCAGGGACATATATGTCCCTCAGGTAGAGGCGGGGACATATATCTGTCCCTCAGGTAGAGACGGGGACATATCTGTCCCTCAGGTAGAGACGGGGACATATATGTCCCTCAGGTAGAGGCGGGGACATATATGTCCCTCAGGTAGAGGCGGGGACATATATCTGTCCCTCAGGTAGAGGCGGGGACATATATCTGTCCCTCAGGTAGAGGCAGGGACATATATGTCCCTCAGGTAGAGGCGGGGACATATCTGTCCCTCAGGTAGAGGCGGGGACATATATCTGTCCCTCAGGTAGAGGCGGGGACATATATGTCCCTCAGGTAGAGGCGGGGACATATATCTGTCCCTCAGGTAGAGACGGGGACATATATGTCCCTCAGGTAGAGACGGGGACATATATGTCCCTCAGGTAGAGGCGGGGACATATATGTCCCTCAGGTAGAGGCGGGGACATATCTGTCCCTCAGGTAGAGGCGGGGACATATATCTGTCCCTCAGGTAGAGGCAGGGACATATATCTGTCCCTCAGGTAGAGGCAGGGACATATATCTGTCCCTCAGGTAGAGGCGGGGACATATATCTGTCCCTCAGGTAGAGGCAGGGACATATATCTGTCCCTCAGGTAGAGGCGGGGACATATATATGTCCCTCAGGTAGAGGCAGGGACATATATCTGTCCCTCAGGTAGAGGCGGGGACATATATCTGTCCCTCAGGTAGAGGCAGGGACATATATCTGTCCCTCAGGTAGAGGCAGGGACATATATCTGTCCCTCAGGTAGAG
This sequence comes from Neodontobutis hainanensis, assembly GCA_024349245.1. Taxonomy (NCBI): domain Eukaryota; kingdom Metazoa; phylum Chordata; class Actinopteri; order Gobiiformes; family Odontobutidae; genus Neodontobutis; species Neodontobutis hainanensis. The sequence continues at coordinate 680,943 of JALDNG010000105.1, read as the reverse complement.
GCAGGGACATATATATGTCCCTCAGGTAGAAGGTTAATCAGAGAGATGACAATATGGCTGTGTTTATAAGAAAATGAAATATTGAAGAGACGTTTAGTGGATTGCTGCTCTTTTCGAATGTGTGAGAAACAAATAGTGTATTTTAAATTGATGTCCAATAATCAGAATAAAAGAAATCAGAACATCCCACAGGGCTCTGCTGAGATAGAGACATGTCCTTTTAATCTGTCCAAAGTACAAAGAAAAGAGAGTGAAAACATATTAGAATATGGAGAGTGTGAGGAAGGGAGGAAAGAAGTCTTTATCTTTTTAATAGCGCCTGGACTTGATAAAAGAATGTCACAAATGAAAAGAATGTGAGCGGAACCTGAAGGGGGCAGTAAATGAACTTAGTGCAGGCCAGCTGCCGATAAACCCCGAAGAAGAAGAAGTTAGCTTTAGCTTTGAGTAAATCCCGTCTGTTCCAGTGAGTTTTATTCTTTATTTTCTCCTGAATCTAATGTGTTCAGTCATATTTAAAGCTCTGTTCACGTTCTCTTGTGTCTTTTATTTACAGAAAGTTTGGACGCGGACTTCAAACAAAATGGTGAGAAAAGTGCTTTAAATAAATGTTTGTGTAAAAGTGATAGTGCTGTGGATAGTTAGTGTTTTACATTTAAGCATCAGCTCCAATGAATGAAAGAAGGAGAGCACTAGCGTTAGTCATTAAAGCTGGAGGAGACTTCAGTCAGGAGAATACGAGCTGCTCTGGGCTTTATAGAGTCACTCCTGCAGAACACAGCACGTTCAGCAGCTCTCGTTTCACTAAAATACATCTGACTTAAAGAAGATATCAGAGAATATAACTGTTCAATGTTAAATGTCCTTTTTCACGAGACTCTCACTAACATCAGACAGTCAGTCAAACATTTATGATCCATAAGTCCCCAAAAAAGAACTTAAAATAAAGCATTGAAGTATTAAAATAAAAAGCTTTAGAACTGTGGGCGGGGCTTTTGATGACAGCTGAAGCCTGAGTTCCTCAGGGCTCCAGCCTTGGCTCTGGAGGAAGGATCCTGACAGGAGCACAGTCTGAGTCCCTCGTCCCTAGAGCTGCACTATATCCAGGACTAAACGCTTTCAGACTCTACACTCCTGTTTTTCTGTCGACGTTAGTCACGTGACTCTGGCGTAAGTGTATAGAAAATATATATAAAAAGATTCATCTGAACTCTGCTGATGATGAGCTTGTGTAATAAACACTACAGTTATATATGAATTAATAAACATAAGCCTGATCAAAACGCAGGAATCCGGCGGAGAAGAAAGCTCTTGAAGGGACAAAGAGGCGGGACTTATGTGTGTTCTGCTTTTAACCAATCACAGGGCTTTCCTCCAGTGCAGCGCTGATTATAATCATTAAATTATATTATTGTTTTATTATTTGTTTTTTATAATGCATAACCCTTCTTTTTAAGGTGGGATGAGCAGAACGGAGAAAAACAGTAATTAATCGGACAAGCCTTTACTTTATCACTCATTTTATTATAAACAAAGTCCTTTACATCCAGATAAAAATATATTTGATCATTATTTTGGCGGAATTAGGATTTTTATGTCAGGTTTTGTGTCAGATTATTTTAATTGTGGAAATCATCTTCACAAAACAACTACTGCTACACGCCTGACATGCTCCGTTTCAACAGAGCAAGGAGTATTTATACAAACCATTTTATTTTGGGAGTGGACTAAAGACAGAAGAAAGCACACAGGCATTTTTCTTTTACTCATGTTAAAGCCGTCCTCGTTGTTTCATGCAGTCGGTCTTTGGTCTCAATCACATGAATACTGAGCACTTCAGCTTCAACACGGGTCTCTTTAAAGCCTTTACGCACAGTCAGAGCAGACAGGTGTCACACCTGATCAGCTGTTGTCCCCGTCCGAGCCACGCCTCGCTTTTTTAACCACCACCCTTCACGGCGCTGGCACAAGGCAACAAATATACCACCGTCTTTATCACCTCCAGAAAACTAAACTTGTCTCTGACTCGTTTTATTCAAACCTGTTGTGTTCAGTTCAAAGACTGCTCTGCTCTCCTCCGACAAACCCCAAAGCATTATGGTCTATTTTGACTCTAGTGACCATCGCGGCTCACTACTTTTACTGATGCATTGTGGGAAACTGGTCCCCTCTGTCTCCACTGGGCTCTGGACCTTCCACATTTGGGCTGTGGGTGGAGTTAGACTGTGACCAGGTTTAGTTCCCCTTTAAACACAAAGAGAAAAGAATTAAAACAGAGCTCAGTGACCACAGGATAAGACCACAGGATAATTCTCATAAATCAATAAAGAGAATATGTCACACACTATTATTGTTAGACATGGAGCTGAAGAGGCTAATGTCTTTGTCTCCTGTGACTCTGTAGACAGTTGTTGTGCTGTGGACTCAGAACTAGAGCAGTTGGTTAGACACAAACAAATAAGGACAAGACAGTGATGAATCCTACCTTATCTCCGCTGTTATCCACTTCAGACTCAGGCGACACTCTAAAATACAAGGCCTTTTGTTTATTTGACATTGACAGACCTACAGCTCAGATATTTGGACATGTCTTGCTGCTTCAGTGACTCTGGAGTGAAGCAGCTACAGGTAAAGAGCTGAACAGAGCTAATAGTTCATGTCTGTGAGCTGTAGGTTTGTGTGATCACTTTAGACTCTTGTCTGTTCCAGGATAAGGCTCAAGGTCAGCTTTAGTTAAATACCTGTAGAGTTAAAGTTTAATGAAGTTGGTCTGTTTGAGATCGACACTGGCGCTGCTCGTGGCTTACTCACGGTTTTCTGCCGTTATTGCCTCTGTGGTTTCTCTAAATGTTTTAATTGGGTTTGGATTTCAGACAAAAACTCATCACTCACGCCCTTTTTTTCAACAGGAAGATGCTAATGACATCCCAAAAGCTCGCAAGAAGGGTCACGCCTCATTCGCCTGCGAGCAGTGTGGAAAGACTTTTCAATCATATTCAAATCTTACCCAGCACCAGCTAGCTCACTCTACAGAGCGTCTGTTCCCCTGCAGCCAGTGTGGAAAGTCGTTTAAGAGCCCAGCCCATCAAAGAAGACATGAAAAGACCCACGGTGGAGTGCAACAGAAATGTGAGCAGTGTGGGAAGTCATTTAGCTGTGCATCAAATCTAAAACTGCATCAGAGGCTTCACACAGGAGTAAACATCTTCTCCTGTGACCAGTGTGAAAAGAAATTTACAAGATTGCAAAATCTCATTGTTCATCAGCGTGTTCACACAGGAGAGAAGCCGTTCTCCTGTGACCAGTGTGGGATGTCATTCAGGGGAAAAAGTGGACTAAAAAGACACGTGCTTGTACACACAGGAGAGAAAACATTCATCTGCATCGAATGTGGTAAATGTTTTTCTTTATTAAGTAACTTAAAAAATCACCAGCTCATTCACAAGGGAGACAGATGCCATCGCTGTGACGACTGTGGGAAAGCATTTATAGATCTAAAGGGATTAAAGAGACATGAACACACTCACATCAATAAAAGCTTTCCTTGTGACGAGTGTGGGAAGTGCTTCAGCAGTGAAAACAGTTTTAAAATACACAGACAAAGACACACAAGATATGACTTGTTCCATTGTGAGAAATGCAACAAGGGCTTCCCGACGTTGACGGAGATAAAAGCCCACGAAATCTCTCACTCGTCAACTCGGCCTCACAGCTGTGGCCAATGTGGGAAAACTTTCAAAAAGATCAGTCATCTTAATGAACACAGACAGATCTACCATGAGAATAAACGCTACACTTGTGAGGATTGCGGCCAGTTGTATATCTCCAGGAAGGGTCTAAAGTGCCATCAGCGCATCCACAGCAGAGACATAAACGTGTGAACATAAGAGAAAAATCATGTGCTTGTGACAAGTTTGTGAAATCCTTTGCATTATTAAACAATTTAAGACATCAGCTCATTCATGGAGAAAAGCATTATCGGTGTGATCAGTGTGGAAGAGTGCTTTTCTCTTCTTATAAATTCAGTATCCACCGTAAAACTCATTCAGACTTGATGTTGAGCAAGGGAATTTGAAGCAGTGTGTATGTGACCAGTGTGGGACGTTTAAATGTGGTAAATATTTCGGACAGCTGTTCCCCTGTGACCAGTGTGAGAAGATGTGTTTCAACTCCACCTCTTTTTAAACACCATCTGCTTTCCCACGCTAAACAGAACCAAGAACAAAAAGAGCACCAAAGAAGTCGGAGTGAGCAAAATCTACAAAAGAAAAAGCTGTAAAATCCTCGTTGGACAAGATCACACTGGAAAAAAATGGAAATCAGGCTTTATAGGATCCAAATGTAAACTGGTTCAAATGTGTTTAAAGTCGTGGGAATTGTGGGCAGAGAAATGGAGATTCAGGTTCTCTGTTGAAAAACTGATAAGTATTGTTTTCAGACAAAAGAAAGTAGATGAGGAAATGCTGCTGCTGGCCTCTTGTCTCGTCTCGTCTCGTCTCTTCAAAAAAAATGAATGTGGAAAGCTATTATGAATATAATTAAATGTTCACATATGGCTCTAAGCAGAAAGATACAAGAAAAGGAGCAGTAGCTTTGGAAATACCAGAATCTGAGATTAAATACTCAACAAGACTAGACTATCTTTCAGTATTCTCAGCAGAAAGCAATCCTAGTGGACCTACAGTGGGCTGAGCAGGTCAAGACGTTGAGGCTGGTATTATGTACAGACTCACTATCAGCTTTAAAACACTATATAATGAATTTATAGCATCAGAAAATTGTATTAAAACAAAGTTTGGAGTAGTTTAATGTATTTGATATTAATATCAGTGTGTGTCCTGTTTGCAGGCTGGCTATAGCTCCCTGGATAATCCCAGGTCTCACTGTTGACCTTAGCTTACTGCAAAGCTCATTGAGAAAGAAGAGTAATAATGCAGTCACTCGTGTAAATACTAAAGTGGGGCGGCAGTGGCTCAGTGGTAGAGCGGTCGTCCTTCAACCGGAAGGTGGTGGGTTCGATTCCCGCTCTCCCCACAAAAAGAAAAAAAATACTGTCATTGTGTCCTTGGGCAAGACACTTAACCCACCTTTCCTCGTATGAATGTGTAAGAATGTGCAGTGATTGTATGTGGTGTTGGTCGGAGAGGCCGTAGGCGCAGAATGGCTGCCACGTCTCTGTCAGTTTGCCCCAGGGCAGCTGTGGCTACAGTTGTAGCTTATCATCACCAGTGTGACTGTGTATGAATGAATAATGGACGACCTGTAAAGCGCTTTGAGTCCCTGAGAAAGGCGCTATATAAATCCAACCCATTATTATTATTATTATTATTAAAGTGCTTGAACTTGAACTTTATTCTTTATATTGTGTTTACTCTTTTTAATTATAATGACCCAGATCAAAGTTTACGTACCCCAGTTCTTAATACTGTGTACTGCACCTTTAACGTCAATGACAGTTTAAAGTCTTTTGTGAACTGCAGGTTTGAGATCTCAAAGTGGCTCAATGACACTGAGGTCAGTCCAGAACCTTCTCTTTCTGCTGCTGTAGACAACGACAGATTGACTTGTCCTTGTGCTTTGGATCGTTGTCCTGTTGGAACGTCCAAGTACGTCATGTGCAGCTTCAGGGCTGATGAGTTCAACTGTTCCTCCAGTTTTTACTGAAAACATGCTGCATTCATCCTGTGACGGAAATGACAGGCCTCACCTTTTTCACTGGGAGCACAACAGGTGACTGACTAAATGCTTTTTTGCTTAGTGTTGCCTAGGGCAGGGCGATAGGACCCCTAAAAATCTTGTTTTTAAAACTACCTTTACAATCATCTTTGTTTTTACAAAAAAAATAAAATAAAAAAAATCCAAATAAAATTTAGATTTATTTCCCCAAATTAAAAATAAACTGCAGACAACATGATGAAGTGTCCAAAAGGTCTGACTTTATTGTTAACATTTTCTTTTTGACAAAAGTGCGACCAAAAGGTGCTTCGTTTCATAAACCTCCAGGCTTCATCACAAAAGAAACTGGCACTTTTTATTGAAAAAGTATTTTCTTCCTGAAGTGACTGTTCATTACATGAACAACTTACCAGGACTAGACCAGGACCAGACCAGGACCGGACTGGGACTAAAGCAGGAACCAGACCAGGACTAGTCCGCGTCATCTGCGGCTCTCGTCCAAACTTTCTGTAAATAAAAGACACAAGAGAACGTGAAGCCCTTTGATACTGACAGAGCTTTAAATATGACTGAATACATTAGATTCAGGAGAAAATAAAGAATAAAACTCACTGGAACAGACTTAGACCTGCCTCTGTTTCAGAAACCCTCCAGAGTCCAGGATTTACTCATTGTTTATTACTTCCCTAGCCCTCTCTTTCGGAGAACCTCCATGGCCTACTAGTGTTTTTAAAGAAACTGAGTTGAATCCCAGGTCAGTGAGCGCACTCAAGAGTCCTCTTCTTAAGGTAAACGTTCAGGTAGGCAGCCAAACGCCCTTTCCAGCCATCTTTTACCGACTGACTGACTGTCAGCTCCATGTCAGGCTCAGGCCACAGCTCCTGATCCTGAACACTCAGCTTCTCGAAGAGTCCTTCAACGAAGTGCAAAACTTCCATTGAGTCTGTTTGTGCCCTGAACTCCCGACTGTCTGCAGCACTGACGCTCACATTAGAGCTGCTCCAGATGCTTTTCATTCACTTAATGAAGTGCCTTTTTATCTGCTGCAAATGTAAAGGGCTTCCAACAAAAGTGCTGCTATTGTGGTTCTTTTAAACGCTTCATCTGGTTCACAACAGTGTTAGAGTTTGTCCAACACTCCTCTTTCAGCCAAAGACTACACATGGCATTATATGGAATAATACTAAAAATATACATTCTTTTATCTCAGGAACTCAAATAAAAATGGAATAGTTTTTCTTTTAGACTGAATGTCTCTGCTTCGAGCTGTATTTCCCTCTTGACCACAGCTCTTTCTCTCATATTTTTACACTTGATAACAACATGACTCTGGTGCATTAGAGTTATTACAGAAACCAGTCTCATGCTTGTCCAGCAGAGTTCTGTTCAGTCCAGTGTGTCCTAATCAGAGCCTCCTTTCTGCACCTGCCCCCTCCTGGTGTTACCCCAACCTGAGGATTCATCAAATATGGTTCCCTTGTTTCCTCATTTTTCCTGCCACATTCTCATAACCTTTCTTTATTATGGCTTTAGCTTCTCATGTTCCTACTTTGCTGTAGACTGTAATATTTTGCAGCTCATTCCCACATGAGCTGCCCCCAAACAAATCTAACATGGGTTCCAACATTCTTCTGTTTGAGGCATTATTTCACAAACAAGTGTGTGTTCCATGTGAGTCTGGAGTCAAACCACATTCCTAAGAATTTAGAAAAACCGTGATGCTTCGAGTCAGGTCTAAAGGCTAAAGAATATTGTAATAAGTCATTTTCACAGAGAACACTTAATACAGTCCAACCTGGAAAAATACAATCAAATACAAGAAATACAATGTCATTTACAAAATACCAAGACATCAAAGAAACAGGAAGAATATTCATTTCTCCCAAAAAACATCAGAGAATAAAAACATGTTCTCGGTCGTCTTGAGAAGCTCCCCTACAGCTTCCTTCAGACAATCTCACGTCGTAAATACTAGAGCAGCTCTGGACACACTGCAGCTGCACTAGTTCTGTTAAAAGAAACGACAAATACAGTACAAGAAATGAAAACCTCAGTGGAGATGGGTCATTTTAGAAATGGTCTAATAAAGTCATAATAGTATCTATTATGACTTTGTTCGACTGATATATTATATTATATATTCTCTCACTGATGTATGTTTTATTGTCAGAACAGTTGCGTAGCCTTGGCCTTGTGAAATCTTGCGTTGGGTCTAAAAGTGAAGCCAGTCGCTGACGCGATGTAAACAATATTCAGAGCATTTAGTAAAATATTAAAACTACTGTTCGAACTGCTGTTGTCTCACATAAAGACCGTAAATAAAACACTCGTCACCGCAGAGTGTTAGCATTTCTGTGAGCCGTAAGCTAAAGAAATGTCACATAACAGTAAGATAACAATAGATTTAATGGAAATAAAGGATAATATAAAGAGACAAAGTATTGTTAGACAAAGTATCTCACAGGTTCAACAACATAAAAACCATGTCGGAATCAGTTTTGAGTCCTTCACTTTGTTTGAGCCGATGCCGTTCGGTAAAAGCTTAGCCAAGAGTGACTCAAGATTGAGGTCTCTCCAGGTCTAACTGACGTTTTTTCTTCCTGGACTTTTTATTGAACAACCGTGATGCAGTTTTTCAGTGGCAGCTCAATTTACAAGTGCTGTTTTCAGCTCAACCACAGTTGGACCAGTTTACATTTGGATCCTGTGAAGCCTGATTTCCAGTCTTTTGAGCTTGATCTTGTCTGACGAGGATTTTACAGCTTCTTTTTCTGTAGAATTTTGCTTATTCTTTCTTCTTTGGTTCCCTTTTTGATTCTGCTTCTCTTTAGCGTGGGAAAGCAGATGTTTTTTAAAGGAAGTGGAGGTGAAGCACATCTCCTCACACTGATCACAGGGGAACAGCTGATCCTTGGTGTGAAGACGGCCGTGCTGTTTGAGATGCACAACTTTATGAAGTTTCAAACGACTTTTAACAATGAAAGACTTCCCACAGATTTCACAAGTGTGAGGTTTCTCTCCGCTGTGGACGCTCCAATGGTTCTTCAGACCGCTCATGGAGGTAAACGACTTGCCGCAGTCCTCACAAGTGTAGCGTTTATTCTCATGGTAGATCCGTCGATGTAAATTAAGCTGTTTGACGGTTTTGAAAGCTTTCCCACACTGGCCACAATTGTGAGGCCGAGTTGACGAATGGGAGACTTCGTGGGCTCTTAACTCTGATAACATCGTGAAGGATTTGTTGCATTCCTCACAATGGAACAAGTCATATCCTGTGTGCTTCTGTTTGTGTTTGTTTAAATTATATTTATTCCTGAAGCTCTGTCCACAATCATCACAAGGGAAGCTTCTTAATGTGTGAGTGAGTTTATGACGCCTTAATTTGTATAGATCTATAAATGCTATTCCACAGTTGTCACAGCGATGGCTTTTCTCTCCTTTGTGAATGAGCTGGTGATTTTTTAAGTGACACAACTGAGAAAAACATTTACCACATTTGTTGCAGCTCAATGGTTTGGCTCCTGTGTGTACGAGCATGTGTCTTGTTAGTCCACATTTCTTACCAAATGACATTCCACACTGGTCACAGGAGAACGGCCTCTCTCCTGTGTGAACACGCTGATGTTTAATTAGCTCATACAATCTTGTACATTTTCTCTCACACTGGTCACAGGAGAAGAGATTTTCCCCTGTGAAGCCTCTGATGCACTTTTAGTTTTGATTCACTGCTATATGACTTCCCACACTGCTCACACTTGTGCTGCACTCCAGTGTGGCTCTTTTCGTGACCTCTTTGATCGTCTACACTCCTAAACAACTTCCCACACTGGCTGCAGGGGAAAGGACACTCTGTAGAGTGAGTGAGGTGGTGCCTTTTTAGTCCTGACAGGAAACGAAAAGTCTTTCCACACTGCTCACAGGTGAATGAGCCAGGAACCTTTTTGCGAGCTTTAGCTTTTGGGACAACATTAACACCTTCCTGTTGAGTGATTGGCACATGTTAAAATAAATAAATATACATGGTAGATGTATTTTTTTTACTATTCCAGTTAATAGTTTTTATAATATATTATAAATAGTTTTTTTTTTTTTTTTAATTATCTTAATCTGTAGCACTTTGAGATTTGTGTCCAAATGTAAAGTGCAATACAAATAAAATGTATTATTATTATTATTATTATTATTATTATTATTATTAATTACATAACTAGTGCTAAAGCAGGCTTCTGTTGGAGCGGCAGGTGGGAGCTGCTGCCTAACGCTGAGTGGGAAAGCTTTGATCAAAGGCCGACCGAGCTTGGACCCCAGTTAACAGTTAAATCATTTTTGGAGATTCTAGAGAGGAAAAGTCTGGTTCTCTGTCATCCAGGTTACCTTAAAGAAAAGGGTTTGACCTGAAACTAACTCTAACGCGGTGACAGTTGGTTGTGAGTTTAATGTTGGGCTGTTGCATTTAATGTGACCCTCTAGAAACGTGCCAAAGCCCAGGTCCGCCCGATGTGCTTGTGTGGTCAGTCATGTCCTCTCGTGTTGTCTGCGTGTGTCCCACCGAGGGCCTCAGGCTGTTTTCCTTTGAGAAGAGTGCTGTGCTGTGTCCCGGCGTGGCCATTGTGGAGAACAAGACTTAATTATTAGATTATTGTGGCTACACCTCTGTGGGAGTGTTATTACACACCGCAGCTGCAGAGTTTGGGCTGAGAGTTGGGAGATAAAGCGGGCAGTGAGGATATTGACCAGCAGAGGGGGGTGTTGGGCACGTGACTCTATAAAGCCCCTGTTTCAAGATTTAAACAAACTAAATCAGACCTGTTTCAAGATTTAAACAAACAAAACTCAAAGGTTATCATTCCTAAATAGGATTAAAATATCATTTTTCATTTAGCAGCTCTCCTCAAAGGAATGTCCTCTGTCTTTGAGCTGGAGGAGGACTGCAGACTCAGGTCCTCCAGGAGCAGCTCTGTGCTGATACATCCTCTTGTGAAGATGTTTAGTTTCTCCAACAAAGCTGTGGTTAAACCTCAGCAAAACCTAAAGACACTATTTGTTTTTGTCCAATCACATCCAGGTGAAAAGGCAACAGGAAAAGCTGAATAATCTCTACATCTTTACATTAGGCCTCATTATGAAACACTGAGCTCACACAGAGAAATGTCACAGCTTTCTCCTTTTATTTTGAGCTTTTATTCCAAATGTGTTCAAGCAACAAGTGTATGTTTCTGTACTTTCACCACCAGGGGGCGTATATCTATATAAAATCTATGTTATTGAAAACCTAGTGAAGCCTTTTTCTGCTGAGCCTTGTGATTTGTACAGAATTATATTGAAAACCAGGCCAGAAAGCAACGACTGTTCCGAGATTTAAGAGAAAAAACTGTGATAAGACCCTCTGCCCTGCCTCCTTCAGCGAGCTCTAACAAAACCTCCCCCAACATGAGCCTGGCCTTGGACTCAGACTAAACTATGTTATCTCTCAAACATTACACTTTAGTTTAAAGTTTAAACTGTTTCATCTAAGAACTGACTATAATAAATGAAATATTACCATGAACTTGTCATTATAGGCCACAGTTAAAGGACGTATGCAACAAAAGCCTTAAATAAGATGTTTCTCAGCTGAGCTTTCTCTGGAGCTTCCTGCTGTGAGTCAGTCATTGACCCTGACCCTGAAGTGTATCTGTCTGTGTCTGAACCAAGGCCAGAAAACAGAACCGACTCTTCACTGTCTGTGTTCTGTGCTGGAGTCAGCTCTAAAGGCTACAGATATGAAAAGTCTTCCCACACTGCTCACAGTTCTTAAGCTTCTGGGACGTCATTAGCGTCTGTGTTTGATACAGTTGACTGTAATATTTTGATGACTCGACTGATATCTTCTAATTCTATGTCATTAGTAAATGTATTAATCTTCTCCTTTGTGCTGTTGTTGTGGATGAAGGGGGTCATGTGACCTCAGAAAGCAAGGCTCCGTTCTTTATGGTAGAGATTTTAAACATGTCCGTGTGCCTTCCCAGGAATATAAATGTAGACCATATCTGGTTATATGTTTACGGCGGGCCCCTCGTTCTTCCCCAGACTTCTAAAGACAGGTCTTATACTGTTGAATGTGTTCAGGGGACCCCTCTGTCTCAGGACAGGGACGACAATGATGTCAAACAGATGTTGTTAGAAGGTATTTAAGGACTTGTCTCTGCTTGTCGGTTTCTGAACCTGGACCCCCCCTGAGGTAACAACTTTATTGAAGGGGTTTTATAAACAGCAGTCAACAGACAACCTTAAAAATTATTATAAAATTATAACTCTTTTTATTATAACTACTGAACATGGATTTGGAAGAAATATTCGAACAACAAACATTGGAACAAAACGTACATAAAATAAATGATAAAACCTAAACATAGAACAGAAGAACATAAACAGTGTCTTCAATTCTTGAAGATTCATTTCTTTCCTCCTGAAAAATAAACAAAAGCAGATTCAACAAAATACAATCCCAGTACATCAAATGAAAAATAAGGCTCCAGCTTTCCTTGCACTTTGGGCTTCACGGTTTGAGGATGCTGCACAAATGTTTGTGCATTAAACTGATTCTTTTAGTCTCAGAGTCTGAGGCCAGCGCACGTTCAGTGTTGCTCACTGTGTTTGTATTTTACCGAGTTTCACAAACCCTCTCCGGACACGTTGAGTCCTGACACTGACAGCAGCGGCGCGTGCGCTTTTGACTTGTAAAACTCAAGGGTGTATGGGTAATGTAGTCTCTGCTCTCGGTGGGACAAATTAGGAAGCGGCCATTCTGAAGGGCGCTCTGGAAAGCGGCAGCGCAGGCAAAGGATTAAAACCTCTGTTAAAACAGATCCAAATGAGCGCTAAAAGCAGGTTCTGGCCGCTCGGAGTCCAGTGAGAGAAAGTGGCGTCAGAAACTACCTGCGGAGCATGCGCACAACGACACAAGAAATGATATTTGGTGTTCACTGTTCAGACTCCGGAGCGACTGTTAGCTTTAGCTTTGAGTAAATCCTGAAACAGAGGCAGGTCTAAGGCTGTTCAGGTGAGTTTTATTCTTTATTTTCTCCTGAATCTAATGTGTTCAGTCATATTTAAAGCTCTGTTCACGTTCTCTTGTGTCTGTTATTTACAGAAAGTTTGGACGCGGACTTCAAACAAAATGGTGAGAAAAGTGCTTTAAATAAATGTTTGTGTAAAAGTGATAGTGCTGTGGATAGTTAGTGTTTTACATTTAAGCAGAGCACTAGCGTTAGTCATTAAAGCTGGAGGAGACGACTTCAGTGGCTCAGTGGTACAGCGGCAGTCCTTCAACTGGAAGGTAGTAGGTTCGATTCCCGCTCTCTCCACTGTTTATACTGTTGTTGTGTCCTTGGGCAAGAAGAATGTAAATGTATGTGGTGATGGTCGGAGAGGCCGTAAGCGCAGAGTGGCTGCCACGTCTCTGTCAGTCTGCCCCAGGGATTTTACGTATGTGTCTAAATGTGTCATTTTCAAAACACTAAAAGCAATTTTTTTCATCTTTGGGAATTTCTTTGCAACAACACACTTGGCTCAAAAATCTGTGCAGCCTTCCAGTGGGATTAGGACCAGAATATTCTCTTTGAAACAAACTATGTAAAAAAAACACATACAAAGTTGAGCTACATCTGAATTGTCCGGTGAGTCCTCCTCTGGAGATGTATTTCCTTTCCTCAAACGAGGGATAAGAGTCTTAAAACACTGACTGTCAGTGTCTTGCAGCTGTATCTACCAGAGGAATATTAATAGAACACATCACGAGGACCACTGTGCTTCAGGAACGTGCACGGCTTCAGGAACGTGCACGGCTTCAGGAACGTGCACGGCTTCAGGAACGTGCACGGCTTCAGGAACGTGCACGGCTTCAGGAACGTGCACGGCTTCAGGAACGTGCAGGGGCTACTGTGTTACTTTGATACATTTAAAAAAAAACTTATAATACTTTTGTTTCAATTATTTTATCCAAACAAAAAAATATGTTTTTAAAAAAAAGTGAAATAAACATTATCAAACTCATCTTAAACATGAACTTTTCAAACTAGGTTCAGTTCATCGCCTCATTATTAATGACTGTAAAAAATATGGACGTCTTCCGTCCATTGGTCCCTTTTTGGGCGGATTGTGGCAAAGTGGTTAGCATGCCTGCCTCACGACCAGAAGGGCCTGGGTTCGATTCCCATCCAGGACAGGGCCTTTCTGTGTAAAGTCTGCATGTTCTCCCTGTGTCTGCGTATGTTTCCTCCAGGTACTCCAGTTTCCCCCACCACCAGAAACATGTACAACAGTCCCCCCAAACACACATGGGGCCAGGACTCCCCTCAAAAGAGATGATTAATCCTGGTTAAAAAAGGTTAAATAAACAAATCACCGATATTGTCCCTACCACAGGGCAATAAAATGGCGGAAAGGTTGGCGGTTTGATTCCCGCTCTCCCCACAGTTCATTCTTTTCTTTTGTTCTTGGGATAGACACTTAACCCACCTTCTTTCCAGTGTTGTTCCAGCAGTAACACTAGTGAATGAAAGCCCAATATAAGTCACTTTGGATAAAAGTGTCTGCTAAATGACTACATGGAAATGTAACTTGTTCAAATCACTCACTCTGTCATTTTTCAACAGGAAGATGCAAATGACGACTCAAAACCTAATGCTTGCAAGAATCACAAAAAAGTCCACACGTCATTCCCCTGTGAGCAGTGTGGAAAGACTTTTCATATCCTGTCAGGACTAAAAAGTCACCAGCTCACACACTCTACTGAGCGGCTGTTCCCCTGCAGCCAGTGTGGGAAGTTGTTTAAGTCTCCAAGCAATCAAAGAAGTCACGAAAAGATCCACAATGGAGTGCGGCACACGTGTGAGCAGTGTGGGAAGTCATTTAGCAGTGAATCGTGTCTAAAAATGCATCAGCGCGTTCACACAAGGGAAAAGCTCTTCTCCTGTGATCAGTGTGGGAAGGAATTTACAAGATTGCAGAATCTCATTGTTCATCAGCGTGTTCACACAGGAGAGAGGCCGTTCTTCTGTGACCAATGTGGGATGTCATTCAGGCTTAATTTTGTACTAAAAACACACATGCTCATACACACAGGAGAGAAAAGATTCAACTGCAACGAATGTGGTAAATGTTTTTCCCAATTGGGTCACTTAAAAAGTCACCAGCTTATTCACAAAGGAGAGAAATGCCATCTCTGTGACGAATGTGGAAAAGCATTTATAGATATATACAGATTAAAGCGTCATAAACTCACTCACACAAAAATAAGCTTTCCTTGTGACGAGTGTGGGAAGTGCTCCAGGAGTAAAACCAACCTAAAAAGACACAAACAAAAACACAACGGATATGACTTGTTCCATTGTGAGGAATGCAATAAGGTCTTCCCGAGGTTAACAGAGTTAAGAGTCCACGAAATCTCCCACTCAACGGTTCAGCCTCACAGCTGTGGCCAGTGTGGGAAAGCTTACAAAACTGTCAAACAGCTTAATTTACACCGACAGATCTACCATGAGAATAAACGCTACACTTGTGACGACTGCGGCAAGTTGTTTGTTTCCAGGAATGGTCTGAAGTACCATCAGAGAGTCCACAGCGGAGAGAAACCTCACACTTGTGAACTCTGTGGGAAGTCTTTCATTAGTAAAGATTCTTTAAAAATGCATAAAATTGTCCACACATGAGAAAAAACACATGTTTGTGACAAGTGTGGAAAGTCATTTGCATCATTATTATATTTAAGACATCATCAGCTCATTCATGGGGAAAAGCATCATCGGTGTGATCAGTGTGGAAGAGCGTTTGCCTCTCCTTATAAATTAAAAATCCACCTCAAAACTCACTCGGACATAAACAAAAAGCAAAAGAAGTTGAAGCAGTGTGTATGTGACCAGTGTGGGAAGATGTTTAAATCTGCCGAGTATCTCAAACAGCACTACCGTCTTCACACCAAGGATCAACTGTTCCCCTGTGACCAGTGTGAGAAGATATGCTTCACCTCCTCCTCCTTTAAATACCGCCTTCTTTCCCACGCTAAACAGAACCAGCTAAAACAAAAAAAGAAGAGTGAGCAAAAATCTACAAAAGAAGAAGTTGTAAAATCTTCGCCGAACAAGATCACGCTAAACAAACTAGAAATCCGACTACACAGGATCCAAATGTAAACTGGTCCAACTGTGGTTAAAGGGGCAGTGTGTAGTTTTAAGTGGCATCTTGGGGCAGATTAAAACTTTACATTTACATTCTGAGAGTAGCTACGGTAGCCCTGCAGGGACATACTGTTCTTTAAAAAAGAGTTTTTGTAGAAATGGGACAGATATTAAGTATATTCTATTAAAACACCAGTGTTTTTTGAAACTTTAACATGTTTTTATTCTCTCTGATGTTTTTGTGCAAAAAACATAAAAAAAAATGTTATTCCTGTTTCTTTGATTTCTTAGTATTTTGTATACCATGTTTTATTTCTTGTATTTCATTGTATTTCTCCAGGTTGGACTGTATTAACTGTTTTCTGTGTAAAGTAATTATTACAGTATATTACAGACTTTTGTAAAGAATATTGGGCAGGTCTTTAGCTAAACTACCAAGGTCAGTCAATACTTACCAGCTGACTTGACTAAACTTGTGAGAACATTAATAATATCAAAAGTGACTTCTGTCAGACCATTTGGACAAATACAGCGGCCTGTGTAGCACTGAAGCGTTTATATAGAACCAGAATAAACACACACAGGTCTTGGCTGGTGACAAGTTAGTGACAGCGCATTAACTTTATTATCTTTAACCTGGAAAATATTAAACTTAAAAATCCACTGTTTTTGTTCAGTTTAAGAACGACTGAAGGATGTTTCTGATTCCGAGGGACAACACTAAACATTCTCAAATGCACTTTTCTTTTTAAAACAATGAAAGAATGGAACTCTTTATCATTAGAGTTCATTAAAATTAAATATTATGTAATGCTCCTTTGCTAAGATTGTCATTTTATTGAAATGTATTTCATCTATTTTCATCATCTGTCATATTTCTGTACATATTTTGTATAATGTTTTTTAAAAAGGACCACAGAAAGAGAAGCTGGCTGTAATGCACAGCTAATGGGGATCCTAATATAATTAAATAAAACATTTCAAATTCCAGTTCCTCAAATTTATCTAAAAGCATAGAGAAATCCTTTTTTAAACTTCTGATTCTCCCTTTGTGTTGTTGACTGCACCTACGTTCATCCCGTACCTCATGTAGCTGTTTAAGCCCTGTGTTTGGACAGGACCTGTGGGAGGAGAGCTGTTATATCAGTGACTGTGGCACTGGGACAGTCTCTGACAGCACCGTCTCAAGCAGCAGGACATCTCTGTCCTTCACTTTTGGCACAGATTCTCTGTCTCTGTTTGCTGAATGGTTGAGAAAGCAGTCACTACAACAAATGCCACAAAGCATCCTGCTCACAATTCACTAAATAGTTCAGAGACACGCCTCAAAACTTCTGGAACAGTCTTTTGGAAGATGAGTCCAAAATGTAACTTTTTGTCCACAAGCACAAGAAAGGTTTTTGTGTTATCATTCATTCTCTGAAAAATGTCCCCAGGGTATGTAAACGTGTGAGCACAACTGTATATCTGTAGGTTCAATCAATCTGGAAACAGAATCCTTTTGAGTTTGACAAATATCAGGTCCATGTTGTGGAGACTCTGGTAAAGCTGCCTTTTCAAATGTCTTTAAATGGATTGGAACAGTCTGGAACACAGTTGAACTGAACAAATGCTGGAGGCCAAGGCCAGCCTGAGTTTAAATCCCAGTGACATCCTGGTTATTGGCACAAATTATAGTTATAATAATCACAGAAATGTACATCAACTGTTCAATGACAATAAAAATATTCACTTTTGTTCTTTTTTGCCTCTGTTCAGACTTTATTAAACAAACAGAAGATGTTCGAATACAGTTAAAACCTGTTTAAAGCAAAATAAAATCTAAATTCACCAATCTGATATTATGGGTTATGTTATGGACAAATTATTTATTTTTATGTGGAACAGTTAAAACAGTCCAACCTGGAGAAACACAAGAAATACAAAGTCTTATCATAACATGGGAAAACATGATTCTTTTGTGGTCTCTTTTTAATGCCACCTTCTTTTGGATTCCGTTTTATTCAGAGGTCAGGTCACTTTCTGAAAGACAATATTTAAATACAATGGCTTCTTATAGTTTATTCTTATAAGTATGTAGTTTTATAATATAACTCTTTCAATGGCAGTATTGAAGTATTACTCAAGTATATTGAGTATTTACAGACACTGTGCTCTACTAGGTTCAAACACTACTCTATATTCACCAAAAGAGGGCGACAAAGACTTTATTTACTTTGTATCAGTGCTGTTCTGGGCTGTGGTCTTAAAGACAGACCCTTTGACGAATTGGTCGTTTTGACAAGTCCAGTGCCTTAGGTTTAGATTTAAATATCTTACACTGTTAAAAATTATTATAAACTCGTCGGTGGTAAAAACTTTGATAAATTAACTGATCTAAAGTAATACACCATAACATATTTCCAACAATTTGCAGCACTATAATATATCTCAAAGCTCTTACCTGGTTGGTAGGTGGACATTGTGTGTGACTGGATGACTGCTGCAGCTGGTGCTCGAGTTTGTGCCTCTGAAAGTTATACTCAGTAACAAAGGAATCCCATTTATCAGTCAAGCTAACCCACAGAGAGTGTCTCTGGTAAGTGTATTTCTGTAAAAAGCCTGTGTGGGTGAGTGTCAGGCTGAAGTGAAGTGCAGTTCAGAAAAGAAGCTGAGGGTTTGACTGAGCGTTCAGGCCCTCTGCCCACGACACATCAGACACATCAGATTAGTAATTGTGCTCTTTTTTTCAAATTGTATTATATATGGTGCTTTTCCATCTAGCTTTAGCAGTGTTGCAGCCACTGGAGGCAAGGAGGGTTAAGTGTCTTGCCCAAGGACACAACGA
The DNA here is from genome assembly GCA_024349245.1 of Neodontobutis hainanensis. NCBI lineage: Eukaryota > Metazoa > Chordata > Actinopteri > Gobiiformes > Odontobutidae > Neodontobutis > Neodontobutis hainanensis. The sequence goes on along the minus strand of JALDNG010000105.1, from coordinate 662,283 downwards.
CAGTATGAACTGTGTGTATTTCTTCTGAAAGTGAGAGCACAACCTCCTGAAATATTAGGTTTTGAAACTAAAGGACTGTGTCAGATGTATGACTAACTGTTTAGTTAACAAGGCCTCCGACATGTTACCTAAAGACTTAACAACACATCACTTTAAACTATAAGAAAACTGTTTCAATGTGCTTTTGTCAATAAAGGCCCAGCTCGGGGCCGTTACTTCCTACATAAAGAGGAAGCTCTTGTTGGGGCCCAGAGGCTGGGCGGGTGGGACGGGGGCTCTTGGGGGAGGTGGGATTACTGGGCTTGACCGAAGTGCCAGGATGTTCTTAGGAAAGGCAGTACTGGACGTCTCAATGTGAGCTCGTTGTATCAGAATGTGGCCTAATGTGAAGTTTTCCGTGTTGCTTTTTCACCTGAATGTTTTTGACTAACAGTAAAAATGTGTCTTTACATGAGGCTCAAATTGAGACAAATAACTACCTTCTGCCAACATCTGAAGAGTTTGGATGAAGCACTGAAGTTTTGAGACAAACTTATTTCTTGTCTCCATGCTTCCTGCTCAGCTCAGTCACACCACAATGTTGTAAAACTCAAACACCACTTTCAACAGTAAGAATGTGTAAGACAGGCTACAAGCCGTCAGATGTTTTCTTTTATGGTGTTTATGATTAAAAATAGTATCCTCCTTGTTGTGGATTAAAACGATGACAGCATACTTTATTTGAAAAAATAAGGTATAAAGGCCCAGAAAAGTATATGTATTTTTATAAAATTCAAAGTCATGTTAATGTCAGGCCCTGTCTACAGTACATTAAGTGTAAATTATGTCTAAACAGGATGTCAATGTATATTTTGTAACTTACACGCTACAATTCAAATAACTGTGCTATGTTCTGCTGGATCTGGGAGGCATTTGTTTATGGTGTAAGGTTCAAATAAAGGCCACTCAAGTATAAAGTGAGTGAGCGCTGCGTTTTCCACAATATGACCTCTTGACAAAAACAAGGCGGTCGAGTGACAGAAGCTAGAACCTGATTGGATGAGCTGCGGCGAAAGATTGTCGTCGATTGGTCGGAAATCCGAGCTGCCCGGACTCTGACCAATCACAGCGAGGCACGTGCCCGGTTTATAAGCCCGCGGCGGAGACAAAGGGAGCAGTCAGTGGTAACGAGCCGAGTGGGCTAAGAGCTGCTGAATGTCCTTGTCTCGACGAATGCGTCCCTAACAGAGGCTGATTACGGGGAAAGAGCCACTCTGAAGCGAATGAAGAAACTTCTGATCTTCCACTTCACATACAGAGGACTTCTCACGAAAGGAAAAAAGAGTAAAAGAAGAAAATGGAGTATAAATTGCGAAAAGCTGAACCCAGGGACGTGCCCCATATATTACGACTGGTGAAGGTGAGCTAGGCCGAGAAAAACACCGGAGCCTTATTCGGTTTAAACGCCTTTTCTGAAGCGGACAACCTTTGGACGAGTTATAGCTCACATCAAACTACGAATAAACCATAAATACTCATCCTTAATAAATTCAACGTGTATCCGGAATTTTCCATAATCCTGAAATGTGAAGATGCTATCGGCTAGCTCTTGTTACACATAAACCACACATGGTTCATCCTAGCGTCAAAATATATATAAATAATAATCACAGAGTGTAAATTAATACTTAAAGGGTCAAATTAGGGGCAGGTGGAAAATGTTTGGGACTTCCGACTCTCAATTTCTTTGTTTACATCTAAAACCCACCCTACTTCCAAATAAGGACAACCGGAAATTTGTCTGGCTATTTTACATTATTTTATTTTTTTATCTGGGTCGAATACGGCGGCTGTAATGCAACATCTTAAGCACAAAGACATATAAACACCCTGGAATTAAGTGGCTATGGTTTAATTTAACCCACTGTGCGTTTTAATTTGCGTTATTTTGGAACTTGTTGCAACATTGGTGATGAAAGATGGTCCTTCCGTGTGGACTGTGGTTTTAAGTTAATGCGCTTACCTCAGCTCGGTTGTTAAAGTACGTCTGCTTTAAAAACAGCCTGGTTTATAACGGGAGTCTACGGCCTACACTGTCTTTGTAAATCATAAAGTAAGAGTAGCTCAGTGGGTTACTGCTGAACACCGTTAGATGTTGTCTAAACAGACATTCGTGTGGAATCTTGTATTTCCTAACCTATCCCTAAGGCAATGTTTTTCCAAAGCTGAGCCGGATTATTGAACACGATCTTTGACGTCATTTGTTTGAACTCGTTTGGCTCGGCTTTGGTCGTGACAAAAACATCTGACACAGTTTATCTTTGGAGAGGTTTATATAAGTTTAGTCCTGGTTAAGGATGTATACACTTTATGTACACAGTCAATAATAGGCTTTATCACACAGACAATAACACAATAATAGGCTTTATAACACATCCATAATAGGCTTTATAACACAGGCTAAGGGTCAAGACGGAGGGTTTATTGCTGTGACAGTTTAGTCCTTCGGTCATGTCTTAAATCTCTGATACACTTGTGTTTCTTTTTGTTTTTAGGAGCTGGCAAAATACGAGGAGATGGAGAACCAGGTGACGCTCACTGAACAAGGTACGTCTCCTGTTCCTCGGCACAGCTTTAACATCAGTTTGATCCTGAAAGTGTTGACCAAAACATTTTTATATTTTGTATGTGTTGTTCTGTCATGAATATTTGGAAATTAGTTAAAAAACAGAATTATATTGGCTAAACCCAGGATTAAAGGAACCATTATGGGTATGTTTTATGTTCAATATTAAAGGATAAAAACTATCCCTGTGCACACGTTTACATATTTGTCTCTTATAAACTACATTGAAAGTGTTTAACTTCTAAATAAAACTAGTGTCTGAGTCACAGTTCCTCTCTAAATACTTGCTCTTGTACGTGTTGGCTCTGGTCTCATGTTGTAACTCTTCGTCCTACAGATCTCCTGGAGGACGGGTTCGGCGACACCCCGTTCTATCACTGCATCATCGCTGAGATTCAAACCGAGAGCGGCAGCAGCAGCGAAGGTAAGACTGCAGCAGGCCTTCACCTTTACACAGCCCTTTCTTCAGCTGCAGCAGTTCTATTTTAGGTCCTGACCTCACAGCTTCTGCTTTTGTGGTTCATGAAATAACAGCAGCTTCAGGTGATTCGACATCTGGCTCATGAAACTGAAACTGCGTAAAACATCATTTAATCCATCAAAAACTGACCCCTGCCTCGCAGCCCGTCCAGGTCCGACAGAAACCCTCTTTATGAATGCTGCTGGCATCGTGCTCCTAAACCCTCGGCACTGGTTTGACGTGTTTATTCTTCTTTTTGAGCTGATGGGTGGTGTTTCCTCAGATGTGAAGGTGGTGGGGTTTGCCATGTACTACTTCACCTACGACCCCTGGATCGGGAAGCAGCTGTACCTGGAGGACTTCTACGTCACAGATGAATACAGAGGTATGTCTTTTCTCCAGGTTCAGGTCAGAGTGCTCCTGAAGCTGCTGTGGTCTTTAACTAAGCTCTGTGCTCTCTGTTCAGGTCTGGGGATCGGCTCGCACATCATGAGACACCTCAGTGACGTGAGTGACACCTGTACTGTTTCATAATAATAATAATAATTTCAAACCCAGCCATAAAACGGTTCAAATCTGATGATAAACTGCTGTTCATTTTAAATTAATAGAAATCCAAAAGCCTGCTCAAAGCCACCTCAAACCTGAGTTTAATCTATTTTCTAGTGTTATGTCCCTTGGCATTTCCTCAGATCTATTTTTAGAGCTTTTATTGTGAAGCCGGCTGCCACATTAGGTAAATTTCCTGTTTTTGTTTCTCCTTTTGCAGCTGGCGATGAAGTCTCGCTGCAGCGGGATGATGTTTGTGGTGGCCGAGAACAACGAGCCCTCGATCCAGTTTTACAAACGGCGCGGCGCCGAGGACCTGTCTCAGGAGGAGGGCTGGAGGCTGTACCGCTTCGACAAAGACAGCCTCGTCAAGATGGCCACGCCCAACGAGGAGTGAGGAGGGGTCGGCCAATCACAGCCACGTGTGGGTGGAGCTTAGGAAAACGGGCAAATATCAGTGTGTAGTGGCAGTTTATGGAGTCAGTACTTTTCTAATGTCATTTGTTTGAGAGACGCATTATAATCCTCTCTAATAAAAGTCTAAAGAGTTCTGACTTTATTTTTTTTCACAAATTGAGACTAAATCCTGTTCCATCTGAAACTGGTCAAAACAAACTTAAACTTCTTGATCTGTCCACGTTATCTTGTAAATCAACAAATGCAGGTTCTTATCTCAGACATTTCCGTGTTTATTATTGAGCTGCTTTATTGAGATTAAGTCCATTTTCTGATTTTACAGCAGATTAGTCTCAGCTCATCTTTATCAGGTCAGGATCTGTTCTCAAGGTTAAACTCGGAGCAGATTAACCCTGAGGTTCTGTCGAGGAACTCTGTCCAAGACAAAGAGCGAGTGTCTGCAGTTTTTATTTATAAATCACTGAACATCTATGAAAGAATAAAGGTATGTTTTAAACACTTTTAGAATGGCCCGGCCTAAAGAGAACTGTCAGATTTATATCAAACTAAAACTGTTCAAATCCATTTGCTACAAAAAAGGCCTCAAATGTAACTAAACTATGACCTTCTGGAATCTTATAACGCTTCATAACTTTTAACACGTTCAATAAAGCAGAGGTTATAAAAGGGCACTAGACCAAAGGCACAGGTGAAAATAAAACTGATAAGATTCTGTCACAAGCTCCAGACTGTCCTGAGTCAAACTGTTTCTACAGAAGATCAAGAGAAATGAGCAATAAAGATGTCGAGGACATAACAGCCGTGTTATTAAAGAGATCCTATGACTGATGTTGGCTCCTGAACCAGGACTAAACCAGGACTAAACCAGGTCTGAACCACGATCAAAGCAGGGCTAAAAGAACGTTTTAACAAAGTCTAAACCAAAACTAAATATGAATGAAATGGAAGTTTTAACCCAGGGCTAAATCAAGAAATAAAAGGAAAACATTAAATGTAGACAAATCTAGAGTCTGCTTTGCTCTGGTTCTTTTTTCAAGGATTAAAACGAAGAATAAGTCTAATGCAGATTTATTTTCAAGGTCCATTGTGTGATCTGGACTAAACCTCAAACACAAAGTCTGACCCGATTAATAAACCTTAGCCTTCAGACTTCTTTAAGCCTCAGTTACTTAATGACATCACTCTGTAACAACAACAAGAACAGAGCCGTCGTCAGGTGTTGATTAGCTTTAATTAAAATAAAACTTAATATTTACAGACATTTTATTCAGTTTTTGTGAAATCCGTGGAAAACGATTTGAAGTCAGTGACAGAGACACAATGATCAGCAGAAATAAATAAGACTGTGTTGAACTGAACGGGTTTGTCTCTGGATTAGCTTCGACACGTTCTCCAGAAAAACAAAAGCGAGACAATGAAATGTATGTTTAAATGTAAGAGAAGACCGGACGATGTGTTCAGGGACTCCTCGGATCAGTCTGATGAAGAAGAAAGTCTCTTCTCGTTTCAGCTCGAGTCACTGCTGTCTGTCGCGTCTTTATCTTCCGACTGAAAACACAGATGTGTAAGAATGTTTACAGCAGCAGCAGACTCAGGAAAACAACAGTTTGTAACACGTTTTGTTAAAAGTACAAACACAGTACAAACCTTCTTTTTGGAAAACGGAGGATCTTTTCGGAGTTTTTCGAAGGCGACGAGGCTCTGATCAAACCAAGTCCTCGTCTGGTCTCGACTCAACTGAAAACAGGAATAAAAACTGGGTTAGTCCTGGTTTTAGTTCTGGGCTAGTCCTGGTCTAGGCCTGGTCTAGGCCTGGTCTAGTCAAAGTCTAGTTCTGGTTTAGACCTGGTAAGGTTCTTGGTTAGTCCTTTAGCATGACTTTTTATCCTTTAGTTTAGTCACGTCTATGAAGTATACAGTTATTAATGTGCTTGGTCAAGATGAAAAAGTACAAATAATATTAAAAGTACACCGTGCTCCTGGATCAGAGCCGTTTAAGCCTGAGCTCAGGCCCTGATCCAAGACTCGGTTCCTTAAAATAGACATTGGTGAGTGTTTTTTTATGCTGTGTCATGCTTCCTTTGTCAAACGTCTGAGCTGGAAAATACTGGAATTATGACTGAGAGGGGCAGACTGGAAACACAAACAGGTTTTAGCTGGATTTAAACAGGTTTTAGCTGGATTTAAACAGGTTTTAGCTGGATCTAAACAGGTTTTAGCAGGATTAGAACAGGTTTTAGCAGGATTAGAACAGGTTTTAGCAGGATTAGGACAGGTTTTAGCAGTATTAGGACAGGTTTTAGCAGGATTAGGACAGGTTTTAGCAGGATTAGGACAGGTTTTAGCAGGATTAGGACAGGTTTTAGCAGGATTAGAACAGGTTTTAGCAGCATTAGAACAGGTTTTAGCAGGATTAGGTTAGGTTAAAGACATGAGTAACTCCAGTCTTTTCTGCTACACTAGACCCTGACGGCGCTCGACACATTCCTCTGCTCTGACTCCACATGGCGCTGTGTTTTCTGTCACAAATGTATCAGAGGAAACTCAGATTTACAGGAAGGACCCGCCGTTTCTTCTGAGTTCACAGCCAGTTCAGGAAAAGGATACAGGGTTATTCAGGGAAGGGTTTGTGCCGGTTCAGGACAAACAGGAGCTCACTCAAAGTACTTTGTAACCGTGTTGTTTTCAGTAAATACTCCACTTCCTAACAAGATCTGCAGGTCCTGGGGATCTTTCAGTGAATAAGAACAGGTTTTAGTAGGTTTTGAACAGGTTTCAGTAGGATTTGAACAGGTTTCAGTAGGATTTGAACAGGTTTAGAATGTTTTTGAACAGGTTAAAGCCATCCAGTGCAGTGCTTTCTGGAAAGGCATTCATTTTTAAAAAACAAAGACATATTTAGGGTCAAGCTGGCTTCTGTTTGTCGTTGTTTTTTTTTCTGTAATGTCTGAAGGTTCTCGGTCATCCATGACATTATAAAGAAAAGGTTAAAGTAAAGGCACCTTTTTTTTCTCCTGTAACGGTCAACAGTTGTATTCCTCGGGCCTTACAGCGAGAGGAAAGCATCAACACTAACCTTTAATAAAGACGCAGCTTGTTGAGGGTAAAACATGGAGGCGCTCAGAGCCATGAGACCCACAGGAAACACAAACCTCTTCACTTTAGAGCCTGGAACACAGCACAAACTGTTAAAAACACAACTCTGGTGTTTAGAAAACAGCATCCTCTTCTTCAGGGTCACCTTTGGCCAGGTAGAGTCCCAAGAAGCCCGAGAAGCCTACCACAGCGACACTGGGATAGAAGTCTGGAGGAGGGTCACTGAGGAAACTGTACACATCTGAAACACGTACAACACACAGAAAGACCTGGTTTAGTCCTGGTTTAGTCCTGGTTAGACCTGGTTTAGACACAGTTTAGACCTGGTTTAGACCTGGTTTAGACCTGGTTTAGACCCGGTTTAGACCCGGTTTAGACCCGGTTTAGACCCGGTTTAGACCCGGTTTAAAGAGTGAAAATGTGATGAAGGGATTCCCTTCCATTAAACTTTACAAAGGGATTGGGTTTGTCTGGCCAGGCTGGTTCTGGTGCTGTACCTGTGACGGTTGTTACTGACGTGTTGATGGTCGGCTCCACTCTTTTATAAACTCGCTGTCGTCCGAGAGTCGTTCACAGAAAGAGACGAGAGCATTTTTGCGTTAGCCCCGTCTTATTTCTTTATTTAGATCCACAGAAATAAAACAAACCTCTCACCTCCACTTTCTCAAAAGCAGCCTGTCCCGTTTTCTGCAAAACAAAAAAACATATTTTTTCATGTAAATTCTAGTTTAACTGAACTGAATTTAACTGTTAAATTGTATTACATGACATAATGTAATAAAAGCACACAGACACTTTAAATATCATCACAAATGTTTGTTATATTTAGGAATGTCCTGTTAACACAAGAGTCAGCTCTACTTATTTATATCATTTGGGGGAAATGTCACTTGAAAACGCTGTCCCTTCTGGTTTTGAACCGTTCTGAGGCGTGTTTCTACTGAATAATTAACTGAGTCATGCCTCGTGCAGTAAAAAGCCTGTCTGAGCTAATCTTATTGTTCTCGTTACGTCTTTAGGGATAAAATACAGGAAGGAGGTCACAATAAAACGACAGCAGTATCGTTTCCTCTTGTGGCTCAACATCTGTTTATTCATTCATTTAAAACTCTGACCTCGAAGTCTGCCACAAACCAATCAGGAACTAACACAGGACACACCTCTCAGTTATTCCTACAATCACATCTGCAAAGAGTGCTTTTATTTTGAAAAGTGAGGCGTGAACTCAAAAAGAAACACTTCAATAATCCTCCCGAGAGTCTCAAGGGCAAGTTTACCAATTTAAATTTGTCTCATTTCCCTTTTTCTGGAGCTAAGAAAAAAAGGATAAATATATTTCTATGAAGGGTTGATATTTCTCTCTATTACTATATATTAATATAAACTTAAATATTGCAGGACATTTACAGGAACAAAAGGTTTCTATGTTAGTCCCTTCTCTGTGAGATCTGTTCTGCAGTTGCTTTTGTGAGCGCAGCCATTTTGTAAAAACAGGAAATGCTAAAAGAAACCTGTGGAGCCATTTTAAAGATTAACTTCAGACTGAAGAGAATTACAGCAGGCTCTGGAAGTATTAAAGAGGAAGTATTAAACGTTCAAACCCTGACAGAGAAACGCATGTTAGTGGCTGTTTCTCACTTGGCAGTGGTCAGTGAAAGGCTGGGCCCATTTTCTGAGAGAAGACACGCTCTGCTCCACCGGGTTAGACTCCACTTCCACAGTTTGGACGTCAGCTTCTGGACGAGTGTAAAGAGACGGCAGCTGGAACAAAGAGAACCCAACAAAAGGTCAAATAAATCCATTCAAAACCAGTTAAAGTCTAAGTTAACCCACTTTTATCCTGTCCAAACACAATTCCAATCCATACCAGAACAGGGAAAAATCAGAATAAGCACCTAAAACCTGCCCAAAGTAATTTATAATGCATTTAAACATGTTCATAACCAGGTAAAGTCCGAGTTAAACCAAACAAAATAAGATGTATTCAAGTCTGTAAAAAAATGATTGCAATCAAATACAAATCCCTCCAGACCCATATATCCAGTTCAGATCAACACAAAATAAGTTAAAGAGCAATTAAAACTAGTCCGAAAACGGGTTTATTCTGGTAAACTTAGAGTTAAACCCCTTGAGAATTCTCCAAACCATTTTTGAAATTTGATCTATAATTATTTCCACGATACGTTAAAAGATCCACAAAACATGGAAACAAAAAGCATTAATATCCAATGAGTCTTTAAACTCTGGACTGAATGTGCCGTTGGATTATAATCTGTCCAGAACAAAGTCAAGACTTGTTGAATGTTACAATAACTTTTGTTGTGTCTAATGAGATTTTAATACAAAACAAAAACCCAGCAATAATGGGATTTAAATGATTATGCAGAAATAAAATGTGCACTGTTCCTTTAAAGATACAGGTTGGATTTTATAAACCAAAATAAATAAAAACTCATGTTACCTGAGGAAAAGTATGATTTTTTTTTCACCTGCCAAAAAGTTACTGTGGCTCTGACATTGTTGCTAAGGTCGTTTCTGCTGAAAATAAGTTTAATTTGTTCTTTTCCATTTACCAGATTATAACCAGGTTAACCCACCTCCTCTAAACTCATCAGCGGCGGTGGGCTCTTCTTTTTCCCGTCAGTCGCAGCGAGCACAGAGCCGCTCATCAAAGCCACCAGCCCCGGAGCTGAGGCGCACAGCGACACCTGCAGGACACCAGTGGAACCGCACAAACAGACTCAATAAACCTGATGTTTCAGATACTACTGAATAAATATCACGGTTGTGGTATTATTTAAATAGTTACATGCGTTTCAAAAGTTTAAACAAGGATTATGAAACGTAAAACCTTATGATAATATGTCAAATAAACCCATGACATCGAGCTAACGGGCACTAACTGTAACAGCTAGCGTCATGCTAACATTAGCTTTCCACTGATTTATTAATCTTTTACAAATCTGTGGCAATAAAACACCAGGGCGAATGGTTCTCCTGTTATTATCGCTTCTATTGTGGCAGCGTTAAAGTTATTTTAAGGCAAGAAAAAGTTCATTTAATAAAGACGTGAAGGTTACCATCTTTATATATGACATTTCTCATCCGGGAACCTTTGCTTTCTACGGAAAGCCAGAAGCATGTTGTTTTAAAATAAACTTTAGGCAATAAAGTTATTATTTCAGCTGGTTACTTTTTATTTGCCAATGTTTAATACAGGACGCATTTGTAGTGTTTCTGTGGTGCTCACGATAACGTGATAAATACATAAATGTATTTATTCTTATTTCGTTTAATATCTTTCCGCATTGATTGATTGCTCTTGTCTTGCTTCTCCGCTCTTCTCTTGATTAACTCCGTCTGTGAGTGAGACAGGCTTTTATTTCCAGAGGAACGTTCAGATTTGTATAGATGAATAGATGAAGGTGTGTCAGAGTCATATTGTGTTCCTGCTCTCAGTGATGCTCCATGTGCTCCTCTGTTTTCTTCTGTTCTCTGACTTTGCTCACAGCTGATTGGTCCAGTTTGGGTTTGTCTCTGAAGCAGAATACCAAACCCTGAGTCTGATCAAACTAAAGCTGAACTGAGCTGAGCACAAACACAAACATACTTCAGAAAAATGACTTGTTTAATCATTGTTTAAAGATGAAATGGATTCAGCAACAACAGTAACAGTAACAGTCTCCAGTACAGTATGTTCAGGACAATATTATAATAAAAACACACAGACAATATTCCATAAAATCATTATATCTCTAGGTCAGTGACCTTTAAGTCCATCAGTAACTTTACATTCCTTCAGTTCTGTTCTGAGTTTTACTCATGTCTCTGAACGTTGGACTAAAGTCAGACATGAACAAAGTAAAACACATGGTTTCTCAAGGGACAAAAAACACAAATCTAATAAACTAGTGTCGTTCTAGTCTGGTCCAACAGATTATTCAGTCGATTATAGCCCATTGAGAATCATCATCATTAGCCAACAGAACCTGATTATGGTTATATCTTTAAAAAGAGCAGACTTATGACTGGGTTTTAGTCAGAAATGATGTCCTTATGTATCCAGTAGAGGGCGCTCTGGCTCCTCACAGCAGAGTGAACTAGAGCCTCATCTGTTAGAGGTTTAAGTCAGTGGTAGGTGTAAAAGTAGTTTGAGAAATAAAGACTCTAAACGTTTCAGTTCAACCCACACGAGTGTTCCTTGTTGTGTCAGTCACACTTTTCTGTTTGTGTCAGAAAACTAAAGCACTAAAACTAAAGACCTGCATCCCATCCCTCAATCCAAATATATCGGACGTACTTATTATCCACATTTTTACAAATAAAGAGGTTAATAAAGAAGCTCCAACGCTTCAATCCTAACCCATTCTTTACTGAAAGGAAAAGGGCTGCTGGCATCCCACAATGCACTGCAGCCACCAGCACATTTCTCTGTCCAATGAGTGGAAGTGACTTTGCATCAACCGTTAATTATCAGTCTGTGCATCAACCACAGTTTATCAAAGATTATCAAAGTCCTGTGTCTGTGCTTACATCCACTACAGCCTTGACTAAATCCACACGAGAGGCTGCTCTAGGTTCACAAAACTAACAGAACAAAAGAGTTCAGTTAAAACCTATGATGGTACCAACGGCGTTATCAATAAACAGTGTTACTTTTTCAGTAACAAGTAATACAACGCTGTTACCGTTATTGACAATAAAATGTGGCATGACTAATTTTTGATGATCTCTGAAGTGTTTTTTATCTGAGTAGGCTCTCTCTCAGGCGTAGGACCTGGAGCAGTGATGGTCACAAACGAGTCGGTTCAAAGAGTGTCATATTTATATATTATGAAGTTTGATTTCTCTATACTTGTATGTAATAAGTCCCGTAATCTGCATGCATTCACATTATTGTTCACTTCTGAGTGTACAGTGGCAAGGTTTTCTTAATAAAGTTGTGTTTAAAATTGATCTGATCTTCATCTAAGTCAAGGGTATTGTCTAAAAGTAATTACACAAAAAGTATTCTGATCTTTCATGTCTTTATTGACGACACTTCAACATTCAAGTGAACCCACAGTGAACTTTAGCCCATTGTTCCTGCAGAATGCTTTAGCTCTGTCTCATGTGTTTGGACCTCTTTAAGTCCGTCCACAGCACCTCTGTCGGGTGGAGGTCTGGGCTCTGATTGGGCCTCTGGCTAAAGTCAGCTGTTTGGGACTTGCTCCGGTGTTTTGGGTCGTTGTCCTGTTGCATCACCTTCTACAGTTTCAGCGGACGTACAGACATCCTCACATTATCCTGAAGAATTGTCTGATATACTTAATTAAATAGTTTGTCTAACTGTAAGTGTTTGAATTAACTTTGAAACCCTTTCCAGTTTTTTGTAACTCAACCGTTCTAGATCGAAGCTCCACTGAAAGCTCTTTTTGGCGCGGCATGGCTCACATAAGTGTGTTCTTCTTTTGCAGAGAAATCTCCCAAAGTTTGAGGGTTTTTAATTAGTATTAATTAGTATTAATTTAATTAATACTTTTTCCAAAAGCACTATGAGGTTTGTTGGTTGTTCTCAAAGGCATAAAAGATCAGATTTCTTTGTGTAATTATTTTTAGACACTTTATGTTTGTCGATACCCTTGACTCAGATAAAGATCAGATCCTATTTTAAGACAAAAAGTTTGCCTACTTTTTCTTGCCACTGTATGTTTTATATGGTTTATTATAATAATATATATATTATTATAAGTGTGGTGTGATCTCAGTTAACAATTTATTAATGTAAGAGATAACACAATAATGTCAGAGTACATGGAACAGAACAATATAAACACACGTTCAGGGAAGGTCTGGTTAAAATAAAGACACAGATACAGGCACTAGGAGGTGTCATGGCCGCTCATCAGAACACCTGAGCGACCAGCCACGCCCACGCTGCACACCTGTCGCTCATTACAAGCATATGAACAGCCCTCACACAACTCCTGTTACGAGATCGCTCGACTGATTTCAGACGAATACAACCAGTGTTACTTGTTCAGTCTTCTGTCCTCACCTCCTGTACCAGCTCTTCAGGTTCGATCAAACACACCACGTACTGCACAACTCCTGAGTCTGTTCTTGTGTTATTAAAGCTCACACAGCCCTCCAGTCTGGGGTTGTGCGTTTGGGCCCTGAGTCTGTAGTTACAGGAGGCACCTTTAACTTGGACAAAGGTTTCATTCTGAGGTCCTTGTACCTTAAGATTGGCCTTGTTATGTTTCTCGTTCATAAAGTAAACTGTCTCCTCTTTAAAAAACACATCCTCATTCCAAGTCCAGAAGATTAGATCAGATCCATTTTAATTTAAAACTGAAAGTAAAAAAACATGTCCATGTCACGTCTGACTTCAACAGAATAATTTTACAGAGACTCAGACCGGTCCGGCTTAAACTTTAGTCGTTGCACAAGAACATAACCTCACTGTGTCTGGGATGTACCTAACCCTCCTCACGATGTTTCTGAAGCCTCAGCAGTTCAGTGCTTCATCAAAACATTTAGCTTAAGTTTCAAAAGATGGTCTTATTTGAGGCTTAAACCATGAATCAATGGCTTAAGATTGTGACATTTTTGATTTCACTGAGAATCACATTTCAGTTTCATTCCTTTTGACAGATTTGTGGAGAATTATTATCACTCTTTGAACAGAAACAGTGAGAAACATTAACCTGTTGTGAACTGTTCAGAGACTTGAAGGTTTACAGAAACACGTGCACAGTGCAGACTTTTGTATTGTTAAACATTTACTGAATATATTAACAAAAAATGTACAGTTTTTGTGTGTTTTCTTTAACCTTTTATCCAGGAAAGAGTAGAACATAGAGTTTACAGTTGGGATGTCAGTAATGGGTCTAAACAATCATAAAGCAACAGAATCACAATAACGTCATCAAAAGTCAAACAGCTGCAGAGCAAAGGGTCGTTCCTTTAGAAAATATAAATAAGAAGATAAATCCATATGAAAGACTAACCCAGGACTAAATGTAGAGATGTATTTATTGATTCAGAAACACCACAGAGAATCATCCAAACAAATAAGATTCTATATTTGGTTATGTAAGAATTTAAATCAACCCCACGTACTCGTTCACGTACCCTCTCCTCTTCCCAGAAAAACAGACTAAACAGTGAAATTGTAAAACATAAAAGTCATCTCAGTCACTGTACTTGTATTTATTCCATACATGTACAGAAACACCTGAGGCTCAGCTGCACAAACACACTCCGCCGCAGACGGCTTTTACACAGGCCCTGACCTTTGAACCTGAAGCACTGTCGGACAGGATGTTCTTCATACTTCGAGTTTAGGCTGGTTTAACTGAATGGAAGACTAGGGTCAGCAGTAAACGTAAAGGACAGTTTTCATCTAAAGCAGCACGAGACAAACCCACAGTCTTTCACAATGGAGCCTTCCTTTGTTTGTAGGAGCCCCAGTAAAGCTCCGATGTACCTTTTAAAAAAATATTATTTTTTAATAAAACAGAAATATTTCTGCTCTCAAGGTCAGGTCAGGTTTATTCAGCAGTTTGTTCTTTTTTTGGCAGCAGCTGGATGTTTGCAGCAGCGACATTATCACCGTTTCCCTGAAGAACAAGAGAAATATGAGCTCCGTTCAGCAGCAGTACATTAAACTGTCTTTGAACGATTGTTCCATGAAGCACTGAGATCAAACCTGTGAGAGTTCAGAGAGCTGCTGGTTTCCTCGAGGACTTTCTTCTGGAGTGATCGATTTTCTAAGTTAAAGACACAGAACAAGTTGGAAATGTGGGTTCTTTTTGTCCTGGATCATTCTGTAAAACGTGTCCAGGGAACACAGAGGAACACAATGATCACATTCAAACATTTTTCTCGTTTCCACTGGAGCAGAAGGAGACTGCTCAGGGGCTTAATGAGCTGGACCGAGCTAACATGAAGCTAAAGGACGAATGAGACGCCTCCTTCAGACGGTGAAGGTGATTATTGTGCTGATATTGAAACTGGGGTTATTCGAACATGGGACAGAGACCCGGGCAGGTCAGTAGGCCTTGAAGGATCAGCTCCAGGTGAAAACAGGGAGGTTTAGTTCCTCATCTTCAGGTCACGTGTTTGAATCTCAGTGGATTTGTGAAAAGGGCTTGTTTTTCCAATAAACACTTTTCAAAAGAGGACCTAAAGATCCTGTTAGCAACAACTGTTTCTGGTTTTAAACACGGGTCAAACAGGACTGAACTGAACCTGAGCCGTCCCGTTCTGCTCCAATAGAAACACGTGAAGTCCTGCTGGAATTATGTTTGCAAATAAAGACTGAACCAGGATTAGGTCTGGGATGTTTTATGAATTTACTAAAGAAACGAAAAGAAAAAAATGAATAATAGTCCATTCTTAAAATAATAAATGCACTCACGTGTTTGGAGCAGCTGAGCTGGTTTGTCGTGAACCTGGATTTGAAGCAGAAACACATTATTACCATTAATCTCATAAAGTGATCAGAGTCACTTCACCTTTGACCTACCTTTGTACTTCTTCTTTAGAACCACTTCAACTATTCCTGCAACTATTACTGCTGCTGCTATTACTGCTGCTGCTATTACTCCAGCAATAATCCACACTGTGTTATTCTCTGAAACACAAAACGAGACTTGAGTTATGGCACAGCACTCACAATATCACCGGCTCATTTTACTCTCTCATAGATCAAGACGACACTCAAACAGCCCATAAACAAGGACTGGGACCAGAGACAAAACAAGTTCTATGATCAAACCTGCTTCTGTCCTCCTTTTAGGTTCTTCTCGCTCCAGAAGGACTTTCTTCAGAAGGACTCTCTCCAGAAGAACACGACTGATGAGAGTGTCTCTGTCAGAGCTGAGGACACAGCTGTAGACTCCCTGATGACCTGAGTCCAGGTTCTTTAAAGTCAGGCCGGACTCTGAGACCTCCTCCACAAACTGTCTCCAGGATTCATTATAAACTCTGTTGGTCCCAGTCTGGGTTAATATGGTCTGAGTCTGGTTGAATTTCCAGATGAGGCTCTTTATTGGAGCGTTTGAATCAGAACAATGGAGTTTGGTGTTTGGACCTGTGCTGTTGATCGGAGCTGAAGAAAGAGATCAGATTTGTTAAATGTCATTGCAGCAAATTTAAAAATGGAGAGGTATGTTTTTTTTGCTCACAAGAAAAAAGAAAACATTTAGTTAATTTATAGGACAACAATATGGATTTTTTTTTTTATAATTTTTTGCCTACAGGAAGACTTTTTAAATATATAAACTTCTGTAGCAGCCTCACACGAGTTCTCTCCAGGGTGTCTTCTGAAATTCAGTTTACACGTTTCATATTTGGGAAAAAATAAGTTTAATGTCTGTTTAAAGGTAGCCTGGTACACCAGACCGTTTTCTTTTAATAAAAGGAGGAAGTGTTTTTGTGGACGGACCAATCACAAGCCGTTTTACTTCAGGAGGGTGTGGTTTACTGTCCACGTCAGACACAAGTAACTCGACCCGCACGGCTAAACATTCAACATGGAGGACGCTGCTACCGAGAGGCCCTTTCTGCTCTGAAGTATAAAAACCATGAAACCTGGTGTCCGCTCTGGACATGTTAACTAGTGGCACAATAGTTAATTCTCTGCTTGATGAACATTCCTCTTGTGAACCCTGTCCTTGAAATCAAGCTACAGGACCAGACTAACTTCTTTCAACAGGAAACGTGTTTAAAGTCCTTCATGAGGCTTATTTATGACTGTTGTTTTTCTTATTTTCTGTGGCAGCAATAAAATAAGATGAGGTTCAACCCAGTTTATCTCAGGACAAGGGGACGTCAGTGTCGTACTCACGCAGCAGCCTGTAGGTGGCGCTGCTCCAGCTGTGCTCAGTGCTGATGTTACAGCTGTGTTCCTCTGGAGGCTTGTGTGAAAGTGTGACAGAGCTGAAGATGGAGTAAAGACCCTTCTCTGAGACACTGACTGATGTTTTTGGTTCAGTTTTGTTCGATGAAGACCAGGTTAACTCAGGTTTTAGGTAAAGGTCTTCAGAGCGACACTTCAGCTCATCTCCTCTCGGCTCCAGGTCGACTGCCCTCACTGGAGCTGGAGGAGCAAATGGAGTGAGATTAGACTGTGGTAATAATTCAAAAACTTTAGACTCAGTTGCTCAAACCAGATTTAAATATTAATCTGGTTTAATCCACGGTTTAACCACAAACCAAGATTTTAACCTGGTTTAAATTAAACTCAGATTATCTTTAATCCTGTCCCATCAAAACCCTAAACCACACTGATCTTTGTTCAGTTTAAAGCACAAATGTCAAACATGTGGCCCAGGGCCCAGAACCGGCCCGGCAGAGGGTACAATCCGGCCCCTGAGGTGAATTTAAAAAGGGCCAAAATTTTGTTAAATTAAAGTTAAATGAAAACCACTGCTATTTATGTGAAAGTAGGAGACACAACACTGAGACCCACAACTGAAAAGCAGAGGGCAGAGATGGAAATATTTTGCAGTTAAAACACCCTTCTGTGGCCCCTGATTATCCAAAAAGTCTGTGATGAGTGTCGTCCAACACTTTTTTCAGAGGACAATAGAAAACTGTGTTTGGTGTGAAATGAACTGTTATTAGGTCTGAGGAAACACCGTTCTGTTTTTACCTACAGAGCTCAGTGATGAACCAAAGTTAGCTCTGGTACAGCTGCAAAATAGCATTAGCATCAAAGCCATAGCATTAGCATCAAAGCCATAGCATTAGCATCAAAGCCCTATTGCTAGAGTAAGTTGGTGAAATTGTTTAGCTGAAGGTTTTTGCAAACATTAGCCCCTTTTTCAGTTGTGATTATTGAAACACTGACATTATAATTCTTTCACTAAAACAAAGGGAAAAACTAAAACCAGTTTCTTATTTAGGTAACACTCTTCTCCTCTAAATGAAAACATGAAGCCTGAAATTCTTTACAACAATTATTATTACAAGTATATTTTAGCCCGACTTGAGAGAGTTTCCATTACGTGCCAATTTCCCCCCAGTTCTCCATAATAGATGTTTGATGACTGAATCACGGCAGTGAAATGTGAAAACTCTGGTTCTCGATGCAGGCGTGTTGACATAGATAACTTATTTTGCTCCAGGAAAAGAAAAAACCTGTTCTAGTTAACGTAAATAACATTAATTCTCCACACGTTTGTAAGAATCACGTTAAAGGTAAGGTACACAAACAGAGCACAATATAAAACCAATCTGTTGGTCACAGGCTCGAGCTACACCCATCCTGACCAACACTAAATCAGAGTTAGAGTCAGTTATAAAATACATAAACCGACTGTAGCTGTGAAAGACTGGACTTTTAAAAACCGTGTGAGTTCTGTCTTGTGTTTCTCTCACCGTGCACTCTCAGGTTAATAAAACTCTCTTTGCTGTCACTGTCGGTTGTGCTGGTGTAACACCTGTAGGTGCCTTCATCCTGGACCTTCACGTCTCTGAGCAGCAGTGAGGCGTTTCCTCTGGAGATCTGATCCACAAACAGAGAGGTCCGGTCTTTAAAGTCCTGGTTCTGGAATAAAAGCTGGTCCCGACTGTGGAAGTAGATGTGAACTGGAACATCTACTGGAGTCTTTAACCAGTGAATAACAGGGTCAGAGCCGCTCTGAAAGCTGCAGGGCAGGACACAGCTCTCGTTGAAAACACAGGACACTTGAGTCTCTGAGAAACAAGACAGAGACATGTTCAGGACAAAAGGAGACAGAGACATGTTCGGGACAAAAGGAGACAGAGACATGTTCGGGACAAAAGGAGACAGAGACGTGTTCGGGACAAAAGGAGACAGAGACGTGTTCGGGACAAAAGGAGACAGAGACGTGTTCGGGACAAAAGGAGACAGAGACGTGTTCGGGACAAAAGGAGACAGAGACGTGTTCGGGACAAAAGGAGACAGAGACGTGTTCGGGACAAAAGGAGACAGAGACGTGTTCGGGACAAAAGGAGACAGAGACGTGTTCGGGACAAAAGGAGACAGAGTGTTCAGGACAAAAGGAGACAGAGACGTGTTCGGGACAAAAGGAGACAGAGAGTTCGGGACAAAAGGAGACAGAGAGTTCGGGACAAAAGGAGACAGAGACATGTTCGGGACAAAAGGAGACAGAGACATGTTCGGGACAAAAGGAGACAGAGACATGTTCGGGACAAAAGGAGACAGAGACATGTTCAGGACAAAAGGAGACAGAGACATGTTCAGGACAAAACGACACAGAGACATGTTCGGGACAAAAGGAGACAGAGACATGTTCGGGACAAAAGGAGACAGAGACATGTTCGGGACAAAAGGAGACAGAGACGTGTTCAGGACAAAAGGAGACAGAGACGTGTTCAGGACAAAAGGAGACAGAGACGTGTTCAGGACAAAACGACACAGAGACATGTTCAGGACAAAAGGAGACAGAGACATGTTCAGGACAAAAGGAGACAGAGACGTGTTCAGGACAAAACGACACAGAGACATGTTCGGGACAAAAGGAGACAGAGACGTGTTCAGGACAAAAGGAGACAGAGACGTGTTCAGGACAAAAGGAGACAGAGACGTGTTCAGGACAAAAGGAGACAGAGACGTGTTCAGGACAAAAGGAGACAGAGACGTGTTCAGGACAAAAGGAGAGAGAGACGTGTTCAGGACAAAAGGAGACAGAGACATGTTCAGGACAAAAGGAGACAGACATGTTCAGGAGAAAAGGAGACAGAGACATGTTCAGGACAAAAGGAGACAGAGACGTGTTCAGGACAAAAGGAGACAGAGACGTGTTCAGGACAAAAGGAGACAGAGACGTGTTCAGGACAAAAGGAGACAGAGACGTGTTCAGGACAAAAGGAGACAGAGACATGTTCAGGACAAAAGGAGACAGACATGTTCAGGACAAAAGGAGACAGAGACATGTTCAGGACAAAAGGAGACAGAGACATGTTCAGGACAAAAGGAGACAGACATGTTCAGGACAAAAGGAGACAGAGACGTGTTCAGGACAAAAGGAGACAGAGACATGTTCAGGACAAAAGGAGACAGACATGTTCAGGACAAAAGGAGACAGAGACGTGTTCAGGACAAAAGGAGACAGAGACGTGTTCAGGACAAAAGGAGACAGACATGTTCAGGACAAAAGGAGACAGAGACGTGTTCAGGACAAAAGGAGACAGAGACATGTTCAGGACAAAAGGAGACAGAGACATGTTCAGGACAAAAGGAGACAGACATGTTCAGGACAAAAGGAGACAGAGACGTGTTCAGGACAAAAGGAGACAGAGACGTGTTCAGGACAAAAGGAGACAGAGACGTGTTCAGGACAAAAGGAGACAGAGACGTGTTCAGGACAAAAGGAGACAGAGACATGTTCAGGACAAAAGGAGACAGAGACATGTTCAGGAGAAAAGGAGACAGAGACGTGTTCAGGACAAAAGGAGACAGAGACGTGTTCAGGACAAAAGGAGACAGAGACGTGTTCAGGACAAAAGGAGACAGAGACGTGTTCAGGACAAAAGGAGACAGAGACGTGTTCAGGACAAAAGGAGACAGAGACGTGTTCAGGACAAAAGGAGACAGAGACATGTTCAGGACAAAAGGAGACAGACATGTTCAGGAGAAAAGGAGACAGACATGTTCAGGACAAAAGGAGACAGAGACGTGTTCAGGACAAAAGGAGACAGAGACGTGTTCAGGACAAAAGGAGACAGAGACGTGTTCGGGACAAAAGGAGACAGAGACGTGTTCGGGACAAAACGACACAGAGACATGTTCGGGACAAAAGGAGACAGAGACATGTTCGGGACAAAAGGAGACAGAGACGTGTTCAGGACAAAACGACACAGAGACATGTTCGGGACAAAAGGAGACAGAGACATGTTCAGGACAAAAGGAGACAGAGACGTGTTCAGGACAAAAGGAGACAGAGACATGTTCAGGACAAAAGGAGACAGAGACATGTTCAGGACAAAAGGAGACAGAGACATGTTCAGGACAAAAGGAGACAGACATGTTCAGGACAAAAGGAGACAGAGACATGTTCAGGACAAAAGGAGACAGAGACACAGTTGTGTTTTATGCATCATCAGGAATTAAAACTGAACAGATTGTTAACAATGGACTGTGGACTAAAATAAAGCATTTGGGTTAATAAAGGGGTGCAGTGGCTCAGTGGTAGAGCAATTGTCCTTCAACTGAATGGTTGTCGGTTTGATTCCCGCTCTCCCTACAGTTCATACTGTTGTTGTGTCCTTGGGCAAGACACTTAACTCCCCTTGCCTCCAGTGGTGTTCAGCTGTGACACTGGTGAATAGAAGCTCAATGTAAGTTGCTTTGGATAAAAGCGTCTGATAAATGAATAAATGTAAAAGTAAAGTGGGAGCTTCTATGTGAAAACTAATGAAAAGTTTCTAAAGTGCAATAAAAATACAAACCCAATTCCAAAAAGTTGGGACTCTGTACAAATTGTGAATAAAAACAGAATGCAAAGATGTGGAAGTTTCAAATTGTAGATGACATACCAAATGTTGAAAGTGAGAAAATGCATAATATTAAGGAAAAATAAAAATAAAATTTGTCCATGTTCACCTCTGTGTGGCCCCTCTTCTTTTTATAAGAGTCTGAGACGTCTGGGACAGTCTGCAAACGTCTGGGACTGAGGAGAAGAGCTGCTCAAGTTCAGGAAAGTTGTCCCATTCTTGTCTAATGCAGACTTCTATTTGCTCAACTGTCTGAGGTCTTCTTTAACACATCTTCCTCTTTATGATGCTCCAGATGTTTTCTGTGGGTGAAAGATCTCATGTCAGAACCGGATCCTTCTTCTGTGCAGCCATGATGTTGTAACTGATGCAGGATGTGATCATTGTCCTGTTGGAAAAGGTCTGCCCTGAAAGAGACGACGTCTGGATGGATCATATGTTGTTCTAGAACTTGGATAAACCTTTTATCTTTGATGGAGTCTTTCCAGATGTGTAAGCTGCCCCTGCCACACACACTCCTGCCCCCCTCCCATCAGAGAGGCTTCTGAACTGAGCTCAGAACAACTTGGGTTGTCCTTGTCCTCTTTAGTCCAGATGACATGACGTAACAGTTTTCCAAAAAGAACTTCACATTTTGATTTGTCGCAGAACAGTTTTCCACTTTGTCAAATCCATTTTAAATGAGCCTTGGCTCCAGAGAAAACACCTGAGCTTCTGGATCAGGTTTAGATATGGCTTCTTTTTTGACCTTTAGAGTTTTAACTGCAACGGTGAATGGCCCGGTGGATTAAGTTTTCTGGAAGTATTCCCATGTTGGGATTGAGTCCTGTTGTGATTTCCATTACAGTACATTCCTGTTTGTGATGCAGTGTCGTCTAAGAGCATCCAGTCTGGTTTTCAGCCTTGACCCTTACGCGCAGAGATTGTTCCAGATTCTCTGAATCTTTGGATGATTTTATGCTCTGTAGATGATAGAAAAACTCCTTTCTGATATTGCTCCACTATTTCTTGCTGTAACATTGAGGGTCACTGTCGCTCTGAGAGGCTCTTTTTATACCAAGCATGTTGCCAGTCGACCTGATACGTTTTAAATTTGTCCTTATATGTTCCTTATTTGTACATTTAACTTTTTCGGCCTCTTATTTCCACCTGTCCCAACTTTTTTGGAATGTGTAGCTCTCTTAAAATCTAAAATGAGCCAATATTTGGTCTTACATTTAAAATGTCTCATTTTCAACATTTGATGTGTCATCTATGTTGTATTTAGAATAAAATATTGAAATTTAAAACTTCTACACCATTGCATTCTTTTTTTATTCTCAATTTGTACAGTGTCCCAACTTTTTAGAAATCGCGTTTGTAAATGCATACAATGGTTTCAGCTTTGTGCAGCTGTGTGTTCTTCTGCTTTTTGCATCGTCTCATATTTGTTCTATTCAAACGTGCTTAAGAAATAAACCTGCCCTACAACAATAACTCAGACACAAACTCATTCAAAGTATTTGAACAAATGAATACGAAGTTGAGACTGGGTTCTTCAGTCACTGCTCTTTATCAGAAAAGCTCTCTGAAGGCAGCACAGTTGTACAAAGCTCATGGGTCTCAAGAATGTGTGTGCCAGTCCTTTTACCACAAACTTCATTTTTGGAATCCCATAAAGACTCAAGTTCCAAAAGGTCCTTAAAGTGGTCCAGGAGACTTTTTTGTTCCTTGCGTTGTATAAATGAAGTGTGTGTTGTGTGGCTGCTCTGTAGTGGACACACTGTAAACCATTCTAGTATTTCTTTATGGTCAGGCTTTATTTTGATAAAGTAAGTATAAGGCTGTACCTGCCCCAGGCCCAACTGAGAATGAGAATATTAACAATATTTTCATCAGAAATTAAAAATGGTTCAAGCAAAGGCTTCTGGATGAGCTCAGCTCTTTTACAGTTGATCTCAGAATTATTAAAGTCTCTTGGAATTAGAGACAAAACGTCTTCACCTTGATGCTTTTGCTTTTGCTTTAACCTTTTCTTCTACATGCCCTGGATGAATGAGAACCTTCACAGACACATCAGACGTTAGTCTCTTGTGAGCAGTGGACAAAAGGACAGAGTTAAAACAGAATACACTCATCTGTTTTATTTCTGTTTGTAAATGAGATTGATTTATTTTTTCTTGTTCTTCATCAGACAGAGGTTCTGTGGCCCATAGGTTGGTTAAAAAGTAATTTTTAAAACATTTATCTGCTATTATACTAAAATATAATTAAACAGTCCCAAATACATTTCAGTCAAAGTCATTTAGTTCAAAAGTTGATTTGATTGATATAACTATGACTCTTCTGCAGCGTTCAGCCTTTAGCTCCACAGCCAGAATCACAAAAATATTTGTATTAGTAAGTATTCTATTAATATTTGTGGATCGCAGCTGTAATATTCAGCAGAGTTCAGGGAGAAATAGACCTATATTTATTGTGTAAGTCAGTCACTGTGCAAAACCAGATCTACAGAAACAAAAAGATGAAAAGATAAGTTTCTGTGTCGGTCTCGTTGTTTACTGTAAAATCCACTTAATCTCAACAAAAGTTCACAAATAGACATTTTACACCTGGTTTATGTTGGACATGTTTATCAGAAATAAACATGTCACGGATCAGTTTTACATCACCTCCACTGACCTGCACTCAAACTCTTCTAAAATAAAGAACCTTACCTTTCCCTTCGGTTAAAGAAGACAAAAGTTTTAGGACGAATAATACCACAGCTGCTCGACGGAACACCATTATTTCCTTTGAATGAAAAAACTAATAGAAAAACTAATGAAGAGGCACAAACACAGGCAGATGTCAGAATGATGAGCTGGAATAATGAGGTATGTACGACAGACAGCTGTGGTATTTACACTGATGCAGAGATAGGAGGAGCGTAACAGAACTATAAAGTTAAAGAGCTGTCAGGTCGATAATTATTACAGCGAGGAACTACAGTCGTGACATGTTTATTCACGTTATGTAAAGCCCTAGAGCCACACTTTTGTGAATGAAAGTCAGTCTACAGCTTCAGACACTGCAGGTACTCATACTCGTACTCATAATCATACTCATACCTATACTCATACTCATCCTCACAATCATACTCATACCTATACTCGTCCTCATCCTCATACTCGTACTCATAATCATACTCATACTCATACCTATACTCATAATCATACTCATACCTATACTCATCCTCATCCTCATACTCGTACTCATAATCATACTCATACTCATACTCATACCTATACTCATAATCATACTCATACCTATACTCATACTCATCCTCACAATCATACTCATACCTATACTCATCCTCATCCTCATACTCGTACTCATAATCATACTCATACTCATACTCATGCTCATACCTATACTCATACTCATACTCATACTCATACTCTACTCATACTTATACTTATACTCATACTCATACTCTACTCATACTCATACTCATACTCTACTTATACTTATACTTATACTTATACTCATACTCATACTCATCCTTATACTCATACTCATACTCTACTCATACTTATACTCTACTCATACTTATACTTATTCTCATACTCTACTTATACTTATACTCATATTCATACTTATACTTATACTCATACTCTACTCATACTCATACTCTACTCATACTTATACTCATACTCATACTCATACTCATACTCATACTCATCCTTATACTCATACTCCCACAGACAATACCATATACAATACAATATAACAACAGATGTTTTCAATTCATTAGATTTCTGTTTTGAGAGATGTACAATATTCTGAAAATACAAAACAAACTAAAATAATTGTAAATTCAATTATAATGCCGAATAAAAATGACGTGATTTTTCCCATTATCAGCTGATAGTTGATTATTCCGAGAACTATCTTGATCCCTCTAAATTACACACAGAAAGATCAAACAAATAGTATTTCCTAAAATCGTTGACCACAAGGGGGCAGTCTTTGTATATTTGTCTCAGAGCAGTGTCTGATATTCTGGAGGACTTTAGAACCTCGTAAATAAAACTGAAGCCTTTCATTAGAGAATTTAAATTGAACTTTTATAAACTAATATATCAAAATAATGGCCCTGAGGTCACATGACCCAGGCCCCCTGAGGGTCACAGGTGTCCCAGGAAACACAATCCACTCCAGGACTCTGCCCAACCCCCCCAGAGCGTGGGTCTTTTCTGCTGCGGTTTCTGCTGCAGAAATTTAGATTTAATATCTTTAACTATATGTCCTTAGCCTGAGTTGGACCTGTCTATTCATCAGGTCAGCACACTCTGTGAGAGACAGAAGTCTTCCTTCAGCACAAGACTGCAGCCTGTTTAGTCTAATAACCCCCATGGTCTGATCCTTGACGTAAAGAACTATGACTCTACAATCGAGACAGAGACTTTCTATGAAAGCAACAGTTAGATACCAGAGCGTAAAGTCAATAGAAAACAAAATACTTAATTAAAACACCCATAGAGTAAATACTTTGATCCAACGTCTCTTATCTGTGTACATGCTTTTGTGTCACAGAGGTTTTGTAAAGCCTACCGGTTACACAGGTCTGATCAGCCGTCACTCTCTGTGATTGAAGCTGGGGTTCGAGCGCAGGCCGCTCCTGACGCTGCGTTTAGGGTCAGCTGTTCAAAAGTGTTCTTCTCAGAGCCAGGATGGCAGAGAAAACTATTCTGTTTCTCCTGAGCTTGTTCTCCATTTTATGTGTTTGCACCGGTGAAGGTAAGTCCTCATCACATGATACCACAGCTTTATGTCTTTTATTTCTTTAATTTATGATTCATATTAAGAAACACACAATGCATCTGAACATGTTTGATTAAGTTAAATCTCTTCAGGTAAAGTATATTTGTATAAGTGCTGAGGTCTACTGCTGCTCATGAAGACTCTTTAGGTTTATTAAATATTTAGACTGCCATAATCATGTTCAGGAAACACGATGTGAATGATTTTTACTGCTCTACACAACAGTAGTGGACGTCTCTGTCTTGTGTCTCAGATGTTGAAGTGTCCTGTGTTTTCAACGAGAGCTGTGTCCTGCCCTGCAGCTTTCAGAGCGGCTCCAACCCTGTCATTTCCTGGTTAAAGACTCCAGGAGATGTTATAGTTCACAGCTACTACCACAGTCAGAACCAGGTCTCATTCCAGAACCAGGACTTTAAAGACCGGACCTCTCTGTTTGAGGATCAGATTTCCAGAGGAAACGCCTCACTGCTGCTCAGAGACGTGAAGCTCCAGGATGAAGGCACCTACAAGTGTTTCATCAGCACAATCACCAGCAGCAGGAAGTCTACAGTACATCCTGGTACTTTGGCATGAAATCCAGCCCCTCCTCTTTAAGTGGCATCTGTGTAATGTCCAGTTAATACGTTTCCACACATCCTTCAGATCATTGCATCATTTGTGAATCTTGAGGTAGGTCAGTGTTGTGTTTCATGAGCCCCGTCCTAAAGCTGGAGCTGTTACACCAGTGACGGGTTTAGACAAGTGCTCTGATGAAGCAGGAGCATGGACCCCTCAGACTGATCCTGCTCTGACTCAAAACACCAAATGAACACCAAAATATTTATTTTAGTGAACATAGATGAAGTGGACCTGGAGGAGGTGGGCTCTGACCTGGTCTGCAGATCTGAAGAGATCTACCCTGAACCTGACGTGAGCTGGTGTTTTTCTGCTGGAACTAAACCCAAAACATCAGTCAGTGTCTCAGAGAAGGGTCTTTACTCCATCTTCAGCTCTGTCACACTTTCACACAAGCCTCCAGAGGAACACAGCTGTAACATCAGCACTGAGCACAGCTGGAGCAGCGCCACCTACAGGCTGCAGCGTGAGTACTTTGCAAATACAGCATATCAAATAAATAATTGCAACTGGCTCTAAGCAAAAATAAAACCTGGAATCAGCTAAAACTAACCTACAGTAAAAACGTGTGATAAAAAATAAATGAATAAGTAATAATAAAAGACCGACACTAAGAACAGAATGTGCAGGAAAATAAAATCAAGTAAATCATCGAGCCTCTTTATTAAGCAGAGTAATAGATGTAGGAATAAAAGAGAGCTTCAGTCGGTTAGTCTTCCATCTGTAAGCTCTGTTCCTTCTGCCTGAGGGAAGAAGCTCATACTCTGTAAATAAAATGTGAGAGGGATCGTTAAGGATCTCGTGAGTCAGTCTGGACACAGTGCCTTCACAGATGAACTGCAGAGAAGGTACGTCTTTTTGTCCAACACTTTCATCACTGTTTTTATGAAGTTTTAAAGTTTGGATTTGTGTTGGACTGAGATAACACCAAACCATGCAGCCATTCCGTATCTGATGATGCTTTCTAGAAAAAAAGAGTCACATGACAGCCCTGCTCACACAGAACAGCAGAGGAAGTGCACAAAAAGTCCACATGTTCATTCATTTTCAGGTTACAGCAGAAAACCAAGATATTTGAAAGTGCTGACCTGCTCAATCACACCGTCACTGATATAAGGAGCTCTCACTGCTCTTGGGTGCTTCTGCATCCGTTTGAGTCCAGTGTAAATAAGAAAGGTAAACTCACACAACCCTGAGGAACACCTGTGTTAGAGTATTTGATCGAAGAGAGGACACACATTTAAGTGTCCTGGTGGAGCAGGTTTATGGTTTAATAAACATTTAGAGACTTTACAATGATTAAAATGTCTTTTACAATGAGCTTTTAAATTTCAAGCAGGAGATTAACCAGCTTTAAGATGTTTTAAAAAAGACCCCTCTCTGACACTGGACCCACCTGTTCACCTCTGACCCCTACAAGTGTGAGCTCTGAGCGGCTGACACATGCACCACTTTAGTATGTTTTAATATTTATTTAAACAAACACAAGTCGAACATAAGACTTGCTGTGTAGCTACTACTGTGTAAGACAGCTGTTTTAAACAACTTTAAATGAGTATTATTTAAAAAGTTAATTGAATTTTTAATTTGGTTTCACTGTGTTTTACTGCTTTTTATTTCCTCTACACAAGAGTTCAGACGAGGGACAGAGACATCAAATGTTGACCAAATACTTGGCCCCTCTGTTGAAGAACACGACCCCATCATGACCCCTCCCCTAAATACATCCTAACTCCGCCCCTGCCCCTTCAACAGGAAGTTAATTAGTCCGTCTGAATCCGTTTGACACACAGTGGCTAGAGGCTTCTTTTATTTTGTGCCATAAAAAAAAACTTTGACTTAACTCATTATGGACTGTGTTAATCATAATTGTGTTTGTTGTTTTAGCTCGGATAAGAGTTTTAAATAATGAAGTGACCATCCGCTGCTCTGCCTCTAAGTCTCCAATAAAGAGCCTCATCTGGAAATTCAACCTGAAAGAGCTCATCCTAAAGTGGACTGGAGCTGAAGTGGTCTATAATGAATCCTGGAGACAGTTTGTGGACAGTGTCTCTGAGTCCGGTCGACTCTTTATATTTGGTCTGAGCTCAGGTCATCAGGGAGTCTACAGCTGTGTCCTCAGCTCTGACAGAGACACTCTCATCAGCAGAACACGGCTGGAGGAAGGATTCAAGAAAGAAACATGTGGTAAAGTCAGTCTGAGAGCAATTCCAAACCATCACTGAACAGATGAACATCTTTCTTTCTCTGTTTTCTTACAGAGCTGTTGGCCGATGCCTTGCTACTTATCGTTCCAGCACTTGTTAGTTTTTTGATTTTGTCTTCATTTGCTGCATACCACTGGAAAATGTGGCTTAAAAATGTCATTTTAAAACTTAATAAAAAACACAGAAATGACAAAAACACTAACAGAATCTTTTTTAAAATAGTTTTTAGAAATGACTCAAAGGATTCTCTAAAGATCCAAACTTAAGAAGAGCTTCCTCTGACGTCAAACAATCCAGAAACAAAAGGATCCTCAAACGAGCGACGCCTCGAGGAAGACAGTCAAGACTGAAATCTAACTGTTCATGCTTCTAATCAGAGCCTGCTAACACTTCTCTATAAGAACCATACAGCTACACCTCAGGCTTTGTTTTACAGGAGAGTTCAAACACATGTCGTCTTTATTTATCAGGAGTCTTTAGTGATGCTTGTTACTAAACCTGTCTAGACTCTGTCTCTGGACTGTTTCTGCTGAGCTCAGTCAGGCCTTTGTCTTTTAACCACGATGTCTCTCCCCCTCTTACCATTGAAGGATCTTGGATCATTATTTTTTTTGTAAATAGCCTGTCGTCCTTTGGGCTGTTTCTGTGACAAAAGCTCTCGTTGTAAATGTATCTCTCAAAGATTGAACGCTCTTGCTTTAATAACAACACCACCACAAGAGGGCAGTCTTTGTATATTTGTCTCAGAGCAGGGTCTGACCTTTAGGACCTCGAACAACTTTAATTTAGGTCACGTGACACACAGAGAGCCACAGAGAGAGCAGGAGGGGCTAAGATAAGAGTTCTACCTATTCTATTATTATCTCTTTTGATCGTTCCTTTTAGCAGAAAAACAGCTTCAAAAACAGCTTTTGAACACATTTAAAAAAACTTTCACTGAAACGGTCCAGGGACTGATGGGGCCATGGTTTTGACAGAGGGCCCGAGGATTTGGTCAACATTTGATGCACATTTCTACATTTCCTAGTCCTTCGTCTGAACTCTTGTGTAGATGAAATAAAAAGCAGTAAAACACAGAGAAACGTTTTAATATTTGTAAATGAACCATTATTGAGTGTTTTTAGACAGACAGCGGAAGACTGGACTGTACCACTGAGAGAAAAGAGGGGGAGGGCCTTTCCAAACTTAAAATACAGATTAATAATCTTCGAGAAGGTGTATTTTCTATTGAACAGAGGTTTATATATATAAAATATCATTATAAAAAATAAAAAGCACATCTCTTGAGAAGGACGTCCTGGCTCCTCTGTGGCTCCTCTGTGGGCGGGACTAAGACGCGAGGAAAGGAAGGAAGTGAAGGAATCGAGTTCCTCTTTGACCAACGCCTCAGGTCCTGAACTTAGGCTCGAGATTTAACAAGAGGACTTTATAAAAACCACTCGAACAAAGGAAATGTGTGCTGATAATATCTTCCTGGGGTTCTTCTCTCTCTCGGTGATTGTGTTGTGTTCCGCTGAAGGTGAGTCTGAGACGAGGATGAAACCGAAAGTAAAAACATGTCCGCCATTTTATCTTCAGTTATTAAGTTAAACTATTGTGTTTTATCAGAATTAAACTAAAGTCGTCCCTGTTTGAGTGATTTCAGGTAGAATAATGAAAGTGAGAGGTTCTCTGTAAAAGTGGAACTAAATAATGATATAAAGTTGAACAGAGTCCATCGTGTTCAGTTCCGTTAGATTCTGGTCCATGTTGGAGACAAGTCTTCAGAGACACTCTCCAGCTCTTTATTCTACATTTAACACTAGGTCTGTGAGTTACTCTGACACTTGTGAAAAGAGTTAGAAATGACCTCAAATATATCTTTATCTTCTCATATTTCTAAAACCAACCTTTGTTTTTGGTTCTAATGTTCATATTCAGCCTCTAAACATGTATTTATCAGTCCAAGTGCTGCCTGTCCCAGTAACTATACAACTGTTAATGACATTAATGAGGCTTTCTCATTAGTTCAGATTTCACTGTTGTTTCTTCCTTTTTCTGAATTTGAGCGAAAATGTCTCATTTTCTCGTTTCTCAGAGACTCAAGTGTCCTGTGTTTTCAACGAGAGCTGTGTCCTGCCCTGCAGCGTTCAGAGCGGATCTGACCCTGTTATTCACTGGTTAAAGACTCCAGGAGATGTTCCAGTTCACAGCTACTACAACGGTCAGAACCAGGTCTCATTCCAGAACCAGGACTTTAAAGGCCGGACCTCTCTGTTTGTGGATCAGATCTCCAGAGGAAACGCCTCACTGCTGCTCAGAGACGTGAAGGTCCAGGATGAAGGCAGATACAAGTGTTCCACCAGCACAGCTCACAGTGAACCCAAAGAGTCCTTTATCGATCTGAGAGTGAGAGGTGAGAAAAATACTATATTTTAAATGTTTCTTCTGATGGAGCTGAGTCTCGTTGCTTTTAACTGAAGTCTTTTGTTGCAGCTTCTGTTAGTTTTGTGAACATAGAGCAGAGAGGAGATGAACTGATCTGCAGCTCCAAAGATATTTACCCAAAACCTGATGTGAGCTGGTCTCTGAGGCCTCCACCTCCTGATGTTGAGCCCAAAACATCAGTCAGTGTCTCAGAGAAGGGTCTTTACTCCATCTTCAGCTCTGTCACACTTTCACACAAGCCTCCAGAGGAACACAGCTGTAACATCAGCACTGAGCACAGCTGGAGCAGCGCCACCTACAGGCTGCAGCGTGAGTACTACCTTTAGTTCAAGAAACTGAATTGTCCAGTGTTCACACGTCTTCAGTGGACGTCCTGAGGCCTGTGTCTCGTGTGTCTGTTTGAGGTTGACACTTGTACATTTAACTGTTTTTGTTCTGTTTGTTACTGTAGTTAAAAAAATTGATTCAGGTGAAGTCACAGTCCCCTGCTCTGCCTCGAACGCTCCAATAAAGAGCCTCATCTGGAAATTCAACCAGACTCAGACCATATTAACCCAGACTGGGACCAACAGAGTTTATAATGAATCCTGGAAACAGTTTGTGGAGGAGGTCTCAGAGTCCGGTCGTCTCATTTTAAAGAACCTGGACTCAGGTCATCAGGGAGTCTACAGCTGTCACTTCAGCTCTGACAGAGACACTCTCATCAGCAGAACAGTCGTCAGAAAAGAAGGTCAGTGAAGTCTGTCTGAGAAATGATTCCAGGCTTTATCTGTTTAGATTATTTAAATATATTTTTCTGCTGCAGATCCACCGTCAACAACAGTTTATATTGTGGCTGTAGTCGTGTCGTTGTTTCTGTTGATCATCATCTTAATCTTGGTCCTGGGCTGGAAACGTCAAAAGGTTTGTAGAACATTGACACTTAACTTTAAAACCTGATTTCTTCATTTATTCCTGTCACTCACTGTTGAGACCCTTACATTTAAAACAAAAACTGAACATTTTGACTGATTTGTCATTTCTTTGTGTTTGGGTTGAGTTGACACAGATTCTGACCCTGTCACTTTTAGATGTAGAAGTCTGTGGGAAAAAGGCAGCTCAGTTTAGACTAAAACATTTTGTCTGTGACTCAAAAGTCTGGAAATAACAGAGTTCCAGTTTTAAATTAGATTTAGCAACCCGTCTGAAAAAAGTCGGGACACGGCCATCACGAGACTGAAAAAGAGAGAAGTGCTGAAAAAACAAAAAGTTAACAGAGACACATTAAAAACTGTTCTAAAGTCAGAGGAACCAAAATGTAATAATCTTTTATTTATTAGGCCCCAGCCGGTGATAACCGACACGAGTGCCAATAAAAGTTATCAGTTTGTTTCTTGATACATTTGTGGCTGTGGTCGTAATGAGCCTGTGAAGAGGCAGCCATTTCTTTGGGAAATAAATGCCATTTACCAAATGCCAGGATCCTTCCTTTTGGAGGAGGCTCCTCCAGAGCCAAGACTAGAGTTTTGGAAAACTCCTTAGAATCTTTTGGAACTGGTAAACTTGTTATTTTAGACAACTAATATTTACATTTTTAGTTTTTAACATTGCAAATCTCCAGCCAGTACTTTGTTTTTCTCGCCTCAGCCCAAGCATAAACTCTTATTTTCAAAAGTTCAGACAGATCCCAGGAAAACCAGGGAATGTGGAGACCTTTAACTCTAAATACAAGATGGTGTAGCAGGCCCCAGCAGTAGCACAGGCCCGAGATGATGAAGTAGGCTTCAGCCAGAAGAAGATTCAAGCAGAGGCACAGGCCCGGTTATTTGACATTATCGTGAAGTTTACGCTTTAAAGCACGAAATGCAATCCTCCGAGTACATGTGTCCCCGCGGTCGCAAGGGAGGCGAGGGCCTTTATCGCCGCTTGCGGCTTTAAATATTATAATTTTTTAAAGAAATGGTCAAATTATTCTTTTCTGTTAATTTTAGTTTACACATGTTTTTCAGAATTTTGTTATTTTTGAAATGTTTTATTTACTTTGTTTTGTTTGGTGTAAAAATCATAAAATCTACTGTCTCTTTTTACAGGAACATTCCAGAAAACTTAAAGGTAACGTTCTGTTTAATTAATTCATCTTCTTCCTCTTAGTCCTGACAGGGGTCGTGGGTCACTAGAGCCTATCCCAGCAGCTGTGGGTCTGAGGCGGGTACTCTCTGGACAAAGGCCAGTTATTTGCAGGGTTAACACATGGAGAGGGTGTGAAGGCAGGACTTGTTGCTGTGAGGCAGGAGTGTTAACCCCTCTGACACTGTTCACCCTGTTCTCTGTAAAACTGTTCATGTCAGAAAAGACCCTTGTTATTTCATTTGAATAAAGAAAACCGGCCGATACACTGGACCCTACAGAGTCCTGTTGGAACTAAATTCACTAAAATGACTGTTTCAGAGACGGGTTCTTTCTGAGAAACCTGCCGCTTGGATAGTCTCCAGTGGTAAATACATGACGTCTGCTGCAGAAACAAAACAGAGTTGTCTTTAGATTTTACTGAGGCTCAAGCTAAATCACTTCAAGTCACTAAAATAAAACTATCTTTGGAAAAAGAAACTTAACGTTTTGGTGAAAAACTGCTTTTTATGAAAATGTTGAAGGGTTTTAATAAAGCTCTGAACTGTTGAGATTAATGCACTTGTGGTTTAGTGTTTTTAAAAACATAACTGGGATTTTGTTTTGAGAAGAAATACATTTAGAGTTTCTGTTTAATTAAAGACAGACATAAGATGAAGAGAAATTAAATGAGTTTGGACCAACGACTGTCATCACTGTCATAAATAAGTGTGTTTGTCTTTTGTTACTGTTCTCATGTTCAGTAAAAGTCAGTCCCAGCCTGTTACAGAGTCAATCTGATTTATGGCCTTAAAGGGAAATGACAACAAAGTAAAAGCTCAGACACAGACTCATTCAGAAGAATCTGTTCCTCACTCAATCTTTGTGTCTTTCAGCTGACCAACAGGAGCTGAAAGAGAAAGTGGAGTCTCTGAAGAAAATAATAAGTGTCTTTAAGAGTGAGTATTACAATGATTTGACCTTGTTCTGATAAACTGAGTTGAAGCTCGTCCTATTTTACTGCTGCCACAGAAAATATGACAAAGTTCAAAACAACAACAGAGTCATAAATAAGCCTCATGGAGGAAATGATTCAACAGTTTAGTTCTTATATTATTATTTTTGCCGGACGTCCCACAACATGTGTATTTGTAAAATGTTGTGTCTTTAAGTTAGCGGAGGAAAGTGAGGAAACACGAGCAGCAGAAGAAAGTCTGTCACTGAACTGAGAGAAAGAAATAAAGTTGGAGGAAGAAGGAGCTCTATAAAAGCTCTCATTCTAGTTTGTGCTGCAGCTTCGATGTGACACATTAGACACTGTTGGTTTTGGATCAAATGAATGAGTTGAGTGAGAGCAGACAGAGGCTGAGGCTGACAGAGAGAGAACCAGACACAGGCTCAGACACAGAGTCTAAAGAAACTCTTTAGCTCTTTCACATTTAATTAAGAACTCCTCCTTTTCCTTCTGAAGCTGAGGTTTATATTAGTCTCTTGTGCTGTATTCTGGAGCTGCACATGACTTGTGTTTTTAACGTTAAAAGCAGGTTCTGTTGTTCAGAGCAGTTGTTAAAATGGCCGCTCTCATGCATGTGCACAGAGAACAGTCGTCTTTATCCAGTCGGCTTAAGACCACTGTGTCGTCAGAACTTAAGGATGTGATTGTGGCATTCATTTGTGTCCAGTGTTAAAAGGAAAGGGAAGTGCCACAGCCCTGAGGGACACCTGTGTTCGAGTATTTGACCCTAGAGAGGACACCATGTCCTTTCACTTGCTGTGGTCGTCCAGTTCAAAAAGAATAAAAGCAGTGGATAATAAAAGGATTATCAGTTTCTGGCCCAGTAGCTGTGGTTGTTCTGAGTTAAATGTGGAAGAAAAGTCAACAAATGGACACAGAGCATAAGCTTTAGGGTTTTCTACAGGTTTGTAAATGAGATGCCTTCAGGTGCTCCGGGCCTGTCTGTGGGCAAATTGGAGAGGGTCTGAACTAGAGTTTACATCAGTCTTAAGCATGTTCACAAGGACCTTTTCACACATTTCATTACTGCACATGTCAAAGCTACTGGCCTTAAGTGGTTGTTAACAGCAGGACAAGATACTTTGGGCACAGGGATGATTACAGAGTTCTTCCACAGAGCGGGGACAGTGCAGCTCAATAATGATTGTTGGAAAATTGGGCCCAAGCAGCAGTCGGTTCAGAAGCACAAGTCCTCAGTAAGATGCAGGAGGGTCGTCTGGTCCAGAGGGTTTTTATTACAGACCTGACTAACAACTGTGGACACCTGCTGAGGGTCAATAGTTGGACAAGAAAAAGCACTAACACTGGTGGATAAGTTGTGAAAAGTCCCAGGACTCGCCTGAAGAGGGTCCCAGGACTCAAGATGAGACAAGATAAAGAAACAAGTGAGCATCAGTTTGGACCATCGACTGTCATCACTGTCATAAATAAGTGTGTTTGTCTTTTGTTACTGTTTTCATGTTCAGTAAAAGTCAGTCCCAGCCTGTTACAGAGTCAATCTGATTTATAGCCTTAAAGGGAAATGACAACAAAGTAAAAGCTCAGACACAGACTCATTCAGAAGAAACTGTTCTTCACTCAATCTTTGTGTCTTTCAGATGTTTTCCAGAAGCTGGAAGTTGAACTGGAGTCTCTGAAGAAAATAATAAATGACGGCAAGGGTGAGTATTCCAATGAGTTGATCTTGTTCTGAGATAAACTCAGTTGAAGCTCGTCCTATTTTACTGCTGCCACAGAAAATATGACAAAGTTCAAAACAACAACAGAGTCATAAATAAGCCTCATGGAGGAAACGATTCAACAGTTTAGTTCTTATATTATTATTTTTGCCGGACGTCCCACAACATGTGTATTTGTAAAATGTTGTGTGTCTTTAAGTTAGCGGAGGAAAGTGAGGAAACACGAGCAGCAGAAGAAAGTCTGTCACTGAACTGAGAGAAAGAAATAAAGTTGGAGGAAGAAGGAGCTCTATAAAAGCTCTCATTCTAGTTTGTGCTGCAGCTTCGATGTGACACATTAGACACTGTTGGTTTTGGATCAAATGAATGAGTTGAGTGAGAGCAGACAGAGGCTGAGGCTGACAGAGAGAGAACCAGACACAGGCTCAGACACAGAGTCTAAAGAAACTCTTTAGCTCTTTCACATTTAATTAAGAACTCCTCCTTTTCCTTCTGAAGCTGAGGTTTATATTAGTCTCTTGTGCTGTATTCTGGAGCTGCACATGACTTGTGTTTTTAACGTTAAAAGCAGATTGTGTTGGTCAGTTGTTAAAATGGCCGCTCTCATGCATGTGCACAGAGAACAGTCGTCTTTATCCAGTCGGCTTAAGACCACTGTGTCGTCAGAACTTAAGGATGTGATTGTGGCATTCATTTGTGTCCAGTGTAAAAAGGAAAGAAGTGCCACAGCCCTGAGGGACACCTGTGTTGGAGTATTTGACCCTAGAGAGGACACCATGTCCTTTCACTTGCTGTGGTCGTCCAGTTCAAAAAGAATAAAAGCAGTGGATAATAAAAGGATTATCAGTTTCTGGCCCAGTAGCTGTGGTTGTTCTGAGTTAAATGTGGAAGAAAAGTCAACAAATGGACACATAGCATAAGCTTTAGGGTTTTCTACAGGTTTGTAAATGAGATGCCTTCAGGTGCTCCGGGCCTGTCTGTGGGCAAATTGGAGAGGGTCTGAACTAGAGTTTACATCAGTCTTAAGCATGTTCACAAGGATCTTTTCACACATTTCATTACGACACATGTCAAAGCTACTGGCCTTAAGTGGTTGTTAACAGCAGGACAAGATACTTTGGGCACAGGGATGATTACAGAGTTCTTCCACAGAGCGGGGACAGTGCAGCTCAATAATGATTGTTGGAAAATTGGGCCCAAGCAGCAGTCGGTTCAGAAGCACAAGTCCTCAGTAAGATGCAGGAGGGTCGTCTGGTCCAGAGGGTTTTTATTACAGACCTGACGAAAAACTATGGACACCTGCTGAGGGTCAATAGTTGGACAAGAAAAAGCACTAACACTGGTGGATAAGTTGTGAAAAGTCCCAGGACTTGCTTGAAGAGGGTCCCAGGTCTCAAGATGAGACAAGATAAAGAAACAAGTGAGCATCAGTTTGGACCATCGACTGTCATCACTGTCATAAATAAGTGTGTTTGTCTTTTGTTACTGTTCTCATGTTCAGTAAAAGTCAGTCCCAGCCTGTTACAGAGTCAATCTGATTTATGGCCTTAAAGGGAAATGACAACAAAGTAAAAGCTCAGACACAGACTCATTCAGAAGAAACTGTTCATCACTCAACCTTTGTGTCTTTCAGCTGACCAACAGACGCTGGAAGATAAACTTAAGTCTCTGAAGAAAATAATAAGTGACGGCAAGGGTGAGTATTATTTTACTGCTGCCACAGAAAATATGACAAAGTTCAAAACAACAACAGAGTCATAAATAAGCCTCATGGAGGAAACTATTCAACAGTTTAGTTCTTATATTATTATTTTTGCCGGACGTCCCACAACATGTGTATTTGTAAAATGTTGTGTGTCTTTAAGTTAGCGGAGGAAAGTGAGGAAACACGAGCAGCAGAAGAAAGTCTGTCACTGAACTGAGAGAAAGAAATAAAGTTGGAGGAAGAAGGAGCTCTATAAAAGCTCTCATTCTAGTTTGTGCTGCAGCTTCGATGTGACACATTAGACACTGTTGGTTTTGGATCAAATGAATGAGTTGAGTGAGAGCAGACAGAGGCTGAGGCTGACAGAGAGAGAACCAGACACAGGCTCAGACACAGAGTCTAAAGAAACTCTTTAGCTCTTTCACATTTAATTAAGAACTCCTCCTTTTCCTTCTGAAGCTGAGGTTTATATTAGTCTCTTGTGCTGTATTCTGGAGCTGCACATGACTTGGTTTTTATTCATAATAATAATAATAGTTCTATAGTTCTATATTTATTTATCTGCAGCAATCCTTATAAGGACTTCCTAATTGCTCTACATTTGAGTTAAAACTATGACATACATTATGTCCCGCTCTGGAATGGCTCTGGGACATTCTTTGGTTTATTGTCCCTCAACAATAATGGAAGAGATTCATATATTTTTAGAGTTTATTGTTTCATTAAAGACACACATCAAATTAAAAATAAAAATATCCTTGATTGTTCCAAAGGGACTTTGTGTTGGGCCCAGTGCTGAGAAGAACGTACAGTACATAAGAGACAGAAGAAACATAAATACATACTTATCTGTCCAACACACATTCATCCAGTAACACTACTGTAACCAGCAATGATCTGTGCAAAATACCACTTACTGAAATAGAATAACTGTTCTATACTATAACAAACTAATCTACAATAAATACAGACATAAATACTGGAATACAACTGTCATATTTATAGAAAATGTTTAATAAATAATAAAAAAGAGAATAAAATGTGACACAAACACAAAGCCAGTAAATGAGCCTCATTGAACAGAGTGATGGACGTTGGAATAAAAGAGAGCTTGAGTCGTTGGTTTTCCATCTGTAAGCTCTGGACCTGAAAGAAGAAGCTCAGACTTAGTGAATAAAAAGTGACAGGGCTTTGCCAGAGCATGCTGCCGTCCTGTCTCTGATAACGCTTTCTAGAAGAGCTGAATAAAAGAGCCACATGACTGCCCTGCTCACAGCGACCAGCCTGAGCCGAGGAAGTGCAGTCTTTGGGTCAGTAGCCCACAAAACATCGACAGAATCTTCATTTTTAGGTCCCAGTCCAGCTGCAAACCAAACCATCAGAAGAAATGTGTGAAAAGAAGTGAAAAAGAGCAGATATTTAGTGAAGTTCTCCTGTAGAAGTGTGGAGTCAGAGTCTGGATTTCTTCTGCACAAAATAAATCTATATGTGTTTTCATTAGTTACTGTTCTCATGTTCAGTAAAAGTCAGTCCCAGCCTGTTACAGAGTCAATCTGATTTATGGCCTTAAAGGGAAATGACAACAATGTAAAAGATCAGACACAGACTCATTCAGAAGAAACTGTTCATCACTCAACCTTTGTGTCTTTCAGATGAATTACAGAAACTGGGAGATGAACAG
This sequence comes from Neodontobutis hainanensis, assembly GCA_024349245.1. NCBI lineage: Eukaryota > Metazoa > Chordata > Actinopteri > Gobiiformes > Odontobutidae > Neodontobutis > Neodontobutis hainanensis. The sequence continues at coordinate 622,485 of JALDNG010000105.1, read as the reverse complement.
ATTTATGTGGGTAAGTATTCAATGAGTTGACCTTGTTCTGAGATAAACTCAGTTGAAGCTCGTCCTATTTTACTGCTGCCACAGAAAATATGACAAAGTTCAAAACAACAACAGAGTCATAAATAAGGCTCATGGAGGAAATGATTCAACAGTTTAGTTCTTATATTATTACTTTTGTCCGGACGTCCCACAACATGTGTATTTGTAAAATGTTGTGTGTCTTTAAGTTAGCGGAGGAAAGTGAGGAAACACGAGCAGCAGAAGAAAGTCTGTCACTGAACTGAGAGAAAGAAATAAAGTTGGAGGAAGAAGGAGCTCTATAAAAGCTCTCATTCTAGTTTGTGCTGCAGCTTCGATGTGACACATTAGACACTGTTGGTTTTGGATCAAATGAATGAGTTGAGTGAGAGCAGACAGAGGCTGAGGCTGACAGAGAGAGAACCAGACACAGGCTCAGACACAGAGTCTAAAGAAACTCTTTAGCTCTTTCACATTTAATTAAGAACTCCTCCTTTTCCTTCTGAAGCTGAGGTTTATATTAGTCTCTTGTGCTGTATTCTGGAGCTGCACATGACTTGGTTTTTATTCATAATAATAATAATAATGATGAGAGTTCTAGGATTTTTTTAAGTGTTGTTAGTTTATATTTATTTATCTGCACCTGTGTGGAGTTTGCATGTTCTCCCTGTGTCTGTGTAGGTTTCCTCCGGGTACTCCGGTTTCCCCCACTACCAAAAAGTACAACAGTCCCCCCAAACACACATGGGGCCAGGACTCCCCTGCAAAAGAGATTTGGAACCTCAGTGGGACTTTCCTGGTTAAATAAAAGTTAAATAATAAAATAAGGACTTCCTAATTGCTCTACATTTGAGTTAAGACTATGACATACATTATGTCCCGCTCTGGAATGGCTCTGGGACTTTCTTTGGTTTATTGTCCCTCAACAATAATGGAAGAGATTCATATATTTTTAGAGTTTATTGTTTAACAAAAGACACACATCAAAATAAAAATATCATTGATTGTCCCAAAAAGTACTTTGTCTTTTTAACATTAAAAAGCAGATTGTGTTGGTCACAGCAGTTGTTAAATTTGTAGCTCTCATGCATGTGCACAGAGGGGCAGTTGTCTTTTTACAGTAGGCTTAACAACTCTGAAATGCATCCAAATGTGAGTTTTCCTTTGTCTGACTTTGCACTCTCAATCACAAGACATGAGTTGATTGCAGAACAGAAAGTTGACATCTCTCTAAAAGATCTGTTCCTACAGGTTCAATCCTTAGAGAATTTAGAAGATGCTGTATCTTGTTACTGTCTGGATGATGGGATGTTGGTGAGAAAATGGCTTCCTTACCACAATAATCTGGTTGGTGAGATTATCTTTCAAGTTGTAGTACTAACCAAATTTAGGGCCGAAGTTGTAAAGGCAGCTCATGGTGGTGTTGCAGGACACTTTGGTGTCAGAAAAACTTATGACAAAGTATTGCGTTACTTCTACTGGCCTAAACTCAAAAAAGCTGTGTCTTCCTATGTTAGAACCTGTCACACTTGTCAGTTAACTGGGAATCCCAACCAAGTTATAAAACCACTACCTTTGAGGCCTATTCAAAGAATGGGTCAACCTTTTGAACATCTTTTAATAGATTGTGTAGGGCCGCTACCCAGATCAAAAACAGGCAGCACGTATTTGCTGACAGTAATGTGTTTAACTGACTGTTCTACAGAGTCTTGTGTGTTTACTCTGAGCACGAGTAACAACACACGCTGGATCTCTCAACTTTAGAGGACTCAGAAACAATGGACCCTTTAGCCCACATTTGAGCTCCTGCCAGGTCATTTCCCAGAATAACCTGTACTCCATCCACAGGTAGACTAGGACAAACCCCTAGAGCAACCACATCAGTGATAAGGTCAGAAGATAACATTACACTATGTAATGGAACAGTCAATATATTCAAACTCATTCCCCTGACTTTTGCAAATCCCCCAGTTGTGGATTTTAATGAAAATGGTACAACAGAGGTAGAATGCTCAGAAATGCTTTCCTTGAAATGTTTTAGTTTTTAATACAGGACAGTCATTTTTCCAGTGTCCACGCCCTAAACAATACTTTTACTTGAACCTGGCTTAAAGCGATTTACAGGTTTAACAGATGCCTCTGACTCTGGTACATAAGTCTTATGTTTGTATGAGGACTCCTTTAGTCTACAGTTAGCATTACCAGTGTCTTGCTTCAAAAAAGTAATTAGTTTCAGTTACAAATAAATTCTCCAAAAAAGTAATTGAGTTACTAACTCAGTTACCACATTGTAAAAGTAACTCAGTTACTCAGCAAAGTAACTGAAGTTATTTTTTAAGTTCTATAACGGTATTACGTTCTATAACATCTTTAATATCAAAGATGTTTAAATTAACTGAAGAATAAAACACTATATACAGTATTTTAGAACATTTGGTATTTATTTGAACTCAGTAGACTGCAGTCTGCCATATGATATACATAGAAATAAAAACATACAAAATAAATATTGAAAATAAAATTCAAGGGCAAAATTAAGAAACACAAATGTAAACCTGTGTAAAAAGAAACAAAGGAAGATCTGGCCAATAAGAAGTGCAACTCTCTGTGACTGTAAATTATTGCACAAACAGAACACAATCCACCTCTCTCTGTAGAGTAACATGTTCATTCTCAAATAAAATGAATAATAGATTAATCGATTCTAAAATACTCTTCATCTAAAAACTAAACCAGTGCTTGTAATGTACTCTAATTCCTCAAATGACGTTTGGAGCTCAATATTCATTTTTTCATATTCACTGAATTTAGCAAAAGTGTTTCGGCATGGGGCAACCCCCCTTCCTCCTCCTCGTGTTGGTGTTTTAGTGAGGGTTATTTTAACAGAGGCTCTGTCTCCTGGAGCTGCCTTTGGGTTTGGGTTAGCATCAGCAGCAAGTGTCGTGTTAGCATGTGTTGATGTGAGGGGCTTTAGGCAGACGTGGATAAAGTCTTTTTTCCAGTGCATAGCATTTTACAGAAACATTCTTGTCTTTAATTTTAAAAAACGAGAAGTACTTCCAGTACTTTCAGTTTGAGAACACTTGAGTTTCCCGAGCTCCCCAGCTGACGGTGTCTTGTGTTTAGTGGAAGTCAGTGAGACAGCGTGAGCAGGGCACTGCCCACACCCCCCCGCTCTGTCCAGCAGCAGCTGATGTGTAGCCAAAGCATGACACCTCGCGCTTTTGTCAACCAAATTGTAGTAACGTGACACTTTACATCCTCAGTAACGATAACGGCGTTACAACGATGGAGAAAGTAATTGATTAGATTACTCCGTTACTGAAAAATTAACGCCACTAGTAACGCCATTATACTCTAACGCCGTTATACTCTGACGCCATTATACTCTAACGCCGTTATACTCTGCCGCCGTTACTTCCAACACTGAGCATTACCTTTAGATGTAAACATGTACTCATCAGCTAGAACAGCTGCCTCAGATGTAGTCTTTGACTTGTGTTCATTCAAGTAGTTGGATATTCGCTCAGAAAGTGTGTATTTAAATTGCTCCAACAAGATCAACTCACACAACTGAGGATACATTTCAGTCTCACAAGCAGAGTGGGCGAGTTGTCAGGTGTGGTCTATCTGAGAGAGGGGAGGGGCTCTGATAGACCACACCTGACAACTCGCCCACTCCATACAAGACAACCCTCTTAAAGGGGAAGTTCAAGAGCTGGGTCGTCACACCAGTGTAAAAAGGAAAGGGAAGTGCCACAGCCCTGAGGGACACCTGTGTTCGAGTATTTGACCCTAGAGAGGACACCATGTCCTTTCACTTGCTGTGGTCGTCCAGTTCAAAAAGAATAAAAGCAGTGGATAATAAAAGGATTATCAGTCAGTTTCTGCCCAGTAGCTGTGGTTGTTCTGAGTTAAATGTGGAAGAAAAGTCAACAAATGGACACATAGCATAAGCTTTAGGGTTTTCTACAGGTTTGTAAATGAGATGCCTTCAGGTGCTCCGGGCCTGTCTGTGGGCAAATTGGAGAATCAATCTGATTTATGGCCTTAAAGGGAAATGACAACAATGTAAAAGCTCAGAGCACAGACTCATTCAGAAGAAACCTGTGTTCCTCACTCAACCTTTGTGTCTTTCAGATGAACTACAGAAGCTGGAAGTTGAACTGGATTCTCAAGGTGAGTATTCCAATGAGTTGATCTTGTTCTGAGATAAACTCAGTTGTAGCTCGTCCTATTTTACTGCTGCCACAGAAAATATGACAAAGTTCAAAACAACAACAGAGTCATAAATAAGCCTGTCGCGAAGGTCACTAATGGTCAAGAGACTAGTTATAATTTTTTGGAGGTTGTCCCTTCTGCGAGGACTAACTCCCTGTAATTTCCTATTTGTATGAGACTCTAACACAGCACTGGCTTCTACACATTAATGACTTCTGAGGCTGACAGGTCACTGTAGGTGATGCCAAACCCGATTGCAAGTCGGTTGGTTAAAGTCTGGTCTAACCCTGAAACAGCTCCGTCTGTAAAATTGGGTCCCAAGTGTGTGACTCCTCTAATGAGTGCTATTCCTCAAAACAGTCCCATCTTTTTATGGAGGATTTTAATAGAGGTCTTACCTTAGGCTTATGTGCGGCGGTCGACTCTCCCTGTTATTCTGGTGTCCAGTGGAGGGATTGGACGGCCTGCCTGTTAGTGAGTCTGATTCTGATAATCAGAGCTCTGTGCCTGTGGGAGAGGCTGAGTTTAAAGAACGACCTGGAGAGTGAATATGTCTTTGTCCCAGTATTGAACTAGGCCTTTATTAAAAGGTTAAACAAAAATAACAGTATGACACTTCACACAATATAACCTCTTACAATATAACATAGTTATATGACCATAACTCGAGTACTAGGATTGACCTTTTCTAGGGTTTTAGAGGGTAAGACAGATTTTTAGAGGAAGAAGTAGATTGACTCTATATTAAACCCATCTGGATATAGTATTCTAGGAGTGGCCCATAGATATAGTGGCGAGTGAAAAGAGGAGAAGGGGTCCCTCAGGGCAGAGCCCAGAGAAAGAACAAAGTGTACAGTACAGTTTTAAAACACAAAACCTTTAAACACTGACTCAACACAAAACCTTGACTCAAGTACTAGACTTGATGTGTTTGAGAGTAGAGTGAGTGAGAGAGATTTTCAGAGGAAGAAGTAGATTGCCTCTATTATTCACCCATCTAATAATAGTATCCTAGGGGCGACCCAAAGGGATAGCAGTGAGGGAAAAAGGAGGCTGGTCCCTCAGGGCAGAGCCCAGAGAAGGGTGCAACAGTGGACAGTACAGTAGAAGAGTGGGGTTTATGCAGTTCTAACTTTGATACATGGTTGCTCCTGAATCAAAGAGATCAGCAAGACCCGTTTGCCGGAGTCTCAAGGGCCCTTTTATATCTTCTGGACAGGGTGCAGTCGTGACGTCAACACACATGCGCTCTGACACATTTTTTACACCCTGTGAATTCTCGTAAGTGGGACACTGGGTCTTCTGTGAACTCCTGTGACCTGTCTTTGTGAACTTTTGTGTACTTGTCGTACCTGACTCTGTGTGTGTCACTGCATGTCATGACTTCCTGTTCTCTGCTCACAGACAAAATTTGACCTATATTTTAGCCTTCTGATTCTAGGCCTACTTAGATTTAAACTCTTGGTTCTTGTTTACACTTACACAACATATTTTGTTCTCCCACACTTTCAAAACATCATTGACATCTATTTAACTTTAACATTACTCTTAAGCATTTTACTAATTATTCTTAATTATTTACAAGTCTTCACTTTTAACTCAGTGTTGGTGTGTATCTGTGTCCTCCTTGGTCCTCGCAGTTCCACCTAATCTTCCGCATTCACTACAGCCTCATGGAGGAAACTGTTCAACAGTTTAGTTCTTATATTATTATTTTTGCCGGACGTCCCACAACATGTGTATTTGTAAAATGTTGTGTCTTTAAGTTAGCGGAGGAAAGTGAGGAAACACGAGCAGCAGAAGAAAGTCTGTCACTGAACTGAGAGAAAGAAATAAAGTTGGAGGAAGAAGGAGCTCTATAAAAGCTCTCATTCTAGTTTGTGCTGCAGCTTCGATGTGACACATTAGACACTGTTGGTTTTGGATCAAATGAATGAGTTGAGTGAGAGCAGACAGAGGCTGAGGCTGACAGAGAGAGAACCAGACACAGGCTCAGACACAGAGTCTAAAGAAACTCTTTAGCTCTTTCACATTTAATTAAGAACTCGTCCTTTTCCTTCTGAAGCTGAGGTTTATATTAGTCTCTTGTGCTGTATTCTGGAGCTGCACATGACTTGTGTTTTTAACGTTAAAAGCAGATTGTGTTGGTCAGTTCTTAAAATGGCCGCTCTCATGCATGTGCACAGAGAACAGTCGTCTTTATCCAGTCGGCTTAAGACCACTGTGTCGTCAGAACTTAAGGATGTGATTGTTGCATTCATTTGTGTCCAGTGTAAAAAGGAAAGAAGTGCCACAGCCCTGAGGGACACCTGTGTTCGAGTATTTGACCCTAGAGAGGACACCATGTCCTTTCACTTGCTGTGGTCGTCCAGTTCAAAAAGAATAAAAGCAGTGGATAATAAAAGGATTATCAGTTTCTGGCCCAGTAGCTGTGGTTGTTCTGAGTTAAATGTGGAAGAAAAGTCAACAAATGGACACAGAGCATAAGCTTTAGGGTTTTCTACAGGTTTGTAAATGAGATGCCTTCAGGTGCTCCGGGCCTGTCTGTGGGCAAATTGGAGAGGGTCTGAACTAGAGTTTACATCAGTCTTAAGCATGTTCACAAGGATCTTTTCACACATTTCATTACGACACATGTCAAAGCTACTGGCCTTAAGTGGTTGTTAACAGCAGGACAAGATACTTTGGGCACAGGGATGATTACAGAGTTCTTCCACAGAGCGGGGACAGTGCAGCTCAATAATGATTGTTGGAAAATTGGACCCAAGCAGCAGTCGGTTCAGAAGCACAAGTCCTCAGTAAGATGCAGGAGGGTCGTCTGGTCCAGAGGGTTTTTATTACAGACCTGACGAAAAACTATGGACACCTGCTGAGGGTCAATAGTTGGACAAGAAAAAGCACTAACACTGGTGGATAAGTTGTGAAAAGTCCCAGGACTTGCTTGAAGAGGGTCCCAGGTCTCAAGATGAGACAAGATAAAGAAACAAGTGAGCATCAGTTTGGACCAACGACTGTCATCACTGTCATAAATAAGTGTGTTTGTCTTTTGTTACTGTTCTCATGTTCAGTAAAAGTCAGTCCCAGCCTGTTACAGAGTCAATCTGATTTATGGCCTTAAAGGGAAATGACAACAAAGTAAAAGCTCAGACACAGACTCATTCAGAAGAAACTGTTCATCACTCAACCTTTGTGTCTTTCAGATGAACAACAGACGCCGGAAGATAAACTTAAGTCTCTGAAGAAAATAATAAATGACGGCAAGGGTGAGTATTCCAATGAGTTGATCTTGTTCTGAGATAAACTCAGTTGAAGCTCGTCCTATTTTACTGCTGCCACAGAAAATATGACAAAGTTCAAAACAACAACAGAGTCATAAATAAGGCTCATGGAGGAAATGATTCAACAGTTTAGTTCTTATATTATTATTTTTGCCGGACGTCCCACAACATGTGTATTTGTAAAATGTTGTGTGTCTTTAAGTTAGCGGAGGAAAGTGAGGAAACACGAGCAGCAGAAGAAAGTCTGTCACTGAACTGAGAGAAAGAAATAAAGTTGGAGGAAGAAGGAGCTCTATAAAAGCTCTCATTCTAGTTTGTGCTGCAGCTTCGATGTGACACATTAGACACTGTTGGTTTTGGATCAAATGAATGAGTTGAGTGAGAGCAGACAGAGGCTGAGGCTGACAGAGAGAGAACCAGACACAGGCTCAGACACAGAGTCTAAAGAAACTCTTTAGCTCTTTCACATTTAATTAAGAACTCCTCCTTTTCCTTCTGAAGCTGAGGTTTATATTAGTCTCTTGTGCTGTATTCTGGAGCTGCACATGACTTGTGTTTTTAACGTTAAAAGCAGATTGTGTTGGTCAGTTGTTAAAATGGCCGCTCTCATGCATGTGCACAGAGAACAGTCGTCTTTATCCAGTCGGCTTAAGACCACTGTGTCGTCAGAACTTAAGGATGTGATTGTTGCATTCATTTGTGTCCAGTGTAAAAAGGAAAGAAGTGCCACAGCCCTGAGGGACACCTGTGTTCGAGTATTTGACCCTAGAGAGGACACCATGTCCTTTTACCTGTGGTCGACCAGTTCAAAAAGAATAAAAGCAGTGGATAATAAAAGGATTATCAGTTTCTGGCCCAGTAGCTGTGGTTGTTCTGAGTTAAATGTGGAAGAAAAGTCAACAAATGGACACAGAGCATAAGCTTTAGGGTTTTCTACAGGTTTGTAAATGAGATGCCTTCAGGTGCTCCGGGCCTGTCTGTGGGCAAATTGGAGAGGGTCTGAACTAGAGTTTACATCAGTCTTAAGCATGTTCACAAGGATCTTTTCACACATTTCATTACGACACATGTCAAAGCTACTGGCCTTAAGTGGTTGTTAACAGCAGGACAAGATACTTTGGGCACAGGGATGATTACAGAGTTCTTCCACAGAGCGGGGACAGTGCAGCTCAATAATGATTGTTGGAAAATTGGGCCCAAGCAGCAGTCGGTTCAGAAGCACAAGTCCTCAGTAAGATGCAGGAGGGTCGTCTGGTCCAGAGGGTTTTTATTACAGACCTGACGAAAAACTATGGACACCTGCTGAGGGTCAATAGTTGGACAAGAAAAAGCACTAACACTGGTGGATAAGTTGTGAAAAGTCCCAGGACTCGCCTGAAGAGGGTCCCAGGTCTCAAGATGAGACAAGATAAAGAAACAAGTGAGCATCAGTTTGGACCATCGACTGTCATCACTGTCATAAATAAGTGTGTTTGTCTTTTGTTACTGTTCTCATGTTCAGTAAAAGTCAGTCCCAGCCTGTTACAGAGTCAATCTGATTTATGGCCTTAAAGGGAAATGACAACAATGTAAAAGCTCAGACACAGACTCATTCAGAAGAAACTGTTCATCACTCAACCTTTGTGTCTTTCAGGTGTTTTCCAGAAGCTGGAAGTTGAACTGGAGTCTCTGAAGAAAATAATAAGTGACTGCAAGGGTGAGTATTCCAATGAGTTGATCTTGTTCTGAGATAAACTCAGTTGAAGCTCGTCCTATTTTACTGCTGCCACAGAAAATATGACAAAGTTCAAAACAACAACAGAGTCATAAATAAGCCTCATGGAGGAAACTATTCAACAGTTTAGTTCTTATATTATTACTTTTGTCCGGACGTCCCACAACATGTGTATTTGTAAAATGTTGTGTGTCTTTAAGTTAGCGGAGGAAAGTGAGGAAACACGAGCAGCAGAAGAAAGTCTGTCACTGAACTGAGAGAAAGAAATAAAGTTGGAGGAAGAAGGAGCTTTATAAAAGCTCTTATTCTAGTTTGTGCTGCAGCTTCGATGTGACACATTAGACACTGTTGGTTTTGGATCAAATGAATGAGTTGAGTGAGAGCAGACAGAGGCTGAGGCTGACAGAGAGAGAACCAGACACAGGCTCAGACACAGAGTCTAAAGAAACTATTTAGCTCTTTCACATTTAATTAAGAACTCCTCCTTTTCCTTCTGAAGCTGAGGTTTATATTAGTCTCTTGTGCTGTATTCTGGAGCTGCACATGACTTGGTTTTTATTCATAATAATAATAATAGTTCTATAGTTCTATATTTATTTATCTGCACCAATCCTTATAAGGACTTCCTAATTGCTCTACATTTGAGTTAAAACTATGACATACATTAAGTCCCGCTCTGGAATGGCTCTGGGACTTTCTTTGGTTTATTGTCCCTCAACAATAATGGAAGAGATTCATATATTTTTAGAGTTTATTGTTTCATTAAAGACACACATCAAATTAAAAATATAAAAACACTTGATTGTCCCAAAGGGACTTTGTGTTGGGCCCAGTGCTGAGAAGAACGTACAGTACATAAGAGACAGAAGAAACATAAATACATACTTATCTGTCCAACACACATTCATCCAGTAACACTACTGTAACCAGCAATGATCTGTGCAAAATACCACTTACTGAAATAGAATAACTGTTCTATACTATAACAAACTAATCTACAATAAATACAGACATAAATACTGGAATACAACTGTCATATTTATAGAAAATGTTTAATAAATAATAAAAAAGAGAATAAAATGTGACACAAACACAAAGCCAGTAAATGAGCCTCTTTGAACAGAGTGATGGACGTTGGAATAAAAGAGAGCTTGAGTCGTTGGTTTTCCATCTGTAAGCTCTGGACCTGAAGGAAGAAGCTCAGACTTAGTGAATAAAAAGTGACAGGGCTTTGCCAGAGCATGCTGCCGTCCTGTCTCTGATAACGCTTTCTAGAAGAGCTGAATAAAAGAGCCACATGACTGCCCTGCTCACAGCGAACAGCCTGAGCCGAGGAAGTGCAGTCTTTGGGTCAGTAGCCCACAAAACATCGACAGAATCTTCATTTTTAGGTCCCAGTCCAGCTCCAAACCAAGGCAAGGAAATTTTCTTTATATAGCACAATTCATACACTGGGTAATTCAAAGTGCTTTACATGAATAAATGACAATTTACAAGATTTAGAAACATAAGAAAAATTAAAAGCATTATAAAAGAAGAGTGCAGATAAAAAACAATTTAAGTTGTAGAGTAGGCGGAGCTAAAGAGGAAGGTTTTTAACCTTGAACATTGTTAAAGTTGAGGTTGTTCCAGGTTTTTGCTGAAACTTAAACACTGCTTCACTCTGTTTAGTTCTAACTCTGGGCTCGAGCAGAAGTCTGTCCCAGATGTTCTCAGAGTCCGAGGAGGTTCATAAGCTACTAGCATTTCAAAAATATATTCTGGTGCTAAACCATTTAGAGACTTGTAAAGCAGCAGTGCTGTTTTAAAGTCTATTCTCTGAGCCACAGAAGCCAGTGCAGAGATTTTAAAACTGGACTGATGTGGTCGTACTTCCTGGTGTTAGTTAGAACCCGAGCAGCAGCGTTCTGAATAAGCTGCAGCCGTCTTAACCCTCGTTTTGAGAGACCAGTGAACAGGCCATTACAGTAATCTAACCTGCTGGAGATAAAAGCATGGATAAGTTTCTCTAAGTCTAGAGGGACAAGAAAAAGCACTAACACTGGTGGATAAGTTGTCAAAAGTCCCAGGACTCGCCTGAAGAGGGTCCCAGGTCTCAAGATGAGACAAGATAAAGAAACAAGTGAGCATCAGTTTGGACCAACGACTGTCATCACTGTCATAAATAAGTGTGTTTGTCTTTTGTTACTGTTCTCATGTTCAGTAAAACTCAGTCCCAGCCTGTTACAGAGTCAATCAGTCTGATTTGAGCTACCCACTGAGCTACTGGGTGGCAGTAGCTCAGTGGTAGAGTGGTTGTCCTTCAACCGGAAGGTAGCCGGTTCGATTCTCACTCATCCCACAGTTCATACTGTCATTGTGTCCTTGGGCAAGACACTTAACCCACCTTGCCTCCAGTGGCTGTAACACTGGTAATTACTGTAGAACAATGTAAGTCGCTTTGGATAAAAGCGTCTGCTAAATGAATAAATGTATTTATGACCTTAAAGGGAAATGACAACAATGTAAAAGCTCAGAGCACAGACTCATTCAGAAAAAAAAAACTTTGTTCCTCACTCAACTCTTGTGTCTTTCAGATCACCGCCTGAGGGAGTGCTTTTCTTCTTTCTTTCGTAAGCAGGACAGGCAAGAGCAGTGTGAGTTTTATATCAGCTTGTCCTGAGATAAACTGACCGGACGTCCCACAAATTGTATATTTCTAAAATGTATTTTGTCTTTAACTTAGTGAAAAATACCGAGGAAACACAATTAGCAGAAGTTAATCTTCTCAACGAACAGACTGGAGGAAACCAGCAGGAACTCCCACAGGTTTCTTTCTTTCTTTTTTTTTTTTTTCAAGAGATTGACCGAAAAAAAATGTAAATATGCCAGAGTTAGCCAACAGTGTATTTTTCATTTGTAGTCCAATGACAGATGTTAAAAGTCAGGTTAAAACAGAAGGAATAAAATGTTTAGTTACAAAACATTACAAGGAAGTAGCGCACATTCTATTAAAGTAACAGAAGCATGACAGGCACAACAATCAAACATCAGAGACGGGACATAACACGGGGCAAGAGGCCAGCAGGAGCAGAGAGACGTAGTGTCAGTTCTCACAGCGCTGATTGTCAATAAGCCATTTCTTCAGCTGTGTATTAAATGTGTGGGAGGTGTTTAGATTTCAGATGGTGGAGGGGGTATGATTCCATTCAGAAGCTGCAGAGACAGAGAAGGTGGATTGACCAAATGTACTTTTCCTAAAGGGTATGATACAGTCTCCTCTTGCTGCTCGTCTGGTTCTTCTGTGTTCGGCTGTACGGAGGTGAAGTGGAGGATAGCCCATGAATGATCTTTTATATTAGACATAGTTTTGATTATTTGACCATGTTTTTTGCAGTATTGGACAATGGTGGTAAAAGTTTGGTTTTCTGTCTAAAATGTTCATAGTTTGTTTGTAAAATGATTGCAGGGGTTTAAAGATGTAGAACTGGCCTGTGACCAAACAGGTGCAGTTTGTAAAAAGGGACAAGATCATTGAATGCATAAACATTTTAGCTGCTGGAGTGGACGTTTGAGAACGAGTGTATCTGAAGTTGATGAATTTTATTAGTGATTTGTGATTTTAAATGAGATTTTGGAATCATTTAACACACTGATATTTGTATTCAACCTGCAGCCGAGAACGTCTGGCTCAACACTGGGAGGACTGTTTCCACTGTTTTAAGTGTGTTTAACTGAAGGTTATGGATATGAAGACACACAGGGGAGTATACTAATAGGTCTACATACCTATTAGTTTTCCTGGGACTGAGCTCCACTTTTGAAAATTGGGACTACAACAGATGATTTCCAGAGGCTGGGGAACATGCTTTTTGAAAAGGATGAGTAGATTATTTTACTAATGGGGGGTGTAATGGATGTGATCAGCTCCTTGAGCATAACTGCATCCAAACCAAAGATGTTCTTGCATCTGGATGGTCTGAGTGACTTAAGGGTCTGTGATACCTCTGTTTCTCTCACACTAATTAAAAACTGAAACCTGGTGCGCTGGTATTAACCGAACATAAAGGTCTACTTGTAGTTAATGGTGAACCTTTTCTATTTTGGCTACAGAGTGGATGAAGTAACTATTGAAGGCTTCAGCTATGACTGGAGAATTATTTGTTGGTTGGTCATTGATTTTTATTTCTAACACTGCTCGTTCTTTGAGGTAATCGCCTGTCATTTTTGGATATTTAGAGTTTACATTTGATTTATCAATTATATAGAGAAAAAAACAGCTTTTGCTTTCCTTATGGATCTTACTACTTTATTTCTTAACACCATGTATTGTATTTTTAGGGCATAGTCTCGTTCTTTTATGAGTTTTAAAATATCTGAATTTATCCATGGGACAGAGTTTTTATGTTGTTTGTGTTTGATTTTCTTGATAAACTTTCTTTTTGTTATTTCTAATGTTTTTTTTATGTTTGACTTTTTACAGTCAGTTGTAGGCAATATTTCCTCTTATTGAATTTGGTGAGCTGCATCTCCAAAGTTATGATTTGTTGTTGTTATTATGAAGTTTCATTCTTAGGAATTCCAATGGTTTAATTTTTCTTTAAAAAGAGGTGGAAGCATTTCTTAGTGAGTTTTTTGCCATAAGAATAAGATTGTGATCTATTGGTAAATATGAGGTCAGTTTGTGTCCTGGTGGTCTTAGTTATTCTGGTTGGGCCACAAACTGAGGTCTGTTAATGTCGTTGTAATTTATGACCCCCCTCTTCTGATATCGGCTTTTATAAACATTTTGAGAATATGTTAAAACAATGTGACTTCCATAAAACGTTATTATAATGAGAATATGAACATAAATTGGGAGGCTGCAGCTTCTAGAAAATAGCTCAAACAGATCACAGATAAGTTTGAACGAACACAGGCGACAAGTTTTCTTGTTTTTCTTTCCATTTGTTTTCTAGAGAGACATGTAAATTTAAGTCACAACCAGGATATGTTTCCTGTAGCCAATGCTTGACTTAGCGTTGATGTTAGTTTGCTTTATAAAGAAGATCCACAATTGTTATCAATATATTTACGGTTTAAATCCACTTTAGAAGGTCCAAGATTAACAAACAAGGAGTACAGTAGGAGAGAAGTGACTACACCTGTGCTACCTGCGGCCATCTTTCCAGATTGATCTTTACATATTCCATCTCGGTGATGTCACTGATACAAACCTCCAGCTGCTGCCAAACGGAGCCTCTGGTAACTGTCCCGAAGAACAAACTGCTGAAGAGACCTGACCTTTGACCTTTGTGGAAATATATTCAAAAGCTGGGCTCAGTTACAAACACTTACAAACATAACCACTGCAACAAGAGGAAAGGCTTTAATCTAACTTTAGCCTCTGGGCTTAGCAATGTTAGCTTTGTGCTAACATCAGGTGTCTTTGTGAATGAAACACACTCCATTCTCTGTCTCCGCTTCATTAAACATCAGCACAACTTATGAAACATGGAGGCAGAAGAAAGTAGCTCTGAGCAGGGCGGGTTAGTCCTGGACAGAGTCTGGACCTTCTTCTAAAGCACAGACACTGGTCCTTCAAAGGGCTTTACACAAATAAGACACGTTTAAAACTCTCAGATTCAGAATAAGACTCAAGAGTCAAATACAGAATTAAAATAGTTTAGAGACAAAGAGTTTTCAGAGTCATTCAGAGTCACTCAGAGTGTAGGCAGAGTTAAAGAACTCACTTTTAACTCTGCTTCATCCAGTTTAGTCCTGACTCTGGACCGGCTTTAGTCCTGACTCTGGACCAGGTTTAGGGCTGACCTCTATTGTCAGTCTTAGTGGACGTTTAACAGTTTTAGCCTCCATTTGAAATGATCTGTCCAAGAGAAGACGGCTCCTCTTTTGTTTTAGCTCCACTTTAATAATTATAATAATAATAATAATAATAATATATTTTATTTTTAACGCGCCTTTCTGGACACTCAAGGTCGCCTTACAACAACAGTAAAAACACAATAACACATAATTAAAATACTCAAGAACAACAATTAAAAACAAGTAAAAACAACATTTATATTGATGACAGGACAGTGCAGTTATGGAGGGAGGGAGGAGGCCAGTCTGAACACGTGTTTTGAGTTTGGATATGAAATGTGGCAGTGTGTCTGTGTTTTGGAGGTCAGAGGTCAGAGGGGAGAGAGTTCCAAAGCTGGAGCAGAGCGGCTGAAGGCTCTACTCCAGATGGAGACGGGACGGGCAGGAGGGACTGAGAGCCATAGAGAGGAGGAGGAGCAGAGGGAGGGGGCGGAGATGTGGAGGAGCTTTAATGTGAGGAGCAGTATTTTATAGTTGATGTGGTAGTTGCTGGAGCCAGTGGAGCTGTTGCAGGACAGGTGTGATGTGATTGGTGAAGGGGGTGCGTGTGATGATGCGGGCGGCTGAGTTCTGGACCAGTTGAAGTTTAGGGAGGGTTTTTTGGGGGAGACCAAACAGAAGGGAGCCTCAGTAATCCAGGCGGGAGGTGATGAGACTGTGCACAAGGACGGCTGTAGAGTGAGGTGTGAGGGAGGGGCGGAGGTGAAAGTAGGCAGAGCAGGGGGCATTATTCATGTGGGACGTGTAGGAGAGTGTGCTGTCGAGGATGACACCCAGACTTTTTACCTGCGGGGTGAGGTTTTCAAAAGTAATGGAGAAGTTATTGATTTTGTTTAGGGTGTTTTTGGTGCTTATTAGCAGCAGTTCAGTTTTATCACTGTTTAGTTTGAGGAAGTTTGTGGTGAACATGATTTCATTTCAGAGGCAGTTGAAGAGGGTGAGAGTGAGTGGTTTGTTTGAGAGGTAGAACTTATGTTTTCAGAAGATGTGACCAAGGGGGAGAAGGTAGATGATGAACAGTGGGGGCCCTAGTACCGATCCCTGAGGTACACCTGACAGGGACAGGGTGGGATTGATTTGAGCTTGATGAACTGAGTGCGTCCTGAGGTAGGAGTGGAACCAGGTGAGGGCTACGTCTGTGACGCTGACAGAGGAGAGTCTGGGCAGAAGGATGGAGTGTGAGATGTATCAAAGGCTGCAGTTAGATCGAGCAGAAGGAGGATGGAGAGTGAGCCGGAGTCAGAGGAGAAGGTCAGTAGTTATTTTAAGGAGGGCAGTTTCAGTTCTGTGGAGGGGTCAGAAGCCAGATTGGAATTTTTCATAAAGATTATTGGAAGATTATTTTTTTCCAGAATTTCGCAGATGAAAATAAGATAAGAGATAGGGCGAGAGATATTAAGGTTGGTGTGATCTGACCCAGGTTTTTTGAGTGTCACAGTGACAGCAGCAGTCTTGAGAGAGGAGGGAACAGATCCAGAGGGAGGTGTGAGTAATGTTAGTGATGGGAGGGGACAGAGAAGGTAATGTGGCTTTGACCAGGACAGTTGGGAGTGGGTCCAGTTTGCAGGAGGAGGATTTAGATTTTTGAATTTGAGTTGAAATTTGGTTAACAGAGGGAAGGGAGAATGTGGAAAATGAATGGATAGAGGCAGATGGGATAGGGGTAGGTGAGTAGGGGACAGAAAGGGGGGGTGAGTTGCTGGTGAATGTGGTGAATCTTTGATTTGAAAAATGAGGCAAGTGTATTACAGAAATCTGAGGAGTAAAGGTGAGGGGGAAGTGAGTGTGGAGCAGAGTATGTGAGCGGAGCGGGAAGAATTTGCGCTTCATGCTCAAAGTATTTCATAATTACTCTGCTCAAGCTCCGCTCCGGGTGTGCAATTTGCCGCTCCTCGCTCCCTCCCCCGCTCCGTCCTTATACGTCTCGCTCCGTTTTCGCTCCAGGGTATTTTTTTTTTAATAACACCCGTGTCTGATCAGAAGATGCATGTAGTGTAAAACAAATACGCAGTACTAAGAGAAGAACATCCATACTTTATTGGAATTTTGAACACTGAACAGCCCCAAACCCCTCCGTCTCCTGACAGTGGTTTGGTCCTGGGACTCCTGCCTCGTGATTGGTAATTGAGCGATAGTGGAGGTTTCGGAGCGGGAGAAAATCACAACGCTCCAACATTTAAAAAATCCGCTCCTCGCACCACACAGCTCCGCTCCTCGCGCCGCACCGCTCACATACTCTGGTGTGGAGGCTTTGTAATTTTAGTAATAAGTGAGAAAAGAGCCTTGGAGTTACCTTCATTGGAATTTATTACACTGGAGTAGTGTGTGGATTTGTCTTTGGAGAAGCAGTCTCTGTAGTGGAGAAACAGAACAAACACAACATTTCAGGAGCAGCTCTTTTTGAATTAGATTCAGCAACACGTCTCTAAAAAGTTGGGACAGGGCCGACAAGAGACTGGAAAAGAGAGAGATGCTGAAAAAAGAAAAAACTTAGGCAAATTTTTAACTATTCTAAGGTCAGACGAATAAAAATGTGAAATTCCTGATGTTGTTAAAGTTCTTTTAAGAATAACATTAGGTTTAATAAAAATTGCAAATTATTGCATTCTGTTTTTTCATTTACACTTTACACCTGTTTTTCAGAAAAGTGTTTTGTTTGATGTCTCTTTTTGCAGGATTCACAACGTCTTAGAGAACTTGAAGAAAATAAACAGCTCAAAGAAGAAAAGAGAAATTTCCAAGGTAAATTCCAGTCTTCTGCTTCTTAGTCCTATCCTTAGTTTGTGTCTGAGGCGGGGTACACGCTGGACAATGATCATTTATTCACAGGGTTAACACTTGGAGAGGGTTTGAAGTCAGGACTTGTTGCTGTGAGGCAGGAGTGCTAACCCCTCTGACACTGTTCACCCTGTTCTCTGTAAAATTGTACTTTAAGACACTCATGTCAGAAAAGACCTTTGTGAGCAAAAACATAGCACACATCAGTGTAAATAATACAACATCAACTTGTCCTGAGTTTAACTGTCCGGACGTCCCACAACATGTGTTTTTGTAAAATGTTGTGTGTCTTTAAGTTAGCGGAGGAAAGTGAGGAAACACGAGCAGCAGAAGAAAGTCTGTCACTGAACTGAGAGAAAGAAATAAAGTTGGAGGAAGAAGGAGCTCTATAAAAGCTCTCATTCTAGTTTGTGCTGCAGCTTCGATGTGACACATTAGACACTGTTGGTTTTGGATCAAATGAATGAGTTGAGTGAGAGCAGACAGAGGCTGAGGCTGACAGAGAGAGAACCAGACACAGGCTCAGACACAGAGTCTAAAGAAACTCTTTAGCTCTTTCACATTTAATTAAGAACTCCTCCTTTTCCTTCTGAAGCTGAGGTTTATATTAGTCTCTTGTGCTGTATTCTGGAGCTGCACATGACTTGTGTTTTTAACGTTAAAAGCAGGTTGTGTTGGTCAGTTGTTAAAATGGCCGCTCTCATGCATGTGCACAGAGAACAGTCGTCTTTATCCAGTCGGCTTAAGACCACTGTGTCGTCAGAACTTAAGGATGTGATTGTGGCATTCATTTGTGTCCAGTGTAAAAAGGAAAGAAGTGCCACAGCCCTGAGGGACACCTGTGTTCGAGTATTTGACCCTAGAGAGGACACCATGTCCTTTCACTTGCTGTGGTCGTCCAGTTCAAAAAGAATAAAAGCAGTGGATAATAAAAGGATTATCAGTTTCTGGCCCAGTAGCTGTGGTTGTTCTGAGTTAAATGTGGAAGAAAAGTCAACAAATGGACACATAGCATAAGCTTTAGGGTTTTCTACAGGTTTGTAAATGAGATGCCTTCAGGTGCTCCGGGCCTGTCTGTGGGCAAATTGGAGAGGGTCTGAACTAGAGTTTACATCAGTCTTAAGCATGTTCACAAGGATCTTTTCACACATTTCATTACTGCACATGTCAAAGCTACTGGCCTTAAGTGGTTGTTAACAGCAGGACAAGATACTTTGGGCACAGGGATGATTACAGAGTTCTTCCACAGAGCGGGGACAGTGCAGCTCAATAATGATTGTTGGAAAATTGGGCCCAAGCAGCAGTCGGTTCAGAAGCACAAGTCCTCAGTAAGATGCAGGAGGGTCGTCTGGTCCAGAGGGTTTTTATTACAGACCTGACGAAAAACTATGGACACCTGCTGAGGGTCAATAGTTGGACAAGAAAAAGCACTAACACTGGTGGATAAGTTGTGAAAAGTCCCAGGACTCGCCTGAAGAGGGTCCCAGGACTCAAGATGAGACAAGATAAAGAAACAAGTGAGCATCAGTTTGGACCATCGACTGTCATCACTGTCATAAATAAGTGTGTTTGTCTTTTGTTACTGTTCTCATGTTCAGTAAAAGTCAGTCCCAGCCTGTTACAGAGTCAATCTGATTTATGGCCTTAAAGGGAAATGACAACAAAGTAAAAGCTCAGACACAGACTCATTCAGAAGAATCCTGTGTTCATCATTTAACTCTTGTGTCTTTTAGGTTTTTTCCAGAAGCTGAAAGATGAACCGGACTCTAAGGAAACCCGTGGTGAGTATTCCAATGAGTTGATCTTGTTCTGAGATAAACTCAGTTGAAGCTCGTCCTATTTTACTGCTGCCACAGAAAATATGACAAAGTTCAAAACAACAACAGAGTCATAAATAAGCCTCATGGAGGAAATGATTCAACAGTTTAGTTCTTATATTATTATTTTTGCCGGACGTCCCACAACATGTGTATTTGTAAAATGTTGTGTCTTTAAGTTAGCGGAGGAAAGTGAGGAAACACGAGCAGCAGAAGAAAGTGTCACTGAACTGAGAGAAAGAAATAAAGTTGGAGGAAGAAGGAGCTCTATAAAAGCTCTCATTCTAGTTTGTGCTGCAGCTTCGATGTGACACATTAGACACTGTTGGTTTTGGATCAAATGAATGAGTTGAGTGAGAGCAGACAGAGGCTGAGGCTGACAGAGAGAGAACCAGACACAGGCTCAGACACAGAGTCTAAAGAAACTCTTTAGCTCTTTCACATTTAATTAAGAACTCCTCCTTTTCCTTCTGAAGCTGAGGTTTATATTAGTCTCTTGTGCTGTATTCTGGAGCTGCACATGACTTGTGTTTTTAACGTTAAAAGCAGGTTCTGTTGTTCAGAGCAGTTGTTAAAATGGCCGCTCTCATGCATGTGCACAGAGAACAGTCGTCTTTATCCAGTCGGCTTAAGACCACTGTGTCGTCAGAACTTAAGGATGTGATTGTGGCATTCATTTGTGTCCAGTGTAAAAAGGAAAGGGAAGTGCCACAGCCCTGAGGGACACCTGTGTTAGAGTATTTGACCCTAGAGAGGACACCATGTCCTTTCACTTGCTGTGGTCGTCCAGTTCAAAAAGAATAAAAGCAGTGGATAATAAAAGGATTATCAGTTTCTGGCCCAGTAGCTGTGGTTGTTCTGAGTTAAATGTGGAAGAAAAGTCAACAAATGGACACATAGCATAAGCTTTAGGGTTTTCTACAGGTTTGTAAATGAGATGCCTTCAGGTGCTCCGGGCCTGTCTGTGGGCAAATTGGAGAGGGTCTGAACTAGAGTTTACATCAGTTTTAAGCATGTTCACAAGGATCTTTTCACACATTTCATTACGACACATGTCAAAGCTACTGGCCTTAAGTGGTTGTTAACAGCAGGACAAGATACTTTGGGCACAGGGATGATTACAGAGTTCTTCCACAGAGCGGGGACAGTGCAGCTCAATAATGATTGTTGGAAAATTGGGCCCAAGCAGCAGTCGGTTCAGAAGCACAAGTCCTCAGTAAGATGCAGGAGGGTCGTCTGGTCCAGAGGGTTTTTATTACAGACCTGACTAACAACTGTGGACACCTGCTGAGGGTCAATAGTGGACAAGAAAAAGCACTAACACTGGTGGATAAGTTGTGAAAAGTCCCAGGACTCCCCTGAAGAGGGTCCCAGGTCTCAAGATGAGACAAGATAAAGAAACAAGTGAGCATCAGTTTGGACCAACGACTGTCATCACTGTCATAAATAAGTGTGTTTGTCTTTTGTTACTGTTCTCATGTTCAGTAAAAGTCAGTCCCAGCCTGTTACAGAGTCAATCTGATTTATGGCCTTAAAGGGAAATGACAACAAAGTAAAAGCTCAGACACAGACTCATTCAGAAGAAACTGTTCATCACTCAACCTTTGTGTCTTTCAGGTTTCATTGAGACGGTGGAAGCTGATTGGGCCTTTCAGAGGGAAATACTACCTGTCTTTACGGGTGAGTATTCCAGTGAGTTGATCTTGTTCTGAGATAAACTCAGTTGAAGCTCGTCCTATTTTACTGCTGCCACAGAAAATATGACAAAGTTCAAAACAACAACAGAGTCATAAATAAGCCTCATGGAGGAAATGATTCAACAGTTTAGTTCTTATATTATTATTTTTGCCGGACGTCCCACAACATGTGTATTTGTAAAATGTTGTGTCTTTAAGTTATCGGAGGAAAGAGAGGAAACACGAGCAGCAGAAGAAAGTCTGTCACTGAACTGAGAGAAAGAAATAAAGTTGGAGGAAGAAGGAGCTCTATAAAAGCTCTCATTCTAGTTTGTGCTGCAGCTTCGATGTGACACATTAGACACTGTTGGTTTTGGATCAAATGAATGAGTTGAGTGAGAGCAGACAGAGGCTGAGGCTGACAGAGAGAGAACCAGACACAGGCTCAGACACAGAGTCTAAAGAAACTCTTTAGCTCTTTCACATTTAATTAAGAACTCCTCCTTTTCCTTCTGAAGCTGAGGTTTATATTAGTCTCTTGTGCTGTATTCTGGAGCTGCACATGACTTGGTTTTTATTCATAATAATAATAATAGTTCTATAGTTCTATATTTATTTATCTGCAGCAATCCTTATAAGGACTTCCTAATTGCTCTACATTTGAGTTAAAACTATGACATACATTATGTCCCGCTCTGGAATGGCTCTGGGACTTTCTTTAGTTTATTGTCCCTCAACAATAATGGAAGAGATTCATATATTTTTAGAGTTTATTGCTTCATTAAAGACACACATCAAATTAAAAATATAAATATCCTTGATTGTCCCAAAGGGACTTTGTGTTGGGCCCAGTGCTGAGAAGAACGTACAGTACATAAGAGACAGAAGAAACATAAATACATACTTATCTGTCCAACACACATTCATCCAGTAACACTACTGTAACCAGCAATGATCTGTGCAAAATACCACTTACTGAAATAGAATAACTGTTCTATACTATAACAAACTAATCTACAATAAATACAGACATAAATACTGGAATACAACTGTCATATTTATAGAAAATGTTTAATAAATAATAAAAAAGAGAATAAAATGTGACACAAACACAAAGCCAGTAAATAAATTAGCCTCATTGAACAGAGTGATGGACGTTGGAATAAAAGAGAGCTTGAGTCGTTGGTTTTCCATCTGTAAGCTCTGGACCTGAAGGAAGAAGCTCAGACTTAGTGAATAAAAAGTGACAGGGCTTTGCCAGAGCATGCTGCCGTCCTGTCTCTGATAACGCTTTCTAGAAGAGCTGAATAAAAGAGCCACATGACTGCCCTGCTCACAGCGACCAGCCTGAGCCGAGGAAGTGCAGTCTTTGGGTCAGTCGCCCACAAAACATCGACAGAATCCTTCATTTTTAGGTCCCAGTCCAGCTGATGTCAGGACTTGTTGCTGTGAGGCAGGAGTGCTAACCCCTCTGACACTATTCACCCTGTTCTCTGTAAAACTGTTCATGTGATAAAAGACCTTTGTTATTTTTTTATAATAAAGAAAACCAACCAATACACTGGACCCTACAGAGTCCTCTTTGAACTTGTAGGAGCCATTTTATGTTTATTGTTGGCATGATATTTTATATTGTTTGAATATATTTAAATTCTTGTTTTGGACACTAGGTGGCAGTGATTAGATGCACAGGGGGCATAGGTTACAGGAAGTGAAAAAAACCACAGGGAAGGGGAGCACAGACAGTTCTCACCAGACAAAAGAACACATGGCCCAGATCAAAGACGATGGATAAAAATTAACTGGTATGTTCATATGTTTTTGTACTGCACTTGCAATAAACGACAAACCTCAACTGCAATAATCTTGGAAAGGCTTTTTGTGTCTGCGTACAACTTCACTCCTACCTGTGCATGATGGCAAAGATATATGAAAGGCTAAAGGTACAGCAAAGTAAAGATTGCTAATAACAAAAAGTGAGAACTTGGCTCTATGAGTGAAAATTGAGCCTGTAAAAATAGTGGAACTGGATAAAAACTGTTTTCTTTCATAAATTGGACACTACCATTCCCAATGAGGGGAACATAGACGACACCTGTGCGCAGGATGGAGATTGGAAACTCTGAACGACAAACGCACAGGCTGAGAGGTATGTGCAACATTAAGCTTTATTGGAAAAGCTATGAAACAGTGACCAGAAACTGCGATACTAATGGATTTTGTTGACTGAATCTTCTATTGTAACTAAAAATATTAGCTGTTTGAAACATTCTGCCATCAGCATGTGGTTTATTGGATCACACTAAAAGTGAATCAAATATGTCTATTGTCAAACCAGAAATTAGGTCACAAGTTGATGATGTTGCACAGGATTCAGAGAAAGGAAAAAGGGTTATTAAACACACTGCTAAAGGTTTGGAAATGGTCATTGAAAACTGTCATAAAACAAGAAACGTGAAATACAAACAAGCTAAGAGGTCAATTGAATTGCAGAAAGAACTCATGAAATCAAAGGAGAATGCGAAAGAAGTGCAGTCTAACTTGGTTAAATTAATCAACATTTGTGATGAACCCAAAATAAATCATAAGTCGTTGGTGAAAGTACCAATGCCTGAAAATGAACTCGAAAAGCAAAATCACTGGTTTCAACAAAAAATGGAAACTTTTGATGGTTTCATACAGGATGTAAATGTATGGCTTTCAGAAGTTGGATGGCATAAAACACATACCATGTCACAAAGCGTAATTATAGATGACATTGCACCGGATGACAGTGTTTCTAATGTGTCAAAACCCAAATCAAGCCACAAATCAAGCTCTTCATCACGTGCAACGTCAACATCCTCAGCTTGCGTAAAAGCTCAGGCAGAAAAGGCTGCTCTTATGGAACGGGTTGCCGCTCTGCAGAAAACGCATGGCCTTGAGGCACAGGAAGAACTAAAAAGGAAGAAAGAACAACTGGAACTAGAGACTGAACTGGCAGCAACCAATGCAAAAATCACTGTACTGGAATCAATGGAATCAAGAAACAGTTCAAGAGTATCTGATGGGATGAATTCGTATTTGATAAAAGGAACTGCGCAAAGGAAAATGTCAGTCAAATTAAATCCACATGCAAACACCTACTTACCTAATCAAGTGCAACAAAGACAGAAGGTGTGGACTGGAATTGAATCTTCCCAGGAACAGGTTGTTCGACCAAAGGAAAGTGCTGATGGACCATTTGTCAGAGCTCAGGATACAACTCATCTAACACAACAACCTGTATTTAATGATGCTAATCAATGTGATATCTATCACATAATTCAGAGGCAGAGCGATATCACAGCTCTTCTAGCTCAGCAAAATCTCTATTCTACTTTACCATTAAGAGACATTCCTGTTTATGATGGTGATCCATTGCAATATGGAGTTTTCATCAAGGCATTTGAGAGAGGAGTGGAAAGAAAGACAAGTGACTACAGCGACTGTCTGTATTTCTTAGAGCAATACACCAGAAGGCAACCAAAAGATTTAGTCTGCAGCTGCCAACATTTGTCTTCAGCTGAGGGCTATAAAAGAGCAAAAGATCTACTTAAAGAACATTTTGGAAATGTACATAAGATTTCCACAGCATACATAGACAAAGTATTTGCCTGGCCAGCAATCAAGCCAGAGGATGTGAAAGCATTGCAAGCGTTTTCATTATTCCTGAGAGGTTGTTGTAATGCAATGGAACAGCACACCTATATGGAAGAGTTGAATGTTGCTTCCAGTATGAAGACCATTCTTCTGAAACTGCCTTACAAGCTCAGAGACAAGTGGAGGAATAGGGCATGTCAGCTACAGGAACAACATGGACATCGAGCTAGTTTCTCGGACTTGGTAGACTTCATGGAGAGACAGGTGAAGATATTGTCGGATCCATTTTTTGGAAACATACAGGATGCTAGGACAAATACATCTGTCAAAAGCTCCACCTTTTGTTAAAGCAAGAGAAAATTTGAGACCAAGGGGAAGCAGTTTTGTAACTACTGTAACACCTGTAGAAACACCAAAACAAGAAATACCAACAAAAATTGGAATGAAAATTTTATCTGCCACTAAATCTCAAAAGTCCTGTTTGTTCTGTGATAGAGATGGTCACACATTGGTGCGGTGTCCACAAATCAGGAAAAGGATGCACAAGGAAAAAATTGACTTCTTAAAGAAAAGCGGAGTCTGTTTCGGGTGTTTAAAGGTAGGACACATGAGCAAAGACTGCAAAAGTCGGTTGACTTGTGACATATGCAACAAAAATCATCCGGAAATACTTCACATTGAACAAAAAAACATGGGAAAGAAAACAGAACGGAGTGAGAAATCAATTGAGAGCAATACTGTTCTCTCACCTCATACATGTGGGCATATTGGGGCCGGTGAAGAAGCCTGTCTCTTCTCTATTGTTCCGGTACAAGTAAAGACCACCAAGGGTGACACAGTATTGCAAACGTATGCATTTTTGGATCATGGAAGCTCAGCTACCTTCTGCACAGAAAGAATGATGAGAAGACTGAATATCACAGGACAAAAGGCTAGTATTCTTTTGCGTACAGTGAACCAAGTGAAAATTGTAACCAGTCATCATATCTCGGGTTTAGAGATATCAAGTCTTGACAGAAATGAATTCATACAACTTTCCAATGTATTTACACATAAGATCATTCCTGTCTCCAAGCTCAACATTCCCAGACAAGAAGACCAGAATCAATGGCCTTACTTGAAGGATGTCAAGATTCATGAAATCAATGCTGACATTGACCTGCTCATCGGCACAAATTCGTCTAAGGTATTGGAACCTTGGGAGGTGGTCAATAGCCAAGGGGACGGACCATACGCGGTGAGGACCCTACTGGGGTGGGTCATCTATGGTCCTGTTACGACCCCTTCCCCTCTGGTCGTAATGGAGAATCTGTTTATCATGTTTACATGTTTGTGCGCAGGTGAAGCTGTGGGCGTTTGACGTATTGCGTGGAGCGTCAGGGCCCGACGCTCCACGACTATTTAAGACCCCGCCTACAGCTGATTTCTGGCTCTCTCTCTCCTCAGGTTGTCGTCGTGGCAGCACCACCTTTTCATGCCAAATAACCGTTGCATAGCAGAGCAACGTATCCAAAGCCTGAAACAAAAGTTTAGTAAAAATGAGATGTTTCATAATGAATATACAACTTTTCTCAAAGAAATGATTGACAACGGCTATGCTGAAATAATACCAGCGGATCAACTGAATTGTAATGATGGGGAAGTCTGGTACATCCCACATCACCAAATTGGCCACGGAGGAAGAAATCATATGCTTTCCCGACTTTGTAAAAAATACTGGATTATGAAAGCTAACTCGGCAGCAAGAAGGATCATAACAGACTGCGTTGTGTGCAAACGACACCGGGGAAGAGTTGGAGAACAGAAAATGGCAGACTTACCCCTGGAAAGGATTCTATCAGACAAGCCTCCATTTATAGATGTAGGAGTAGATTACTTCGGTCCTATAGAGGTCAAGAGAGGACGAAGTCTTGTTAAGAGATATGGCGTAATCTTCACCTGCATGGCAAGCAGGGCAGTACACCTGGAAGTTGCATATACTCTTGACACAGACTCCTGCATCCATACATTACGAAGATTTATTTGTAGACGAGGTCAAGTGTTGTCTTTAAGATCAGACAATGGCACAAACTTTATTGGAGCTGAACGAGAATTGAGAAAAGCACTCAATGCCTTGAATCAAGACAAAATCCAGACTGCTATGCTTCAGAAGGGAATAAAATAGTATTTTAACCCCCCAGCAGCATCTCATCACGGTGGTGTATGGGAGCGTTTGATCCGCATGGTTCGGAACGTGCTGCGCTCTGTTCTTAGCCAACAAGTCCTGGATGATGAAGGATTGCAAACTTTAATTTGCGAAGTTGAAGCAATTTTAAATGATCGACCCATTACAAAGCTTTCAGAGGACCCAATGGACCTAGAAGCACTCACCCCAAACCACCTTCTTCTGTTGAAGACCAAGCCAATACTACCGCCGGGACTATTCGTAAAAGATGACTTATATCTAAGACGCAGATGGAGACAATAGTACAAAGTACAATACATGGCAGACCTCTTCTTGAAAAGGTGGACACAGGAGTACTTGCCTTTAATCCAAGAACGACAGCGGTGGTCAAAAGTAAAAAGGAACTTTGCTCCAGGTGACATAGTTGTGGTAGTTGACTCCACTGCACCACGAGGCTCCTGGTTAATGGGCAGAATACTGGAGACGAAAACAGACGCAGAAGGCCTTGTGCGTACCGTTCGACTTCAGACAAAAAACAATATATTGGAAAGACCAATAACAAAGATATGTCTGATAAAAGAGACTGAGATTTAGCAAGGACTGGTGGTAAAGACCATATCCCACCAGGTGCCATGTTCTGGAACCTCTGGCCCTAAGAAGGACAATTTTGAAAAGAGAAAAGAAAAGGGACGACAGAAGAATCACTAAAGAGGATTAAATGCCAACATACACATTATAGTAATTGTTATAAGACAATTAGGGGCTGGTGTGTAGGAGCCATTTTATGTTTATTGTTGGCATGATATTTTATATTGTTTGAATATATTTAAATTCTTGTTTTGGACACTAGGTGGCAGTGATTAGATGCACAGGGGGCATAGGTTACAGAAAGTGAAAAAAAACCACAGGGAAGGGGAGCACAGACAGTTCTCACCAGACAAAAGAACACATGGCCCAGATCAAAGACGATGGATAAAAATTAACTGGTATGTTCATATGTTTTTGTACTGCACTTGCAATAAACGACAAACCTCAACTGCAATAATCTTGGAAAGGCTTTTTGTGTCTGCGTACAACTTCACTCCTACCTGTGCATGATGGCAAAGATATATGAAAGGCTAAAGGTACAGCAAAGTAAAAATTGCCAACTAAATTCACTAAAATGAGCGACTGTTTCAGAGACGGGTTCTTTCTGAGAAACCTGCCGCTTGGATAGTCTCTAGTGGTAAATACATGACGTCTGAAGATGGTGCTGCTGCAGAAACAACACAGAGTTGTCTTTAGATTTTACTGAGGCCCAAACGAAATCACTTCAAGTCACTAAAATAAAACTACCTTTGGAAAAAGAAACTTAACATTTTGGTGAAAGACTGCTTTTTATGAAAATGTTGAGATTAATGCACTTGTGGTTTATTGTTTTTTAAAAAACAAAAAAACAAAACTGTGACTTTGTTTTGAAAAGAAATACATTTAGAGTTTCTGGTTTGATTACAGACAGACATAAGATGAAGAGAAATGAAATGAGTTTGGACCAACGACTGTTGTCACAAATATCTAATCCATGTGCCTCAGAAAAAGAGGAGATATTTAGTGAAGTTCTCCTGTAGAAGTGTGGAGTCAGGGTCTGGATTTCTTCTGCAAAAAACTATTATGTGTTTGTCTTTTGTTACTGTTCTCATGTTCAGTAAAAGTCAGTCCCAGCCTGTTACAGAGTCAATCTGATTTATGGCCTTAAAGGGAAATGACAACAAAGTAAAAGCTCAGACACAGACTCATTCAGAAGAAACTGTTCCTCACTCAATCTTTGTGTCTTTCAGGTGTTTTCCAGAAGCTGGAAGTTGAACTGGAGTCTCTGAAGAAAATAATAAATGGCGGCAAGGGTGAGTATTCCAATGAGTTGATCTTGTTCTGAGATAAACTCAGTTGAAGCTCGTCCTATTTTACTGCTGCCACAGAAAATATGACAAAGTTCAAAACAACAGAGTCATAAATAAGGCTCATGGAGGAAATGATTCAACAGTTTAGTTCTTATATTATTATTTTTGCCGGACGTCCCACAACATGTGTATTTGTAAAATGTTGTGTCTTTAAGTTAGCGGAGGAAAGTGAGGAAACACGAGCAGCAGAAGAAAGTGTCACTGAACTGAGAGAAAGAAATAAAGTTGGAGGAAGAAGGAGCTCTATAAAAGCTCTCATTCTAGTTTGTGCTGCAGCTTCGATGTGACACATTAGACACTGTTGGTTTTGGATCAAATGAATGAGTTGAGTGAGAGCAGACAGAGGCTGAGGCTGACAGAGAGAGAACCAGACACAGGCTCAGACAGAGTCTAAAGAAACTCTTTAGCTCTTTCACATTTAATTAAGAACTCGTCCTTTTCCTTCTGAAGCTGAGGTTTATATTAGTCTCTTGTGCTGTATTCTGGAGCTGCACATGACTTGTGTTTTTAACGTTAAAAGCAGATTGTGTTGGTCAGTTCTTAAAATGGCCGCTCTCATGCATGTGCACAGAGAACAGTCGTCTTTATCCAGTCGGCTTAAGACCACTGTGTCGTCAGAACTTAAGGATGTGATTGTGGCATTCATTTGTGTCCAGTGTAAAAAGGAAAGGGAAGTGCCACAGCCCTGAGGGACACCTGTGTTCGAGTATTTGACCCTAGAGAGGACACCATGTCCTTTTACCTGTGGTCGTCCAGTTCAAAAAGAATAAAAGCAGTGGATAATAAAAGGATTATCAGTTTCTGGCCCAGTAGCTGTGGTTGTTCTGAGTTAAATGTGGAAGAAAAGTCAACAAATGGACACATAGCATAAGCTTTAGGGTTTTCTACAGGTTTGTAAATGAGATGCCTTCAGGTGCTCCGGGCCTGTCTGTGGGCAAATTGGAGAGGGTCTGAACTAGAGTTTACATCAGTCTTAAGCATGTTCACAAGGATCTTTTCACACATTTCATTACGACACATGTCAAAGCTACTGGCCTTAAGTGGTTGTTAACAGCAGGACAAGATACTTTGGGCACAGGGATGATTACAGAGTTCTTCCACAGAGCGGGGACAGTGCAGCTCAATAATGATTGTTGGAAAATTGGGCCCAAGCAGCAGTCGGTTCAGAAGCACAAGTCCTCAGTAAGATGCAGGAGGGTCGTCTGGTCCAGAGGGTTTTTATTACAGACCTGACTAACAACTGTGGACACCTGCTGAGGGTCAATAGTTGGACAAGAAAAAGCACTAACACTGTTGGATAAGTTGTGAAAAGTCCCAGGACTCCCCTGAAGAGGGTCCCAGGTCTCAAGATGAGACAAGATAAAGAAACAAGTGAGCATCAGTTTGGACCATCGACTGTCATCACTGTCATAAATAAGTGTGTTTGTCTTTTGTTACTGTTCTCATGTTCAGTAAAACTCAGTCCCAGCCTGTTACAGAGTCAATCTGATTTATGGCCTTAAAGGGAAATGACAACAAAGTAAAAGCTCAGAGCAAAGACTCATTCAGAAGAAACCTGTGTTACTCATTCAGTCTTTGTGTCTTTCAGATGACCAACAGAAGCTGGAAAATAAACTGGAGTCTCTGAAGAAAATAATAAATGGCGGCAAGGGTGAGTATTCCAATGACTTGATCTTGTTCTGAGATAAACTCAGTTGAAGCTCGTCCTATTTTTCTGCTGCCACAGAAAATATGACAAAGTTCCAAACAACAACAGAGTCATAAATAAGGCTCATGGAGGAAATGATTCAACAGTTTAGTTCTTATATTATTATTTTTGTCCGGACGTCCCACAACATGTTTTTTTGTAAAATGTTGTGTGTCTTTAAGTTATCGGAGGAAAGTGAGGAACCCCTTATGGATAGGAAAAAATCAAGGACCGTTACGTCGCCCGGTATAGCGCAACCCGGTATGTGCGGGAGGTTGAGAGATACCGACTAGAGATAGTCGGGCTCACCTCCACGCACAGCTTGGGCTCTAGAATCCAAATCCTAGAGAGAGGCTGGACTTTCCACTACTCTGGAGTTGCCTGCGGTGAGAGGCGGCGGGGTGGTGTGGGTTTGCTCATTGCCCCCCCGGCTCAGCCGCCATGTGTTGGAGTTCACCCAGGTGAACGAGAGGGTCGCTTCCCTGCACCTTCGGGTCGGGGATAGGTCTCTCACTGTTGTTTGTGTTTACGGGCCAAATGGCAGTGCAGAGTACCCGGCCTTCTTGGAGTCTCTGGGAGGGGTGCTGGAAAGTGCTCCTACCGGGGACTCTGTCGTTCTACTGGGGGACTTCAACTCTCACGTGGGCAGCGACAGTGACACCTGGAGGGGCGTGGTTGGGTGGAACGGCCCCCCGGATCTGAACCCAAGTGGTGTTCTGTTATTGGACTTCTGTGCTAGTCACAGTTTGTCCATAACGAACACCATGTTCAAGCATAAGGGTGTCCATCAGTGCACGTGGCACCAGGACACCCTAGGCCGGAGATTGATGATCGACTTTGTAGTCATTTCATCTGACCTCCGACCATATGTCTTTGACACTCAGAAAGGGGCGGAGCTGTCAACTGATCACCAATCATCATCATTAACTGAGAAAGCTGGACAGACTCGGCAGGCCCAAACGTACTATGAGGGTCTGTTGGGTCCATTTAGCAGAGCCCTGTCAGAAATATCTTTAACTCCCACCTCCAACAAAGCTTGGACGAGATCCCGAGTGAGGTTTGAGACATTGAGTACGAGTGGACCATGTTCTCCACCTCCATTGTTGATGCAGACACTCAAAGCTAAGGCCATAAAGTCTCCGGTGCCTGTCGTGGCGGCAACCTCCAAATCCGGTGGTGGACACCGGAAGTAAGGGATGTCGTCAAGCTGAAGAAGGAGACCTACCGAGCCTGGTTGGCTCGTGGGACTCCTGAGGCAGCTGTTTGGTACCGGCAGGCCAAGTGGACTGCAGCCCGGGTGGTCGTGGAGGCTAAAACTCGGGTCTTGGAGGAGTTCGGTGAGGCCATGGAAACGGACTATCGGTCGGCCTTGAAGAAATTCTGGCAAACCGTCCGGCGCCTCAGGAGAGGGAAGCAGTGCCCTGCCAACACTGTTTACAGTGGAGGTGGGAATCTGCTGACTTCAACTGAGGACATTGTTGGACGGTGGAAAGAATACTTTGAGGATCTCCTCAACCCCACCGACACGTCTTCCACTGAGGAAGCAGAGGCCAAGGGCTCAGAGGTGGACTCGTCTGTCACTCAGGCTGAAGTCACTGAGGTAGTTGGGAAGCTCCTCGGTGGCAAGGCACCGGGGGTTGATGAGATACGCCCTGAGTACCTCAAGTCTCTGGATGTTGTGGGGCTGTCTTGGTTGACACGTCTCTGCAACAGCGCGTGGCGGTCGGGGACAGTACCTCTGGACTGGCAGACCGGGGTGGTGGTCCCTCTTTTTAAGAAGGGGGAACGGAGGGTGTGTTCCAACTACAGAGGGATCACACTCCTCAGCCTCCCCGGGAAAGTCTATGCCAGGTACTGGAGAGGAGAATATGGCCGATAGTTGAACCTCAGATTCAGGAGGAACAATGCAGTTTTTGTCCCGGTCGTGGAGCACTGGACCAGCTCTATACCCTCTCCAGGAGCTGGAGTGTTTGGAGAAGGCTTTCGACTGTGTCCCTCATGGCGCCCTGTGGGGGGTACTCTGGGAGTAAGGGGACTGGGACCCTTTGCTTAGGGCTGTCCGGTCCCTGTACGACCGGAGCAGGAGCTTGGTTCATTGCCGGCAGTAAGTCAGACCTGTTCCCGGTGCATGTTGGACTCCGGCAGGGCTGCCCTTTGTCACCGGTCCTGTTCATTATCTTTATGGACAGGATTTCTAGGCGCAGCCAGGGGCCGGAGGGAGTCTGGTTTGGGGACCACAGGATCTCGTCTCTGCTTTTTGCAGATGATGTTGTCCTGTTGGCTCCATCAAGCCAGGACCTTCAATGTTCACTGGGACGGTTTGCAGCCGAGTGTGAAGCGGCTGGGATGAGGATCAGCACCTCCAAGTCTGAGACCATGGTTCTCAGTCGGAAAAGGGTGGCTTGTCCCCTCCAGGTTGGTGGAGAGCTCCTGCCTCAAGTGGAGGAGTTCAAGTATCTCGGAGTCTTGTTCACGAGTGAGGGAAGGAAGGAGCGTGAGATCGACAGACGGATCGGTGCAGCTTCTGCAGTGATGCGGTCGATGTACCGGTCTGTCGTGGTGAAGAAGGAGCTGAGCTGTAAGGCAAAGCTCTCGATTTACCGATCCATCTACGTTCCTACTCTCACCTATGGTCATGAGCTTTGGGTCATGACCAAAAGAACAAGATCTCAGATACAAGCGGCCGAAATGAGCTTTCTCCGCAGAGTGGCGGGGCGCTCCCTTAGAGATAGGGTGAGGAGCTTGGGAGAAGCTCAAAGTAGAGCCACTGCTCCTCCACATGTAGAGGTGCCAGCTGAGGTGGCTCGGGCATTGGTTTCGGATGCCTCCTTAGGGAGGTGTTCCGGGCATGTCATTTATTTACATTTACATTTACATTTATTAATTTAGCTGACGCTTTTATCCAAAGCGACTTACATTGTTCTACAGTAATTACCAGTTTTACAGCCACTGGAGGCAAGTTGGGTTAAGTGTCTTGCCCAAGGACACAACGACAGTATGAACTGTGGGGAGAGTGGGAATTGAACCGCCTACCTTCCGGTTGAAGGACGACTGCTCTACCCACTGAGCTTTTGTCGTTCTTACCGGTCCGGTCCCATTGGGAGGAGACCCCGGGAAAGACCTAGGACACGCTGGAGGGACTATGTCTCTCGGCTGGCCTGGGAACGCCTCGGTATCCCCTCCGGAAGAGCTGGAGGAAGTGTCTGGGGAGAGGGAAGTCTAGGCATCTCTGCTTAGATGACTGCCCTCGCAGCCAGGCCCCAGATAAGCGGTAGAAGATGGATGAATGGATGGATCATATTTAATAAGAACTCATCATTTTTCTTCTTAAGCAGATGTTTTCTATTCGTCTCTTGTGCTGGATTCTGGAGCTGCACATGACTTGGTTTTTATTCATAATAATAATGATAGTTCTATAGTTCTATATTTATTTATCTGCATCAATCTTTATAAGCACTTCCTAATTGCTCTACATTTGAGATGAAAACTATGACATACATTATGTCCCGCTCTGGAATGGCTCTGGGACTTTCTTTGGTTTATTGTCCCTCAACAATAATGGAAGAGAGTCACATATTTTAGAGTTTATTGTTTAACAAAAGACACACATCAAAATAAAAATATAAAAATACTTGATTGTCCCAAAGGGAACTTTTTGTTTTTGACATTAAAATCCAGATTGTGTTGTTCAGAGCAGTTGTTAAAATGGCCGCTCTCATGCATGTGCACAGAGGGGCAGTCGTCTTTATACAGTCGGCTTAAGACCACTGTCGTCGTCAGAACTTAAGGATGTGATTATTGCATTCATTTGTGTCCAGTGTAAAAAGGAAAGGGAAGTGCCACAGCCCTGAGGGACACCTGTGTTCGAGTATTTGACCCTAGAGAGGACACCATGTCCTTTCACTTGCTGTGGTCGTCCAGTTCAAAAAGAATAAAAGCAGTGGATAATAAAAGGATTATCAGTTTCTGGCCCAGTAGCTGTGGTTGTTCTGAGTTAAATGTGGAAGAAAAGTCAACAAATGGACACATAGCATAAGCTTTAGGGTTTTCTACAGGTTTGTAAATGAGATGCCTTCAGGTGCTCCGGGCCTGTCTGTGGGCAAATTGGAGAGGGTCTGAACTAGAGTTTACATCAGTCTTAAGCATGTTCACAAGGATCTTTTCACACATTTCATTACGACACATGTCAAAGCTACTGGCCTTAAGTGGTTGTTAACAGCAGGACAAGATACTTTGGGCACAGGGATGATTACAGAGTTCTTCCACAGAGCGGGGACAGTGCAGCTCAATAATGATTGTTGGAAAATTGGGCCCAAGCAGCAGTCGGTTCAGAAGCACAAGTCCTCAGTAAGATGCAGGAGGGTCGTCTGGTCCAGAGGGTTTTTATTACAGACCTGACTAACAACTGTGGACACCTGCTGAGGGTCAATAGTGGACAAGAAAAAGCACTAACACTGGTGGATAAGTTGTGAAAAGTCCCAGGACTCCCCTGAAGAGGGTCCCAGGTCTCAAGATGAGACAAGATAAAGAAACAAGTGAGCATCAGTTTGGACCATCGACTGTCATCACTGTCATAAATAAGTGTGTTTGTCTTTTGTTACTGTTCTCATGTTCAGTAAAAATCAGTCCCAGCCTGTTACAGAGTCAATCTGATTTATGGCCTTAAAGCGAAATGACAACAAAGTAAAAGCTCAGACACAGACTCATTCAGAAGAAACTGGTCATCACTCAACCTTTGTGTCTTTCAGATGAACTACAAACGCAGGATGAAACAGGGCACTTTCGGACAAAATTTCTGCGTGTCTTTACGGGTGAGTATTCCAATGAGTTGATCTTGTTCTGAGATAAACTCAGTTGAAGCTCGTCCTATTTTACTGCTGCCACAGAAAATATGACAAAGTTCAAAACAACAACAGAGTCATAAATAAGGCTCATGGAGGAAATGATTCAACAGTTTAGTTCTTATATTATTACTTTTGTCCGGACGTCCCACAACATGTGTATTTGTAAAATGTTGTGTGTCTTTAAGTTAGCGGAGGAAAGTGAGGAAACACGAGCAGCAGAAGAAAGTCTGTCACTGAACTGAGAGAAAGAAATAAAGTTGGAGGAAGAAGGAGCTCTATAAAAGCTCTCATTCTAGTTTGTGCTGCAGCTTCGATGTGACACATTAGACACTGTTGGTTTTGGATCAAATGAATGAGTTGAGTGAGAGCAGACAGAGGCTGAGGCTGACAGAGAGAGAACCAGACACAGGCTCAGACACAGAGTCTAAAGAAACTCTTTAGCTCTTTCACATTTAATTAAGAACTCCTCCTTTTCCTTCTGAAGCTGAGGTTTATATTAGTCTCTTGTGCTGTATTCTGGAGCTGCACATGACTTGGTTTTTATTCATAATAATAATAATAATGATGAGAGTTCTAGGATTTTTTTAAGTGTTGTTAGTTTATATTTATTTATCTGCACCTGTGTGGAGTTTGCATGTTCTCCCTGTGTCTGTGTAGGTTTCCTCCGGGTACTCCGGTTTCCCCCACTACCAAAAAGTACAACAGTCCCCCCAAACACACATGGGGCCAGGACTCCCCTGCAAAAGAGATTTGGAACCTCAGTGGGACTTTCCTGGTTAAATAAAAGTTAAATAATAAAATAAGGACTTCCTAATTGCTCTACATTTGAGTTAAAACTATGACATACATTATGTCCCGCTCTGGAATGGCTCTGGGACTTTCTTTGGTTTATTGTCCCTCAACAATAATGGAAGAGATTCATATATTTTTAGAGTTTATTGTTTAACAAAAGACACACATCAAAATAAAAATATCATTGATTGTCCCAAAAAGTACTTTGTCTTTTTAACATTAAAAAGCAGATTGTGTTGGTCACAGCAGTTGTTAAATTTGTAGCTCTCATGCATGTGCACAGAGGGGCAGTTGTCTTTTTACAGTAGGCTTAACAACTCTGAAATGCATCCAAATGTGAGTTTTCCTTTGTCTGACTTTGCACTCTCAATCACAAGACATGAGTTGATTGCAGAACAGAAAGTTGACATCTCTCTAAAAGATCTGTTCCTACAGGTTCAATCCTTAGAGAATTTAGAAGATGCTGTATCTTGTTACTGTCTGGATGATGGGATGTTGGTGAGAAAATGGCTTCCTTACCACAATAATCTGGTTGGTGAGATTATCTTTCAAGTTGTAGTACTAACCAAATTTAGGGCCAAGTTGTAAAGGCAGCTCATGGTGGTGTTGCAGGACACTTTGGTGTCAGAAAAACTTATGACAAAGTATTGCGTTACTTCTACTGGCCTAAACTCAAAAAAGCTGTGTCTTCCTATGTTAGAACCTGTCACACTTGTCAGTTAACTGGGAATCCCAACCAAGTTATAAAACCACTACCTTTGAGGCCTATTCAAAGAATGGGTCAACCTTTTGAACATCTTTTAATAGATTGTGTAGGGCCGCTACCCAGATCAAAAACAGGCAGCACGTATTTGCTGACAGTAATGTGTTTAACTGACTGTTCTACAGAGTCTTGTGTGCGTTTACTCTGAGCACGAGTAACAACACACGCTGGATCTCTCAACTTTAGAGGACTCAGAAACAATGGACCCTTTAGCCCACATTTGAGCTCCTGCCAGGTCATTTCCCAGAATAACCTGTACTCCATCCACAGGTAGACTAGGACAAACCCCTAGAGCAACCACATCAGTGATAAGGTCAGAAGATAACATTACACTATGTAATGGAACAGTCAATATATTCAAACTCATTCCCCTGACTTTTGCAAATCCCCCAGTTGTGGATTTTAATGAAAATGGTACAACAGAGGTAGAATGCTCAGAAATGCTTTCCTTGAAATGTTTTAGTTTTTAATACAGGACAGTCATTTTTCCAGTGTCCACGCCCTAAACAATACTTTTACTTGAACCTGGCTTAAAGCGATTTACAGGTTTAACAGATGCCTCTGACTCTGGTACATAAGTCTTATGTTTGTATGAGGACTCCTTTAGTCTACAGTTAGCATTACCAGTGTCTTGCTTCAAAAAAGTTATTAGTTTCAGTTACAAATAAATTCTCCAAAAAAGTAATTGAGTTAGTAACTCAGTTACCACATTGTAAAAGTAACTCAGTTACTCAGCAAAGTAACTGAAGTTATTTTTTAAGTTCTATAACGGTATTACGTTCTATAACATCTTTAATATCAAAGATGTTTAAATTAACTGAAGAATAAAACACTATATACAGTATTTTAGAACATTTGGTATTTATTTGAACTCAGTAGACTGCAGTCTGCCATATGATATACATAGAAATAAAAACATACAAAATAAATATTGAAAATAAAATTCAAGGGCAAAATTAAGAAACACAAATGTAAACCTGTGTAA
This sequence comes from Neodontobutis hainanensis, assembly GCA_024349245.1. Lineage (NCBI taxonomy): Eukaryota > Metazoa > Chordata > Actinopteri > Gobiiformes > Odontobutidae > Neodontobutis > Neodontobutis hainanensis. The sequence continues at coordinate 584,346 of JALDNG010000105.1, read as the reverse complement.
AAAGAAACAAAGGAAGATCTGGCCAATAAGTGCAACTCTCTGTGACTGTAAATTATTGCACAAACAGAACACAATCCACCTCTCTCTGTAGATTAACATGTTCATTCTCAAATAAAATGAATAATAGATTAATCAATTCTAAAATACTCTTCATCTAAAAACTAAACCAGTGCTTGTAATGTACTCTAATTCCTCAAATGACGTTTGGAGCTCAATATTCATTTTTTCATATTCACTGAATTTAGCAAAAGTGTTTCGGCATGGGGCAACCCCCCTTCCTCCTCCTCGTGTTGGTGTTTTAGCGAGGGTTATTTTAACAGAGGCTCTGTCTCCTGGAGCTGCCTTTGGGTTTGGGTTAGCATCAGCAGCAAGTGTCGTGTTAGCATGTGTTGATGTGAGGGGCTTTAGGCAGACGTGGATAAAGTCTTTTTTCCAGTGCATAGCATTTTACAGAAACATTCTTGTCTTTAATTTTAAAAAACGAGAAGTACTTCCAGTACTTTCAGTTTGAGAACACTTGAGTTTCCCGAGCTCCCCAGCTGACGGTGTCTTGTGTTTAGTGGAAGTCAGTGAGACAGCGTGAGCAGGGCACTGCCCACACCCCCCCGCTCTGTCCAGCAGCAGCTGATGTGTAGCCAAAGCATGACACCTCGCGCTTTTGTCAACCAAATTGTAGTAACGCGACACTTTTTATCCTCAGTAACGATAACGGCGTTACAACGATGGAGAAAGTAATTGATTAGATTACTCCGTTACTGAAAAATTAACGCCGCTAGTAACGCCGTTATACTCTGCCGCCGTTATACTCTGCCGCCGTTATACTCTGCCGCCGTTATACTCTGCCGCCGTTACTTCCAACACTGAGCATTACCTTTAGATGTAAACATGTACTCATCAGCTAGAACAGCTGCCTCAGATGTAGTCTTTGACTTCTGTTCATTCAAGTAGTTGGATATTCGCTCAGGAAGTGTGTATTTAAATTGCTCCAACAAGATCAACTCACACAACTGAGGATACATTTCAGTCTCACAAGCAGAGTGGGTGAGTTGTCAGGTGTGGTCTATCTGAGAGAGGGAGGGGCTCTGATAGACCACACCTGACAACTCGCCCACTCCATACAAGACAACCCTCTTAAAGGGGAAGTTCAAGAGCTGGGTCGTCACACCAGTGTAAAAAGGAAAGGGAAGTGCCACAGCCCTGAGGGACACCTGTGTTCGAGTATTTGACCCTAGAGAGGACACCATGTCCTTTCACTTGCTGTGGTCGTCCAGTTCAAAAAGAATAAAAGCAGTGGATAATAAAAGGATTATCAGTCAGTTTCTGCCCAGTAGCTGTGGTTGTTCTGAGTTAAATGTGGAAGAAAAGTCAACAAATGGACACATAGCATAAGCTTTAGGGTTTTCTACAGGTTTGTAAATGAGATGCCTTCAGGTGCTCCGGGCCTGTCTGTGGGCAAATTGGAGAATCAATCTGATGGATGGCCTTAAAGGGAAATGACAACAATGTAAAAGCTCAGAGCACAGACTCATTCAGAAGAAACCTGTGTTCCTCACTCAACCTCTGTGTCTTTCAGATGTCTTCCAGAAGCTGGAAGTTGAACTGGATTCTCAAGGTGAGTATTCCAATGAGTTGATCTTGTTCTGAGATAAACTCAGTTGTAGCTCGTCCTATTTTACTGCTGCCACAGAAAATATGACAAAGTTCAAAACAACAACAGAGTCATAAATAAGCCTGTCGCGAAGGTCACTAATGGTCAAGAGACTAGTTATAATTTTTTGGAGGTTGTCCCTTCTGCGAGGACTAACTCCCTGTAATTTCCTATTTGTATGAGACTCTAACACAGCACTGGCTTCTACACATTAATGACTTCTAAGGCTGTCAGGTCACTGTAGGTGATGCCAGACCCGATTGCAAGTCGGTTGGTTAAAGTCTGGTCTAACCCTGAAACAGCTCCGTCTGTAAAATTGGGTCCCAAGTGTGTGACTCCTCTAATGAGCGCTATCCCTCAAAACAGTCCCATCTTTTTATGGAGGATTTTAATAGAGGTCTTACCTTAGGCTTATGTGCGGCGGTCGACTCTCCCTGTTATTCTGGTGTCCAGTGGAGGGATTGGACGGCCTGCCTGTTAGTGAGTCTGATTCTGATAATCAGAGCTCTGTGCCTGTGGGAGAGGCTGAGTTTAAAGAACGACCTGGAGAGTGAATATGTCTTTGTCCCAGTATTGAACTAGGCCTTTATTAAAAGGTTAAACAAAAATAACAGTATGACACTTCACACAATATAACCTCTTACAATATAACATAGTTATATGACCATAACTCGAGTACTAGGATTGACCTTTTCTAGGGTTTTAGAGGGTAAGACAGATTTTTAGAGGAAGAAGTAGATTGACTCTATATTAAACCCATCTGGATATAGTATTCTAGGAGTGGCCCATAGATATAGTGGCGAGTGAAAAGAGGAGAAGGGGTCCCTCAGGGCAGAGCCCAGAGAAAGAACAAAGTGTACAGTACAGTTTTAAAACACAAAACCTTTAAACACTGACTCAACACAAAACCTTGACTCAAGTACTAGACTTGATGTGTTTGAGAGTAGAGTGAGTGAGAGAGATTTTCAGAGGAAGAAGTAGATTGCCTCTATTATTCACCCATCTAATAATAGTATCCTAGGGGCGACCCAAAGGGATAGCAGTGAGGGAAAAAGGAGGCTGGTCCCTCAGGGCAGAGCCCAGAGAAGGGTGCAACAGTGGACAGTACAGTAGAAGAGTGGGGTTTATGCAGTTCTAACTTTGATACATGGTTGCTCCTGAATCAAAGAGATCAGCAAGACCCGTTTGCCGGAGTCTCAAGGGCCCTTTTATATCTTCTGGACAGGATGTAGTCGTGACGTCAACACACATGCGCTCTGACACATTTTTTACACCCTGTGAATTCTCGTAAGTGGGACACTGGGTCTTCTGTGAACTCCTGTGACCTGTCTTTGTGAACTTTTGTGTACTTGTCGTACCTGACTCTGTGTGTGTCACTGCATGTCATGACTTCCTGTTCTCTGCTCACAGACAAAATTTGACCTATATATTAGCCTTCTGATTCTAGGCCTACTTAGATTTAAACTCTTGGTTCTTGTTTACACTTACACAACATATTTTGTTCTCCCACACTTTCAAAACATCATTGACATATATTTAACTTTAACATTACTCTTAAGCATTTTACTAATTATTCTTAATTATTTACAAGTCTTCACTTTTAACTCAGTGTTGGTGTGTATCTGTGTCCTCCTTGGTCCTCGCAGTTCCACCTAATCTTCCGCATTCACTACAGCCTCATGGAGGAAACTGTTCAACAGTTTAGTTCTTATATTATTATTTTTGTCCGGACGTCCCACAACATGTGTATTTGTAAAATGTTGTGTGTCTTTAAGTTAGCGGAGGAAAGTGAGGAAACACGAGCAGCAGAAGAAAGTCTGTCACTGAACTGAGAGAAAGAAATAAAGTTGGAGGAAGAAGGAGCTCTATAAAAGCTCTCATTCTAGTTTGTGCTGCAGCTTCGATGTGACACATTAGACACTGTTGGTTTTGGATCAAATGAATGAGTTGAGTGAGAGCAGACAGAGGCTGAGGCTGACAGAGAGAGAACCAGACACAGGCTCAGACACAGAGTCTAAAGAAACTCTTTAGCTCTTTCACATTTAATTAAGAACTCGTCCTTTTCCTTCTGAAGCTGAGGTTTATATTAGTCTCTTGTGCTGTATTCTGGAGCTGCACATGACTTGTGTTTTTAACGTTAAAAGCAGATTGTGTTGGTCAGTTGTTAAAATGGCCGCTCTCATGCATGTGCACAGAGAACAGTCGTCTTTATACAGTCGGCTTAAGACCACTGTGTCGTCAGAACTTAAGGATGTGATTGTGGCATTCATTTGTGTCCAGTGTAAAAAGGAAAGGGAAGTGCCACAGCCCTGAGGGACACCTGTGTTCGAGTATTTGACCCTAGAGAGGACACCATGTCCTTTCACTTGCTGTGGTCGTCCAGTTCAAAAAGAATAAAAGCAGTGGATAATAAAAGGATTATCAGTTTCTGGCCCAGTAGCTGTGGTTGTTCTGAGTTAAATGTGGAAGAAAAGTCAACAAATGGACACAGAGCATAAGATTTAGGGTTTTCTACAGGTTTGTAAATGAGATGCCTTCAGGTGCTCCGGGCCTGTCTGTGGGCAAATTGGAGAGGGTCTGAACTAGAGTTTACATCAGTCTTAAGCATGTTCACAAGGATCTTTTCACACATTTCATTACTGCACATGTCAAAGCTACTGGCCTTAAGTGGTTGTTAACAGCAGGACAAGATACTTTGGGCACAGGGATGATTACAGAGTTCTTCCACAGAGCGGGGACAGTGCAGCTCAATAATGATTGTTGGAAAACTGGGCCCAAGCAGCAGTCGGTTCAGAAGCACAAGTCCTCAGTAAGATGCAGGAGGGTCGTCTGGTCCAGAGGGTTTTTATTACAGACCTGACTAACAACTGTGGACACCTGCTGAGGGTCAATAGTTGGACAAGAAAAAGCACTAACACTGGTGGATAAGTTGTGAAAAGTCCCAGGACTCGCCTGAAGAGGGTCCCAGGTCTCAAGATGAGACAAGATAAAGAAACAAGTGAGCATCAGTTTGGACCATCGACTGTCATCACTGTCATAAATAAGTGTGTTTGTCTTTTGTTACTGTTCTCATGTTCAGTAAAAGTCAGTCCCAGCCTGTTACAGAGTCAATCTGATTTATGGCCTTAAAGGGAAATGACAACAAAGTAAAAGCTCAGACACAGACTCATTCAGAAGAAACCTGTGTTACTCATTCAGTCTTTGTGTCTTTCAGATGAACAACAGACTCTGGAAGATAAACTTAAGTCTCTGAAGAAAATAATAAGTGACGGCAAGGGTGAGTATTCCAGTGACTTGATCTTGTTTTGAGATAAACTCAGTTGAAGCTCGTCCTATTTTACTGCTGCCACAGAAAATATGACAAAGTTCAAAACAACAACAGAGTCATAAATAAGCCTCATGGAGGAAATGATTCAACAGTTTAGTTCTTCTATTATTATTTTTGCCGGATGTCCCACAACATGTGTATTTGTAAAATGTTGTGTGTCTTTAAGTTAGCGGAGGAAAGTGAGGAAACACGAGCAGCAGAAGAAAGTCTGTCACTGAACTGAGAGAAAGAAATAAAGTTGGAGGAAGAAGGAGCTCTATAAAAGCTCTCATTCTAGTTTGTGCTGCAGCTTCGATGTGACACATTAGACACTGTTGGTTTTGGATCAAATGAATGAGTTGAGTGAGAGCAGACAGAGGCTGAGGCTGACAGAGAGAGAACCAGACACAGGCTCAGACACAGAGTCTAAAGAAACTCTTTAGCTCTTTCACATTTAATTAAGAACTCCTCCTTTTCCTTCTGAAGCTGAGGTTTATATTAGTCTCTTGTGCTGTATTCTGGAGCTGCACATGACTTGTGTTTTTAACGTTAAAAGCAGGTTGTGTTGGTCAGTTGTTAAAATGGCCGCTCTCATGCATGTGCACAGAGAACAGTCGTCTTTATCCAGTCGGCTTAAGACCACTGTGTCGTCAGAACTTAAGGATGTGATTGTTGCATTCATTTGTGTCCAGTGTTAAAAGGAAAGGGAAGTGCCACAGCCCTGAGGGACACCTGTGTTCGAGTATTTGACCCTAGAGAGGACACCATGTCCTTTCACTTGCTGTGGTCGTCCAGTTCAAAAAGAATAAAAGCAGTGGATAATAAAAGGATTATCAGTTTCTGGCCAGTAAATGTGGAAGAAAAGTCAACAAATGGACACAGAGCATAAGATTTAGGGTTTTCTACAGGTTTGTAAATGAGATGCCTTCAGGTGCTCCGGGCCTGTCTGTGGGCAAATTGGAGAGGGTCTGAACTAGAGTTTACATCAGTCTTAAGCATGTTCACAAGGATCTTTTCACACATTTCATTACGACACATGTCAAAGCTACTGGCCTTAAGTGGTTGTTAACAGCAGGACAAGATACTTTGGGCACAGGGATGATTACAGAGTTCTTCCACAGAGCGGGGACAGTGCAGCTCAATAATGATTGTTGGAAAATTGGGCCCAAGCAGCAGTCGGTTCAGAAGCACAAGTCCTCAGTAAGATGCAGGAGGGTCGTCTGGTCCAGAGGGTTTTTATTACAGACCTGACTAACAACTGTGGACACCTGCTGAGGGTCAATAGTTGGACAAGAAAAAGCACTAACACTGGTGGATAAGTTGTGAAAAGTCCCAGGACTCCCCTGAAGAGGGTCCCAGGACTCAAGATGAGACAAGATAAAGAAACAAGTGAGCATCAGTTTGGACCAACGACTGTCATCACTGTCATAAATAAGTGTGTTTGTCTTTTGTTACTGTTCTCATGTTCAGTAAAAGTCAGTCCCAGCCTGTTACAGAGTCAATCTGATTTATGGCCTTAAAGGGAAATGACAACAACCAGTTAAGACTTCTTAGTAAGGTCAAACATTTTTTGTCCAGAGCCGACGTCGAAAAAGCAATTCATGCCTTCATCAGTTCGAGGATCGACTACTGTAATGCCCTCTACACGGGACTAAATACATCAGTCATCAATCGCCTTCAACTGGTGCAAAACGCAGCCTCACGTCTTCTCTGTAATACATCTAAACTGTCACACATCACCCTGTCCTCCGCTCGCTTCACTGGCTCCCAGTGCAGTTTAGGGTGGAGTATAAAGTCCTGCTGTTTGTGTTCAAGGCCATCCATGGTTTGGCCCCAGTATACCTCACTGACTTAATAAAAATATATCAGCCAACCAGAACACTTCGCTCTTCTGAGCACATTTCTCTAGTGACTCCTACATACAGGTATAAAAAGTTTAAAGGCCGGTCATTTAGCGTTCAAGGACCAAAGTTGTGGAATGCACTTCCTGTGCACCTCCGAAACATCACTGTGCTGAGTGTTTTTAAAGCACACCTAAAACCCATTTTTTTAATGTTAAGATTTTTAACACAGCGTTGCACTTGATTGTGATCCCACTTCTTTACTTTGTTTTCTTTATGTTGTCATTTGATGTTTCTTGGAAAGCGCCTTGTGCACCTTTTGGCTGTTGTAAGGCGCTATATAAATAAAACTTGAACAACATAAAAGCTAAGCAGAAACTCATTCAGAAGAAACCTTTGTTCCTCACTCAACCCTTGTGTCTTTCAGAGGAAGTACAGAACCTGGAAGATAAACTTAAGTCTCTGAGGGGAACAATGTTTGACGGCAATAGTGAGTATTCCAATGAGTTGATCTTAGTAAAGGCTAAGGCTAAAGTAAAAGCTCAGACACAGACTCATTCAGAAGAAACCTGTGTTACTCATTCAGTCTTTGTGTCTTTCAGATGAAAAACAGACTCTGGAAGATAAACTTAAGTCTCTGAAAAAAATAATAAGTGACGGCAAGGGTGAGTATTCCAGTGACTTGATCTTGTTCTGAGATAAACTCAGTTGAAGCTCGTCCTATTTTTCTGCTGCCACAGAAAATATGACAAAGTTCAAAACAACAACAGAGTCATAAATAAGCCTCATGGAGGAAATGATTCAACAGTTTAGTTCTTATTTTATTTTGCCGGACGTCCCACAACATGTGTATTTGTAAAATGTTGTGTCTTTAAGTTATCGGAGGAAAGTGAGGAAACACGAGCAGCAGAAGAAAGTCTGTCACTGAACTGAGAGAAAGAAATAGTTAGTTTATTGTCCCTCAACAATAATGGAAGAGATTCATATATTTTTAGAGTTTATTGTTTCATTAAAGACACACATCAAATAAAAATATAAATATCCTTGATTGTCCCAAAGGGACTTTGTGTTGGGCCCAGTGCTGAGAAGAACGTACAGTACATAAGAGACAGAAGAAACATAAATACATACTTATCTGTCCAACACACATTCATCCAGTAACACTACTGTAACCAGCAAAGATCTGTGCAAAATACCACTTACTGAAATAGAATAACTGTTCTATACTATAACAAACTAATCTACAATAAATACAGACATAAATACTGGAATACAACTGTCATGTTTAATGAAAATGTATAATAAATGTTTCAGAAGAAGTCTTTGTTCCTCACTCACTCCTTGTGTTTTTCAGATTTCCAAAACGAGGAAGAATCTATCTCCGTATCTGAACCCTTAGTGGAGCAGGTTTAGTCCTGACACGGTCCTCTTTTATTTTTTTAGCTCCACTTTTTTTTCCTGCCTTTCATTGACCCTGACTTTTCTGAGACGTGTTTCTGAATCAAATTCAAAAAGAGCTGTTTTTATTGAAATGATAATTACACTTTATTGTAGTCGACAGAAAGGTGACCTCTGACCTCGACACTCGTCTTACAGACACTGAACCTTCTGTTTCTGTTGGTCTTTTATTCAGATCTGCTTTTAGCTCAGACATTAATTAATATAAACCTCAGGTTTGACATTATCCACTGTTTTTAAAACTTTCAGAATATATCCTTCTGTTTGGATCTGGGTTTTTTAAAGCCCTTTATGGGTCTTTCTCAGGATTTGAATGATTAGGATTATTTAGAGGCTCACCCACAGAGACCCGGGTTCTATTCCGGCTCATGTCGTCCCACAGAGACCCGGGTTCTATTCCGGCTCATGTCGTCCCACAGAGACCCGGGTTCTATTCCGGCTCAGGGCGTCCCACAGAGACACGTCTGGATTTAGAGCTGTTTCTGCTTTTGTCCTGTTTCTTTTTGTTGAATTCCACTATAGTTTGAGTTTAGTTTGTGTTCTTCAGATTTCTTCTGGGTCTAAAGTCTGGAGTCTAAAGAGACGAGCTGCAGAGACTTTAGTGAGAGGTTCTTCTGTAGAAGTCAGAGCAGAACCAGTCTGTGGAGCTCTTCTGCAAAAATAAATCATGTGCCTTTTTTAAACAATATGTAATGACTTTATCGTTTGTTTGAGTTTTATTTTTGATATAAACGACTGATATTTGTTCTTAATCATGTTTTTATGTGTTTTATTTTGTTCATGTCTGACTTTAGTCCAACGTTCAGAGACATGAGTAAAACTCAGTCTGTTACAGAACTGAAGGAATGTAAAGTTACTGATGGACTTAAAGGTCAATGACCTGGAGGTCAGTGGATCGTTCGCTCACCTTCAGCTTTTCATCAAAGAACCTGACTCTGTTGTGTCTGGACTTGATTTTTGTGAATATTGTCTGTGTTTTTATTATAATAAGTTCTATTCTGGGTGCAGTAGCTCAGTGGTAGAGCGGTCGTCCTATAACCAGAAAGTCGGCGGTTCAATTCCCGCTCTTTCCACAGTTCATACTGTCGTTGTGTCCTTGGGCAAGACACTTAACCCACCTTGTCTCAAGTGTTGTTCCAGCTGTAACACTGGTGAATAGAAGCTTAATGTAAGGCACTTTGGATAAAAACATCTGCCAAATGAATAAATGTAATGTAATAATATTGTACTGAACATAATAAGACTGTTACTGTTGCATGTGTCATATATATTCATCTTTCAAAATAAAAGTCCCATTACTGAAGTGTGTGTTTGTGCTCAGGTCAGCTCAGCTTTAGTTTGATCAAACTCAGATGAAGCTGCTTTGGTTTGGTCACTGACTCCAGAGCAGCTTTTATTCTGCTTCAGAGACAAACCCAAACTGGACCAATCAGCTGTGAGCAAAGTCAGAACAGAAGAAAACAGAGGAGCACATGGAGCATCACTGAGAGCAGGAACACTCCTTCATCTATTTATACAAATCTGAACGTTCCTCTGGAAATAAAAGCCTGTGTGTGATACTCTCAGTTTTCTCAGCTTCTCTCAGAAAAGTGTCAGAATAAATCATGTCAGAACAGTCCTTATCTGAATATTTGACCTGACTCTGTCCAAGTGTGAGCTGACTAAATGTGGACCTGATGGAGACTTCAGGAACATATTTCACATGAGTTTAAATCCCATAAAGTCAGTTTACTGAATAGAATCTGTTTAAATAAATGTAGTCTCTGTATTTGACAGCTTCAGTCACATTTAAGATAAGGTCAGGGGTAGTTTTCCTGTGTCTGGCGTAGAACTGGGGTGTTTCAGTGAACTGATAAATGTCAGGTTTAACACATTTTCATCTCTAAATGACTGCGTCTGTTAATGCAGGTTTATCAGTTTTATTCAGTTTGTGTCAGAACTATTTCTAATTCACAAACTCATTAAACAATTCAAACTATATTTCAGTTTTGAAACATTAACTTTGTCACAATGTTTTTGTGACTTCCATCAAGAGGTCCTCTACTGACCAGAAGTGGAATGACCCTTTGGCAACTGTTAGTCTTCTACAGTCGGATTACGAGTGCCCGTTGTGAATGTTCAGGGGGCTTTAATTTTGTAATGCTACATTACATTCTGAAGTTAATATTTTTTTTTTGTTCAGTATTGTTTAGTTAAATAAACAACATAACAATACTTTTATAAAATATAAAACAATGACCAAAAGATACATTGCAACAACACAGCTAAACAACTATAAGTTCCATTCACCAAACGGAAGAGAAAGAATATATATATATATATATATATATATATATATATATATATAAAAAACTTTGTCCTTCACCCTCCGCGGGTGGTCTCATCCTTCGAGCTCAGGTCCTCTACCAGAGGCCTGGGAGCTTGAGGGTTCTGCGCTGTATCTTTGCTGTTCCTAGTACTGCACTTTTCTGGATTGAGATGTCTGGTGTTCTTCCAGGGATCTGCTGTAGCCACTCTTCCAGTTTGGGGGTCACTGCCCCGAGTGCTCCGATGACCACGGGCACCACTGTCGCCTTCACCTTCCAAGTCTTTTCTAGCTCTTCTCTGAGCCCTTGGTATTTCTCTAATTTCTCATGTTCCTTTTTCCTGATGTTGCAATCACTTGGTATTGCCACATCAACCACAACGGCTTTCCTCTGCTGTTTGTCCACCACCACGATGTCTGGTTGGTTCACCATTACCATTCTGTCAGTCTGGATCTGGAAGTCCCACAGGATCTTGGCTCGGTCATTCTCTACCACCTTTGGAGGTGTTTCCCACTTTGACCTCGGGGTTTCCAGTCCGTACTCCGTGCAGATGTTCCTGTACACTATGTCAGCCACTTGGTTATGGCGTTCCATGTAGGCTTTCCCTGCCAGCATCTTACACCCTGCAGTTAAGTGTTGGATTGTCTCAGGGGCCTGTTTGCACAGCCTACACCTTGGGTCTTGTCTGGTGTGGTAGATCTGGGCCTCTATTGCTCTGGTGCTCAGGGCTTGTTCTTGTGCAGCCATGATGAGTGCCTCTGTGCTGTCCTTCAGTCCGGCCCGTTCTAGCCATTGGTAGGATTTCTTGATATCAGCCACTTCAGTTATGTTCCGGTGGTACATCCCATGTAGGGGTTTGTCCTCCCATGATGGTCCCTCCTCCAGCTCCTCTTCCTCTGTTCCCCATTGCCTGAGACATTCACTAAGCACATCATCTGTTGGGGCCTTATCTTTGATGTACTTGTGGATCTTGGATGTTTCATCCTGGATAGTGGCTTTCACACTCACTAGTCCACGGCCGCCTTCCTTACGGCTAGCGTACAGTCTCAGGGTGCTGGATTTGGGATGAATCCTCCATGCATGGTGAGGAGCTTTCGTGTCTTAACGTCTGTGGTCTGTATCTCTTCCTTTGGCCACCTTATTATTCCTGCAGGGTATCTGATCACTGGCAGGGCGTAGCTGTTTATTGCCCGTGCCTTGTTCTTGCCATTGAGCTGACTTCTTAGGACTTGCCTTACTCATTGGAGGTATTTGGCAGTTGCTGTTTTCCTTGTTACCTCTTCAAGGTTGCCATTTGCCTGTGGTATTCCAAGGTACTTGTAACCATCCTCAATGTCTGCTATTGTTCCTTCTGGTAGTGAGACCCCTTCTGTGTGGACTACCTTCCCTCTCTTTGTCACCATTCGACTACACTTCTTAAGCCCGAATGACATCCCAATGTCAGAGCTGTAGATCCTGGTGGTGTGGATCAGTGAGTCGATGTCACGCTCGCTCTTAGCGAATAGCTTGATGTCATCCATGTAGAGGAGGTGACTGATGGTGGCCCCATTCCTGAGTCGGTATCCATAGCCAGTCTTGTTGATTATTTGGCTGAGGGGGTTCAGACCTATGCAGAACAGCAGTGGGGACAGAGCATCTCCTTGGTATATGCCACATTTGATGGATACTTGTGCAAGTGGCTTGCCATTGGCCTCAAGGGTGGTTTTCCACAGCCTCATCGAGTTTGCAATGAAGTGTCTTAGAGTCCTGTTGATGTTGTACATCTCCAAGCATTCAGTGATCCATGTGTGTGGCATTGAGTCATATGCTTTCTTGTAATCAATCCAGGCAGTGCACAGGTTGGTGTGTCGGGTTCTGCAGTCTTGGGTGACTGTTCCTTCAACCAGGAGTTGGTGTTTGGCTCCTCTGGTTTTTTTGCCGATGCCCTTCTGTGCTTTGCTCATGTATTGATCCATGTGCCCACTTATCTTAGCCGCGATGATGCCTGACATGAGCTTCCATGTTGTGGAGAGACAGGTTATTGGCCGATAGTTGGATGGGACTGTACCCTTTGTGGGATCCTTCAGGATCAGGATTGTATGCCCTTCGGTAAGCCATTCAGGGTGCGTCCCATCCCTTAGCAGCTGGTTCATTTGTGCTGCAAGGCGCTCATGGAGTGCAGTGAACTTCTTTAGCCAGTAGGTGTGGATCCTGTCAGGGCCCGGTGCTGTCCAGTTTTTCATACCTGAGACTCTTTCTTGGATGTCTGCCGCTGTGATGGTAACTGGATTCTGTTTAGGGAGGTATCTGTGGTCCTCTCTCAGAGCCACCAGCCACTGTGCATCACTGTTGTGGGATGCCTCCCTCTCCCATATACTTTTCCAGTATTGTTCAGTTTCCAGCCTTGGTGGGTAGGCTCTGCTGCTATTATTACCCTGCCACTGAGCGTACACTTTCGCAGGTTGAGTTGCGAACAGCCGGTTTATTCTTCTGGCTTCATTCTCTCTTGTGTACCTCTTTAGGCGGCTGGCCAAGGCTTGGAGCCTTTGTTTGGCAGTTTCAAGTGCTTCAGGTATTGGCATCTGGTTGTACCTATTGGGTACTTGTTTTCTCATCGCACCTCTCTTGGCCTCTGTCAGTTGGCTCACTTCTCTCCGTGCCTTCTTGATTTTAGCCTCCAGCCTTTGTTTCCATGGTGGGTATTGTTTATCATGGTTCTCATGGTTGCTCTTATAGCCAAGCATCTCGAGGATCACTGCTGCTGAGGTGTATATCAGCTCATTGGTTTCAGTGATGGTTGTGGTAGGGATCGCACTTAATGCTGCATTCACATCTTCTAGGAGACTTTCTGATGGTACTTCACTTAGCCGTTGTAGTTGGCGTCGGGGTTGCCTTTCATTCATCCTCGCCATGATCTTGTCTTTTAGGTCAGTCGCTGCCTCGTTCAACGTTATTGCACTTATTGGGGCTTCGTACCCAATCTCTGGTTGGGGAGCCCCTGTTGGCTCCCCACTGACCTCTCGTCCTGGCTCCCTCTTGCCGTAGCATTTGTGTTGTATCTCGTCAATCTCAAGTTGTGATAGCAGTTGCCGCTTGTGGATGTTGGAACACTGAGCTACTAGTTGCTTCGATGTAAGCGTGGACTGTGGGTTTCGAAGTAACCATTCATCCCACATCCTCTTCATGTAACCCCTCTGACTGGGGTTACTGGAGTAGTAGCATTCCAACAGAGCCTTGTTATCGCATCTCGCCCATCTCCGTGTTGTTCTTGTTCCTATTCCTGTTCTTGTTTTTGTTTTGTTATTCATATATATATATATATATATATATATATATATATATATATATATATATATATATATGAATAACATTATTTACTACCTCTACAATCCCAATTTACATTCCAGTATTCCTATCAAAAAACTCTTCATATTACTGTCCAGTCTAGTCCATAGTATCACATTATTTCTGGAAACACAACGTTTCTGTTTGACTTTTTTAATCTTTAAAATGTCCTCACTGTGAGTTCGGTGCAGGCCTTACATTACCTTCTTTTTAGATAAATGTTTAATAATGTACTGTAACAGACTGAGTAAACGGGCAGTGAGAAACCGTAAAACAGAGCAGTATAAAGATAACTGCTCCTGGTTTCTCTCATTTATAGTATTTACGAGTCTCTCTTAACCGTCTCCTGAAGTTAAATTTGTTTTATTATCGCAGGTGCGCGATATCAATTATTAATTTTTGCGCAACATTATCTTTAATCAATACAACCATCAACTGTTTCTAAATAATTAAAAATCTGAAGAATACTAACATTGGTTCTTTTAATTGTGAGCCCGGACATTGTGTTCGATAATCGATTGATCGATTGCTTTGTCTTCGCTCGTTCTTCTCTCGATTGGTTCCGTCTGAAAACGCCGCTGTAAGAAACATGGCGACTACTACAAACCCATCACAACTGCTTCCACTCGGTTTGTTCTTTTAAAACCACTTTAACTTCAGTGAATAACACAGAATCATCTGTAAAAACGCTTTGAGCCGTGGTTTTGACTCAAACAAATTAAAACAGACTCGACAGACATTAGCCTTATTTGCTACTTAGCTTTAGCATCGCTGTCACGCTTTCCTTTGGATTATTAAATATTAGTTTTAAACATGTTCTACAGTAAAACAATGAGAATATCGGGGACTCTTATGCAGTTAAACTAAAATGTACTGTTGTTTCTGTCACAGAGCTGGTGGACAAATGCATAGGCTCCCGGATCCACATCGTCATGAAAACTGACAAAGAAATAGTGGGAACTCTGTTGGGCTTCGATGATTTTGTCAGTATCCTTTTGGACCTGGTTTAATCCACACTTTTGTCTAAAGCACAGCCGGCCTGTTTTTTTTTTCTTTTTTCAAACAAAAAGATTTAGAGACTTTGATTAAATGTGATAATGTGCTTTAATATTCCACAGTTAACCCTGTGCAGTCTTAAAGAGTCGACACAAGTTTTAGTTTTACAGGACGTGTTTGTTTATCGCCTAAATGTAAAATGAGAGATTGATTTGTGGTTAGTTCCATGTTCTCTTGTTTTACCACAGACTTTATGTATTTTCTTTTATTCACAAAGCCTTTCTTTGACCCTGTTTCTCAGACATGGTCCTGGAGGACGTGACAGAATTGTAAGTATAAACCTCACAGAGTTAAACCTGAACGCAGCTCAGACTTTCTTCAATGTTCTTTCATCTTTTTAAGTTTTATTTCATTTTTATTCATTTCTTTTTAAGTTTTATTTAATTTTTATTCATTTCTGGTGTGAGGCGTGTGGAGGGGTTTTAGCTTCACTAGACGAGCGTCAGTGAGTTTATAGTCCCCAAATATATTCTATAAATACAATAAAAATACAGAAAATGGTTTAAAAGAGCAAAGGCCACTGGAATAAATACTTTTTTTTTAAAACGGCAACAAAAATAACAAGAGTTTAATTAATGCTTAGACAATAAAATATATTAAGGATTTGGGGGAAATACCAAAGTTATACATTTAATCTGTCTTTTACCTATTTACCCATCACCTTTACATATTTGTACAAACATACCTAGCATCACCTGCAGAAGCAAGCCATATTTTTGAGTTTATTTTTTTATTTTTACTATAAAATATTCTGCAATATTTAAAAATATTAAAAAGAGAAGAGCTCAGATGTGAAGCACTGAGGAGATAAAGGCCTTATTAGCATTTGGGCTAACAGCACCATGTTGTGTGGTCTTAATAAATGCATGTTTTTCTGTTTGGGTCAGTTTAAAGTACTTTATAGAACGTTTTCTGTTTTGGTGAGAAGTGTGAACGCACCCTGAACAGAACCAGAGGATTATTCTCACAGACGTTACATGTTTTTTTCAGTGAGCTCACACCAGAGGGACGGAGGATCACCAAACTAGACCAGATCCTGCTCAACGGCAACAACATCACCATGGTAGGCCTTTAACCGTGTTTAGTGACGTAGGTTTTCTTCACACATTTGACTCTTGAAAAGTTAAGATGTAGTTTTCTTAGACGACTTAACTGAGGAAAGTCTGAGACACATTGATGAAAAGAAGATGGAGGCCACCATGTGACACACAAGCCTGTGTTAATGTTGTTTAAAAATCTAATAAAGGATAAGTGTTGTGTTCATACGCTGAATGAATGTGATAAAGTGTATTCTCAGGACCTCACTGTAAAACTCAACATTAAAATAAAATAACCACGAGGCCATTGTAAAGCGGTGCTGGACGTATATTTAATGTAGATCTTTTATAAAAGCACGTTTCAGATTTTCAAACACAGGCTATAGATCTGGGTCCCAGAGATGTTTCACTAAAGGCTTCATAAAGAATGTGTTCACTTTTGTTCAGAGACATATAAATCTTATATTAGCAATAAATACAGGCTGAGATCAGAATAAATACAGTGTGGGCACAATTAATAAAACCAGATAAATACACAATAAAACCAAGATAATCCTCAAATACAAATGATATAAATGAGTTTAGAGACTAATATTGAGGATTTTATACAAAATCTTAAACTGTTTCTGTCTAAGTTTATGTTGAACACAGCTTGAGTCATAAAAACTCATGAATGTGTTTTTTGTTGTGGATCTAAAGCTCTTGTTTCCTCTGCAGCTCATTCCCGGCGGAGAAGGACCCGAGGTCTGACGTTTGTGTCACATGCATTTTCCAGTTTTTTTTTAGTTGATCCTGTGATCTATTTACTGCTGAGTTCATGTTTGACCTTTACAGTGGAAGATATTTTTGTAAAAAAGACTAAATTTGATTTAAAAGAAGCACGTTAAAAGCGTGTTAAGAGACATTTTTGGTTTGAAATAAAACATTTAAACCTGTTTAAGCTTTTATTTTATTTCACATTTAGAAAAACATTTGATAAGTTTAGAGCGTCTGTCCTAAACACAGACGGCAGAAGCTTTACAGAAGCTGGCCTTAAAGGAACACACCTGGTTTTATCATTTATCTCCAACAGAAATCCTAACTGTAAAAACTAATCTTTCTGTAAACTGTCTGCAATGATATTAAACTGAAAAGAATCAAAAAGATCTGAAAAATATTTGGATTTTTGGAGCGAGCTCTACAAACACACGTCCTGAAATATGAAACAGTTCAAACAAAGACTATAAAACCAGATTTATAATTGTGTTTATTTAATTTCTGAATAAGAGTCAGGTTTCTGTTCTAAACCGTTCAGTTTCTCAGACCCTTGTTCATCTGTCTTTCTTCCAGAGTCAAATCCAACTTTGAAATATTACCCATAAGCCATTCTTATTGTGGAGTATGTATCTGAAAAGGTGTCAGAGGTCACTGGGTCAGCGGCAGGCTCAGTACATGGACGACTTCTCTTCTCCTTTAGGGTTGGTCACTTTGTCCAGGTTCTTGTTGATGACGTCGTAAAGCTCGGTCTGAAACAAAAGACAGCTTTAAGACAAAATGGAGGACGAAAGAAGAGCAGAAGTTGAGTGGGACTGACGTAGAGGCCGCGGATGTCGAGGAGCATCACTCGGAGGTCGCGGAACATGTCCCGGTCCTTCTCATGAACCAGAGAGCGATAGTTCATCTGAGGACGAGAAGGAGGAGTCAAACAGCTTTAAATCTGAGTAAAACCTGTTCAAGACCGAGTCAAACAGCTTTAAATCTGAGTCAGACCTGTTCAAGACCGAGTCCAACACCTTTAAATCTGAGTAAAACCTGTTCAAGACCGAGTCAAACACCTTTAAATCTGAGTAAAACCTGTTCAAGACCGAGTCCAACACCTTTAAATCTGAGTAAAACCTGTTCAAGACCGAGTCCAACACCTTTATATCTGAGTCAGACCTGTTCAAGACCGAGTTAAACACCTTAAAATCTGAGTAAAACCTGTTCAAGACCGAGTCAAACACCTTTAAATCTGAGTCAGACCCGTTTAAATCCAACTAAAACCTGTTTAAATCCAACCAAAATTGACTGTACTTTACTTTTAAAATTTACACTTAAACAATATTAAATGTGAGTTTTCTCTCAGTACATTACACTCACTCAAAACTCCATTAACAATAAAAAAGGCAGTAGCTGTAGTCCACATGATGAGTAACAAATATCGATCCTAAATATTTAAGTGGGGAGCTGCTCCCCCTCCTGGCGGTTTGGTGGTAGTGCTTTAAATGTGCAGGTAGTGTTTCTGTTTCAGGCACAGTTCTTTTAACAGTGTAAGGCCATTTCATCAGAATATTTAATAACACCTCATGTCATTTGTGTCCAGCTGGTCACAGGGTTAACACTCAGAGGCTCTCACATTCATGCACGAGGGACACTTTAGAGCTGCATTCGTTTATTTGAAGAGAAAACTCACCACGTGTGTTTCTTTGGAGGCTTTGGCGACAGCGTCTCCTCTCTCTGACATGTACCTGCAGCAGAAGAAAACACTCTCATTTGTGTAAAAAACACCAGAACTGAACTGAACTGAACTGATGGAAGTCGTACTTGTTGATGTTGGGAAGAAGAGCGTCCATTTTTGTCTGAACAGCAGCAATTCTCTCCAGGATTTTCTCCTAAAGTGAACAAATACAGCAATAGAACAAGGTTATCGTGTCTTATTATGTAATCTACTGTAACGAATGAACCTGACGTTACCTGAATAGCCACTCCAAAGTCATTCCCATCCTCTATTTTCGGGATCAAGTGATGTATCCAACAAGAAGCCTACAGTAATACCAGGTCAGTTATTCACTTTCAACAGTTTTGTTTTACATTAAAGTCAAAAGGCTGGACTTACATTAATCATGGTCTCTCTGAAAGCATATATCTCAGGCTTCACCAGCTCCAGGAGCTTCGTAATCTTCTCATTTGCGACAATGAAGCCACATTTAGGAGCTGTGTGTGAAAGAAACAGCACTGAACAGAGGTTTTGTGGTTGTTTTTTTGTACGAGCCGACGTTTTAAAGCACTTACGAGTCTTCTTCTTCTTTTTCTCGTCCCCTTCTGGTTTGTCCGTCTCCATTTCCTGTGAAAATATAAAAGAATGAGATACTTTATTCCCATCTTTCTGAACTTTAAATCCAGAGGCTGGAGGTTTTTCTACGTTTTAGGTCTTCGCTCTTTCATGACACACAGTTGACTGCAGTGTTGTCTAATCAACCGTAAAAAGTCAATTCCATAAGAAACGGTTCACTTTGGTTTTAAAAGTGGAAACGTCAAACTGAACTTTAAAATACAACAATACATTTTCCAGCTTCAATATACTGTTTCCATCAAACTTAAACTTCTGTCTCGGCGTCAGTTTGTCTCGTTGAAGTAACATGTCTGTGGAGGTTCTCAGTCATCCACGTCATCTTTGAATAAAAAATATACAATTACACACTTGTTCTGTGGTCGGTCAATTTGTTTACTTCATAAATTATTCAAGTCGTTCAGTCGTTACATTTCCGCTAAATGCATGACAACTGTTGATCAGAGTTTATTCATTCATTAAATTCATTTTTATTTTTTTCAGAATAAATTAAGAACTAACTTCCTGTTCCTCGTGGTTCAGCCAATAGAGCCCCACAGGCTCCTGAATAATTAATGAGTCTTTTATAAATCAGACTTTTTGGATTTTACTAAAAAATACTCACTACAAATACTACTAAAATATTTACTTTTTTTACACTTTCCAGGCTATAATTCCATTTTTATTTACGTCTCTTTGCTTACGTTTACGATTCTAATGTCTTTCTTTCGTTCACGTTTAATGCGACGCCTTAAATGTGTTTGGATAAAATTCTGGCCCCACCTCTTCCTCTGAGGGGGGGTCTGGGATGGGGATGTCCAGAGGAGCTTGGAGTGAAGACGAGTCGGTGAAGACCTTGTCCTGGAGAAAAACCAAAAACATGAAGGAAATATTAAACACTGTAAAAACACAAACTGAACTAAAAAGAATCAGACTGTAGTTTTTTTACATTTTTTATTCTTTATAAAGCCAGATGTCTTTGGTGTTTGTTGTGTTTGTAAAATAAATTAAATGTAATAAGCTTCAGTTAAACACCTTTTTGTCCAAATAACTTTTTTTTAAACATAATTTGTTTCTGTGTTTGTTCGTTGTGTTTCTTTTTTCCTGATTTTGAAGATGGTCAAAATAAAGAACTAAAGTAAACTAAAGTGATGAGAATGAGCCGACCTTGAGAAGTCCATCTAGAAACACGATCTTCTGAGGAATGACATTACAGAACAGATTATCAATCTGGAAAAAGAAAAGATTAACGGTTAATAACAGTGACATTTGACCAAAAGACACATGTTTTTCCCTAAAACCTGACGTTAACCCAATGGATTAAAGGATTTTTGTGATTAACTCATATGAAAGGTTTGAATTTATTAAAATAAAGGCTTGGCACTGACTTCCCTTTGGGACAATAAAAGTTTATTAAATTATTTGTGAATAAAATCAGTGCCCCATAGGTCAGAGGTTAAGTTCACTGTCACCAGTTTAATTTGTTTGTGCTAAAACAAAATAAGAAAGTGAAATGAAAAGTGAACAGACGCCATGCTTTTGATCCAGTTCCATAATTTACTGATATTTAAAAAAAGACTGTTTCATAAAAGAGTCCAGACCTCCTTGTACAGCTGCTGGCGGAAGTTCTCCACCTGAAACAAAGGGGAAACAGGGATAAAGATCAGTTTTATGCAGTTTTTCTTTTTATTGTGGCTGACTCATGGCTTTGACGGATTCACTTTCGATTTCATTCTTTCGGGATTTTCCAAACACGACATAAAACTCCCGCCATTAAACAAGTCCCAGAAGCTACTCAGACTAAACATCCATAAAAGTATTCATCCATAAGAGTAATTAATCAAGAGTTAAAACACTAAACCAGCCTAAAGCCACCTGCAGCTTGGACTCACCTTGCTCTGGCTCGCGCTGGTTATTTTCAAAGTGGTGGTTCTAGTCATGACTCAGCAGAAATGTGCAGCTCTACGACGAAAACAAACTACTTCCACGGCGCTTTTAGGAGAATTTAAGTCGAAATCTTTCAGCAGAGCCTTGGAAAGCGAACAAACACGTCCCGGATTGTTTTATTTCCTGATTCAGTTGAACTTTCGATAGAGCTGGCCCCGCCCCTTTCATTGAAAACCAGACTTCTGATTGGATAAACCCAAATATCACTGACTGCACAGGAAGACACAGAAGTACTATTAACACTGGATTTAACCTTTTTATTTACAATCTATGGATTTAACACGCTCAATTTTACCATTCATTAGTTTAACAAAAAATAATATAAAATGGCACAAAAAAATAAATAAAAATAAATCCACACATTAAATATAATGCACGAGTTTCAAGTAGGCTTTTAATTTTTCACACATTTAAGATATTTGTGAGCCAAGGATTGTAGTCTTGAATTAAAAGTTGAGTTAAAATATGACTGTAAAAGATGCAGGTTTGATTTTTTATTTATTATTAATTATTATTTATTTAGTAGTCACTTAAAATATCAAAATTTTAAAGAGAATGTTGTAAATCCCACTAAAACCTGCCCAAATTCAACTAAAACCTGTTTAAATCCAAATAAAACCTGTTAAAATCCAACTAAAACCTGTTTAAATCCCGGAACAAAAAACGACGTTTGCTTCCTGTGCTTTTATTGTGAAGGTACACGTCAGTGACCACTTCCGTTCATCAGGAACTCAGAAATGAACGGCTGGCGACAACAGTGAGATCTGTGACGGATATTCGGCTCTGAAACCCTTTAAACTTCGCTGATAAATGCTCCAAAAGTCGCGTTAAAGTCTCCGGAAGGACCGAGGACCGTTAAACGAAGCACAACTCGTTAAAAAGGTAAATAAATGTAGCTTTAGCGCTCATACTTTCTGACCGAACAAAGTTTCGATTTCATTTGCAGCGTTTTTTCCTTTCGACCAAACTCCATTTAACTCCGTGAAACCAGGTGTTATCGCGATAAGAAGCGGTAAATAAAACACAGCAGGTGTAGGTAAAGAGTTAGTTACATAATACACTTAAAAAAAAAAGTGTTTATAGCTTTCTTTATTAATATATCTCCAATGTTGTCTTTATGTTATAAACGGTGTCTGGTCACGTGATTAAAATAAAATGTTAAACCTCAGAATTACACCTGACTTTAATCTTTCTGCTGCTCTTTTATTCATGTGTTTTAAAGCAGGTGGGGGTTAGCTTAAGGTCAAACCTTAACTAATAAGTTATATTTATAAGGACATTAAGGACATTAAGGACACATAGAGCAGTTAATCTAATAATAATAACGATGCACGTCAGGAGAACATTATGGTTAACGTTTACATTTGTGTCTTGAGCGTTTCTGTCTTTAAACACTTCAGATGGAGGAGGTCAGGAGGAGGGCACAGTCTCTGCTGTCGTCTTCGGGACAGGCCCAGGACGTGAAAACAGAAGTCCAGACGATGGCCGGTGCGTCTCTGCTGCCGTCGGAGAAGTACGTCCAGATCGGAGCCGAGGCCATGCTCAGGGAGAACGCTGTGGGACGGAGCAGACTAGAGGTGTGTTTTTACAAACGGCTCGGTCATGTGAGTGTGTTCCATTAGACGCTGCAAGTTTAACAGGAAATGGTTCAAGGATGGTTTTTGGTGTTTGGATTTTCATAATGAGTCGAATCACTTTTATAGATTTTAAGATTTAATAAAGTCTTCAAAACAGACCTTTTCTGTGACCTGGATTAATAGAAATGTGTAGAGTCTTAAAAAGGTCTGTTCTGTTTTTTCTTTTAGGTCATGGATTCCTTGAGTCGTCTGGTCAAGGCCTTGAGTATCCTGGAGAAGTACGGCTGTAACCTGACGAGTCCCGCTCGACCCAAATACTGGAGGAGCGTCAAACACAACAACCCAGTGTTCAGGACGACAGTGGACGCTGTTAAAGTGAGAAACACCCTCACCACGTCTCCCAAAAAAAACTCCTGATTTCACATCAGTTTGACTCTTTTTCAAGGTCTCAAGTTCTGGAATTTAGCCCTAACCCCCCCCCCTCGATAACAGCAGGCCCACGCCAGCATCATGGTGTTTGTGTCCGAGCCTAGACTAGTCTAGTCCTGGATTCTTCAAATGACAGCAGATAACATTTAAAAAGATGTTCACAGTTTTGAATTTGTGAATGAAGAATGAAGTCATCTCACAGTTTCAATGTTACAGCATGATATGGTCAATGGAGCTTTTATATAAATCCTGTTCATGGCACTAACCCCGGGTTTTTCATTTTTATTCATATTTATATATGTTGTTATGAGCGTGTTGCTCAGTTAACCAACAGAACAGCCTTGGACCTTGATTAGACGCAGACTAAAGATGTTTCAGATTAACGTCTGAATAAAATAATAAAACAATCCGACTCATGACCCAGTCCCAGCGCGACAACAGGATCTTAACAAGTCCAAGTCGAGTCATTGAAACTCGAGTCACAAAAATGATCCTGACGACTGAAGACTCGAGTTCTCCATCTCTGAGGCGGGTTTGTGACACTTTTCTGTCGAAGGGCTTTCATGAAACGGAAAAAGTGGAAGAAGAACAAGAAAAAAACAAACTGCGACAATGATGAAGTTTTACAAAATGGCAGCTTGAATATTATCTCGGCTGAAGATGGTTTGTAAAAGGTCTAAATAAGGTCATCATAAGGTTGTGAGGCTGGAGATGTGTGTACTTTTTGAGTCAGTGCTTTAAGTTGTTCCACCTGTTTTGAGTCACAGGGTAACACCAGCCAGAGCTACACCTCATTTATTACTTTTCAAAAGTCCTATCAAGTTAAAGTCAGAGTTCTACATAGGCCACATGTCACACTATAAAACGAACACATGATAAGGGCTTTCATAATCAAGACAAATCAACCTCATATTTAGAACAAAAAGACCAGACCTTTGTCTAAATTATTTGCTGGAGCCTTAACCATTTCATATTAAGTTCAGACCAAATGTAAAAGTAAAAAAGTCCAAACAAAAGTGTCTCAAAGACCTCTTTTAAACCAAAAAGTGAAGCTTGGTGTAAAGTAGTTTTAATCCGTTTTGTTTTCGTGCAGGGCGGACGGTCGGTGCTGTATCTTTACGGTTACACCAATCAACAAATAGACGGCCTCAGTTTCCCCGATGACGTCAACGAGCCGGACGTGGAGAAGGTCGCCGCGGTTACGGTGGAGGTCATGACCCTGCGCACTGAGGTGGACATGGTCGTCAAGGTTTGTTGGGAATAGAAAAAGTATCTGATGATTTTGTGCCAGTTTTAGTCAGTTTTTTGTCTGTTCTGTTCAGGGCACTCATCCTCACACGGAGAACTTCAAAAACATCATACCGTTTATCGTCCAGGCGCAGGTTTGAACTTCTCTGCTTTTTATTCACCCGACTGTAGAAGGACGTCTCTGAGTTAGTAATATTCAAGTGTACTCTGACCTAGACCAGTGTATTATCAGGGTTATTCTGCTTTTGATCTTTACTCTTTTACCTTCCATCGTTCAGGGACACAAGTGTCCTCTTCCAGAACGCCATAAAAATAGTATACGTTAATATTGTTTCTCTTTTTTTACATAAATCTATGCCTTTGTTTTTATTTATTTGAAAGTATGCAGGCTGTGTAGGACGATGTACTAAAGTAACTCATCTATTAAAATTCTGAAATGCATCACATATTTGGTATATTTATGATCAGGACTAAAGTGGATTAAAATATTTATTTAAGAAAAGTGGAAAAATTTAACAGTTTAGTATTTTATGGCGTTTTTGGGAGAGGGCTCTTTTCTCTCTTAATGGTAGAACTATTTTGAAACAGGGCATGTATTATTAGAACTGAAAAAAGGACCGCACAACTTTCCCCGAAGCATATTTTCTATAAAGCTCAAGAACGCACAGTACACTTAGTCTAAAGGCCGCACAGCACGAACGGAAATAACATTCCTGCACCAATGAGTAACTTCCATTGAAAATAATGTTATTAATGTTTTACTGTATTACTCTGCAGTTCTAATCCATGGGTTAAACAACATGTTCAACTCATACAAGCATTTGGAGACAGAGGTAGAGATAAAGGGAGAGTTTATTCAGAAAAAATAAAATGATATTTCTGACATGTTTATCTAAATACAAAGATACAGACCAATAAGCATGTTGAAATGCAGAGTTATTATTGTTATGGACGCCTCGGTTTAATAAGACCTTACATTGCAGCAGCTGAAGCGAGAGCTGAGTGTGGTGTTTCAGGATTTGTGATGATCATTAATACTGTTTGTCTGTTGTCTGTTTGTATTTGTGTTTTTCTGGTGATTCCTCAAATGAAGGAGCTTCTGCCTGAAGTCAAACCTCAGCCTCTGAAAACCTCCCCCAAACCTGCTCCAAGAATCAAAACCTTACCTCGTGAGTGTCCACACACAACGCTGAGCCCTTCAGACGTCGTCCCGAATGAGCCGCCATGTTCGGTCCATATCTAACATTTCCTACGCTTTTCTCTTCTTTATAAATGAATATCCTTGATAGTAAATTATAGTAGTTGAATAAAAACTATCTGTGTTTTCAAGCCTAATCTTGTCGTCACAACAGCTCTTTTCAGGAGAATTTAAAGCACAATCCAACCTTTTTTGCAGTTCTTCAGGCCTAACTCGTGACGTCTGCCTCCTGTGACACCACCTTTATCCATCTCTTTGTCCTTAACCCCACTGTGTCCTTCGTCCACAGCCTCTCGTCCCGTGACCGACTGCAGTCTGTGCGGCAGTGCCTCTCTGTTGGTCTGTCCGTCCTGCAACAACCAGTGTTTCTGCGACGCCTGTGACGACCTCTATCACCGACACCCGGCCAGAGCGGCTCACAAGAGAGACCAGCTTCACAAACCCAAACCGGGTCAGACACAAGCACTGCTTACTGCTTTAGAACCAGCGTCCCACCTTTCTAAGCATGATTTTAACTTTAACCGTGTCATTTTGGTCTAGACACCTGCTCGATCTGTGGCATCTCCTCGGTCCACGCTCGCTGCTCGACCTGTGACCAGAAGCTGTGTCAGAACTGTGACCGTCTGTACCACTCTCATCCCGATCGAGTGGGACACAACCGGACGTTTGTTTCACCGGCGAAGACACGCAGGTAAACGCAGGGGCTTTAATACAACACTATCTTTGTCAGAGAATATTGTCTGAATAAAAGCAAGCTCAGGTCTGCTGAAGAAAATGAAATGTGGCTCGTTCCCAGTCCGTCCCTGTCTCCGTGGAACTGCTCTCACTGCACGACGATGAACGAGATCCGAGCCGTTCTGTGCAAGACGTGTGAGCGGCCCAGACTGTCCACGGCCGCCTCCGTGACGCAGGAAGTACCCACGTCCATGCCTTCATCGCCCAACGCAGGTGAGAGACGACTCTGAAGAAAAACACGATGAGGTAGACGAGTAACAACCCAGGTCCAAGAAGAGGGTCGCCTGAATCTAACTAAAGGGTTTTGTCCTGCTTTAGCCTCAGTCTGGTTTTCAGATTTAGTCTAGGTTTAGGCTCTGAGAAGTCTGGATCTTAGACCAGGCTTTGACACAGTTTAGGCCTGGTTTTGGGTTGATTTCAATCTTGGTTTAATCCTGATTTAGGCTCTTTCTTTTGGTTAACTTTATTTATAACTTTATTTTCACATTTAGAACGACTGTTCCTGCTCAAAGTGCTTCACAGGCTCAGTATAGTGCACTTAAACTAAAAACCACAGAATAAAGACAAAGAGCCAGTTAAAAGTTTGAATAAATACTGTATTAAAATCAATAAAAGGTTTAGGAGTATAAGTCCTGGTTAAGTCTTGGTTTATTCCAGAGCTAGTCCTGGATTTATTGATGGTTCAGTCTTGTTTTAGTTCTGATTTAAGCATTGTTTACTTCAGGGACTAGCTTTGGTTCATTTGTGGTGTTTAGTCCTGGCTTTGATCTGTGTTTAGGCTTTCCCTGGTTCAGTCCTGGCTTTAGTCTTGGTTAATCCCAGGGTTAGATCCAGTTTGTTCCTGATTTCGTCCTACGTCCAGCTCTGGTTTTGTCTT
This sequence comes from Neodontobutis hainanensis, assembly GCA_024349245.1. Lineage (NCBI taxonomy): Eukaryota > Metazoa > Chordata > Actinopteri > Gobiiformes > Odontobutidae > Neodontobutis > Neodontobutis hainanensis. The sequence continues at coordinate 557,291 of JALDNG010000105.1, read as the reverse complement.
TCCTGTAGAGTGGCAGTGTAAGAGCTGCACGGTGCTGAACCCAGGCAGCAGTGTTCTCTGTGAGGTGTGTGAGCGCCCCCGTCTGGCCACTCGACCTCCCGTCGCCCCAGCTCCAGCCAGTCCTGTTTCCCTCACCGTCGCCGGGACAAAGGTTTGTTCTATTTCCAGTTTAAAAATAATCATCCTGACGTCTCTTCAAAGAAATATTGTTTAAGTCGCCGCAACATTTGTAAATTTGTATTTGAAATATTCCAAAGACGTGTGTATGTGACTGAAATAAAGTCAGAAATGACAAGAAGCAGGAAGAGGAACAAAACTAAACGAGGAAGTACAAAATAAATCGGGACAAAGGCTCAGAACTACTAAAACTGGATTTATACAGAATGTTTATTTAGTAAATTATCTAAAGTCTAAAGAACAGGTCGGATGAGTTCAAGAGGCTCTTTCAGATGCTTTTGAAAACTCAGTAAATGAATAATATTTTTAAATCGCAGAGGCCACAGGTCATGTGACACGTGTTGTGAGAACTGCAGCTTTGCCTCGAGACTGTTTCAGAACAAGAGTCGGCTCTGTGGGGGCTGTAGCAATATTTAGGGCCCCCTTTGTGGAGGTCTGGGGCGGTCCCGAAGATAATCAGTGTCGGAGAAATAAAGTATCTTTCCTTCTTAATAACACATGTCCTGACCAAAAACACACCAGTTTATTAAGTGTTAGTGAGTGTCATGGTGTAAAAAAGCAGAAAGAAAATAATGGCAGGCGGAATATTGGCTGAAAAAAACTGTAGTTAGATTATTTTTCTAAATCGTTCAGCCCTATTTCTTTTATTCTTTTATTTAAACAGGTTCATCTCATTGAGACACAGACCTGTTTTACAGAAAGACAGTCAATGCAGAACACTAGGTTAATATAAATATAAAATACTTTTACGTCACATTCAAGTGAGAATGAAACAGAAGCAAGTGCCTCAGTTCAATAAAAGTTTACTCCGGGATAAAGAGCGTCCAGCTCGTGTTTGAACGAGTTCTTCATAAACACTCGTTTCCTGGCTTTAAATGAAAAACAAGGTTTATTTTGAAAGAAAGCTTCTTCAGAGCTTTTCAATGTGAGGCTGAACTCTTCATCAGTGTTATGTTTAGATATACATATGATGTTCCAAAGAGGATGGGGGGCCTCTGTGGTGGTGAGGGTCTGTTTATTCAGGTCTTTATTTTTTGCATTACTCATTTATGAAATATTTCAGTTTTTTTATTATGCAAAATGGTTTGAAAGTAGAACATTGAATCCTCTAGATATAGTTTATTTGGAATGGTTTTGTGTTCTCACAGCTGTAGGTTCATGAAAAGTGTTCTTGTTTGTCTCGACAGTGGACGTGTCAGTTCTGCACCTACATGAACTCACAGCTGTAGGTTCATGAAAAGTGTTCTTGTTTGTCTCGACAGTGGACGTGTCAGTTCTGCACCTACATGAACTCACAGCTGTAGGAAAAGTGTTCTTGTTTGTCTCGACAGTGGACGTGTCAGTTCTGCACCTACATGAACTCACAGCTGTAGGAAAAGTGTTCTTGTTTGTCTCGACAGTGGACGTGTCAGTTCTGCACCTACATGAACTCACAGCTGTAGGTTCATGAAAAGTGTTCTTGTTTGTCTCGACAGTGGATGTGTCAGTTCTGCACCTACATGAACTCACAGCTGTAGGTTCATGAAAAGTGTTCTTGTTTGTCTCGACAGTGGACGTGTTAGTTCTGCACCTACATGAACTCACAGCTGTAGGATCATGAAAAGTGTTCTTGTTTGTCTCGACAGTGGATGTGTCAGTTCTGCACCTACATGAACTCACAGCTGTAGGATCATGAAAAGTGTTCTTGTTTGTCTCGACAGTGGACGTGTCAGTTCTGCACCTACATGAACTCACAGCTGTAGGAAAAGTGTTCTTGTTTGTCTCGACAGTGGATGTGTCAGTTCTGCACCTACATGAACTCACAGCTGTAGGAAAAGTGTTCTTGTTTGTCTCGACAGTGGACGTGTCAGTTCTGCACCTACATGAACTCACAGCTGTAGGATCATGAAAAGTGTTCTTGTTTGTCTCGACAGTGGACGTGTCAGTTCTGCACCTACATGAACTCACAGCTGTAGGAAAAGTGTTCTTGTTTGTCTCGACAGTGGATGTGTCAGTTCTGCACCTACATGAACTCACAGCTGTAGGTTCATGAAAAGTGTTCTTGTTTGTCTCGACAGTGGATGTGTCAGTTCTGCACCTACATGAACTCACAGCTGTAGGATCATGGAAAGTGTTCTTGTTTGTCTCGACAGTGGATGTGTCAGTTCTGCACCTACATGAACTCACAGCTGTAGGATCATGAAAAGTGTTCTTGTTTGTCTCGACAGTGGATGTGTCAGTTCTGCACCTACATGAACTCACAGCTGTAGGTTCATGAAAAGTGTTCTTGTTTGTCTCGACAGTGGATGTGTCAGTTCTGCACCTACATGAACTCACAGCTGTAGGATCATGAAAAGTGTTCTTGTTTGTCTCGACAGTGGACGTGTCAGTTCTGCACCTACATGAACTCACAGCTGTAGGTTCATGAAAAGTGTTCTTGTTTGTCTCGACAGTGGACGTGTCAGTTCTGCACCTACATGAACTCACAGCTGTAGGAAAAGTGTTCTTGTTTGTCTCGACAGTGGATGTGTCAGTTCTGCACCTACATGAACTCACAGCTGTAGGAAAAGTGTTCTTGTTTGTCTCGACAGTGGATGTGTCAGTTCTGCACCTACATGAACTCACAGCTGTAGGATCATGAAAAGTGTTCTTGTTTGTCTCGACAGTGGACGTGTCAGTTCTGCACCTACATGAACTCACAGCTGTAGGATCATGAAAAGTGTTCTTGTTTGTCTCGACAGTGGATGTGTCAGTTCTGCACCTACATGAACTCACAGCTGTAGGTTCATGAAAAGTGTTCTTGTTTGTCTCGACAGTGGATGTGTCAGTTCTGCACCTACATGAACTCACAGCTGTAGGTTCATGAAAAGTGTTCTTGTTTGTCTCGACAGTGGACGTGTCAGTTCTGCACCTACATGAACTCACAGCTGTAGGTTCATGAAAAGTGTTCTTGTTTGTCTCGACAGTGGATGTGTCAGTTCTGCACCTACATGAACTCACAGCTGTAGGAAAAGTGTTCTTGTTTGTCTCGACAGTGGATGTGTCAGTTCTGCACCTACATGAACTCACAGCTGTAGGATCATGAAAAGTGTTCTTGTTTGTCTCGACAGTGGATGTGTCAGTTCTGCACCTACATGAACTCACAGCTGTAGGAAAAGTGTTCTTGTTTGTCTCGACAGTGGATGTGTCAGTTCTGCACCTACATGAACTCACAGCAGTAGGTTCATGAAAAGTGTTCTTGTTTGTCTCGACAGTGGATGTGTCAGTTCTGCACCTACATGAACTCACAGCTGTAGGTTCATGAAAAGTGTTCTTGTTTGTCTCGACAGTGGACGTGTTAGTTCTGCACCTACATGAACTCACAGCTGTAGGATCATGAAAAGTGTTCTTGTTTGTCTCGACAGTGGATGTGTCAGTTCTGCACCTACATGAACTCACAGCTGTAGGTTCATGAAAAGTGTTCTTGTTTGTCTCGACAGTGGATGTGTCAGTTCTGCACCTACATGAACTCACAGCTGTAGGAAAAGTGTTCTTGTTTGTCTCGACAGTGGACGTGTCAGTTCTGCACCTACATGAACTCACAGCAGTAGGTTCATGAAAAGTGATCTTGTTTGTCTCAACAGTGGATGTGTCAGTTCTGCACCTACATGAACTCACAGCTGTAGGAAAAGTGTTCTTGTTTGTCTCGACAGTGGATGTGTCAGTTCTGCACCTACATGAACTCACAGCTGTAGGAAAAGTGTTCTTGTTTGTCTCGACAGTGGATGTGTCAGTTCTGCACCTACATGAACTCACAGCTGTAGGAAAAGTGTTCTTGTTTGTCTCGACAGTGGACGTGTCAGTTCTGCACCTACATGAACTCACAGCTGTAGGATCATGAAAAGTGTTCTTGTTTGTCTCAACAGTGGACGTGTCAGTTCTGCACCTACATGAACTCACAGCTGTAGGAAAAGTGTTCTTGTTTGTCTCGACAGTGGACGTGTCAGTTCTGCACCTACATGAACTCACAGCTGTAGGAAAAGTGTTCTTGTTTGTCTCGACAGTGGACGTGTCAGTTCTGCACCTACATGAACTCACAGCTGTAGGAAAAGTGTTCTTGTTTGTCTCGACAGTGGATGTGTCAGTTCTGCACCTACATGAACTCACAGCTGTAGGTTCATGAAAAGTGTTCTTGTTTGTCTCGACAGTGGACGTGTCAGTTCTGCACCTACATGAACTCACAGCTGTAGGTTCATGAAAAGTGTTCTTGTTTGTCTCGACAGTGGACGTGTCAGTTCTGCACCTACATGAACTCACAGCTGTAGGTTCATGAAAAGTGTTCTTGTTTGTCTCGACAGTGGATGTGTCAGTTCTGCACCTACATGAACTCACAGCTGTAGGATCATGGAAAGTGTTCTTGTTTGTCTCGACAGTGGACGTGTCAGTTCTGCACCTACATGAACTCACAGCTGTAGGAAAAGTGTTCTTGTTTGTCTCGACAGTGGACGTGTCAGTTCTGCACCTACATGAACTCACAGCTGTAGGAAAAGTGTTCTTGTTTGTCTCGACAGTGGACGTGTCAGTTCTGCACCTACATGAACTCACAGCTGTAGGTTCATGAAAAGTGTTCTTGTTTGTCTCGACAGTGGATGTGTCAGTTCTGTACCTACATGAACTCACAGCTGTAGGAAAAGTGTTCTTGTTTGTCTCGACAGTGGACGTGTCAGTTCTGCACCTACATGAACTCACAGCTGTAGGTTCATGAAAAGTGTTCTTGTTTGTCTCGACAGTGGATGTGTCAGTTCTGCACCTACATGAACTCACAGCTGTAGGTTCATGAAAAGTGTTCTTGTTTGTCTCGACAGTGGACGTGTCAGTTCTGCACCTACATGAACTCACAGCTGTAGGATCATGAAAAGTGTTCTTGTTTGTCTCGACAGTGGATGTGTCAGTTCTGCACCTACATGAACTCACAGCTGTAGGATCATGAAAAGTGTTCTTGTTTGTCTCGACAGTGGACGTGTCAGTTCTGCACCTACATGAACTCACAGCTGTAGGAAAAGTGTTCTTGTTTGTCTCGACAGTGGATGTGTCAGTTCTGCACCTACATGAACTCACAGCTGTAGGTTCATGAAAAGTGTTCTTGTTTGTCTCGACAGTGGATGTGTCAGTTCTGCACCTACATGAACTCACAGCTGTAGGTTCATGAAAAGTGTTCTTGTTTGTCTCGACAGTGGATGTGTCAGTTCTGCACCTACATGAACTCACAGCTGTAGGATCATGAAAAGTGTTCTTGTTTGTCTCGACAGTGGATGTGTCAGTTCTGCACCTACATGAACTCACAGCTGTAGGTTCATGGTCTCGACAGTGGATGTGTCAGTTCTGCACCTACATGAACTCACAGCTGTAGGAAAAGTGTTCTTGTTTGTCTCGACAGTGGATGTGTCAGTTCTGCACCTACATGAACTCACAGCTGTAGGATCATGAAAAGTGTTCTTGTTTGTCTCGACAGTGGATGTGTCAGTTCTGCACCTACATGAACTCACAGCTGTAGGAAAAGTGTTCTTGTTTGTCTCGACAGTGGACGTGTCAGTTCTGCACCTACATGAACTCACAGCAGTAGGTTCATGAAAAGTGTTCTTGTTTGTCTCGACAGTGGACGTGTCAGTTCTGCACCTACATGAACTCACAGCTGTAGGATCATGAAAAGTGTTCTTGTTTGTCTCGACAGTGGATGTGTCAGTTCTGCACCTACATGAACTCACAGCTGTAGGAAAAGTGTTCTTGTTTGTCTCGACAGTGGACGTGTCAGTTCTGCACCTACATGAACTCACAGCAGTAGGAAAAGTGTTCTTGTTTGTCTCGACAGTGGATGTGTCAGTTCTGTACCTACATGAACTCACAGCTGTAGGAAAAGTGTTCTTGTTTGTCTCGACAGTGGACGTGTCAGTTCTGCACCTACATGAACTCACAGCTGTAGGATCATGGAAAGTGTTCTTGTTTGTCTCGACAGTGGATGTGTCAGTTCTGCACCTACATGAACTCACAGCTGTAGGATCATGAAAAGTGTTCTTGTTTGTCTCGACAGTGGATGTGTCAGTTCTGCACCTACATGAACTCACAGCTGTAGGATCATGAAAAGTGTTCTTGTTTGTCTCAACAGTGGATGTGTCAGTTCTGCACCTACATGAACTCACAGCTGTAGGAAAAGTGTTCTTGTTTGTCTCGACAGTGGATGTGTCAGTTCTGCACCTACATGAACTCACAGCTGTAGGATCATGAAAAGTGTTCTTGTTTGTCTCGACAGTGGACGTGTCAGTTCTGCACCTACATGAACTCACAGCTGTAGGATCATGAAAAGTGTTCTTGTTTGTCTCGACAGTGGATGTGTCAGTTCTGCACCTACATGAACTCACAGCTGTAGGTTCATGAAAAGTGTTCTTGTTTGTCTCGACAGTGGATGTGTCAGTTCTGCACCTACATGAACTCACAGCTGTAGGTTCATGAAAAGTGTTCTTGTTTGTCTCGACAGTGGACGTGTCAGTTCTGCACCTACATGAACTCACAGCTGTAGGAAAAGTGTTCTTGTTTGTCTCGACAGTGGATGTGTCAGTTCTGCACCTACATGAACTCACAGCTGTAGGAAAAGTGTTCTTGTTTGTCTCGACAGTGGATGTGTCAGTTCTGCACCTACATGAACTCACAGCTGTAGGAAAAGTGTTCTTGTTTGTCTCGACAGTGGATGTGTCAGTTCTGCACCTACATGAACTCACAGCTGTAGGAAAAGTGTTCTTGTTTGTCTCGACAGTGGATGTGTCAGTTCTGCACCTACATGAACTCACAGCTGTAGGTTCATGAAAAGTGTTCTTGTTTGTCTCGACAGTGGATGTGTCAGTTCTGCACCTACATGAACTCACAGCTGTAGGAAAAGTGTTCTTGTTTGTCTCGACAGTGGATGTCAGTTCTGCACCTACATGAACTCACAGCTGTAGGAAAAGTGTTCTTGTTTGTCTCGACAGTGGACGTGTCAGTTCTGCACCTACATGAACTCACAGCTGTAGGTTCATGAAAAGTGTTCTTGTTTGTCTCGACAGTGGACGTGTCAGTTCTGCACCTACATGAACTCACAGCTGTAGGATCATGGAAAGTGTTCTTGTTTGTCTCGACAGTGGATGTGTCAGTTCTGCACCTACATGAACTCACAGCTGTAGGATCATGAAAAGTGTTCTTGTTTGTCTCGACAGTGGATGTGTCAGTTCTGCACCTACATGAACTCACAGCTGTAGGATCATGAAAAGTGTTCTTGTTTGTCTCAACAGTGGATGTGTCAGTTCTGCACCTACATGAACTCACAGCTGTAGGAAAAGTGTTCTTGTTTGTCTCGACAGTGGATGTGTCAGTTCTGCACCTACATGAACTCACAGCTGTAGGATCATGAAAAGTGTTCTTGTTTGTCTCGACAGTGGACGTGTCAGTTCTGCACCTACATGAACTCACAGCTGTAGGATCATGAAAAGTGTTCTTGTTTGTCTCGACAGTGGATGTGTCAGTTCTGCACCTACATGAACTCACAGCTGTAGGTTCATGAAAAGTGTTCTTGTTTGTCTCGACAGTGGATGTGTCAGTTCTGCACCTACATGAACTCACAGCTGTAGGTTCATGAAAAGTGTTCTTGTTTGTCTCGACAGTGGACGTGTCAGTTCTGCACCTACATGAACTCACAGCTGTAGGTTCATGAAAAGTGTTCTTGTTTGTCTCGACAGTGGATGTGTCAGTTCTGCACCTACATGAACTCACAGCTGTAGGTTCATGAAAAGTGTTCTTGTTTGTCTCGACAGTGGATGTGTCAGTTCTGCACCTACATGAACTCACAGCTGTAGGAAAAGTGTTCTTGTTTGTCTCGACAGTGGATGTGTCAGTTCTGCACCTACATGAACTCACAGCTGTAGGAAAAGTGTTCTTGTTTGTCTCGACAGTGGATGTGTCAGTTCTGCACCTACATGAACTCACAGCTGTAGGTTCATGAAAAGTGTTCTTGTTTGTCTCGACAGTGGACGTGTCAGTTCTGCACCTACATGAACTCACAGCTGTAGGAAAAGTGTTCTTGTTTGTCTCGACAGTGGATGTGTCAGTTCTGTACCTACATGAACTCACAGCTGTAGGAAAAGTGTTCTTGTTTGTCTCGACAGTGGACGTGTCAGTTCTGCACCTACATGAACTCACAGCTGTAGGTTCATGAAAAGTGTTCTTGTTTGTCTCGACAGTGGATGTGTCAGTTCTGCACCTACATGAACTCACAGCTGTAGGATCATGGAAAGTGTTCTTGTTTGTCTCGACAGTGGATGTGTCAGTTCTGCACCTACATGAACTCACAGCTGTAGGTTCATGAAAAGTGTTCTTGTTTGTCTCGACAGTGGATGTGTCAGTTCTGTACCTACATGAACTCACAGCTGTAGGTTCATGAAAAGTGTTCTTGTTTGTCTCGACAGTGGATGTGTCAGTTCTGCACCTACATGAACTCACAGCTGTAGGTTCATGAAAAGTGTTCTTGTTTGTCTCGACAGTGGATGTGTCAGTTCTGCACCTACATGAACTCACAGCTGTAGGAAAAGTGTTCTTGTTTGTCTCGACAGTGGATGTGTCAGTTCTGCACCTACATGAACTCACAGCTGTAGGTTCATGAAAAGTGTTCTTGTTTGTCTCGACAGTGGACGTGTCAGTTCTGCACCTACATGAACTCGCAGCCGGCCACGATTTGTGAGATGTGTGCCATGTCGTGTAAAGACTCCGGGCCCAGTGTTTCTCTGCCCATAACTTTTCCTCACACTCCTGCTGGTAACGCTAAAGTCCCGCCTCAGGTCGCCCCGAAACCTCTGTCCAAACCCAGCGTGAACCTGGACACGAAGAGACAGAAGAGCCTGATGGAGGACGGGCTCAACCTCATCAACCAGATCAGAGTGAGTCGAGTGCTAAGCACAGCAACATCTGCTCAGAGGCTTTTCTTTAATAGGACTAACCTGTGCTCCTTCAGGAGGCGGAGAAGTGTGGGGTCAGTCCCGAAGAGGTCTACGCCGCTCTGAGCATTTGCGGCGGCAGCACCGTAAACCCCTGCGACTGGCTGAACTCAGAGCTGCCTCACCTTCTGGACGAGATCTGTGCCATGGCTGCGTCCGTTCAGCTCAACTACACCGCAAAGGATCATGGGATACAGGCGCGAGAGGCGGCTTTAGGAGGAGGAGGAGTGAAGCTGTCCAGAGCGGAGGCGAAACGCGCCTGGGTGACAGCAGGGGGCGACACTGAGCGAGCAGTGAGACAGCTGCTCCAGGACAGACAGAACAAGGTCAGGAAAGAGTTTCAAAAATCACTCAGACATAAAAATCTTTAACCCTCTGCTACTTCGACAGCTTTTTGTGTTTCTTTTACATTTTTTGGCATAACTTTGTGTCGATGCAAATGGAATAATATTCTTCCAGGTTGTGTATTTTGGGTTGAAATAAGTCTTAGATGTGTCTTCAGTCTTCTTGAGTCCTGACATTTCTTTTCAGTCTTTTATCACTTCAACAAGAGTTCTGTTTTTATTTATTTTTTCACTTCCTGTTTTTAAAATCCTTTAATGTTTCCACCAACTGCATTCACGGGACCTTTTGTGTTTTCTACTTTTTGTATCAAAACACAAACAGACCACTAACTAAACCTGGTGCTTAAAGGGTTAAAAATATCTGAAAATGTATAAATATTTGTTATGTGGTTGAGGAAGTTGAAAATAAAGTTTAAGGGTTTAAATGGCCCCATGCCCAGACATTCCTTGAATTCCCAAAAGAAAAGAAGAAGAAAAGGGAGGGCAGCATGAGTTTTGATGCACGAGGCACAGTCGACATCCGGAGCCGTATAATAAAGCATTCAGGAGTCTGCCTTTATGTTTCCACTGCTCAGTAGAACTGGTGATTAAAGTGAAGCATGTGGAGAAAACAGAGGAAGTATTAGGAGAGAAGGTAGTTTATCATCGTGTTGGTGTAAGTTTGACTGATGTGTTTCCAGATGCGGGAGCTGCAGTCCATGGGCTTCAGAGATGTGTCCAAATGTGAAGAGGCCCTGCGTCAGAGCGGAGGAGAGATCAAAGGAGCCCTGTCTCTGCTGCAGCGCCCCCTCCTGGAGCCCTTCCACCAGCGCATATGGACCAACCAACCAGAGCCTCCCATCAACCTCAGCGACCCGGACAAACAGGTTCAACCACAGCCCGAAAGACATTTTATAAACAGACATATCTGTGCATCCAGGTGTGTATCTGCCTGAGCAGACGACACGTGTGTGCAGCTGAAATAACCTGGTTACGTCTGCACTGAGGGAAAAGTGGTTCTAGACACACACTCACTCGATGAACCCAGCAGCAGGATTAGAAGCTCTGGATGCTCTACACTTCTCTGCTGCATCCAGTTTATATAAACCTAAAAAACATGTGAAAATGTGCGTTTGTAGTCCGTTAGCTCTTAGCAAGTCATTAAAATTAGAAAACACCTCCAGGTTTCTAGAGTTTACACTGTAACTTCCTGCCTCCACCCAAGGATTTATTATCTCATTCATTTTAGTTTATAGCCTTGCATCTGAGCTTTGAAAGTTCACTTCAGCTCAGATTTAAAGATATAAGACTTTGTATTGTATGATGTCACTGTTTTCAAAGCTGGCGTGATTCAAAGGGCCTGATCTGATAATGATTCCCACAAAAGGGAAAAAGGAAATTCAGACACAAAAGATAGAGAAGTGATGAGCAGAAGTTCATACAAACTGCTGCACACATAAAAAGAAAAGTCCAGTTAAGTGGTCTCTCAGCTCATTACAGAACCTTCTTCTGATGAATCCACTCAAATAAAAAATAAAAGCCTATTCCTTCTTTTCCTTTGCTCAGAGAACATGTCGCCGTCTCCTGGCGCTGTACGAGCTGCCCAGCTGGGGGCGCTGTGAGCTGGTGCTGTCTTTACTCCAGGAGCCGGACGCTACCTACAACCTGGAGGACGTGGTGCAGGCCGTGAAGGAGTCGCCCGACAAAGAGTTCATCAAACGCCTGCTCCAAAACGAGTGCTCCGTCTGTTTTAGTGCCTTCCCCCTCAGCAAGGTACCCCCCCCCCAGAAGCACACTTTAACCTCATACAAAGAATATATGTGTCGTTCCCACCTGTAGCTCCTGGACAGGATAATGTCATTATAGAATATAATGTAATGTATAAAGAAAAACATGGAAAATGGGCCGTCATTGGATCAAACGGGGACAGAACCAGAAAAGCAAAGGGACAGACGTGTCACTGACGCTCTGTAACAGCGGAGGACATTTTGTTTTCCAGATGCAGTCCCTGACGTCCTGCCAGTGCTCCGTCTGCCTCGAGTGTTTCCGGGACCACTTCACTTTCACAGTGAGAGACAAACACATCAGAGACATGGTGTGTCCCGGCTGCAACGAACCGGACATCAACGAACCCGAGCAGCTGGAGAACTACTTCTCCACTCTGGACATTCAGGTACAGAAGGAGGCCCAGCGATCGGAGCAGGTCAAGTCCCATAGATGAGGGTTAAAGAGTGGCCAGGATCTGACATAAGCGATCCTCTGTTGGCGCCTGACGCTGTCGTTGACGTTGGGTTTTGTGTTTGCAGCTGCGGAACTGTCTGGAGACTGAGGTTTATGATTTGTTTCATAAGAAGCTGACGGAGCACACTCTGATGAAGGACCCCAAGTTCCTCTGGTGCTGCCACGTGAGTCTCTGCACCAACCCAGGAACAGGACCCTGTGTCCCACAAACCAAGGCCTTGTGTTGCCCTTTTCTGTCTTTCTTCTCTTCTACAGTTCTCCTGGTTATAAGCTCATGACATCAGAGAGAAAAGGGCTGTCAGAAATAAAAGGAATCTGATAAATTTAATAAGTGTTTATGAACATCTGTAATACCTCTGTTCATGTTCAGTTAGTTTTTTTCTAGTTTATAAATATTTTTTCTTTCTTCTCCATGAGTTAAATCTTTTTGTAATAATCGTCTGTTTTTTCTTCAGTGCACGTCGGGCTTCATTAACGATGTGGATCAGCTGAAGGTCACGTGTCCGTCCTGTCACAAGAGCTTTTGTTGCAAGTGTAAAAAACCTGTGAGTGTTAACTTCAACTCTTTTTCTGATTTCGTTTGAAGGTTCTCCTACGATCTCTCATTAATGCTCCGATAAGATTAACCTTTGACTCTTTATATCCTGGTGTTGAATCTAAACCAAAAAGCACCTGGCTCTTTTGTACATTTACATCATATTCAAGACAAACTTTAAAAATGCTTTGTGTTTAGGAAAGTGGACCACACTGATGAGACTAAAATAATCCAGAGCATTTCTAAAGTCTAGTGCATTGAGAGTGTCACAGAGCCCTGACGGTGTGTTTTTTGTTCCAGTGGGAGGCGCAGCACCAGAACGTGACCTGTGAACAGTTCCAGCGCTGGAAGAGAGACAACGACCCTGAATACCAGAAACAGGGCCTGGCTGGATATCTGAGGGACAACGGCATCAGTGAGAACTCTTTTACAGCTTCATACCTGATGTGTTACCAACCGAGCTAAAGATTTTCAAAAGAGAACCGTTAGCAGCAATAAAACATCAGCTTTGCCCTTTTTAGTTCAAACTGGACCCGTCTTTGGAATATTTTGAAAAGGTCTCAAACTCATTTTGTTCAAAAGCCAACACAAATGTTGTGTCGGGGCTGAATGAAACCTCAGGCTGGACCTGGTGTAAGACTGTTGTGTGTTGTGCCCTGACATAGTCCTGGCCCGGTCCAGATACTCACTAATGAAGTAAGTGCATTAAGGATCCGTGTGTTTGTGTGGCAGCGTGTCCCGACTGCAGGTTCCAGTACGCGCTCACCAAAGGCGGCTGTATGCACTTCACCTGCTCTCAGTGTCGACACGAGTTCTGCAGCGGCTGCAACAACCCTTTCCACAAGGTCAGCTTTGTTTTCATTTAGCGTTAAATTCATCCAAAAATGACAACAACATAAACCTTTTCTGTTGAAATAATGAAAAATGACATGCTTTTATTGTGATACACCTCCGTCTCTCATTAAAGCTGCTTAGTTTTATAAATAATATATAATGGATACATAAAGATATGCTATGTTTGAGTGATTAGTTATTACACCAAAATAATTTAGAATAATTAAGTGAATATAATCAATAAAATAATATATTTAATAACTATTTATTTTAATTACATAAGTGTTATATTCACAATAATATTATCACAGGTAGAAAATAATTATAACTCTTAAAGATTATAAAGAGCCGTGAGTGTAAATATGAGGTGTTGACCCCGTTAAGCCCCGCCCCCTGCACTGTGACCTGTTCCTGAAGTGAGTGTAAATATGAGGTGTTGACCCTGTTAAGCCCCGCCCCCTGCACTGTGACCTGTTCCTGAAGTGAGTGTAAATATGAGGTGTTGACCCCGTTAAGCCCCGCCCCCTGCACTGTGACCTGTTCCTGAAGTGAGTGTAAATATGAGGTGTTGACCCTGTTAAGCCCCGCCCCCTGCACTGTGACCTGTTCCTGAAGTGAGTGTAAATCAATATGAGGTGTTGACCCCGTTAAGCCCCGCCCCCTGCACTGTGACCTGTTCCTGAAGTGAGTGTAAATATGAGGTGTTGACCCCGTTAAGCCCCGCCCCCTGCACTGTGACCTGTTCCTGAAGTGAGTGTAAATATGAGGTGTTGACCCCGTTAAGCCCCGCCCCCTGCACTGTGACCTGTTCCTGAAGTGAGTGTAAATATGAGGTGTTGACCCCGTTAAGCCCCGCCCCCTGCACTGTGACCTGTTCCTGAAGTGAGTGTAAATATGAGGTGTTGACCCCGTTAAGCCCCGCCCCCTGCACTGTGACCTGTTCCTGAAGTGAGTGTAAATATGAGGTGTTGACCCGTTAAGCCCCGCCCCCTGCACTGACCTGTTCCTGAAGTGAGTGTAAATATGAGGTGTTGACCCCGTTAAGCCCCGCCCCCTGCACTGTGACCTGTTCCTGAAGTGAGTGTAAATATGAGGTGTTAACCCCGTTAAGCCCCGCCCCCTGCACTGACCTGTTCCTGAAGTGAGTGTAAATATGAGGTGTTGACTCCGTTAAGCCCCGCCCCCTGCACTGTGACCTGTTCCTGAAGTGAGTGTAAATATGAGGTGTTGACTCCGTTAAGCCCCGCCCCCTGCACTGACCTGTTCCTGAAGTGAATGTAAATATGAGGTGTTACATTACATTTTTAAATCTTTTCCTTTTGTTTAAGAGGAGTTTGTCGTTACATCAGAGCTACACCTTTCACAGTTGTGGGTCGATGGCTTGTTTGTTTCTTCTTGTCGGGTTACTGTAATTACACAAGACAATCAGATAAAGAGCAGGAAGTGAACGGCACTGGTAGCAGTGATTCATGAGAAAGATACAGAATAAAGAGAGAACATACCACAGTCTGACAGTGTCATGTAGTAACAACTTTAAATGCATTTCATTAAAAAGAGAGTCAAATACAAACAGCATCCTTCAAATAAATGAGAGCATTTCCTTAAGCTTTAAACTCTTCTGTCCTTTACTCTGGGCATTCATTTAGTGTTAGTTTTGACTTAATAATTAAAGAGTTTTGTAAAAGAAGCTCTTTGGTAAAACCTTTTCAGCTCATGTTACAGTTAGGATATTATGGTATTAGTGGCTTTAATAATGTGGTTAAGTGTCTTAAAGCCGTATGATCAGCAGTCATGTTCTTCAGACGTTCTTCAGCACAAACAGAGTCTACCACAGTCTGGACACATTCAGAGCTTTCTGTGAGTTACACCTGCTCTCAGCGTCTTTTTATTTTCTTGTGTTGGTTCTCACTTTGTTGAGGTTTCCATAAACCACACAAAACTACTGCAGAGTCCCACTTCAGCAGTGGTTTCTTCAGTAGAATCTCTGTGTGCTGCCCTTCATCTGAACTTCACACCACAGCGCCTCCCGGAGGTAGCCTCAGGTGTGTGCTTCGACGCTACAGGAGCATCTGCTGTTAAACCCACACACGGCCCACACGCCTCTCAGCCTCTGTGGGACGTCCTGTCTGTGCTTTAACGTAAAAGTGTAGACCATGGAAATGAAGATGCTCGTATTCTTTTGGTTAGTTCCAGTGACAAAAACCAAAATGGGACAATGTGAAAACTAAGAAGCCGTTTTGTGAATGGTTTATTTGTAAGAGTTACAAGTTGTTCTTATATTATTATATTATGTTTTGTGCATGTCTCGTATGCAAGTGTCTTTGCGTTTCCTGAAAAGCACATTGTTAATGTTCAGTTCATGCGCAGCTCGTACAAGCTCGTGCAGTTACTGACTCATACCTCGTCTTACATCACGAGTCATAAAAGTGTGGGCCGGTCCAAAGTATGTTGCGGCATGTGTTTTATAGTTTTATTTCGTTGCAGACGGCTTGCAGTAAAGTGGCTCAGTGCAAGATAAACGGGCTCCACGCACACCATCCTCGAGACTGTCTCTTCTACCTCAGAGACTGGGAACCGGCCCGACTCCAGGAGCTGCTCAAGGTCCACACTTTTAAAAACTTCAATGGAAATGTTTGATAAAAGTATGAAATCCTTTAATGTGCAATGTTTTTTTTACAGAAAAGTAATGTGGAGTTCAACACAGAGCCTCCGAATGAACCTCAGACTGGTAAAACTGGAACACGCCTGCCTGTGGTACCGGGGCCAGACCTGGACCAGACCGTGGTCAGACCGTGGTCAGACCGTGGTCAGACCGTGGTCAGACCGGGACTAGACCGGGGCCAGAACATGACTAGAACATGACTAGAACATGACTAGAACATGACTAGCCCAGGACTAGCCCAGGACTAGCCCAGGACTAGCCCAGGACTAGACCAGGACTAGCCCAGGACTAGACCAGGACTGTGTTTGTTGTTGATTTACAGTATTGTTCAAAATAACAGCAGCACAATGTGACTGACCAGAATAATCCAGGTTTTTAGTAGATTAAAACAAGTTCCCAGTTGGTGCAGGAGATTCTCAGAAGACCCAGCGTTCATGTCATGCAGCTCTTAAGACGGTTCACCTGAGGTCATCAGTTTTGTGAAAAGACAGGTGTGCATCAGGTGGACCCTGTTTAAGGATGAAGCACTTGTTGAACATGCTTTTGAAAACCTGAGGAAAATGGGTCGTTCAAGACATTGTTCAGAAGAACAGCGTACTTTGATTAAAAAGTTGATTGAAGAGAGGAAAACCTATAAAGAGGTGCAGAAAATTAGGCTGTTCAGCTAAAAGCATCTTCAATGCCTTAAAATGTAGAGCAAAACCAGAGACGTGGAAGAAAACAGAAGACAATAATTAAAATGGATGGAAGAATAACCAGAATGTTAAAGGCTCAAAGATCAACTCCAGGATCAAAGACAGTCTGGAGTTACCTGTAAGTTCTGGGACAGAAGACGTCTGTGTGAAGATAATCTATTTTCAAGAATCCCCCGCAAAGTCCCTCTGTTTAAAAAAAAAAGGCATGTGCAGAAGAGTTTACAGTTTACCAAAGAACACCGACTGGACTAAAGAGAAATGGAGGAACATTTTGTGACTGATGAGAGTAAAACTGTTCTTTTAGGTCCAAGGGCCACAGTTTGTGAGACAAACCCAAACTCAGTTACTCAGAGCAGACGGAGCAGACGGTGCAGACGGTGCAGACGGAGCAGACGGTGCAGACGGTGCAGACGGAGCAGACGGAGCAGACGGAGCAGACGGAGCAGACGGTGAAGACGGAGCAGACGGTGCAGACGGAGCAGACGGAGCAGACGGAGCAGACGGTGAAGACGGAGCAGACGGAGCAGACGGAGCAGACGGAGCAGACGGAGCAGACGGAGCAGACGGAGAAGACGGTGCAGACGGAGCAGACGGTGAAGACGGTGAAGACGGTGAATACGGAGCAGACGGTGCAGACGGAGCAGACGGAGCAGACGGAGCAGACGGAGCAGACGGAGCAGACGGAGAAGACGGTGCAGACGGTGCAGACGGTGCAGACAGTAGAGCAAACATCATGTAATGGGTTATATCATAAATGCTGGGTCTTGTTGGTTTTCTGAGAATCTACTGCACAAACTGGGAACTTGTTTGACATGTAGCAATAAAAATATAATAAACACCTGGATTATTCAGGTCAGTCACATTCTACTATCATTTATTTTTACAATACTGTAAATAAGTGTGTGTGTGTGTGTGTGTGTGCGCATGTGTGTGTGTGTAGTTGATATGTAGGTGTGTGTGTGTGTGTGCGCATGTGTGTGTGTGTAGTTGATATGTAGGTGTGTGTGTGTGTGTGCGCATATGTGTGTGTGTAGTTGATGTGTGTGTGAGTGTGTAGTTGATGTGTGTGTGTGTGTAGTTGATGTGTTTTTGTGTGAGTGTAGTTGATGTGTGTGTAGTTGTGTGTAGTTGACGTGTTTTTGTGTGTGTGTAGTTGACGTGTGTATAGTTGATGTGTGTGTGTAGTTGGTGTGTGTGTGTCTTGTTTTTGTGTGTGTGTAGTTATGTGTAGTTGATGTGTTTGTGTGTAGTTGATGTGTGTGTGTGTGTGTGCAGCTCGTTGTGGAGTGATGTTGCAGAAGGACTATGGTCAGCAGCTGGACTCACCGTGTGGGACCGAGACCAAACCAGGACAAGCTGGACTCTGCGAGTGAGTAACAGTGTCTGGTTAAAGTCGGCGGGGCACACTCCCTCTAGTGGTCAGCGTTAGAGTGACCAGGTCCTAACGAACCAAATGTGGGACAAAGAGCCTGTTTCTGCGGGACACTATTAATCGATGTCGTCAAAGCAGGGTCTGAATGATCAGAGTTTGAAAAACGCAGGTCATTATCAGTCTCTGCTTTTCAGAAGGTTTAAGATAACGAAACCTGTTCAAATCCAACTAAAACCTGTTCAAATCCAACTAAAACCTGTTCAAATCCAACTAAAACCTGTTCAAATCCATCTATAACCTGTTCAAATTCAACTTAAACCTGTTCAAATCCATCTATAACCTGTTCAAATCCATCTATAACCTGTTCAAATCCAACTAAAACCTGTTCAAATCCAACTAAAACCTGTTCAAATCCAACTAAAACCTGTTCAAATCCAACTAAAACCTGTTCAAATCCAACTCAAACCTGTTCAAATCCATCTATAACCTGTTCAAATTCAACTTAAACCTGTTCAAATCCATCTATAACCTGTTCAAATCCAACTAAAACCTGTTCAAATCCAACTAAAACCTGTTCAAATCCAACTAAAACCTGTTCAAATCCAACTCAAACCTGTTCAAATCCATCTATAACCTGTTCAAATCCAACTAAAACCTGTTCAAATCCAAATAAACCTGTTCAAATCCAACTAAAACCTGTTCAAATCCATCTATAACCTGTTCAAATCCATCTATAACCTGTTCAAAACCAAATATAACCTGTTCAAATCCATCTATAACCTGTTCAAATCCAACTAAAACCTGTTCAAATCCAACTAAAACCTGTTCAAATCCATCTATAACCTGTTCAAATCCAACTAAAACCTGTTCAAATCCATCTATAACCTGTTCAAATCCAACTAAAACCTGTTCAAATCCATCTATAACCTGTTCAAATCCAACTATAACCTGTTCAAATCCAACTTAAACCTGTTCAAATCCAACTTAAACCTGTTCAAATCCAACTAAACTTGTTCAAATCCATCTAAGACCTGTTCAAATCTGTCTAAGACCTGTGTAAAGCAGAGCTACATGGACAGACAACAGGAATGTTATTTTATCTGAACGTTGTCATCTAAACATCACTAAATGTGGGTCTGCATTAGTTTGCGAGTGACCGTGTTGTGTGTCTTCAGTAAACACTACCGAGAGTACCTGGTGAGTCTGATTAACGATCACACTCTGGACCCGGCCGTGCTCTACGACCCTCAGGAGCTGCTCACGGCCTGTCAGAGATACCAGGTCAACGCCCAGAGAGTCGACAACGAGAACGACAACGCTTACCACGCTCGACTCCTCAAGGTCTGACACTGAAGGTTTCACTGAAGTGTGTTCATGTGACACTATTGTGTTAGAGTTCATAAGCTTTTGACTTGGGTTGTAACAAACATTTATTTTATTATTATTGTATAATGTTAGACGGGCTGAGGGTCAAACAGTTAAACATGAAGCTTATCTGCTCTTTCCAGCTTAAGTCTACAGGACATTAGACTCTGTCAAGGCCTTTATCAAATATAACATGTTTCATTTATCGCTGAAGGACGTCAACTCTGACGAGTGTGACTCTGTCGGAGTGTGACTCTGTCGGAGTGTGACTCTGTCGGAGTGTGACTCTGTCGGAGTGTGACTCTGTCGGAGTGTGACTCTGACAGAGTGTGACTCTGTTTAAGAACGTAAACCTCTTTAAATCCTGTTCAAATCCAGCTAAAACCTGTTCAAATCCAGCTAAAACCTGTTTAAATCCAGCCAAAACCTGTTCAAATCCAGTTTAAATGACTGAATGAATTTAAATTGAGAGTTTTATCAAAGTCAAACTACACTCTTCTTATTAAATGAATGAATGAATAACAGAAGTAATAATTCTGCAGAATCATTAATATATGATTCAATAATATAAGTAATAAATATATGTTCATTTTCTTTCTTTTTTTTTTTTTTTTACAGAAACTGATGGAGGTTCCTCTCGGACACAAAGTTCCTCGAAACAAATAACTCCAGCATCAGGAACTGTACGAGACACTATCAGCAGAAGATAATCATAATGAATAATGAATAATGAATCTGCAAACTTATTTTATCACACACCCTTAAACTAACCTTTTTCCTTCATTTATGTGTTTCTCAGAAAAGCTGCCTTATGTAAAACTGGACTAATACTTCTATAAGGTTATGAATTATTGTGTTAATCTGAGGTTTTCAATTTCAATCATTTGCTGCAGCCCACTTTGTAAACGAAGGTTGATATTTGTCCATTGAAGAGCTTTATGTTGTTCTTTTAATCAAACCTGCTCATATCTGTTCCATAAAAGGTTATAAAGAAGAGGTTCTCTAAAGAAAAGTGATTAGTGTCTGGGGTTTTGTTTTTACGGATCATGCTTAATGTGATGATGATTTGTTGCTGAAGAGATTTAATAAAAGTCTCAAAGAAATGTCATGTGGGTAAAGTTTTAATAAGTTTTAATGAGTTCCTGAAAAGAATTTAGAGTTTATAAGATTTATGTGAACGAACAAATATGGAAAACATAAATCAGGACCAAAATAAAATCACTAAATCAAGAATAAACCAGGTCTAAACCAGGTCTAAAGGCCAACTAAATCCCAATTAAAGGAGTTATTTGAAACCTGTTAAAATCCATCTAAAACCTGTTCAGATCCAGCTAATGCCTCTCACTGAGACATGTTTTTTTTAAGTCCATTTGTAAAGTAGGACGTTTAAAAAGCCATAGACACAGGTTAGAAAACTAGTCAATAAGTGAATAAAGTGTATAAAATAAAAGAAACATTGTGAAAGTGAGTGCACTGAGGTGAACAGGAAACCGAAAGCAACAAAGGAACTACAGGAAGAAAACGAGTAAATGTCAAAATAAAAGCTCAAAACAGAATCCTTAGAATATCTGTATTGTTAAATTATTTTTGTGACTCAGGGACGTAGCATCAAGGAGTCTGGCCAGGGTGGCTGCTCTGGGGCCCCCGGAGGTGGAGGGGCCCCTGAGAGAAGGATCTGCGGCTGATCCTTAGACAAACTGAAAGCTTATTACAAAAAGGAAAATCTGTGATGTTAAGTAACGGCATGGATTCAATCGACAAACAGCTGTTGTAGATCTGACCTGGAGCCTCGACTCCGTCGTTTAAAGATCTGACCTGGAGCCTCGACTCCGTCGTTTAAAGATCTGTCCTGGAGCCTCGACTCCGTCCTTTGAGGATCTGTCCTGGAGCCTCGACTCCGTCGTTTTAAGGTCGGACCTGGAGCCTCGACTCCGTCGTTTGAGGATCTGTCCTGGAGCCTCGACTCCGTCGTTTAAAGATCGGACCTGGAGCCTCGACTCCGTCGTTTTAAGGTCGGACCTGGAGCCTCGACTCCGTCGTTTTAAGGTCGGACCTGGAGCCTCGACTCCGTCGTTTGAGGATCTGTCCTGGAGCCTCGACTCCGTCGTTTAAAGATCGGACCTGGAGCCTCGACTCCGTCGTTTTAAGGTCGGACCTGGAGCCTCGACTCCGTCGTTTGAGGATCTGTCCTGGAGCCTCGACTCCGTCGTTTAAAGATCGGACCTGGAGCCTCGACTCCGTCGTTTTAAGGTCGGACCTGGAGCCTCGACTCCGTCGTTTGAGGATCTGTCCTGGAGCCTCGACTCCGTCGTTTAAAGGTCGGACCTGGAGCCTCGACTCCGTCGTTTAAAGATCGGACCTGGAGCCTCGACTCAGTCGTTTAAAGATTGGACCTGGAGCCTCGACTCCGTCGTTTAAAGATCTGTCCTGGAGCCTCGACTCCGTCGTTTAAAGGTCGGACCTGGAGCCTCGACTCCGTCGTTTAAAGATCGGACCTGGAGCCTCGACTCCGTCGTTTTAAGGTCGGACCTGGAGCCTCGACTCCGTCGTTTAAAGGTCGGACCTGGAGCCTCGACTCTGTCGTTTAAAGGTCGGACCTGGAGCCTCGACTCCGTCGTTTAAAGGTCGGACCTGGAGCCTCGACTCCGTCGTTTAAAGATCGGACCTGGAGCCTCGACTCCGTCGTTTAAAGATCGGACCTGGAGCCTCGACTCCGTCGTTTAAAGATCGGACCTGGAGCCTCGACTCCGTCGTTTAAAGATCTGACCTGGAGCCTCGACTCCGTCGTTTTAAGGTCGGACCTGGAGCCTCGACTCCGTCGTTTTAAGGTCGGACCTGGAGCCTCGACTCCGTCGTTTAAAGGTTGGACCTGGAGCCTCGACTTCGTCGTTCACTGGGCCCTTTATAAAGAACCTGTGTTATTTCCGTACACCACTGTCTGAGTATTTTCACAGCTGAAGTCACGCAGCTGTGGTTTATGAATCCTAAATCAGGGTTTAACTCTTCTTTGTGAACGACACAGACTGTGACTTCTGGAAGAGTTCCTGATACTGACCTCTGACCTGTCCCTTTCACAGAGGTTTCTCTCTCGTGTTTTGTTTTGATGATATTATGTTCTTAAGATGGTGGGAAAGACACACCCACCCTGCGTCTTGGAGGGGGTCTGAATGTGTGGGTGGCTCTCGTCCTGGCATTTCCGGCACATTAGAGTTCTGGGGATGAGTCCAGCTTAGCAATAACAGCGTCGAAAAGGAGGGAGGGCCCTGTTTTCTTTCTTTCTAAGCTCTTTTAAATCTTATTAGTTCCAAATGTTCCTGCAGCTGTTTGTCTTTTCAGCCCCACTTATTTTTCCAGATATCTGCCTCAACATTTCAAAACGTGTTCAAAAAGAGGAATTCTTTTCCATGAAATAGAAAAAAATGTAAAATATAAATAAGCTGAAATGTCGTTTATGTTCCTTTGTGAAGGTATTTTTTCAAAGCAAAAGAGAAAACATTTCAGACACATTTCTTTTTCCTCCGTTGTGTTTGGCGCCCTCTGGCGGCGAAGGGACGCCTCTTTCCTGAAAGTCACGTGATTTAGGGGAAAAGGAGCGCCTGAGCCTTGCAGCAGCTCTGAGTGTTGCTCACACAAACAGACGCTCTGCTGCTCGACGCGCGGCGCAGGAAACACAACTAAAACAGGTAAACGAAACTAACCTGCTTCTCTAAAAACTCTAAACTTTAGACCTCACACCGACGGTTACTGCCCCGCGAGAACACCTGAACCCAAACCCAGGCGCGTGACCTTTGAAAACATGAGCTTTGTTTTATCCGGAGTTATTCTCTGAGTTATTATGGCTCAGAGCAAAGGTGCAATGGCCGCGGGTCAAGAGTTAAATCAGGCTCTTTTTTAACCTGTGTTTAGACTCGCGGTATGGTCTTTATATAGTCCTGGTTAAGTCTTTATATAGTCCTGGTTAAGTCTTTATATAGTCCTGGTTAAGTCTTTATATAGTCCTGGTTAAGTCTTTATGTAGTCCTGGTTAAGTCTTTATGTAGTCCTGGTTAAGTCTTTATGTAGTCCTGGTTAAGTCTTTATGTAGTCCTGGTTAAGTCTTTATGTAGTCCTGGTTAAGTCTTTATATGGTCCTGGTTAAGTCTTTATGTAGTCCTGGTTAAGTCTTTATGTAGTCCTGGTTAAGTCTTTATGTAGTCCTGGTTAAGTCTTTATATAGTCCTGGTTTAGTCTTTATAAAGTCCTGGTTAAGTCTTTATATAGTCCTGGTTTAGACCTCAATTAGTCCTGGTTCAGTCCGTGATAGGTTTGTTCAGACACCGTTTTACCGGTTTGTTTTTGTCCAGTTTTAGTCCTGATTTAGACCTAGTTTAGCCCTAGTCCAACATTTGTTTAACCTTACAGCGTCTTTAGACCTGGTTTAGACCCGGTTTAGACCTGGTTTAGACCTGGTTTAGTCCTGGTTTAGTCCTGGAAAAGGGTTGATAAATGGACCACAGTGGTCCGTGTTGCTGGAGCAGGTCTGTGTCTTTATCTCGGGTTTGTTTCAAAAGGAGCTGCTCTGACGCGTCATGGCGGCGGGAAGGATGCGCTCCACTCGGAGACTGCGCTCCTGGATCGTGGATCAGGTCAGAGCTGCTTTAAATAAAGTCCTGGTTTAGTCCAGGTTTAGTCCTGGTTTAGACCTGGTTTAGACCCGGTTTAGACGTGGTTTAGACCCGGTTTAGACCTGGTTCAGACCTGGTTCAGACCCGGTTTACACCTGGTTTAGACCCGGTTTAGACCCGGTTCAGACCCGGTTTAGACCTGGTTTAGACACGGTCTAGACCTGGTTTAGACCCGGTTCAGACCCGGTTTAGACCAGGTTCAGACCCGGTTTAGACCTGGTTTAGACACGGTCTAGACCTGGTTTAGACCCGGTTCAGACCCGGTTTAGACCAGGTTTAGACCCGGTTTAGACCCGGTTTAGACCTGGTTCAGACCTGGTTCAGACCTGCTTTAGACTGGTTTAGACTGGTGTGTGAGATGAGGCTGAGCTGTTTTTTGGTGAACAGGTGAACAGCGGTAAATACCCAGGTCTGGTTTGGGACGACGACGCTAAGACCATGTTTCGAATTCCCTGGAAACACGCCGGAAAACAGGACTTCAGGAAGGACGAGGACGCCGCCATCTTTAAGGTCATCTTTGAGTCTCTTCTTATGTCCACCGCTAGCATCATATTAAATTTCTACCAAACAACGCTAAGTACGTTTACCGCCATGTCCTTTTAAAAGTTTAGCTCCTCCCACTGACTGTAAAGCCTACGAACACGAGGCTACTGCACGTGCTCAGTTAGACCTAATATCTCTGATACCAAGGTCTTACACCTGTCAATCACAAGTACATCCTTCGAGCTCGGCTCCTCTACCAGGGTTCTGTCGGGTCCTCTACCGGGGTTCTGTCGGGTCCTCTACCGAGGTTCTGTCGGCTCCTCTACCGGGGTTCTGTCGGGTCCTCTACCGGGGTTCTGTCGGCTCCTCTACCGGGGTTCTGTCGGCTCCTCTACCGGGGTTCTGTCGGCTCCTCTACCGGGGTTCTGTCGGCTCCTCTACCGAGGTTCTGTCTGGTCCTCTACCGAGGTTCTGTCGGCTCCTCTACCGAGGTTCTGTCGGCTCCTCTACCGGGGTTCTGTCGGCTCCTCTTCCGGGGTTCTGTCGGCTCCTCTACCGGGGTTCTGTCGGCTCCTCTACCGGGGTTCTGTCTGGTCCTCTACCGGGGTTCTGTCGGCTCCTCTTCCGGGGTTCTGTCGGCTCCTCTACCGAGGTTCTGTCGGCTCCTCTACCGAGGTTCTGTCGGCTCCTCTACCGAGGTTCTGTCGGCTCCTCTTCCGGGGTTCTGTCGGCTCCTCTACCGGGGTTCTGTCGGCTCCTCTACCGAGGTTCTGTCGGCTCCTCTACCGGGGTTCTGTCGGCTCCTCTTCCGGGGTTCTGTCGGCTCCTCTTCCGGGGTTCTGTCGGCTCCTCTACCGGGGTTCTGTCGGCTCCTCTACCGGGGTTCTGTCGGCTCCTCTACCGGGGTTCTGTCGGCTCCTCTACCGGGGTTCTGTCGGCTCCTCTTCCGGGGTTCTGTCGGCTCCTCTTCCGGGGTTCTGTCGGGTCCTCTTCCGGGGTTCTGTCGGGTCCTCTACCGGGGTTCTGTCGGGTCCTCTACCTGGGTTCTGTCGGCTTCTACCTGGGTTCTGTCGGCTCCTCTACCGGGGTTCTGTCGGGTCCTCTACCGGGGTTCTGTCGGGTCCTCTACCGGGGTTCTGTCGGCTCCTCTACCGGGGTTCTGTCGGCTCCTCTACCGGGGTTCTGTCGGCTCCTCTTCCGGGGTTCTGTCGGCTCCTCTACCGAGGTTCTGTCGGCTCCTCTACCGGGGTTCTGTCGGCTCCTCTACCGAGGTTCTGTCGGCTCCTCTACCGGGGTTCTGTCGGCTCCTCTTCCGGGGTTCTGTCGGGTCCTCTTCCGGGGTTCTGTCGGCTCCTCTACCAGGGTTCTGTCGGGTCCTCTACCTGGGTTCTGTCGGCTTCTACCTGGGTTCTGTCGGCTCCTCTACCTGGGTTCTGTCGGGTCCTCTACCGGGGTTCTGTCGGCTCCTCTACCGGGGTTCTGTCGGCTCCTCTACGGGGTTCTGTCGGCTCCTCTACCAGGGTTCTGGACCGAGGTGTCTGGTGTTCTTCCAGGGATCTGCTGTAGCATTCTCAGAACCAGAATTCAAAATGATGATAGATTTATATCTACATGAGACAGTTTGTTTTAAATGTACTTTAAATATTTTTCTGGAGATGTTAAATGGGTTGTGGTTTCTTTATTTAAACCCCACCTTTAACAGATTAAATGATGTTTGAACAGGTTTGAATCAGTCGGAGGTTTTTTGGTCAGAGGGCGTGTCCTCGTCGAGTCTGACTGGAGTTAGTCTGGCTCTGAGCCCAGAGAAACCTTTGAGGAACAGGTTTAGCTCAGACTCCTGTGTTGATGCAGTGTTCAGGTGAAGACTTTTCTGACAGCCTCGGGTCTGATATAACTCACAACAGAAGCTCTTGAATGGGTTTGCTTTACTTTTCTAAAGCAGAGCAATGTGACTCTGCCTCTGGTGAGTGTTTAGAGCTCGTCTGGACTCAACGCAGTGCTTCAAGTGGAGCTGTTTAAAGCTGTTTTTGATTTATTAATAATGACAGTCTTCGATTACCCAGACACTCCCTAAAACCGTAACAAAATAAAACCATTTCTGTCTGTGTTTCTTCAGGCCTGGGCACAGTTTAAAGGGAAGCTGACGGACGAGGAGCTGAACAACCCGGCCTCGTGGAAAACCCGTCTGCGCTGCGCCCTCAACAAGAGCCCGGAGTTCTGCGAGGTCAACCAACGTGCTCAGCTGGACATCTCCGAGCCCTACAAGGTCTACAGACTAGTGCCCATCAACGAGCAGGGTCAGAGTTCACACACACACACGCTCTAACCTCACCAGGTCAGAGGCTGGTGTAAATACACAAGAGTAAAGTCGGCACCGAGCTGAGCGGCAAAACCATTTTTCAGAACTAACAACAAGTCTGTTTTTTTCCATGTTTATTGTTCAAATGTTTAAGCCTCAGATGTGGTTCAGTAAAAAACATTTGTCATGTTTCATATGAAAAACTTGGAGTATTTATTTGTCATTTCCAGCTCGAGGAAGTGTCTTCAGTGTTTCGTGCCTCGACGTCGTAAAGTCTGTGGGCGAGTCCAGATGAGCAGTAAATATTCAGTCTCTGGATTGGCCTGGTGCACACAGTTCATAAATCCCAGACTCTTTTTACACACCTACACCTGTTTTTACACACCTACACCTGTTTATACACATCTACACCTGTTTATACACACCTACACCTGTTAATACACATCTACACCTGTTTTTACACACCTACACCTGTTTATACACATCTACACCCGTTTTTACACACCTACACCTGTTTTTACACATCTACACCTGTTTTTCCACACCTCTGGTAAAGGTGGGCCAGTGTGAGCAGCTGATAGTGAGAGGGCCTGGAGTGTAGTGATGAGAGGCTGCTGATGAACACAACAAACATCTCTTTCTTGTTGGAATAAGGCGGTGTGTTCATGAGCTGTGGGAACAAACAGAGACTCAAGTGTTGCTCAAATCTCTGCAGCTGGGTTTGTGGTTTCAACATCGACTGAGATAATGACAGTGTTAGTCAGCTCCGTTTGGAAACCGCCTTCGTCTGCTCACATCCGTTTGTCTTTTTATTCTCTCTGTGATGAGGCTCTAAACCAGGTCTAAACCGGGTCTAAACCAGCTCTAAACCAGCTCTAAACC
Source organism: Neodontobutis hainanensis (assembly GCA_024349245.1). Classification (NCBI taxonomy): domain Eukaryota; kingdom Metazoa; phylum Chordata; class Actinopteri; order Gobiiformes; family Odontobutidae; genus Neodontobutis; species Neodontobutis hainanensis. The sequence continues at coordinate 529,787 of JALDNG010000105.1, read as the reverse complement.
AGCTCTAAACCAGGGCTAAACCAGGGCTAAACCAGGGCTAAACCAGGGCTAAACCAGCTCTAAACCAGGTCCAAACCAGGTCCAAACCAGGTCTAAATCGGGTCCAAACCAGGTCTAAACCGGGTCTAAACCAGGTCTAAACAGGGTCTAAACCAGGGCTAAACCAGGGCTAAACCAGGTCCAAACCGGGTCTAAACCGGGTCTAAACCTGGTCTAAACCAGCTCTAAACCAGGTCTAAACCAGGTCTAAACCAGGTCCAAACCAGGTCTAAACCAGGTCTAAACCGGGTCTAAACCGGGGCTAAACCAGAGCTAAACCAGGTCCAAACCAGGTCCAAACCAGGTCTAATCCGGGTCTAAACCGGGTCTAAACCAGGTCCAAACCAGGTCCAAACCAGGTCTAATCCAGGTCTAAACCGGGTCTAAACCAGCTCTAAACCAGAGCTAAACCAGGTCCAAACCAGGTCTAAACCATGTCTAAACCGGGTCTAAACCGGGTCTAATCCGGGTCTAAACCGGGTCTAAACCTGGACTAAACCGGGTCTAAACCAGGACTAAACCAGGTCTAAACCAGGTCTAAACCGGGTCTAAACCAGGACTAAACCGGGTCTAAACCGGGTCCAAACCGGGTCTAAACCAGGACCAGGTTTATCTGAGCAGTGTTTTTCACTCCGTTTCCTGTTTCCTGTTTCTAAAGGAGCTCGACCCAGTTTTTTGTGGCTCCGCCCTGTTTTTCTGACTCGACAAGAAACAAAGCAAAGGGCATCATTTTGTGAAATGTTTTATATTAAAGCGTCTGAGCAGGTCACGTGACCAGGTCGACCACGCCTCCTTCCTACAAGAACATTACTGCCTGTATTTGGTCAGCTCCATGGAAACATCTGGAGCAAAGCATTCTGGGAAATGCAGTTTGACGCTGTGGATTAACCCAAGTGAATGTAACATTTACAAGATGTATTCTTCCTAATAAGAGTTCTTTTTTCAGGAGTGGCAGAGCTGGAGAAGGAGAAGAAGTGTCGAGTGAAGAGCGGCCGTAAACAGAAACGACGGAGCAGCAGCAGCTCCGACAGTGACGCTCCGATCTTAAAGCAGATCAAAACTGAGGAGAGCAGCCCCCAGAGCCTTGTACAGGTCTGTTTATAACTCCTTCTAGATTTATACACGAACTTAAAGAGTCCTTCTGTTTCTGCTCAAGTCAGTTACTGAAGGTTAGCTCCACGTTTAAGTGTCTCGCTTTATTCTCTTGTGTGTGTTTTATGAGCATGAACAAAGATAAAATAGTGCTTTGTTTTGAAAGTGTAACAGGGTCAGGGCTCAGACTGATGAACAAAAAGCCTCATTAAATATTCCTCTGAGCGATCAGATCTAATCAAACGTGTTTGTTCTTCTGTCAGAGTTCAGAGGACGTTTATCTCCCGTGTGACATCCCTGTTCAGAGCGAGGAGACGTTCCCCTCTCACGTCCCAAACCCGTCTGAAGGTCAGCCCCCAACCCTCAACAAGAACACATCCTGAAGCTAACACCAAACTCACAGATATTCCTGAGGTAACCTTTGTTTTCTCTGTTTTCTGCAGAGCTCGATGAAATCACACTAGACGTCCGGATCGAGGAGTCTGTCCCTCCTCCACAAGCAGGTACCAGTTATTTAGGTTTAGATGGATTTGAACAGGTTTTAGATGGATTTGAACAGGTTTTAGATGGTGTTACAGCTAGTTTAGACTTTAGCTGTCCTTGTTGCCCAGACGGATGCATCAGCTGACGCTCTAACTCACTGCTGGATGAGTACAAGCTCTCCTGAAGCAGATCTACGAGTTCTTCTTTCTTTTATTGATATTTAAGGTTATTAAAAGAAGTTTAATCCATGTACAAAAAAAGCCCATAAATCACAGTGCGGGCAACAAACTGTCTGCTTCCGTCCAGCCACACACCTGAACAAAGGTTCCCACCTTTATGTGTGACATAGACCAGCCATGACCCCTAGTGGAGACAACCAATATTTATCTTTTGTAGATAATTGTAGCTACAAATGGATTTTTACAGGTTTTATCTGGATTTGAACAGGTTTCATCTGGACTTGAACAGGTTTTCTCTGGACTTGAACAGGTTTTCTCTGGACTTGAACAGGTTTCATCTGGATTTGAACAGGTTTTATCTGGATTTGAACAGGTTTCATCTGGATTTGAACAGGTTTCCTCTGGATTTGAACAGGTTTCCTCTGGATTTGAACAGGTTTCCTCTGGATTTGAACAGGTTTCCTCTGGATTTGAACAGGTTTCCTCTGGATTTGAACAGGTTTTCTCTGGATTTGAACAGGTTGTAGATGGACTTGAACAGGTTTCCTCTGGACTTGAACAGGTTTCCTCTGGACTTGAACAGGTTTCCTCTGGACTTGAACAGGTTTCCTCTGGACTTGAACAGGTTTCATCTGGACTTGAACAGGTTTCCTCTGGACTTGAACAGGTTTCCTCTGGACTTGAACAGGTTTACATTAGATTAGTGTTCTGACTCCACTTCCTGTCCCTGTCCCAGAGCAGGACTCGTTCCGTGTGGAGGTGCATTACCTGGGTCAGGAGGTGGTCCGGCAGCAGGTGAGCGGCTCAGACGTCCGGATCCTGTACCTGCCATCCGCCCCGACCCCTCCCTCCGGGGTTCCTCTGGGGTCACAGTTCCCCCGGGTCACGCTCCCCGACCCGCAGCCGACCCTGGGCCGAGGCGAGGAGCTCCAGGCCCTGCACACGCTGCTGCCCTTCATGGAGCAGGGCGTCGTGCTCACCTCCACCAAGAAGGGCGTGTACGGGAAGAGGTTCTGCCGAGGACGGGTGTTCTGGACCGGGCCGCACTCCGACACGGGGCTGCACAAGATGGAGCGGAAAACAGAGCCGGTGCTGCTCTTCAGTAAAGAGGCTTTCAAACAGCGTGAGTGTGCCCTGCTCCAGAACGTCCAAGAAACCCCGAACATGAACCCGACAACCACCTTTGTTCTAGTTTTGTTGTGTTTTTTTTGCCCAGAGCTGGATGAGTTCTGTGCAAACGGCGGAGAACGGCCTCAGTGCAGCTTCATGATGTGTTTTGGAGAAGAGCTGAGCGAAGCTGAAGATCCCACCAAGAAGCTCATCATCGTCCAGGTACAACCTCTGCTCTTTTTGAAACAGAGGGTTTGGAGAAGCAGACAGGAGCAATGACAGAACCATGTCGAGGCCCGAGAACGTCAGACTTTATCGACAGCAGCGTCCGGTTTACTGTTAGACTTATCTGCTTAAATAAAAGTGAACGCTAAAGTAAAAAGAACAGAACAAATGAACGTCCTTCTAGCCCAGTTCTGAGTCCAGATGCTTTTACTTTAACCTTTTTTTCAGAAAATTCAAAGTTTAAGATTAGGGGGAGGGTCTCCACAGGATTTTCCTTCCTGACTGTTACCATTTTACTTTTTCTTTCTTAATACAGGATCGTCCTTTTCCTGTTTCTGTGCAGATCTGTCTGCCGTGGGCCGAGCAGCAGGTGGAGAACTTCGAGTCCATCGTCCGAACCGTCCACTTCCTGCAGACTCTGGCCGACCAGTCCCCGATGAGAGAGATCACTCTGGACCTGGTGCCTGTGCCCAGCGTCGAGGCCTGAGGCTCTCGTCACGTTCTCAGAACTCTTCAGACGGACAGAACCGGAGAAAGAAAATGACTGAGCGACCACTTCCACTACGTCGTTTTTGATCCAAGTCCAGACGAACCACGCGGTGAAGGAACTATTTTTAAAGAGCACTTCAGAAACTCGCAGCTAAATGTAGTTGTAGCACTTTCAATGGGACTTTGTAGAAGCACTACATTTAAAGCACGTCAATGTTTTAAAATGTTACAATGATCTGTTCACTTTGTTTTTTTGTTTTCTCACTTTGTACAGTTACTTCTTCTTTAGTGGCTTTATCAGACATCCCAGAAATCTGTTTAAAGTCCAACTAAAACCTGTTTAAATCCCATTTAACCCCCTAAAACCTGTCCAAATCCATGTAAAACCTGTTATAATCCATCTAAAACCTGTCCAAATCCATGTAAAACCTGTTATAATCCATCTAAAACCTGTCTAAATCCATCTAAAACCTGTTATAATCCATGTAAAACCTGTCCAAATCCAACTAAAACCTGTCCAAATCCATGTAAAACCTGTTATAATCCATCTAAAACCTGTCCAAATCCATCTAAAACCTGTCCAAATCCATCTAAAACCTGTTTAAATCCCCTTTAACCTGTCCAAATCCATGTAAAACCTGTCCAAATCCATGTAAAACCTGTTATAATCTATCTAAAACCTGTCCAAATCCAACTAAAACCTGTTCAAATCCAACTAAAACCTGTTCAAATCCACCTAAAACCTGTTATAATCCATCTAAAACCTGTCAAAATCAAACTAAAACTAAAAATCAAACTAAAACCTGTTCAAATCCATCTAAACTTATTTCCCCTAAAATAAAAGCTTCAAAACAATGTAAAAAACCTCTAGAGGGCAATTATTACTGTGTAAATAATCTTTTTAACCGCTTTTATGACAAAAACGTAATTCTTTTCTCAAAAGTGACCGTTTTACTCACAGCTTATCAAGTCAAAATCATTTAAATCATCACTTTTGAGACAAGTTTTACCAGTTTTGGCGACACAATGTGAAATCTTTAAGACGTTAAACGATCACTCTAATCACGTTTAAGGCTGACCTCAAAATAAAAGCCTCAGAAAGCTTTAATTATTGTGTAAATAATCTTTTGAGGTGATCATTTTTCTCAAAACCGGCCTTTTTGTGCAAAGCATGGCCTTAAAACAACCTTAATCATTAACACTTTAAAACTTTTCAAATAGGAACTCTGGACATTTCTTATTAATAAAATATACACAGAGTAAAACCAGTCGAAGAAACATCTTAAATCGTTTTTTGTTGTTGGAAGGACAGACTCTGTAAATGTGTATCTTTAGTTTATTTTAATTAATAAAAAGTTCTTTGTGACTGAAAAATGCAGTTGGCTCCGGAAAAGAAATACAACTTTATCGATTTCATTTGAGCTTTTTCTGTTTGTATTGCTTGTCTTGATTTTCTAGAGCTGGAACTGTGAATATTTTTTCAGACATTAACAGGATCAAATGTTGAGTCCCATTCAAACGTCAAAACAAAGCCTGATTCATACATTTATAGAAACGACTGCTTCTTTATCGTCACAGCTCGGGGTTTAATGCAGACACAGAATGGACTGGCTTTATTTCACAAAGTAATGACGTTTATCACAAGAACAAGACAAGCTTAATTCACCAAAAAACTAGTTTCTTTTCCCAACCATGTAGTGTCCAGCTCTCCCTTCGTTTCCTTCGACACTCTAAAAGTGAACTCTAAAAGTGAACGTTATTCTCCTACAGTCGATAAACTCTCAGGTCCTGGAGCAGAAGACACGAGGGTTAGTTCTAGAGACTGCTTATATTCCTGCACGTATTGTCCAAAGTCTACGAGGCGTATTAAATAAAGTCTAAAGTCTAGGTCTGTGTGGCTCCGTTGGGTCTGTGGGGTGTAAGGGGGGGGTCAGACGGTGCCGTTGGCCGGGGAAGTGAGCTCGCCGATCTTACTGTTGAGTTTCTGATTGGTCCAGTCCTTCGTGATGTCGTCCAGATGGGAGTCGAAGTCTACGAGCTGCACGTGGTCCCCGGCCTCCAGCAGCTGAGAGGCTATGTCCCGGGTCTCCTCCCACTGACGCATCATGATCCTGGACAGAACAAAGACCATGGCGCTTCAGACGGTCCCATGTAGAGAGGCCCGCTGTGAGAACACTGGGTGTATTCAACGTTACACTCCAGAAACACTCCAGAACTGTCTCAAGCAGTGTGTTTACTTATATTTTATTATGTTAACCTTTAATAGTAGTTTGTTTAAACAGAGATTAGTTTCTTTTTCTAGTTCGTGGAAAACAGTTTAAAACCCCAAACAATAACTGTAAATCATTTGTGTGAAAAAAAAGATGCTTTATGATGCTATATACTGTTTATTATTAAAACCTTTCCCTCGAACAGCGGACGGCCAAAACGGAAATGTATCAGTGGGTCACAGGCCAAACACTAACATCTTTTGCCTGCAATTCAAAAACATACCTAGACCTCATTTGACCTGAACTTGACCTCGTTTAACCTGAACTTGACCTTGTTTGACCTGGACTTGACCTGAACTTGACCTGGTTTGACCTGGTTTGACCTGGTTTGACCTGAACTTGACCTTGTTTGACCTGAACTTGACCTGGTTTGACCTGAACTTGACCTGGTTTGACCTGAATGGAGACAGTTTTTCCTGAAGGAAAACAAACCTTCCTGAATCGTCTTATTTTTTGGAGCGCCATGACTAAAGACACCAGGCTGTTTCTGGGACGTATAAACCCAATGGCTCCTCTTAAACGCGACAGGACATTAACAATGGTTAAGTATGTTTGACCTTATTTCCAGATTAAATCAGTTTCAGTTAAAAGACATGACGACCAGTGGCAGGCCCATTTTCACCTGTTAAAGGGTTTTAAAAGATGACTACAGGAAAGCACAAGGAGCGCTCCCATTGGTCAACACCTGCCAGTCATGTGACGTTTCAGGAAGTGTACTTGACAAAATGTATTTTCAGTTTTAACACAGAAGAAAACAGAAAAGGGAGGTCCATCCAATCACACTGAGGTCAGCGCTAAGCTAACTCTAAACGTCCGTTTGGTGGAATGTGTGATTTATTTAGTTGTTAAGGTGCTGCTGTTGGAGGAGAGTGGAGTCTGAGCCAGGCAAGAAAGTAAGTCAGGTAATGGAGCTTTAAGTATCTTTGTTTATGGTTTAGTTTTGTACAATGTATTCTTTAGGGAAACTATGGGCATAATAATAATAATCTTTATTTTTATATAGCGCTTTTTCACCTACTGTAGTAGGCACTCAAAGCGCTTTACATACATTAAACTATTACCAATGTTACAGAACTACACTGGAGGCAATGTAGGTTAAGTGTCTTGCCCAAGGACACAAAGACAGTATGCGGGGGAGAGCGGGATGTTATGATGTTTTGGGATGTTTCGAGCGGGATTCGATCCGCCCACCCGCCGGTCGAAGGACGGCCGCTCTACCCACTGTGCTATACTGTGGGTAGAGCTATTATATTTATTCTGTAAGTGTGGAGAAAACAGCACAGGCCCAGAATGCACCTGGTTTTGGGTGAGTTTTTTTTGCCTTGACCACATAAACCAAAACCCACAGTGCATGTCAGAGATTATCCGAGTTACGTTCAAGTCACTCGAGTATGATACTGTATTTTCACATTAAAGCTCCACTTCCTGTCCCTGTGTCAGAGCCACTTCTCTTTTATTAAACAAATAAAACCAGACAATACAAATACATGAGCCCAAACTGAAGTTTAGCGCTGGCCGTAAACCTCGAGTTAAATTTACAGTATTTATCTGTTTTTACGTTGCCTCCTTTTTCTCTGTGAAAAGCTGAAAGTACACTTTAGCAGCAGTTGTTTGGGGTTTAAACCATTTCCCCAGGTACAGGTACAGTCTGTTTAACTCATACACTCATTTGTCCACTAGATGTCACCCAAACACCTTATTGTTTGTTCCTCTGGTGTTAGGCTCCACAGTGTCTTCTTTCAGAGATGGGAGTGTCATAAGTACATCTTTTTCATTTTACGCTCTTGAGTTTGTAACAAAAGAAAAAGGACATTTTTTCATGATATTGTCTCCAGATTTTCAAATTAAAACAGCACAAATTTTGCTTAAAAATTGATCAACTTTGAATTTATGTTTTTAAAAAAAATAATAAAATTTTTGCTATTTTCATTTTATGTGTGGACATCAAGAAAAAAATGGAATTTGGAGATTTAAAATATAAAAACAAATGAATCAAAATATAGCGGCAGCAGAAGAAACGTCTGATTAAAATTTAAACCTTTTTGATGAACATTTTCAAAACTATCCCAAAAATTAAGAGTGAAAATACCTCAAAAATGCTTAACAGCCCCAGAGGGTCAATCAAAGATCCTAAATATCTGTCGTCTGTCTGGATATCGAGTGTGTTTTCGAACTTACGTGTGTTTATCTTTGAGCATCCATCTCGAGTCTTTGCGCTCGTACATCACGATGGGAGGAACCCTGTCCTCTGGAGACATCTTACTGCCGTCGAGCTGTGGGTCAAACGCAAACGTAGTATTAGTTATTTCTTCTGATAACAAACCATTAACAAGCCTACATTCACTTACCATTAACAGAACTGCACTGTCGAACTGTTCTGCGATCTTATCTGCGATCTTCAGAGCACACGGAGTCGGGCTGCGGTTTAGAGACGATAAACATTCAAGAATAATGTCAAGATAATGTCAGTCTTATGCTCCGTCAGGGGCGGAGCCAGAGGGGTGGCTTGAAGTGGCCCACGCCACCCCTGAAATTCGATTGGCCACCCCAGGTGTCACCCGAAAATCCTACTCTACGATTGGCTATTAACGTGATCAAAGGCGAAACCTTTGTTGACGCACTTGCTGCCTTTTAAATCAGTGCGGGAGCTTGGACAGTCACAGTCAGACACCAGAACTCAGAAATGGAAGTAGCAAGTGTTTGATGTAAGCTAACCAACGATACATGGCTTATTGTTTTTTAGCATGTGCATTTACAGCAGTACTACTTGTGCTAGCACGCAAAGATATCCATTTACCAATCAAATCTGCCTTGATATCTAATCGCACACAGCACAGTATCACGTCTGTTGAATCACGTCATGTAGTTTATCTACTTATCTACTAGTTTATCTATTTTGGATGTTAACAGCTATAGAAATAGATGGCCAAAGCTATTGTGTTTGAGTTGTTATTGTGAAAAACAAAACGTCTTGAAGGTGTATTTTTACGTTTGAGATGTTTGTTTATTTATATTTAATTTTATTCAAATAAAAACAAATTTGATGTAAGAGTACGGTCTTTGTCCTTCAATTTATGAGTATGTGTATATATATAGTAGTGTTTGATGCATGATTTTATGATGCCACTCTTGAATTAATCACTGCTCCACAAAGGCCACCCCTGTTAAAAAAGTCTAGAATCGCCACTGTGTTCCGTTCAGTACCTGCTGTCTGACACGCAGGCGTTAGCTTGATAATATCCCACAATCCTCTGCTGCGTCTGTGAACACCACGCATCCACCTGCGAGAGACAGTGTTAGTGATTTTTAAAAGGACAAAACCATTCTATTGTATAATGGATCTGAAGAGGTTTTAGTCAGATCTGAAGAGGTTTCAGTCGGATCTGAAGAGGTTTCAGTCGGATCTGAAGAGGTTTTAGTCGGATCTGAAGAGGTTTTAGTCAGATTTCAACAGGTTTCAGTCAGATTTCAACAGGTTTCAGTCAGATCTGAACAGGTTTCAGTCGGATCTGAACAGGTTTCAGTCGGATCTGAACAGGTTTCAGTCGGATCTGAACAGGTTTCAGTCGGATCTGAACAGGTTTCAGTCGGATCTGAACAGGTTTCAGTCAGATCTGAACAGGTTTCAGTCAGATCTGAACAGGTTTCAGTCAGATCTGAACAGGTTTTAGTCAGATCTGAACAGGTTTCAGTCAGATTTGAACAGGTTTCAGTCGGATCTGAACAGGTTTTAGTTGGATCTGAACAGGTTTCAGTCGGATCTGAACAGGTTTTAGTCGGATCTGAACAGGTGGTACCTGTGTGAGGGCGAGCTGAGTGGTGAGGGCCAGAGGCAGGTGTGAGTGCAGCAGTGGGACACAGTCGGTCACACACACAGCGCCCCCTGTGGAGCTGGAGGACAACAGCAGCCCGTTGATGCTGCAGCGAGGGAACAGACAGGCGTGGAGGTACATCTTCACATAGGCCCGACAGGACAGCTCCACCTCACCCATCATCAGCGCTCAGGGGACCAACTACCCACACACACGAGACAAGAAGGAAAAGATGAACAAACACCGCGGAAACCCGTCAGTTCAGGCCGTAGTCACACGTCCGAGGTACAACATATATCTCTGTTAACAACAAATGCACCACATCATAACGTTATAAGGTTATTTGTTTTATGTCATTATGTACTTACAGCAGACAATTGTCAAAATAGTGGCCACCTTAAAGGCACATATTTGACGCACAGCAAAGTAGATCAACCTAATGCTGACTCTGAAATAAAATATGGACCATTTCTCAGCAGCAGATGTAGTGGGAATATATTTAATGGCACACACACAGGCTCCCTTTCAGCAATGTTTTTTTTTTTCCCTCTGTGCGTTACTTCTGTCCGTTTCTCTTAAAATCTGAGTGTACTGAAAGAAATGTGTATCTAGGTTAACTACAGACTAATAACTTATAATAATAATAATAATAATAATAATAATAATAATAATAATAATAATAGATTAACCTGAATAAAAGTCACCTTTGTTCTGATCATGACTTACAGAAAAGGTTGGGTAATGCTTTGAAACCAATAATGAAGCCTAAAAAACCTCAAATAATGTCTGCGGTTTTCTTTAAACCACACATTTAACATATCTTTTGAAAATAATAAATCTAGTCCAAACCCATTAGACTTGTTACTGTTAGCATTAGCATATTAGCATCCCTCGCGGAGCTGAATTAAATCTTACCTGAAGAGAAACGCCACAAAGACCAACTTCACCTCGACAAATGCAAGCGTGTTGTGTTTTTATATCAAACAAATGTCGCCGTTCATTTGATATTTTTCATATATATTTAACGAAAAAAGCACACCCTACGTTCATCAGTCAGTCTGAGGTACAGGCTCGTTCTTCTTCTTCTTGTATTTCCGGCAGAGTAGACGTCTGTTGGTGTGTTGCTGCCTCTTTCCGACAGCTTTGGTAATTACAGTTTACTCTTTTTTTCTTTCCCGGAGACCCTTTTTTTTAAAAGACCAAATGATTCAACACACAATTTTCTTAATTTTTTTTTTCATAATTTTCTCTTATTTTGTGTTTTGTTAATTATTATTCCTGCCATTAAATTGTTATAGAAAAATATTTTTTTGTGTAATATATTTTTGACTATAACCACTTTATAAATCTATATATAACCTGTTCAAATCCATCTGAAACTTGTAATTATAAAGGCTGTGGGCCCTTGGATTAATTTCATCAAATGTGGCCCTTTTTAAGGGTATGGCCCTATATAAGGTTTTAGCCGAGTGAGTAGTGTTTAGTTTAGGCTTTATGTGAAGGGTAAATTGTTTCTTTGCAGAAAAAAAAACACAGAACACAAGGGTTAATACAGAATATTTTTTATCTATATTTCATCAAGAGCAAAACAACAATCCTTCAAATTGTAACAGACAAAATAACTGTATTACCTTCTGTAAGTGGAATTGATCATCATAAAAGTAACACTCTCAAATATAAAAATCTCAAAACAGTAGATAGATTACACAATGTTTCAGACAAATACAGACATAAACAAAAACAATATATACAATCAAAAGTTACAAAATCAAAGTCAGTTTGTGCAGATTTAAAAAGGTTACATTTTCAAGCTCATTTAGTTCATGCTTCTTTAGAATAGATTTAAATTCTCCTAAAGTCACAAGTTCAGATAGATTTAGGTGCTTTTGCAGTTCATTCCAGGCACCACAGGGGGCAGTGTACTGAAACACTTCATTACCCAACTCCGTTCTGACTCTAACCACCATCAGAATGTTCTTCTGAGAACGCAGAGCACACTGCTGTTGGTTTTTACACATGTATGAGCAGAGGTAAGAAGGGAGGAGCCCAAGAATACATTTATAAATGAAAGTCAGCAAATGAGACAGCTGCGAACAAACAGGGACAGAAACTCAGCTGCAGCGCACAGTGTACAATGAACACGATTTCAACAACCAGTCATAAAACGAAAAGCACAATGATAGAAATTTTAAAAAGATGATCAGATGCAGTCATAAAAAGGAGATTGTCGTAATCCAATAAAAGGTAAAAAAGTTGTAGCTTGAAGATGTAGCTTACCACCACCAGTGTGTGACTGGGGAGTGAATATAATGTAATAATAATGCCCCCATCGCACCAAAGTACTGACAAAGAAAAAAATGATCTTATCATTGTTGGGGTGCAAGGGGAGGTGGGACATAATGTCATATAAAGTCAGTTATTAACTATAAAGTAGGACTATTGGAAGCAGTTTGAACAGGAGTTACTCTGAGGTCAAAGGCCATTCAAACGCTCTCGCAGTGCTTTGATATGTTTCCTACGCCTTATTGACTTATTGCACAAAATCCACAAAATCCACAAAAATAAACTCACAGATGAACTACAGTAACAAAGGCAGTCATCATTTCTATAAAAACATTTTTTATAAATTAAATGTCCTCAAATGACCATAATGCTTAAAATAAAACTGCCCATTCAAGTTTTAACACTGACTTCATTTAAAACAGGAGTTGTTCCAGAGTGATCCGTGTGCAGTGGTCATGTGACTCAAGGCACTCGTGAGAAATGTTGGCACAAAAATAAGAGTCTCATGAAAAGGATAAATGTCCTTGAACAGGTTTAACTAAGCCCTTGTGCTCCTTCGACAGATAATTCTCTGTCTTCATTTCCTCGTCACAGTCGAGGGCTTCAGTCTCTTGAATTGTTGCTTGTTTGAAGTTTCTCTTTTTCATCTGAAAAAGAGTCCATTATTCGTCAGAGCTCCATTACTTTCTCTGGAACAAATATAAATGGAATGAATTAAAAACAGTCTCCAGCGGACTCTGAGACTTTCCCTGACACTGTGTTCAGTGTCGTTCTGTCTCCTGTCGCCGGTGTTTACTCTGGTGACTGTCTCTGCAGAGGCTCATGTTACAGTTGAACTGGACAAATACAATAATCAGACCGGAGCAGGACGGTAGAGACGTGTTATTAATAATATAGAGTTAATACAGACATAAGGTTAGGAAAAGCTCTTCACAGGAGGCTTCTGTCGTAGACTCGTAGTGTAGAGAGGAATAATAGATCCATATAAACTGTGTTTGATGTGTTTTTAAACCTGATCGATCTGTATTTGGTCTAAAGTCTGACCTATCTCCAAACTCTCTTTCACAAATGAAGCGGCCCTTGGTTCAGTTTGATCTCGCTCGAGACCGAGACCAAAGAGCAGCTGCAGAAGTAACCAATCACAGTGACGAGTGTGTGCTTCATGTCTGTGGAGGTTCTCAGTCACTCAGGGCCTCTTGCAAAAAAGGTTTGAGTAAAAGCATCTGGACTCAGTTTTCAAGGTGAAGACGTTTGTCTCTAATTCCAAGAGACGTTATCAGTTCTGAGATCAACTGTAAGAGAGCTTCATCTCTAGAGGGAGGAGTTTCCTCTGAAACCAAACCTGATGGACCAGACTGTTCTGGTCCATCAGGTTTGGTTCATTTGTGAATAATGCACCAATGAATCCTGAGATATTTTTATATAATACACTCACCTCTGTCGTCTGCCTCCAGCTCTGGAGATATTTCAGTCATATTTTCATCGGTGCTTTCTTTAGAGAGAAAAAAGATGGAGTTTGTCTGTTAACAGTAATAAATCCAATTCCATTGATCAAAGTAAGTCCACCATGTTCTTTGAGATTTTAATAAATGAATTACTCCCTTTGTTTAGTTGTGTTTATAAAATGTCACACTAGGCTTTTTACAAAACAATAGAACGCAGTGTGAAGTTGTTGCTTGTTTTGTATTTTCCTCACTTTACGTTTGAGAAAATACATTTTTAATAAACGCTCGTGGACTTCCTCTCGGCTGTTGTGGAGAGAGGCTCGAGGAACAGCTGCTGCAGTAAACATTAATACTCTTTCTGCTTTAAATCTTTCTAAACTTTAAATCCAGAGGCTGCAGCAGTTTTCCTACATTTCTCACTCGTTCATGTCTCAGGTCCTGCTCCTGTTTAATGCAGTGGCTTTAATTCACAAAACAGTGAAACTTTAGCTTTAACAAACTGTATCTCACTGGAAACACTTCTAAAAGTGTGCTGTTCCAAACCAAAAGGAAAAGAAAATGTTACTGAACATTCTTGTGTAGCTGTGGCTGAACCTACCTGTCTTTTCCACCAGCACCAGCAGCTCCAGACTAGAAGAGCTACTGTCACCAACAGAAGAAGAAACCCTCCCAGCACAAGATAAAGCACAGAAGAAGCGTCTGTAACAGAAACAGAATTATTATTGAGTCCATTTGTTCAATAATGATGTGAACAGCTCTGACTCAGACTGACTTTACCTGACTCTGTCTCAGGTTGTGTCTTCAGGTGTGTTCTGCTGATGAGAGTGTCTCTGTCAGAGCTGAGGACACAGCTGTAGACTCCCTGATGACCTGAGTCCAGGTTCTTTAAAGTCAGGCCGGACTCTGAGACCTCCTCCACAAACTGTCTCCAGGATTCATTATAAACTCTGTTGGTCCCAGTCTGGGTTAATATGGTCTGAGTCTGGTTGAATTTCCAGATGAGGCTCTTTATTGAAGCGTTGGAGTCAGAGCAGGAGACTGTGGACTCATTTCCTGAAATACTTTTGTGAACTAAAGGAGAAAACAAATAACATAAAAAGAAAATGGCAGTTACAGCCGGTTTTTTCAGCTTTTACTGCAGTAAAGCAATAGTTTTCAGCATAAACGGACATATTAATCATAAATTCATCCCAGAGTTGTCACGTAGTAAAAACTTAGCTCTAGAGACCGGAGCCATCTTTTGTTCCAGGCTTTGAACATGATTTTTACACTTTTAAAGTCGCCATTGGGTTTCTCCTTATTATTCTGCTTTTGGAGCCTGCCCTCTGGTGGACAGTGGCATATCCTTACTCAAATCATGAGAGAGGCTTGGGTAGTACTCACACTGCAGCCTGTAGGTGGCGCTGCTCCAGCTGTGCTCAGTGCTGATGTTACAGCTGTGTTCCTCTGGAGGCTTGTGTGAAAGTGTGACAGAGCTGAAGATGGAGTAAAGACCCTTCTCTGAGACACTGACTGATGTTTTGGGCTCAACATCAGGAGGTGGAGGCCTCAGAGACCAGCTCACATCAGGTTTTGGGTAAATATCTTTGGAGCTGCAGATCAGTTCATCTCCTCTCTGCTCTATGTTCACAAAACTAACAGAAGCTGCAACAAAAGAGTTCAGTTAAAAGCACCAAGACTCAGCTCCATCAGAAGAAACTTTTAAAATATATTATTGTTCTTACCCCTCACTCTCAGATCGATAAAGAACTCTTTACTGACAGTGTCGGCTGTGCTGGTAAAACACCTGTATCTGCCTTCATCCTGGAGCTTCACGTCTCTGAGCAGCAGTGAGGCGTTTCCTCTGGAGATCTGATCCACAAACAGAGAGGTCCGGCCTTTAAAGGTCTGGTTTTGGAATGAGTCCTGATCCTGACCACGATAGTAGATGTGAACTGGAACATCTCCTGGAGTCTTATACCAGTGGACGACAGGTTCAGAGCCGCTCTGAAAGCTGCAGGGCAGGACACAGCTCTCGTTGAAAACACAGGACACTTGAGTCTCTGAGAAACGACACAGAGACATGTTCAGGACAAAAGGAGACAGAGACATGTTCAGGACAAAACAATCTCTGAAATATCTGACTCTAAAACAAGGCTCCAATAAAACCTGAGAAAAACCAACATGGCTCTGGACTCTGTGTCTCACTTAGAAATATTTAGGACTCAACATCAGACATGAGGTTATTTCAGAAATAGAAAAAGTGAGATTAAAAATGATGAGGTGATAAAGCACAGGTTTACATGTGTGTTCTTCAGAACAAGGCCTAGATCAGACTAATAACACTGACTCTGTTTATACTGTTGGAGAAATACCTAATTTGTCTTCGATCAGCTGCACTTTGTTTCAAAAGAAAGTGAAGCAATAAATTATTAAAAATTAAATTAAAATCAAATGTTTGTTGAGTTTGAAATGAACAAACTATTTTAACTGAGTCCTTGTTAAATAGAACTGTTGATGTTTTCTCATATTTGACTCTAATATTGTAGAGAACCTTTTTCCACAGAACTCCATGGATTTAAAGAACAAATACTGCCTAAATAAAATAAATCAGCCTCAAAAGTTGTGGCGCAGGATTTAAGAACTTTACTTCCGGTTTTACAAAGGCCTAAAGTTTAGGTTTGTTCTAAATCTTTAGTGTTTTTCTGCTGAAGGTGGAGCTTACCTTCAGAGGCACAGATGAACACAGAAGAGAACAGGTTTATGAATAAAGCGAGGAATCCTTTTAAAAGTATCATGTTGATATAAAAAGTCCTCATCCGATCAGACAAGACCAGCGACTTTAACCCGGAAACAACCTGCTGCGTTCACGGTTCAGAAATATAAACAGTAATATTTAGACTGTCAGTTTTTGGTCTCGTGCTCAGAAGACTCACAAATGCTGCAACATGTTTTTTTCTTTTCTTAACTTCCAGTCAGAATAAAAACTCTGAAGGTCTCACAGGTGAATGTTTCTGTGAGCAGTAGAGTGTGCACAGAGAGGTCTCTCATGTGACCTTTAACCCACTGCAGACAACATTCTGTCAAACTCTAATTAAACCATCATTTACAGCTTTAACTGTGATAACGGTATTTCTTTTGTGATTATAAAAACACTCATTAACTAAAGGACTTCTTCTCTGCCTCGTTGATGAAGCTATGATCGAACACAAATGTCCACCTTAAGTAAAAAAGACATTCCGAAGATCACTGAGCGCCGCAAGACTCAGACCAAAGACGAGCCCAGAAACTGCGCATGCGTGCTACACCTACGAGAGTTGAACTATTCACAGATCGCACCAAATCTATAAAGCTTCGCAGGACTTTATATTTCTTAAATGTTCAAAAGGACCCTACAGCAGTAGGCTCAGATAAAAGTCCTCCTCGTTGTCCTCAGTCAAACATGATGGAACACGCCTCGACGGTCGAAGTGACATTCCACAGTGACATTCCACAGCACAAACGAGTTTCCATGAACCAGTGGCTGGCCCAGGTTTCACAAAGGTTAGGGTGTGGTTTTGTGGAAAACTGTGGGACGACACGCTGCTGTTCTTTGCCCCATTCTGAACTGCCCCGGCCCCGGCCCCTGAGGTCCAGAACAGGACCCCTCCAGAGGTGCTCTTCACACACAGCCCACTCCAGGTTAACCGGTCGCTATCACAATAATAAATGTCCAGTCATTTATTATTTTAGACATTTTATTAACGTTACAGTCCCTCCAGGATTTTGCAGACATTTTTTCTGATTGTTTCGGTCTTAAAAACCTTTATTTATTTTTATCAAGTTTATTTCAAACATGAAAAAAAACATTTATATAAAAAAGAAGAAATGTCTGAAAGTGGGTCAAAGTGTAAACTTATATATTCCCACCTCACTTACAGTTTATTATCATTAAATCAAAAATATAACAAAAAACCTGCAACAAAGAACTATTACTATCAATAATTTATAAATGCAAAAACAACAAACAAAAGAACTAGAAAAGAAAATGTGTACATTAGACCCACACCGACCCTCCAACATTCTTACTTTTATACATTTTTTACATCTTAATTGTTTTTGACTCTTTTATTAGTCTATTTTATTCCACAGTCCCTCTTTTTCCTGTGCTCCATTCCCTTTCTCTCGTCCTAAATGTGTTTTTGTTAAAGATATCAGTTCTTTTAAGTTTGTATTGACTCTTTCTTTTTTCAAACCTCTTTTAAATGTTTAATGGTAATGTTTGGTTGTTTGCTTTAAACATCATTTGAATTACACTGAAATCATGGAATTTTAGAACCTTAAACTTTAGAAATAATGGATTTGTTGGATCTTGATACCAACAATTACTCACTTTTAGGTTCCTTTTTTGATAAATATAGGCTGTAAGTGAGTTTTAAATGCCGACCTCCAAGTTCTCTACACAGTAAGTTAAAGTCCCTGTCTACTGACACCGTTCCTTTTCAAACAGGCTGTGGTCAAACCCCTGCTCAAAAAACCTACTCTGGATCCTGGATGCCTCAATAATTTACGTCCTGTCTCCAATTTACCTTTTCTATCTGAAGTCCTCGAAAAGGTTGTGCTAAAACAACTTACTCTATATCTATCGGAAAATGAACTTACTTATTTCACCAAACGTATGGAGACTGATGATCATAGTGTTAGGTTTACACTGGTTGTAGCTGTAGGTAACACTCAACACCTCATATTATTATTACATCTGCCTAGTTTCAGTAGTATTTAGCACTTTTGTTTTTCTACCTCCTCCTCAGGGAGACGCAAACCTCTTTATCATCTTGTCTGTGATCCGAACCGAATAAATATTTTAACAATATCAGTTTTTCACCTGTTTTTAAACGTTCTTCATAACCTTGGGGTTGCTCTCATTATATCTCACAGTCAATGAGCAGGTAGTGTCCAAGAATCTCGTTTGCATATCATGACATCTCGTTTTAATATCTGTATCAAAGGTTGGCAGATAATTCAGTTTTTCATATTCACGAATGTTAAATCTGTTCTGTTCTCTCATCCTGGACATGTTTAGCTTTGAAAAGGTAGTCACTAATTTACTCCTGTGACTTTTCTTTTTACACAAGGACGCTCGGTGTGTGTTGCTTTGCAGAAGTTGCACAATACTTTTCAGGAACATTTCCTTTTATTGCACACTTGAAGCCTGTCACATTAGTATCTTCACCTTTTCTGTTGTACTTACTTTGCACACACACTTTCATTACATTGTCAGTATTCTTTTTCTCTGACTCTTCATATGTTTGTAATCTTCATTTAAAGTCTTAAACTGTTACACTATCTTTTTGAGTAGTATGTACTGCTTAAGGTTGGTGGTTTGATTCCCACAGTTCATACTGTCATTGTGTCTTTGGGCAAGGCACTTAACCCCCCTTGCCTCCAGGGGTGTTCCAGTTGTAACTCTGGTGATTAGAAGCTTTAAATAATAGACGTAAGTTGGTTTTGGATAAAAGCTTCAGCTAAATGTAAAAAAATAAAGCCAACCTGATATCTCTAACTCCATCTAACTCCATCTAACTCCATCCAACTCCATCCAACTCCATCCAACTCCATCCAACGCCATCCAACGCCATCTAACTCCATCTAACTCCATCTAACTCCATCTAACGCCATCCAACTCCATCCAACTCCATCTAACGCCATCTAACTCCGTCCAACTCCATCTAACTCCATCTAACTCCATCTAACTCCATCTAACTCCATCTAACTCCAACTAACTCCAACTAACTCCATCGAACTCCATCTAACGCCATCTAACTCCATCTAACTCCAACTAACTCCATCTAACGCCATCGAACTCCATCTAACTCCATCTAACTCCAACTAACTCCATCTAACTCCATCTAACGCCATCCAACTCCATCTAACTCCATCTAACTCCAACTAACTCCAACTAACTCCATCCAACTCCATCTAACTCCAACTAACTCCATCCAACTCCATCTAACTCCATCTAACTCCAACTAACTCCATCTAACTCCATCCAACTCCATCCAACTCCATCTAACTCCAACTAACTCCATCTAACTCCATCTAACTCCATCTAACTCCATCTAACTCCATCTAACTCCATCCAACTCCATCTAACTCCATCTAACTCCATCTAACTCCATCTAACGCCATCCAACTCCATCGAACTCCATCTAACTCCATCTAACTCCATCTAACTCCATCTAACTCTTTTCATCAGCAGTCATTACCATCAAGAGTCGCAGTGTTGATTCAAAGATATCACTTGGTCATTTGTGAGAGTTGTTTGTGTGAAAGTGTTGAAGGTTTGTCTCTGAAGCAGAATAAAAGCTGCTCTGGAGTCAGTGACCAAACCAAAGCAGCTTCATCTGAGTCTGATCAAAGTAAAGCTGAGCTGACCTGAGCACAAACACACACTTCAGTTTTTCATTTTTAAAAAGAGAAGGTACATGCAACAGTAAATAATTACAGTATTTACAGTGTATATAAAATAAAAACAGTCAGGTTCTTTGGTGAAGTCCTGGAGGGAACGTGCTCTTTGAAGTTCTGCTGATGTTTAAAGCAGAGGAGACAGAGAAGGGAGTGTGTTTCATTCACAAAGACACCTGCTGTTAGCACAAAGCTAACACTGCTAACCTCAGAGGCTAAAGTTAGACTAAAGCCTTTCCTCTTGTTGCAGTGGTTTTGTTTGACTAAGTGTTTGTAACTGAGCCCAGCTTTTGAATATATTTCCACAAAGGTCAAAGGTCAGGTCTCTTTAGTTTGTTCTTTGGGACAGGTACCACAGGCTCCGTTTGGCAGCAGCTGGAGGTTTGTGTCAGTGACAACACTGAGATGGAACATGATAGAGTCAAACCTGAGAGAGTTCAGAGAGCTGCAGGTTCGAGTCTGTTCAGTGAGAGGACTTTCTTCTGGTGTCAGTGTTTGTTCACTTTCCTCCGCTGAGTTTAAGACACAGAACATTTTATAAATTAATATTTATACATGTTGTAAATTTTGATCAAAAAATTCCTCTATAAGACTTATTTCTAACTCTGTTGTTGTTTTGAACCTGGTCATATTTCTATAACAACAGTAAAATAGGATGTAAATATTTATACAGATTGCTTTTGTTTAATTTAACATATATTTTATTCTATTTAAAATGGTGCTGAGATTGTATATCGACTTTTTTATTGCTTGCGCACCATTCTTTTTACTTTTTACACCTTACCTTTTTCTAAGAACTGCTGTAAAAGTAAATATTCCCTCTGTGGAATCAATAAAGTCCAATCTTCTCTTCTCTTACAACCCAGTTTATCTCAGGACAAGCTGATGTTATTGTAATACTCACTCTGCTCTGTCAGATGGGGGACAATATGCTTGGGTACATCCCCTCCTCGTTCAATCTTTTTAATTGCAGATCCCGGTTGCGAGCTGAAAGACACAACAGTTAAATGAGATACACAGGTTTCTTCTGAATGAGTCTGTGTCTGAGCGTTTACATTGTTGTCGTTTCCTTTAAGGCCATAAATCCGATTGACTCTGTAACAGGCTGGGACCGAGTTTTACTGAACATGAGAACAGTTTTTTGCAGAAGAAATCCATGCCACAAATCTGACATTTATCAAAAACAATGAGAAACATTAAACTGTTGTGAGCCAAAGATTTGAGCCAAAGTCAACGAGAAAAACTGTCACAAAACCAAACCGGTTCCAGCCCCAGCTCTCAAACGAACATCATTTAAACTGTTTCTGATTCAACAAAGAGGAAAGACAGAAGAAAATGGAAAACCAAGCACCAACGTGAGGCACAAACACCTCTCCTTATCTTTCTAAGACGAGTGTTGAGGTCAGAGTTCAGGAACAAGGTGAACAGGGGTTAGCACTCTTGTTTTACAGCAAGAAGGTTGTGAGTTCAATCCCTGGCTGTCCTTTCTCTGAGGAGTTTAAATGGTGGTAAAGGTGGCCTCAAAGAAAACCAAAAGCCGAAACACTGTTCACAAAAAGGAAACTGACAAACGTAATAACAACATTAACCACGGGATTACAATAACATTTTTCCTGCTGCACCTGAACATGCATCACTGGACGCTCTTTTATAAACCAAACATCTGCACAAAGCCCAGTTTATAAAAGACTCTAGAGCCACAGCGCTGTAGCCCTGACTTGTGTCGTTTTTGGTTAGTATAATTTTAATTTTGTAAGGTTAATGTTGATGTAATGGGGTTAATGTTGTAATCTTTTTCCTGTAAAGTTGTATGTTGCCGTAAATCTGTTTGGCAATTTCTTTTCTTTTGCCTTTTGTCTTTTATAGAGCTCCCTGGGTCAGTGTTTAAAAGCAGCAGGAATGACCCACGACCCCTGACAGGACTAAGAGAAAGAAGATGAATTCAACTGAAATGTACCTGTGATCCATCTTTGTTCTTCTGTGAGCGCTCTAACACGGTCTGAATCCTGCAAAAAGAGACAGTTCAGTTTGTATGCTCTTTATACACCAAACAAAACAGAAATCATTTCATAAAACCTTATTTTATTCTCAAAAGAACATTAACAACATCAGGAATTTCTCAGTTAACTTTTTCTTTTAGTCTTTTTCTCAGCACTTCTCTGTCTCTTGTCGGCCCTGTCCCGACTTTTTAGAGACGTGTTGCTGAATCAAATTAAAAAAGAGCTGCTCCTGAAATGTTGTGTTTGTTCTGTTCTTGATTAAAGATGCTTTTATGAGATTTATTTTTATATTTTACACAGTGTCCCTGTCTTTTTCAGAATTGGGTTTGGACCATTTCTGTTCAGGTCCTTCATAATAAACTCATTTAGATCAACTCTTAGTTTCTGGATATTCATCAGTAATTTTAATGATGGAGGCTGTTCTGTGAGACTGAGCTTCTGTTAAACTGGTCTCAACAGTGAGTGACAAAAATAAATGAAAAAAAATCAGATTTAAAAGTTAGGTCTCAATGTTCTACAAACCTTTCGACGTTTCCTGCACAGGACCAAGACTATTAAGATGATGATCAACAGAAGGAACGCCAGGACTCCAGTCACAATATAAACTGTTGTTGTTGACGGTGGATCTGCAGCAGAAAAATATATTAAAATGATCTAAACAGATGGAATCATTTCTCAGACAGACTTCACTGACCTTCTGTTCTGACGACTGTGCTGCTGATGAGAGTGTCTCTGTCAGAGCTGAAGACACAGCTGTAGACTCCCTGATGACCTGAGTCCAGGTTCTTTAAAGTCAGGCGGCCGGACTCTGAGACCTCCTCCACAAACTGTCTCCAGGATTCATTATAAACTCTGTTGGTCCCAGTCTGGGTTAATATGGTCTGAGTCTGGTTGAATTTCCAGATGAGGCTCTTTATTGAAGCCTTGGAGGTAGAGCAGGGGACTGTGACTTCACCTGAAATACTTTTGTGACCTACAGAAATAGACAAAACAAAAAGAGTTAAATGTACATGTGTCAACCTCAAACAGACACATGAGACACAGGTCTCAGGACGGCCCTAGGGAGGCGTCCAGGAGGCATCCGAAACAGATGCCCGAGCCTCAGCTGGCTCCTCTCGATGTGGAGGACCAGCGGCTCTACTTTGAGCTCCTCCCGAGTGACCGAGCTCCTCACCTTATCTCTAAGGGAGCACCCCGCCACCCTGCGGAGAAAGCTCATTTCGGCCGCCTGTATCCAGGATCTCGTTCTTTCGGTCATGACCCAAAGCCACCCTTTTCCGACTGAGAACCATGGACTCAGACTTGGAGGAGCTGATCCTCAACCCAGCCGCTTCACACTCGGCTGCAAACAGTCCCAGTGCACACTGGAAGTCCTGGCTTGATGGAGCCAACAGGACAACATCATCTGCAAAAAGCAGAGACGAGATCCTCTGGTCCCCAAACCAGACTGCGCCTAGAAATCCTGTCCATAAAGATAATGAACAGGACCGGTGACAAAGGGCAGCCCTGCCGGAGTCCAACATGCACCGGGAACAGGTCTGACTTACTGCCGGCAATGAACCAAGCTCCTGCTCCGGTCGTACAGGGACCGGACAGCCCTTAGCAAAGGGCCCCGGACTCCATACTCCCAGAGCACCCCCCACAGGGCACCACGAGGGACACAGTCGAATGCCTTCTCCAGATCCACAAAGCACATGTGGACTGGTTGGGCAAACTCCCATAATCCCTCCAGCCCCTGGAGAGGGTATAGAGCTGGTCCAGTGTTCCACGACCGGGACGAAAACCGCATTGTTCCTCCTGAATCTGAGGTTCGACTATCGACCATATTCTCCTCTCCAGTACCCTGGCGTAGACTTTCCCGGGGAGGCTGAGGAGTGTGATCCCTCTCTAGTTGGAACACACCCTCCGGTCCCCATTCTTAAAAAGAGGGACCACCACCCCGGTCTGCCAGTCCAGAGGTACTGTCCCCAAACACCACGCGATGTTGCAGAGGCGTGTCAGCCAAGACAGCCCCACAACATCCAGAGACTTGAGGCACTCAGGGAGTGATGGACGAGTCCACCTCTGAGCCCTCGGCCTCTGCTTCCTCAGTGGAAGACGTGACGGTGGGGTTGAGAAGATCCTCGAAGTATTCCTTCCACCGTCCAACAATATCCCCAGTTGAACTCAGCAGATTCCCACCTCCACTGTAAACAGTGTTGGCAGGGCACTGCTTCCCCCTCCTGAGGCGCCGGACGGTTTGCCAGAATTTCTTCGAGGCCGAAACATTTACACAGCTACAAAAAACTAATGTGGTCTAAAACTTTAAACTATTGTTCCACTGAAGCTGCTGGACGCTGTATTCTTCACTAAGCTTTCTTTTTCTCCACTTGTCCCTCGTCCTGCGCTGGGACAGTGACAGCTCACTCTGACTCAGTTTCTTGAACTAAAGGTAGTACTCACGCTGCAGCCTGTAGGTGGCGCTGCTCCAGCTGTGCTCAGTGCTGATGTTACAGCTGTGTTCCTCTGGAGGCTTGTGTGAAAGTGTGACAGAGCTGAAGATGGAGTAAAGACCCTTCTCTGAGACACTGACTGATGTTTTGGGCTCAACATCAGGAGGTGGAGGCCTCAGAGACCAGCTCACATCAGGTTTTGGGTAAATATCTTTGGAGCTGCAGATCAGTTCATCTCCTCTCTGCTCTATGTTCACAAAACTAACAGAAGCTGCAACAAAAGAGTTCAGTTAAAAGCAACAAGACTTATTGCATCAGAAGAAATCTTTCATCAAATAGATTTTCTCACCCCTCACTCTCAGATTGATAAAGGACTCTTTGCTGTCACTGGTGTCTGTGCTGGTGTAACACCTGTATCTGTCTTCATCCTGGAGCTTCACGTCTCTGAGCAGCAGTGAGGCGTTTCCTCTGGAGATCTGATCCACAAACAGAGAGGTCCGGCCTTTAAAGTCCTGGTTCTGGTGTTGGACCTGATCCTGACCACGGAAGTAGATGTGAACTGGAACATCTCCTTGAGTCTTATACCAGTGGACGACAGGTTCAGGGCCGCTCTGAAAGCTGCAGGGTAGGACACAGCTCTCGTTGAAAACACAGGACACTTCAACATCTGAGACACAAGACAGAGACATGTTCAGGACAAAAGGAGACAGAGACATGTTCGGGACAAAAGGAGACAGAGACATGTTCGGGACAAAAGGAGACAGAGACATGTTCGGGACAAAAGGAGACAGACATGTTCGGGACAAAAGGAGACAGAGACATGTTCGGGACAAAAGGAGACAGAGACATGTTCGGGACAAAAGGAGACAGAGACATGTTCGGGACAAAAGGAGACAGAGACATGTTCGGGACAAAAGGAGACAGAGACATGTTCGGGACAAAAGGAGACAGAGACATGTTCGGGACAAAAGGAGACAGAGACATGTTCGGGACAAAAGGAGACAGAGACATGTTCGGGACAAAAGGAGACAGAGACATGTTCGGGACAAAAGGAGACAGAGACATGTTCGGGACAAAAGGAGACAGAGACATGTTCAGGACAAAAGGAGACAGAGACATGTTCAGGAAAAAAGGAGACAGAGACATGTTCGGGACAAAAGGAGACAGAGACATGTTCAGGACAAAAGGAGACAGACATGTTCAGGACAAAAGGAGACAGAGACATGTTCAGGACAAAAGGAGACAGAGACATGTTCAGGAAAAAAGGAGACAGAGACATGTTCGGGACAAAAGGAGACAGAGACATGTTCGGGACAAAAGGAGACAGAGACATGTTCGGGACAAAAGGAGACAGAGACATGTTCGGGACAAAAGGAGACAGAGACATGTTCGGGACAAAAGGAGACAGAGACATGTTCGGGACAAAAGGAGACAGAGACATGTTCGGGACAAAAGGAGACAGAGACATGTTCAGGACAAAAGGAGACAGAGACATGTTCAGGAAAAAAGGAGACAGAGACATGTTCGGGACAAAAGGAGACAGAGACATGTTCAGGACAAAAGGAGACAGACATGTTCAGGACAAAAGGAGACAGAGACATGTTCAGGACAAAAGGAGACAGAGACATGTTCAGGAAAAAAGGAGACAGAGACATGTTCGGGACAAAAGGAGACAGAGACATGTTCAGGACAAAAGGAGACAGAGACATGTTCGGGACAAAAGGAGACAGAGACATGTTCGGGACAAAAGGAGACGAGTAGAAAACAGCAGTGAAACCTGACTGAGTTAAATGTGACACTTGTCAACAATAATCGTCCATAACCTGAGAAAATAAAAGTATATAATACTGTGTCCAATAAGAGCTCAATATGAAAATGAGAAAAACATGGCAGAGCTAAAGACAGATGTCTTTTGTCCAGTTTACTTTCACTTTCATTTCTCGAGCTGCATCAGAACTGACATTTCCTCAAAAGGGTTTAAAAGAACTTTAAAATAAAATAAAATGATCCCAAATTATATTAAAATCAAATGTTTGTTGAGTTTGAAATGAACAAACTATTTTAACTGAGTCCTTGTTAAATAGAACTGTTGATGTTTTCTCATATTTGACTCTAATCTTGTAGAGAACCTTTTTCCACAGAACTCCATAGATTTAAAGAACAAATACTGCCTAAATAAAACAAATCAGCCTCAAATGTTGTGGCGCAGGATTTAGGAACTTTACTTCCGGTTTTACAAAGACCTTAAGTTTAGGTTTGGTTCTAAATCTTTAGTGTTTTTCTGCTGAAGATGGAGCTTACCTTCAGAGGCACAGATGAACACAGAAGAGAACAGGTTTATGAATAAAGCGAGGAATCCTTTTAATATTTTCATGTTTGATGCAGAAGTCCTCTTTGGATCAGACAAGACCAGGAGCGCTCCTCCAGGACACACCTCCAGGACACACCTCCAGGACACACCTGCTCAGATGTGCTGCGTTCACGGTTCACAAATATAAACAGTAATATTTAGACTGTCAGTTTTTGGTCACGTGCTCAGAAGACTCACAAAGCTGCAACATGTTTGCTATAAGAAAAATGTTATTTTAATCGTATTTTGAAATAATAATCTTTTAGATTAGTTTAAAAGTTTAAATCTTAGTAGAAGTAAATGTCTTGCCTCTGGATCCAGTTAAAGGTTGTATTTAGCTGTTCTGTGCATTGGTATGTTTCATAGAAGGACACGCTGCTCTGTTGCCTTTCTCTTTAAGCTAAAGCATCCAACAGTTAGAAATAACAGTCTGGAGGTATTCTGGGATCGGTAGCTGCACCATTAACTTGAGAACTTTCTGACGTATAGCTAACACAGAACCATGTTTGTCACACTGCCACTGTAAATAAACGGTGTTATTCTAAAATAAAGCTTTGAGAGAGAGAACTGAACCACAAACCCGTGTGTTGCCTCTTGTCTCTCACTGATCAGTGTCTGAAGCATGTGTCCATCAGTTTCTAGAGCTGGCCTAAAGGAGAGGGTTAGGGACGATGTTCTGAAGATGATATCATTAGTCAGCGGGATGCTGATATTGGGCCTAAGCGATGCTGGGTAAAAAATAAGTTAGTGAATGCTGACTATTGGGGCCATCGGAGCTATAGGTAAAAAATCTGTATTGGTCAAACGGGAGCTGACTTCCAGAGAAAACATCTATCGACTAGAGCTAGAGTAAAACAGTTATTTCAATGTTTTTCCTTTTCTTAACTTCCAGTCAGAATAAAAACTCTGAAGGTCTCACAGGTGAATGTTTCTGTGAGCAGCAGAGTGTGCACAGAGAGGTCTCTCATGTGACCTTTAACCCACTGCAGACAACATTCTGTCAAACTCTAATTAAACCATCATTTACAGCTTCACCTTTAACTGTGATAACTGTATTTCTTTTGTGATCATTACTGATCCCACTTTATAATCATTCTTCAGTCCAGGACTTTATAAAAACACTCATTAACTAAAGGACTTCTTCTCTGCCTCGTTGATGAAGCTATGATTGGACACAAATGTTCACCTTAAGTAAAAATTACATTCCGAGGATCACAGCAAGACTCTGACCAAAGACGAGCCCAGAAACTGCGCATGCGTGCTACGATAAATATTCTAGTCCCGCAATACAGGCTGACAGCTTTCAGGACTTTATATTTCTTAAATGTTCAAAAGGACCCTGCAGCAGTAGGCTCAGATAAAAGTCCTCCTCGTTGTCCTCAGTCACAGTCTGACATGGGACGGTCTGGAGCTGAGAGCTTCAGGAGACACAGCGAGTCAGAACTGAACAGTCGCAGATGTGAGGGCCAGAGTTAACCTGAGGAAGAACTAAGCCTCTAACATAGAACCCTTTAAAAGATCCTCGAGTAAGGGCACCGCCATACATCGAAATAAAGCCATATACCGCCGTCCACCAGAGGGCAGGCTCCAAAAGTGTATTTTCTTATTAATACGTTTGTTTATGCTATCTGAAAACTTGTTTTACTTTCCAGTAAAAGCCTTAAAGCCCGGATGTAACTGTCATTTTGTTTCCCTGTGGTAAAGACAATAACTGTGAAAGGGGACCAATGCGTGGGAAATGTCCAGTAAAAGTGGCTGGACCATTGACGATAGAAGGATTGGACATAGCAAGCCCGCTTCTGGTTTTGAAGCTTAAAGTAGGCGTAGGCTCCATCAAGCCTGACTTCCACCGACATTCACTGAAAAATCGGAGGTAATTAGGAAGTGACTATTTTTGTCGCAGTCATCATTTTAACGATGCCGTCTGTGTTTGAACACATTTTTATTTCCGTTATATATTTTATTGATATTTGTCACATAACTCAAGACATTACGATTAATAACTGACCTATCAGCAGCCTCCAGTCTCGCGGGGGCGTGGCTGCCAGGTTTGATTGGCACTCGCTCTCGCGGCTCTCGGGAGAAGCTGCTGGATTTTTATGGACGATAAACAAATTCACAAAAGCCTAACAAATTTAAATCAGCGAAAGTTAAGCGGAAGCACCCAAAGATTGTTTTTTAGTTAGTCTATTTTTTCCAAAGTCTTTTAGCCAGTACGTTTGTTAGTTGCTGCTGCTCATGAATGGGGAGTGTTAGCTGTTTGCTAAAAGCTAACTCTAGCCGTGTTTGGTTTAACTCAGCTGATTTAAATCACTTTTTCATTGTACAACTGCACTAACTGAACCACGTTACAGTTTGTTCCATTGGGTTCTCCGTCTTTTTTTGACATGATAATAAACTCATTAAACCCACAGCGTGGTTTACAAAGAGGAATTACAAAATGCAGACTTAATACTCAACACTAACCTTTCAAACCAAAGGACTAAAGACAGAAGCTACTGAAAACTCACAAGACTTTTAATGAACATCCAATAAACCATGTGACATGACCAAGAAAATCAAGAACAGAAACAGAAAAGGGAAGTTAAAGACTGAAAAAGACAAACCAATGCAGAACAAACAGAAACAGATTAACATAAAACCAAGAGTTACATATTGAGAATAAATAATAAAGCTTTTGGTCGGTAAACACAAAGTAAAACTTATTATAATATTTGTTCTCAATAAGCTTTTATTAGACAGTGACAGAAAACATGGAGCTGGACTCGAGCCTGGGTAGAATCAAAGTTAAAACGCGATGAAACCATATCAAATATCCACAGGCGTTTTAAACAAGTGCCTCAAACATTTTAGATATTGTTTGTGACCCTATTTAATTTGTGCTTTTGTAAATATGCCACTGACAACGTCAACTACCACTTTATATAGTATATAGTATTTTTTGTACATGTATTTTATTTTAATTCTGCTGGCGTATTCCACTGTAAAAACTACATTTACTCAATTAAATATAGTTTTACAACTGTGCTGTATTAGAAATGATTCAGTTCAGGTAAACTTTTGCAGCAATTAGAGTTCATTTGAGCAGACCAACACTTAAATTAAAAGGGAGAGAGGAATATCATTTTTGTTATATAATTTATAAAATTCTTAAAGTAAGCAAAGTTGGATCATGAAGCTTCAGCTTGTTTTCAATGATGTATCTGTGTGTACTTCCGGGTACAGCAGCGGCGTGTTCTGATTGGTCAAGGCAGTCCCCGTCACTTCTCCGCCGGTAAAAGATGGAGTGTATCTGGTTTCTCTTACACACGGCGCCCTCTGCTGTTCAGCCTTGCGCATAACGCTTGTCAGATCCGTTAGAATCAAAGTTAAAACGCGATGAAACCAAACAAGTGCCTCAAACATTTTAGATATTGGTTTGTGACCCTATTGAAAACATGCTGAAGCTTCATGATCCAACTTTGCTTACTTTAAGACACAAGACAGTTCATAGAAAGACTCAAAAACAAATGTTCCACCTGCTGAGTTTATGTTATAATTACAAGGTTGTATTTTCCTAAAGAAGAAAAAGTTAAGGAAAAGGATGTGGTGTTGAAACAACACCTGTAGTGTCCTTTGTAACTCCTGCTGTGGCGACTGAGCAAACACCTGACGCTCCACTAACATAATCCAGGTCCTCAAAAGAGGTGCAAAAAAAAAGAGAATGATATTTATTAGAATCTTTCAAATGAGGACAATTACCAAATTAAACTTCTAAGACAGTTAACTATAAAAGAAGCAGCAGCTCAGTGTGTCTTCTGCCACGCCTCCCAGTATCATCCTCAGCCCTGTGTTCTTCTACAGTCCACTAGAGACAAGTCAGAAAATAAAAATGAAACCAAAACAACACAAACGGACACTTTTGGCTCCTTCAGCATCTTTAAATCACGATTGTTTTCTGGAGGATCTAGTTGTCGTCTGCTCAGATGATGGAGGACTTTTCATTTCAAGGTGATCAATAATAAAGTGTTGATGGGTTGAAGCTTTAGTTGGATTTAAAATGTTAAAGGTTTTGTAGAAAACACACAGAACAGAGGCACACATTTATTTTGACCGAGGCAGCTCTGTACAGTGTTATTTTACAAATAAATGTACAACATATTCAGTCAAACTCTGTAACAGAAGTAAAACCAGGAACCATAACGTGTTTCACAGAAACTGTGACATAATTAATAAAACGTGGTTTACAAAAGAAGAAGAGCATTAAAAATCAGAGCAGCGTCAGAAACCATCAGGACATGGAACACTGTGAAGTAAAAACATTTTCTAAAAGACAGAAGAGCAGCAGCTGTGGACTCTCTTCTTAAACAGAGACAGGTTTTATATTTACACTCTCCAGACCCTGTCCCTAAAGCTTCACATCAAGAGTATGACACCAGAGGGTTTTCATAAAGACAACCAGATAAATACAACTATTACAATCACTTTATAAATAGTGTTCTTAATCTTTAATGGACTTAAATAGATCATGGTCTGATTGACAGGTGGACGTCACCTGGTGAACGGTTCGTTTATGAGTGACCTTTGAGAGGGTTTGACCTGAGGAAGAGCAGTATTGACCTGAGGAAGAGCAGTATGTGGACGTCACCTGTTGAACGGTTCGTTTATGAGTGACCTTTGAGAGGGTTTGACCTGAGGAAGAGCAGTATGTGGAGTCACCTGGTGAACGGTTCGTTTCAGTGACCTTTGAGAGGGTTTGACCTGAGGAAGAGCAGTATTGACCTGAGGAAGAGCAGTATTTGGAGAACGTCCCCTCCTGCTCCAGAGATGTTTCAGTCATTCTTTTATCGGAGATCTCTTTAGACACCGCTGCTGCTGCTGAGAGAGAGAAAAAGACGAGTTATTGAGTCTGTCTCTGTTATTTACAGTTAATTCCACTCATTTATGAACATTCTCCATGTTCTTTGAGGTTTTTTTTAACTCGTCTCTGAATGATTACTCTTTTGTCCTGTTGAGTTTATAATAAGTCACATTAGAGTCTTTAGAAAACATTAGGACGCACTGTGAACAGAAACAGTGACTAAACTTCTAAAGCTGCCCTCCTTCAGTGAAAGTTCATATTCATAACTCTCTGTAAATGTGTGGCAGGAACATGAGAAGGAGTCTGTGGAAACTTACATGATTCTCAGTCTTCAGGTCCACGACAGCGTTTGGGAGGTCTTCCTCTGGAGGATGGATGTTGGTGGACGTCAGGAGTTTATCTTCTTGGTCTGGAGGTCCATCAGTCGGAAACTGTCTGTTACATTCTCTGGAAATATACCGTTAATACAAGTTATTCTTTGGTCCCTGTCACTTAGTTTCACTGTTGAAACAGGAGCGTGTTATTATCCTCGAGGGGAAATGGATTTTCAGCAGGAGGCAGCACAGGCTCTTCTCCACAAACACAGACAGTATTCTGTAAACGCTATAAATAATGGCATGAGATTATTTATAGAAAAGGGGTTTTCCAGTTTTTGAAATGTATGTCTCATGTTTATATTTGGTTTTAGTTGCGTTCACACTGCTCTCAGCTCTGAAGACTCTTTTACAGACGACAGCCTGCTCCACATTTGCTCTTACTTTTCCCTTTAGACTATTCTCAGTGAATAATAGTTCATTCATTTCTACAGTCTGTGGTGTTTCCAAATGTAAATGCTTCTCCTGCCACATCACTTTCAGAGTGTTCTTTATGAAAACCAGACACTTTCATTCATGATCTATAGTATTTTAATGTTTATATAAACGTACAAATATATACTCACCCAGTGGCTTCTCTACTTTCAGATTTGTCTGAGCGTTGACTCTTCTGTGAACGCTGCTGAAAGTAAGAAATACTTTATTAGTCTCTTGCTGTAGGTTTTAAACCCTTTTCTCTAAAACCTGTGCCACATTATGTTAATATAAAACTTCACTGTTAGAATAGAGCTGCTGCTTCTGTTTAATGCAGGGGCTTTAATTCACAAAACAGACTTTAGTTTTCTTTCTTTTGGGTCGAACAGACTGCAGTGTTCTTTAACTGTATCTCACTGAAACACCTCTAAAAGTGTGCTGTTCCAAACCAAAAGGAAAAGAAAATGTTACTGAACATTCTTGTGTCGATGTGGCTGAACCTACCTGTCTTTTCCTGCAGCACCAGCAGCTCCAGATCAGAAGAGCTAACACCAACAGAGGAAGAAACACTCCCAGCACAATATAAAGCACAGAAGAAGCGTCTGTAACAGAAACAGAATTATTATTGAGTCCATTTGTTCAATAATGATGTGAACAGCTCTGACTCAGACTGACTTTACCTGACTCTGTCTCAGGTTGTGTCTTCAGGTGTGTTCTGCTGATGAGAGTGTCTCTGTCAGAGCTGAGGACACAGCTGTAGACTCCCTGATGACCTGAGTCCAGGTTCTTTAAAGTCAGGCCGGACTCTGAGACCTCCTCCACAAACTGTCTCCAGGATTCATTATAAACTCTGTTGGTCCCAGTCTGGGTTAATATGGTCTGAGTCTGGTTGAATTTCCAGATGAGGCTCTTTATTGAAGCCTTGGAGGTAGAGCAGGGGACTGTGACTTCATTTCCTGAAATACTTTTGTGAACTAAAGGAGAAAACAAATAACATAAAAAGAATTAATGAATAAATATTCATCCTTATACACATATACCGTGTGCACAAAATTAGGCAAGTGATTATTTTGACCATATCATCATTTTAGCCATACTTTCCAACTCCAAGCTGTATAAACCTGAATGATTATTGGATTTGATGCATATCAGGTGATGTGTATTTGTGTAATGAGAGGGTGTGGCCTAAGGAGATCAACACTCTTTATCAAGGTGTGCATAATTATTAGGCAGATTCTTCTCCTCGGAAAAATCGGCCAAAAAAGAGATTTAACTGAGTCTAAATAAGTCTTTCAAAGGGAGGCAGCACTCTTGAAATATCTAAGATATTGGGACGTGATCAGAAGCATCAAACGAGTTGTAGCAAATATTCAACAGGGTCAAGAAACGTGTCGAGAAGAAAAGACTCAAATGAACCGCCAAAGAATCAAACGTGAAGCAACAGGAACCCATTATCGTCCAGTGCTGCTATATTCCACACCTGCAACTGACCAGTGTGTCACGAAGTACGAGTGTTCAGTTCAGAGACATGGCCAAGGTCAGAAAGGCTGAAACCTCCTCTGAACAAGACACATGAGTTAAAACATCAAGAATGGGCCGAGAAATCCCTGAAGACAGGTTTTTAAAGGTTTTGTGACTGATGAGAGTGACTCTTGACCAGATGGAAGGACCTGTGCTTGGATCAGTAACAAACACAGAGCTCCACTTCGACTCAGACTCCAGGTGGAGGTGGGGTGTGGGCAGGTATTATTAAAGATGAGCTAGTTGGACGTTTTCGGGTTAAAAATGAACTCAAAATGAACTCTCAGACCAACTGCCAATTTTTAGAAGACACTTTCTTCAGCAGTGGTTCAGGAAAAAGTCTGCATCTTTCAAGAAGACTTAGAGTTTTATAGAAGACGACGCTCCATCACATGCATCAGAGTTCTCCAGTGCGAGGCCAGTAAAGGCCTTAAACCCTGTTGAGAAGTTTTACAGTGAGGTTAAACAGGAACCTCTGAACAGTGTCTGGAGGCTGTGCTTGATTCAGACCAGATCAAAAACTGACTGAAAGGAAGGATTGTGACTGTTATCGAAAAGAAAGGAGGCTATATTGGTCACTGAGTTTTTATTTTGTTTTTTTTATTTCAGAAATGTTTATTTTGAGTTTATTATTCTCACTTTAACAGGTGAAAATAAACAAGTGAGATGGAAAACCTTTGTTTTTCATTTAGTTGCGTAATAATTCTGACACAGTTGTCTAATAATGGTCTACATGTAGATCTTAAGAAAACTTCACTTTTACTTCTTAAACGGTTTGAGGGTTTGTTAACATTTTGGATTGACCAAGAGCAGTGTAGTTGTACAATAACTAAATGAATCCTCAAAAACTAATAATTGTGCACACAGTGTATTCAGTCAGATTTCTAACTCTGAAAACTCTGAAAGTTTTACTTTAGATGTAACTATTCACTTTTTTGTGGAATAAATGTAAGTTTTTCAGCTGCAGTGGGCGGATTATTAACTGTTATTTCAGACACAAGTAAACCAACTACTCTTCACTGTTTTGACTGAACTAAAGGTAGTACTCACCCCTCAGCCTGTAGGTGGCGCTGCTCCAGCTGTGCTCAGTGCTGATGTTACAGCTGTGTTCCTCTGGAGGCTTGTGTGAAAGTGTGACAGAGCTGAAGATGGAGTAAAGACCCTTCTCTGAGACACTGACTGATGTTTTGGGCTCAACATCAGGAGGTGGAGGCCTCAGAGACCAGCTCACATCAGGTTTTGGGTAAATATCTTTGGAGCTGCAGATCAGTTCATCTCCTCTCTGCTCTATGTTCACAAAACTAACAGAAGCTGCAACAAAAGACTTCAGTTAAAAGCACCAAGACTCTAAATTTTACTTTAAAATGTATTATTTTTCTCACCTCTCACTCTCAGATTGATAAAGGAGTTCTTATCTTCACTGTGGACTGTGCTGGTGTAACACTTGTATCTGCCTTCATC
The DNA here is from genome assembly GCA_024349245.1 of Neodontobutis hainanensis. NCBI lineage: Eukaryota > Metazoa > Chordata > Actinopteri > Gobiiformes > Odontobutidae > Neodontobutis > Neodontobutis hainanensis. Next base: position 494,545 of record JALDNG010000105.1, on the reverse strand, counting down.
CTGGAGCTTCACGTCTCTGAGCAGCAGTGAGGCGTTTCCTCTGGAGATCTGATCCACAAACAGAGAGGTCCGGTCTTTATAGTCCTGGTTCTGGTGTGAGTCCTGGTCTTGACCACGGAAGTAGATGTGAACTGGAACTTCTCCTGGAGTCTTTAACCAGTGAATAACAGGGTCATAGTCGCTCTGAAAGCTGCAGGGCAGGACACAGCTCTCGTTGAAAACACAGGACACTCGAGTCTCTGGGAAACGACACAGAGACATGTTCAGGACAAAAGGAGACAGAGACATGTTCGGGACAAAAGGAGACAGAGACATGTTCGGGACAAAAGGAGACAGAGACATGTTCAGGACAAAAGGAGACAGAGACATGTTCAGGACAAAAGAAGACAGAGACATGTTCAGGACAAAAGGAGACAGAGACATGTTCAGGACAAAAGGAGACAGAGACATGTTCAGGACAAAAGGAGACAGAGACATGTTCAGGACAAAACGAGACAGAGACATGTTCAGGACAAAAGGAGACAGAGACATGTTCGGGACAAAAGGAGACAGAGACATGTTCAGGACAAAACGAGACAGAGACATGTTCAGGACAAAAGGAGACAGAGACATGTTCGGGACAAAAGGAGACAGAGACATGTTCAGGACAAAAGGAGACGAGTAGAAAACAGCAGTGAAACCTGACTGAGTTAAATGTGACACTTCAACAATAATCGTCCATAACCTGAGAAAATAAAAGTATATAATACTGTGTCCAATAAGAGCTCAATATGAAAATGAGAAAAACATGGCAGAGCTAAAGACAGAAGACGTGCAAAAACGCGAGAGTCACATCATGTGCAGCCAAAAGATTTTGACGCTATCATGTTAATATAAAATACACTCACCTAAAGGATTATTAGGAACACCAGACTAATACTGTGTTTGACCATCTCTCATTCTGAACTGTCTTAATTCTACGTGGCATTGATTCAACAAGGAGCTGAAAGCATTCTTTAGAAATGTTGGCCCATATTGAGAGGAGAGCATCTTGCAGTTGATGGAGATTTGTGGGATGCACTTCCAGGACACGAGGCTCCCGTTCCACCACATCCTGGTGCTCTATTGAGTTGAGATCTGTGACTGTTAGTTCAGTTACTCATGTCATGTTCAAGAAACCAGTTTGAAATGACTGGAGCTTTGTGACATGGAGCATTATCCTGCTGGAAGTATCCATCAGAGGACGGGTACATGGAGGTCATAAAGGGATGGACATGGTCAGAAACAATGCTCAGGTCGGCCGTGGCATTTAGACGATGCCCAACTGGCCTAAAATGTGCCAAGAAAACCTGCCCCAGCACCAGCTGCACAGTGGGAACAAGACATGATGGGTCCATGTTCTCGTTCTGTTTACGACACATTCTGACTCTACCATCTGAATGTCTCACAGAAATCAGACTCATCAGACCAGGCAACATGTTTCCAGTCTTCAACTGTTCAGTTTTGGTGAGCTCGTGCAAATTGTAGCCTCTTTTTCCTGTTTGTAGAGGAGATGAGTGGTACAGGTGGGTCTTCTGCTGTTGTAGCCCATCTGTCTCAAGGTTGTGTGTGTTGTGGCTTCACAAAGTCTTTGCTGCAGACCTCGGTTGTAACGAGTGGTTATTTCAGTCAAAGCTGATCAGCTTGAATCAGTCGGCCCATTCTCCTCTGACCTCTAGCATCAACAAGGCATGTTCGCCGACAGGACTGCATCATACTGTCAGTCACTCGGTAGAAGCTCAGAGTAGAGCCGCTGCTCCTCCACATCGAGAGGAGCAGCGGCTCTACTCTGAGCTCCTCCCGAGTGACCGAGCTCCTCGCCTTTATCTAACGGACTGCCCTGCAGAGAAAGCTCATTTGGGCCGCTTGTATCTGGGATCTTGTTCTTTCGGTCATGACCCAAAGCTCATGACCATAGGTGAGAGTAGGAACGACCGGTAAATCGAGAGCTTTGCCTTACAGCTCAGCTCCTTCTTCACCACGACAGACCGGTACATCGACCGCATTACTGCAGAAGCTGCACCGATTCGTCTGTCGATCTCACGCTCCTTCCTTCCCTCACTCGTGAACAAGACCCTGAGATACTTGAACTCCTCCACTTGAGGCAGGTTCTCCACCAACCTGAAGGAGCCTAGACACACTTTTACGACTGAGAACCATGGACTCAGACTTGGAGGTGCTCCGGTCGTACAGGAGCCAAATTAAACAAACAACAAAACATGTGCCCCCCAAGAAGAACTTTACTTTCGGTTTTAACAAAGGCCTAAAGTTTAGGTTTGGTCCTAAAGCTTTAGTGTTTTTCTGCTGAAGGTGGAGCTTACCTTCAGAGGCACAGATGAACACAGAAGAGAAAAGGTTTATGAATAAAACTAGGAATACTTTTAATATTTTCATTTTTTATTTACGATCTATGTTCAGACCAGCGCCTTTAACCCGGAAACAACCTGCTGCGTTCACGGACCACTCGGATGGACGTGAATCTTCGCGACTTCCTTGTGTTGTTCATGTTTAACACTCTTTTAAAACAGACTAGCTCGTTAACAAACTGTAATAAAATCATAATTTACAGCTTTAGCCTCAACTGTAATAATTGTATTTCTTTTGTGAGCGACACTTATAATAATCCCACTTTTTAATCATTGTTCAGTCCAGGACTTTATACAAACGCTCATTAACTAAAGGACTTCTTCTCGTTGATGAAGATATGTTCGACACAAATGTTCTCCTCAGAACTGACTTCTGTGGTTTTTAAACTCGGGAAAACATTTTATGATGCTGAATAAATGCAGCAAAACTCAGATTCCCAGTAAATTGAACCTAGCGCTGCAGCGGTAATCTTCTCGCGAGAGTTCTGTGGGACGGATCAATATGTGAGATTACAGCCCCAGCCCTGTAGGACCATGTGTCACAGGCAAGTTGGAAACGACAGGTTCAAATGAAGGACCTCTGTCGTGGTCAGTGTATCTTTGACAGTCAGAAGTCCACTTCCATTTCTTGTCTTTACATAACAGCTCATAAACCGTCCATAATCGCTCAACAACCCTTAAAATGATCTTAATTACCTCATATTTTCAGGTGGGGGTGCATCCACAATTGCTTCTATCTTGGATGGTGCTGTGTTTAGGCCTTTTTCATCAACCACATGATGGTTATAGAAACACACTTTTCTTTGCAGACCCTCAGGCCGTATTCTTGTAGCCTTTGGAGGATAGCTTTCAAGTTGTGTGGGTGCTCTTTATTTTTGCTTTAAACACTGAACCGCAAATAGTTATTACAGCTCAGAATTCTACCTAAAGTCAAAGTCACATTCTAAAGTTGTGACACAGATACTTTGTTTTCCAACAGATTCAACATTCTCGACATTAACCAGTTTCTGTGACTGACAAGGCACTTCAAATCCCCTCCTTACTGGACATGTCTCAGGGCGCTATGCCACTACAGCTAACAGAGCTACGACCACAAGCCCCTGCTCACCAGAGAGAATATCAGAGCAAGTTAGCTGGATCCACCTGCCCAGGTCCCTTCTCAAGCTGCTTGAACAGAGTTGAGAGGTCACACTCAGCAGTGAGATCTCCAGCTGCCTCCCAGCGCAGCTTCTAATCAGCTCATCCATGGTCCGTCATGTCTTCATCCCCTGGACTGAGACTTCCATTCTGGTGCTCAGATACCACACATTAACACCCTTCTACTGGACACTCTCCACAACCACCGCCGTGTCCACTGTCGTAGTTCACATGGGCTCCAACGACATCGTTACAATCCAAAGTGCTCAGAAATGACTTGGTGCTGTGTGTAGGCCTTTTTCATCAACCACATGCTGTAAACACTACAGATGGTTCTAGAAACACACAGACACTGTCTTCAGCGCTGCTAAACAATGAAACGTCCCAAGGCCATCTCCCAGCTTCAGTGACATTACGTTTAGTTCTGGCTCAGAGGCTGCTGTCGCCCTGTTCTCTGCATTACCTTTTATCATCCGCCAAAGTGTAAACATGGTTTCTTTGAGGAATTTTAGGAGCTTCTCTGAAACAGTGAGTATAAGTCTTGGTGACTTTAATATTCATGAAGACAATCCCAATGACCATGATTCATCCAAACTTATAAATCTGCTGGAGTTTTTGAACTCAACATGTGACTGGACCCACAACTGGACCTGGTTATCCATCCAGGATTCTTCTTCTTCTTCTTCTTCTTATCTGAGGCCGGGTCAAGATGCCCAGACCTCCCCCTCCCTAGTCCACTTCCTGATTTCAGACAGAGCAGACGTGTTTCACCCTGCTCCCGCTGCTACTGCTGCTATTCCTCGTCTCGTCTCATGTCTTGTGCCGTCACTTTTTCTCTCTTTTCCTGGACTCTACCGCCTGCGGGACTCCTGAGATTGATAAACTGTGCTTCTGCGGCGTGAGTGACAGAAAAGAATGACATCAAAGAATTGCACAGTCTGAGAGCTGATGCGACACCTTCAGCGCGGACTGTGGTACAGAAAGGACAACATCAGGAGTCAGACCTGTGAGGTACTACGCTGCTTAACGGATATGAAGGGGTTTTCATCCAGAGAAGAGTGGTAACATCGAGAAAACGGACCGTTTTGCTGCGTTGTAGTGTTCACAGTTTCTGACATGGAATAACATCAAGGTCACTTCACAAAATGGACGCACGCCTTGTCCTTCTCAGAAGCCCAGCCGGCAGCTGGGGCTTATCTTATCCTCTCAAAGACTTCCCGTCCCAGCCATGGCCGCTGTTTCCAACAGTAGCCTCGGAATGCTACCCTAACATCAAGCCCAATCCAAGCGTCTGCCATGTTTACAGCTGTCTGACCCTGCACTATTTCTACCCCTTGTCCCTCCCCTCCCTCATGTAAGCCATATTAAAAGCCCACCACGGGACTGCGTGTAATGTTATCCCTATCCTATATCTGCAAATGTAGATATGTATGTTTTTGTTGTTCGATGTCTGATGTCTGCTTTGTTTGTAATATGCCTTATTTAATTTTCCGGATAATCATTTGCGCTGCACTGTGGCTGCATTGGTGAAGGTCTTCCTCCTTGTGTGTCTATCTATGTATTAATGTTATATGTTGACCGTCAACACCGTACAAAATTTAGTTGCATTGAAAAGTGTAATGACAATAAAGTATTGATTGATTGACTGATTGTGTCCAGAACACCTCCTCAGGAAGGTGTCCAAGAGGCTGGAACAGATGCTCAAGTCACCTCAGCTGGTTCCTCTTGATGTGGAGGAGCAGCGGCTCTACTCTGAGCTCCTCCCGAGTGATTCCTGGATATTGTCCTTTTTGTCATGACCCAAAGCTCACGATCACAGGTGAGAGGAGGAACATAGACTTACCGTTAAATCATGAGCTTCTCCTGCAGCTCAGCTCCTTCTTCTCCAGGACAGACCGGTACATCAACTGTATCACTGCAGAAGCTGCCCGGAGCAAACTTGGTCAGACAAAACGACCACAAAGTCCATCATCGACCTCCGGCCACTGACGCTCGAACATGGTGCTCATTATGGACAAGCTGGGACTAGAGCAGAAGTCCAGGACAGAACACTGCTCTGGTTCAGAACGAGGGGCTGTTCCTCCTGATCTCGTCTCTCCAGGTGTCACTGTCCACGGTGCACAGCCACCACCATGGAACCCCCCAGAGAGTCCATCCTCTCTCAAGCTGTGCGTGGAGCCCGATTATGTCCAGTCCCCCACCTTTCCTCCCATCGAGGTGACCTTCTACGTCCCTAAAGACAGTTTCTTTTGTCTTTGACTCCCCCCACGGCCAGGCTCTGTGGGGGCAGGACTGAACACCTTGTGCTCACTTCCAAGTCCCAACCCTGGGCCTGGCTCCAGGATGGGGCCCCGATGCTGGGCGATGTCACGGTCTTTGATTTATATATTTTTTCATTAAAGGGTTTCTGAAGCGCTCTTAGTCTGAACGTTAAACAGTTGCAGTTTTCATTAAAAGATTCAAAGATAACATTTGGTCGTTTGTGAAAGTTGTTTGTGAAAGTGTTGAGCTCTTGGACGGTTGATGAAGAACACTTTTGTTGTAACATCACGTCCCAAATGTGATGTTCCTGTAGCAGCCGACACTGACTAAAGCCTTTCACTTTCTGTGCTAATCTCATTCTCAATTTAAGATTAATCTTTCAGTTCAGTTTGTCTTCATTAAAGCAACACAACAGTTCAGTAAAAAGACACCAGTGTTCACTCACCTGATCCTTCTCCATGAATCCACAGAGACACACTGAACACTGTAGACATTAAAACCTGTATGTTCCTGTGTCTAAACCAGTTTGACTTAATATTTTGTTGCAGGAGTGTCACAGACTCAACTCACCTGACAACATACCACACTTCAGTGACCTCAGGGTCATTTAAATTCATGCTTTTATAGTTTTCACTGCAGGGTTTTGACAGAAATGAAAGAAAGAACTGTCAAGGAGTTTTTGTAGTTCCCAGATCAAAAAGTGGCACATGACCAGTGTCACCACCAGGGGGCGTCTCAAACTGACTCAAACACTGGTCACTTGTTCTAATGTAAATGGAAAGAGTTAATACCAAATAATCAATTTTAAACATGTCTTTTAATTTTTTTTTTTTTAAAATAAATCAGTTAAACTGTCTTAGTTTTGACTTCACATTTTATCTTTGATGCATTATTGTCCACTAATAAAATAATCCAATTAAAGCTGAATCAGCTCAGACTGTTCTTATTCTTCTGATCTCACCTTTTTAACGTCAGTAACAAAGATCAGGTGTTGATCCGACTCAGAGCGAGTGCAACAGGTTTATTTTCAGTCAAGCACATATTTACTGTGTGTTTCAAAATTAAACACATAAAGAACAAACTGCTGTCCTCAGAAAACATGATTGTGTCTTTTTTAGTCTCTGAGCTGAGATTCTGAAGTGAGCTCATGAAAGTCTAAACTGTTGTTCCATCTTTAATTTAAAAGTGAGTTAAGGCCTATAAACCTTCATTAAAAAGGGTTTGTGTGAGTTAAATAAAAGAACTACAGATGTTTCTCTTAAACTGAGGAAAGACAGACTCCAGTTATTATTGTCAAGAGCTTCTTCTGAATCACATTTGACTCATTTAACTTTAGAAACTATTAAAAATGAAATGAACTGACCTTCTCTTTTGTAGTCGTCCACAGAAGCACAAAGACTCTGAAGACATGGTCACCTTGTGAGCTCATGGGTTTTAATAAAAGAGGAGTGTCCTGTTATTATTTCATCCTGTTGACATAAACTAAACTGGTTCAGAAACAGAAACACTGACCTGTCTTTGTACATAAACGTTGTTTAGTCTCGGACACGAGTTCTGGATGTGGTTAATGTTTTAATGACTCAGATGAACTTAGTGGGTTATAACGAGGAAGACAAAGATGGAGGAAAATAGTTTGCATAGAGCTTTTTCAGTCTTGTGGGAAAAAAATGTCACTTCTGTCCTTTTTGCTCTGGGCCTTTCTTCTGCAGATGCTTCAGTCCTGAAGCTATAATGAAAGCTCACCTGATCATTCCTTTGACCTCAGACAATGAGTCCTTCATAGTCCATTCAACAGAGTGTCATTGATTCATTCCTTCAGAGTTTCCAGTATTTTTTGAGCTGATAATAAACTCATTAAACTGAGGATTTACAAAACTCAGATTTACTTCTCATCAGTGTAACTTCTGAACTAAAGACAGAAGCTACTGAAAACTCACACGACTTTTAATGAACCTCCAATAAACATGTGACATGACCAAGAAAATTAAGAACAGAAACAGAAAAGGGAAGCAAAGACTGAAAAAGACAAACCAATGCAGAACAAACAGAAACAAATCAACATAAAACCAAGAGTTACATAATGAGAATAAATAATAAAGCATTTGGTCGGTCCGAGGACCTCAGGCTCTTGTTCAGACGGGACAGTAGTTCTGCTCTGGACATAGGGGCCACACTCTGCAAAACTTTAAAAGTGACAAGAAAATCTTCAAATCAATCCTAAAACAACAGCAGCCTGTGCTTTTGGGCTTTTTATGTATTTCCACTTCATTTCAATGACTGTGAAACATTCATACAACATACGTCTTTGTACCTCCTGCTGTTGTGAGCAAACACCACTAAAATAATCCAGGTCCTCAAAAAAGAAAATGATATTTATTACAATCTTTCAGATAAGGTCCATTACCAAATTAAAGTCTTAATTAGTAAATGAGATGTTACTGATAAAATTAAGATTAAAATTAGATGGTGGAGGTCAACCATAACCCTAACCCTAACCTAATGTAATCCTAAAGTAATCCTAATGTAATCCTAAAGTAAACCTAAAGTAATCCTAAAGTAAACCTAACGTAAACCTAACGTAATCCTAACGTAAACCTAATGTAATCCTAAAGTAAACCTAAAGTAATCCTAAAGTAAACCTAACGTAAACCTAACGTAATCCTAACGTAAACCTAACGTAATCCTAACGTAATCCTAACGTAAACCTAACGTAATCCTAACGTAATCCTAATGTAAACCTAACGTAATCCTGGCGTGGGCCTAACATAAACCTGGCGTGGGCCTGGCGTGGGCCTGGCGTGATCCTGGCGTGGGCCTGGCGTAATCCTGGCGTAATCCTAACGTAATCCCAATGTAAACCTAACGTGATCCTGGCGTGATCCTGGCGTGGGCCTGGCATGGGCCTGGCGTGGGCCTAACGTAATCCTGGCGTGGGCCTGGCGTGGGCCTGGCGTGATCCTAACGTAATCCTGGCGTGATCCTGGCGTGATCCTAACGTAATCCCAATGTAAACCTGGCGTGATCCTAACGTGGGCCTGGCGTGGGCCTGGCGTGATCCTGGCGTGAAACCTGGCGTGGGCCTAACGTGAAACCTAACGTGATCCTAACGTAATCCCAATGTAAACCTGGCGTGATCCTGGCGTGGGCCTGGCATGGGCCTGGCGTGGGCCTAACGTAATCCTGGCGTGATCCTGGCGTAATCCTGGCGTGAAACCTAACGTGGGCCTGGCGTGATCCTGGCGTGATCCTAATGTAAACCTGGCGTGATCCTGGCGTGGGCCTGGCGTAATCCTGGCGTGGGCCTGGCGTGGGCCTGGCGTAATCCTGGCGTGGGCCTAACGTGGGCCTGGCGTGGGCCTGGCGTGATCCTGGCGTAATCCTGGCGTAATCCTGGCGTGATCCTGGCGTGATCCTAATGTAAACCTAACGTGATCCTGGCGTGGGCCTAACGTAATCCTGGCGTAAACCTAACGTGATCCTGGCGTGGGCCTGGCGTAATCCTAACGTGGGCCTGGCGTGGGCCTGGCGTGATCCTAACGTGGGCCTGGCGTGGGCCTGGCGTGATCCTAATGTAAACCTGGCGTGATCCTGGCGTGGGCCTGGCGTGGGCCTGGCGTGATCCTGGCGTGGGCCTGGCGTAATCCTAACGTAAACCTAACATAATCCTAACGTAAACCTAATGTAATCCTAAAGTAATCCTAACATAATCCTAAGGTAAACCTAACGTAATCCTAACGTAATCCTAACGTAAACCTAATGTAATCCTAACGTAAACCTAACGTAAACCTAACGTAATCCTAACGTAAACCTAACGTAATCCTCACATAATCCTAATGTAAACCTAACATAATCCTAACGTAATCCTAATGTAAACCTAAAGTAAACCTAACGTAATCCTAACGTAAATCTAACGTAATCCTCACATAATCCTAATGTAAACCTAACATAATCCTAACGTAATCCTAATGTAAACCTAACGTAAACCTAACGTAATCCTAACGTAAACCTAAAGTAAACCTAACGTAAACATAACGTAATCCTAACGTATACCTAACGTATACCTAACGTAATCCTAATGTAAACCTAAAGTAAACCTAATGTAATCGTAATGTAAACCTAACGTAAACCTAACGTAAACCTAATGTAGTCCTAATGTAATCCTAATGTAATCCTAACGTAATCCTAACGTAATCCTAACGCAATCCCAACGTAAACCTAACGTAAATCTAACGTAATCCTAACGTAAACCTAACGTAATCCTAACGTAATCCTAACGTAAACCTAACGTAATCCTAACGTAAACCTAATGTAATCCTAATGTAAACCTAACGTAAACCTAATGTAATCCTAACGTAAACCTAACGTAATCCTAACGTAAACCTAATGTAATCCTAAAGTAATCCTAATGTAATCCTAAAGTAAACCTAAAGTAATCCTAAAGTAAACCTAACATAAACCTAACGTAATCCTAACGTAATCCTAACGTAAACCTAACGTAATCCTAACGTAATCCTAACGTAATCCTAATGTAAACCTAACGTAATCCTAACGTAAACCTAACATAAACCTAACGTAATCCTAACGTAATCCTAACGTAATCCTAACGTAAACCTAACGTAATCCTAATGTAAACCTAACGTAATCCTAACGTAAACCTAACATAAACCTAACGAAACCTAACGTAAACCTAACGTAAACCTAACGTAATCCTAATGTAAACCTAACGTAATCCTAACGTAAACCTAACGTAAACCTAACGTAATCCTAACGTAAACCTAACGTAACCCTAACGTAAACCTAACATAATCCTAACGTAAACCTAATGTAATCCTAAAGTAATCCTAACGTAAACCTAATGTAATCCTAACGTAAACCTAACGTAAACCTAACGTAATCCTAACGTAAACCTAACGTAATCCTCACATAATCCTAATGTAAACCTAACATAATCCTAACGTAATCCTAATGTAAACCTAAAGTAAACCTAACGTAATCCTAACGTAAATCTAACGTAATCCTCACATAATCCTAATGTAAACCTAACGTAAACCTAACGTAATCCTAACGTAAACCTAAAGTAAACCTAACATAAACATAACGTAATCCTAACGTATACCTAACGTAAACCTAACGTAATCCTAACGTATACCTAACGTATACCTAACGTAATCCTAATGTAGTCCTAATGTAATCCTAACGTAATCCTAACGTAATCCTAACGCAATCCCAACGTAAACCTAACGTAAATCTAACGTAATCCTAACGTAAACCTAACGTAATCCTAACGTAAACCTAACGTAATCCTAATGTAAACCCAACGTAAACATAACGTAATTCTAACGTAAACCCACGTGGCCCTGCTCTGTTCATGGATCATTAGACTAGGCCCAAAGGTAATGAGCTGTGATGGTCACAAAGTGAGCTGAGGCTGTTGAGGCTCTTGTTTTCTACCACGTGGAGAAAAAGAACTGGTCTATTTCTGGACTTGAGGTTGAAAATGAGGTTTGTCGTTAATTCTGACCCAACAAATGACAAATCATAAATCCATTCACAAATAAAATATGAAGTACAAACAACTCTTTCCATCAGTGCTGAACTTTGAGACACAATACATGTCACTATTGAATGATTTCAAAGTATTGGAGGTAAAGTTTTATTTAAGGCCCAGTCCTCTGCCACAGACCAAGTCAGGTCCGAGAGACTCAAGAGAATAAAACCACAGTCAGTTTCCTCAGTTACTGACTCGAAAAAATTTAAACAAAAAGGTTTAGTCTGAAAAATATATATAAAATATATTTTATTATAAAATGTATAAAAACATCACTTAAATGCAAATAAAATTACTTACATAAAAAAAAGACAAAATCCTGAGACTCACAGAGACAGTCTTTGAATATTTTGTCGACATGTGTAAAATCTCCAGTGAGCCAAAGTCCTAGAACAGAATGAAATATTTACAATAAAACATTTTCTTTCACCTCCAACACTCACTCAGCAAGTCTATACTTAATATATTTATGCTTCCCCATTTAGTCCAGAGCCCTTTCAGTTTAATTCTGTTAATGTGACAGCTATATTTATAATTAAAGTATATACTGTAGCTTAGCATATTTTTAGATTTTCTGTTGAAATATTCTCAAAACATTTGTTAGATTTAGTGTAAATGCTTTTCTTGAGCCTTTTTTTCACTGACTTCATTGAAACAGGAGTTGTTCCAGAGTGTTCCGTGTGCAGTGGTCATGTGACTCAGGCTGAACGTTCAAGGCACTTGAGAAAATAAGAGTCTGATCAAAAGGAGCAGAAATGTCCTTGAACAGGTTTAACTAAGCCCTTGTGCTCCTTCGACAGATGATCAAGAGTTCTCTGTCGTCATTTCCTCGTCACAGTCGAGGACTTCAGTCTCTTGTGTCGTCTCTGTCGTCTTCCTCCAGCTTTAGAGATGTTTCATCAGTCATACTTTTCTCTGAGTCCTCTTTAGACACCGCTGCTGCTGCTGAGAGAGAAAAGATGGAGTCTGTTAACAATAATAAATCCAATTCCATTATTGCATTTAAACACTTATTGTTGATATTGCGACGATGCATTTGTTTGAGAAAATACATTTGTAAAACGCTCTTGTGGACTTTGTGCTGTTTCCACTGGCAGCAGAAAACCATCTTGTTTTAGAAGTTTATCTTAGAAAATGAATGAACAGGCACATGGGGAGTTTTTATTAATGACATGGACCAAACACCCACAACAGGGTTCTTCACAAACACAGACGCTCTGTTTGTCAAACATTTTTAATTAACTTATTTGATTATTAAGACTTAAAAAACAAAAAATGCTAGGCCTATATTATTCATACATCTATCATTTGTGACGAGGCTAAAGGGTTGAGTGGGAATTGAACCTGTGGCCAGTTCAAACACTGCCTCTACTTTCACTAAACTACACCAACACAGTGTTCTGCTGCAAAAGAGAAACTCAAGTGTGAAAGTTTAGATGTGGCTGAACCTACCTGTCTTTTCCTCCAGCTCCAGATCAGAAGAGCTACTGTCAACAACAGAAGAAGAAACACTCCCAGCACAAGATAAAGCACAGAAGAAGAGTCTGTAACAGAAACAGAATTATTATTGAGTCCATTTGTTCAATAATGATGTGAACAGCTCTGACTCAGACTGACTTTACCTGACTCTGTCTCAGGTTGTGTCTTCAGGTGTGTTCTGCTGATGAGAGTGTCTCTGTCAGAGCTGAGGACACAGCTGTAGACTCCCTGATGACCTGAGTCCAGGTTCTTTAAAGTCAGGCCGGACTCTGAGACCTCCTCCACAAACTGTCTCCAGGATTCATTATAAACTCTGTTGGTCCCAGTCTGGGTTAATATGGTCTGAGTCTGGTTGAATTTCCAGATGAGGCTCTTTATTGAAGCCTTGGAGTCAGAGCAGGAGACTGTGGACTCATTTCCTGAAATACTTTTGTGAACTAAAGGAGAAAACAAATAACATAAAAAGAAAATGGCAGTTACAGCCGGGTTTTTCAGCTTTTACTGCAGTAAAACAATAATTTTCAGCATAAACGGACACATTAATCAAAAATTCACCCCAGAGTTGTAGTAAAAACTTAGCTCTAGAGACCGGAGCCATCTTTTGTTCCAGGCTGTGAACATGATTTTTACACTTGTAAAGTCGCCATTGGTTTCTCCTTATTATTCTGCTTTTGGAGCCTGCCCTCTGGTGGACAGTGGCATATCCTTACTCAAATCATAAGAGAGGCTTGGGTAGTACTCACACTGCAGCCTGTAGGTGGCGCTGCTCCAGCTGTGCTCAGTGCTGATGTTACAGCTGTGTTCCTCTGGAGGCTTGTGTGAAAGTGTGACAGAGCTGAAGATGGAGTAAAGACCCTTCTCTGAGACACTGACTGATGTTTTGGGCTCAACATCAGGAGGTGGAGGCCTCAGAGACCAGCTCACATCAGGTTTTGGGTAAATATCTTTGGAGCTGCAGATCAGTTCATCTCCTCTATGCTCTATGTTCACAAAACTAACAGAAGCTGCAACAAAAGAGTTCAGTTAAAAGCACCAAGACTCAGCTCCATCAGAAGAAACATTTAAAATATAGTATTTCTCTCACCCCTCACTCTCAGATCGATAAAGGACTCTTTGCCTTCACTGTTGAATGTGCTGATGAAACACCTGTATCTACCTTCATCCTGGAGCTTCACGTCTCTGAGCAGCAGTGAGGCGTTTCCTCTGGAGATCTGATCCTCAAACAGAGAGGTCCGGTTTTTAAAGTCCTGGTTCTGTCCTGAGAGCTGGTCCTGACTGTGGTAGTAGATGTGAACTGGAACATCTCCTGGAGTCTTTAACCAGTAAATGACAGGTCTGGAGCCGCTCTGAAAGCTGCAGGGCAGGACACAGCTCTCGTTGAAAACACAGGACACTTGAGTCTCTGAGAAACGACACAGAGAGAAATGAGTGCACGAACCAGACCTTCAGAAGTGAAAGCACCAGGACCATGTTTGCACGTTGCATAAAAAGCTTCTGAAAGTGTGTCCTGCTCCAGAAGCAGACACTAAAGTACATATTACAGAGGCCTACTCTAAGCATTTCAAATTTATTAAAATGACATCTGGAAAGTTAGTTTTATTCCATTTATGCCTTTTATGTTTAACTCTAAAGTACAGTCTTTGACCTGCTGTGCATCAGCTGCTGTCTTTTGTGAATCAGATAAAGTCCTTTTCTGCCAAAATAAAGTGGATTCAACTGCTTCAAATGATGGAAACAGTAACTTAACCTTGCTACAGAGGAACTTGTGTGGACAGTTTCTAAACAAGATTCTTATTTGAGACATGCTTTAATGGTGCAGATGTGTTTATGGTCCGGGACAGAACGGTGCTGAGAGAGCGGGCTTCACAGAGACTAGTGTCTTTGTCTGAGTCTGGAGACAAAGAAACTGTGGAAACATGTCTTTAATGTTACTCACACTTACCTCCTGTCTCTGTGGAAGTCACGAGAGTCAGAGCAACAAACAGAGCCACCCTCCACATGGTCCACTGTCCAACTGTGAAGAAGAAGAAACGGTCTGTTTACAAAGAAAGAACCAGTGCTTAAAGACATGTTTGAATCCTCTGGATATGGTCTTATTTAAACGTCACACAAAAGTCTCATTGGTGTAGGATTCATGTTCTATTCAAGGAGACACTGTTTTTATTTTAATATCACTCTTTTTACTTTCATTCTCCATCTTTGTGCTGTTGGCCTGACCTTTACCGTAACCAGCTGTGTAATAGAGCACTTTAAATTCAGAAGCTCCAACTAACTTCAGAATTTTAGTTTAGTCTGATCTGTTACATTTTTAATAAACGTGCATTTATATCAGGTTATTTTTCTTTCTTTAGACAAACATCAGGACTTATTCTAACATTCACAGATGAACCATTGTGACTTCTGCTGAAGTTCTTCTTAAACAAACAGTCTCGTCCAACAGACTGTGCTCCTGTATGACATGCTTTACGTTCCTCTTGAACTGATTAATGCAGGTTTATCAGTTTTATTGAGTTTGTGTCAGAAATATTTCTAATTCACAAACTTAAACTATTTAATCTATATTTCAGTTTTGAAACATTAACTTTGTTACAACAATGTTTTTGTGACTTCCCTCCCTCAGACCTTTCAAAATCTATTTCCGGTCAATCACATGTAACATTTCAAAATAAAAGCTCCCTGAAATTTCATAACTAGTGGCACTTGTAATTCACGTTTAAATATGAATTAAATTATAATAATTGATAATTATAATTAACTATTCCACATGTGGTGGGCAGCAGAGGACATGATGCCCTCCAGGTCATTTCAGAACAATCTGATGTACTATTACAGGTAAAGTCGTCTCGTATGTACTTCTTTATTAATAATCCTTTATTCTGACTGTAGTCCGTCCAAACTCATACTTTATTCATAGTTTCGTCCAAAGCCAGGCTCATTGTTTTTCCATTTTAAATAAATCTCTGTATTGATAAAGATTTTAAATCTCCCGCTGATGAGCCTGTTCCCGCCCACTTCCCACAAACCAATGCGGCCTGAACCTTCAGGATCAAAGCGCGTCACATTTAGACACTTTCCAACAGAAAATACTCACTTTGAAAACTTTTTCAGATCCGATGAAGTTAAAGACGAGAAAACGAGCGCTGACATTCTCCCGGGTCAGGTTTGAACTTCCTCTTCTTCGTCTTCTTCTGATTCTGTTCATTTCCGGCAGACTAGGCGCATTGCGGCCTCTGTCGGTGAGAGGCTGCATTACAAGAGTGCTTCAGTCAGGACAAAAGTACACACAAGTACATCCTTACATACAGCCCCACAGCTGCAAAAAAGTCCACGCTGTTCCAAACACTGAAGGAGTTCATGTTTTTTACACAGAGCTACACCAGGTCACTGTTTCCACGGTTCACTTAGGCCTACTTTAAATATGTGACCATCAGGAGTTACTCAACAAACACAAAAGTGACCTTCTTCCTGTTTAGCTTCGAGAGTCAACAGTCTCTCTTTGGTCTTTACATTTGATTTTAAAGCAACAGCAGAGAAGCACGCCCCCTTCAGTGAGACAGAGGTACTGCCTGAGCATCTGTGCATTTTTCACTGCAACACTTTGTGACTGAAGCTGTCAAATACAGAGACTACATTCATTTAAACAGACTCTATTCAGTAAACTGACTTTATGGGATTTAAACTCATGTGAAATATGTTCCTGAAGTCTCCATCAGGTCCACATTTAGTCAGCTCACACTTGGACAGAGTCAGGTCAAATATTCAGATAAGGACTGTTCTGACATGGTTTATTCTGACACTTTTCTGAGAGAAGCTGAGAGAACTGAGAATATCACACACAGGCTTTTATTTCCAGAGGAACGTTCAGATTTGTATAAATAGATGAAGGAGTGTTCCTGCTCTCAGTGATGCTCCATGTGCTCCTCTGTTTTCTTCTGTTCTGACTTTGCTCACAGCTGATTGGTCCAGTTTGGGTTTGTCTCTGAAGCAGAATAAAAGCTGCTCTGGAGTCAGTGACCAAACCAAAGCAGCTTCATCTGAGTCTGATCAAACTAAAGCTGAGCTGACCTGAGCACAAACACACACTTCAGTAATGGGACTTTTATTTTGAAAGATGAAATGTATACGACACATTCAACATTAACAGTTTTAATCTTCTTTTTTGTTAGTTTTTATCCCATTAGGTTAGAGAAAGCATACATAATATACACATCTATTTACATTATACAAACAAACACATGTTTTTCTTTTACAATTGAAAATCTAAGCATATGCACACATCCATCGTACACTAAATATTAAACTATACT
Source organism: Neodontobutis hainanensis (assembly GCA_024349245.1). Taxonomy (NCBI): domain Eukaryota; kingdom Metazoa; phylum Chordata; class Actinopteri; order Gobiiformes; family Odontobutidae; genus Neodontobutis; species Neodontobutis hainanensis. The sequence continues at coordinate 477,428 of JALDNG010000105.1, read as the reverse complement.
AAACACTATAAGATACTAAACATATCCATGCAACAGTAACAGTTTTAACCTTTAAGTCCATCAGTAACTTTACATTCCTTCAGTTCTGTAACAGACTCAGTTTTACTCATGTCTCTGAACGTTGGACTAAAGTCAGACATGAACAAAATAAAACACATAAAAAGTCGTTTTATGTATTTTTAAGTCGTCAGTCGTTTATATAAAACATAATATTCACACAAATGATAAAGACCTCCTCTTTTTCACCTCTTTTCACTTTTAAAACAAAGAGAAACATTAAAGTGACACTGTTCAAAGATTTAACACAATAAACCTAAGTTTACGTTCTGTCTTTTACAAAAAGGACAAAAGCAGAAACAGCTCTAAATCCAGACGTGTCTCTGAGTCGAGCACAAAATAATCTTTACATCTTTTTCTCTTTATTTGATGGAGACGCTCGATCGACAGAAACAGAGTGAAACAGAGACAGAGTGACACTGGGCAAAGCACCTGAGCCGGAATAGAACCCGGGTCTCTGTGGGACGTCCTGAGCCGGAATAGAACCCGGGTCTCTGTGGGACCACCTGAGCCGGAATCAAATATAAATATGAGACAAACACGAGTTTATATTTAAATAAAAACTAAAATAAAACTGTTTCATAAAAGTAAACCTGGTCCAGGGTCAGGACTTAACCTGGTCCAGAGTCAGGACTAAACCTGGTCCAGAGTCAGGACTAAACCTGGTCCAGAGTCAGGACTAAACCCGGTCCAGAGTCGGGACATAACCCGATCCAGAGTCAGGACTAAACCCGGTCCAGAGTCAGGACTAAACCCGGTCCAGAGTCGGGACATAACCCGATCCAGAGTCAGGACTAAACCCGATCCAGAGTCAGGACTAAACCCGATCCAGAGTCAGGACTAAACCCGATCCAGACTCGGGACTAAACCTGGTCCAAAGTCAGGACTAAACTGGATGAAGCAGAGTTAAAAGTGAGTTCTTTAACTCTGCCTACACTCTGAATGATTCTGAATGACTCTGAATGACTCTGACTACACTCTGAGTGACTCTGAGTGACTCTGAGTGACTCTGAGTGACTCTGAGTGACTCTGAGTGACTCTGAGTGACTCTGAGTGACTCTGAGTGACTCTGAGTGACTCTGAGTGACTCTGAGTGACTCTGAGTGACTCTGAAAACTCTTTGTCTCTAAACTATTTTAATTCTGTATTTGACTCTTGAGTCTTATTCTGAATCTGAGAGTTTTAAACGTGTCTTATTTGTGTAAAACCCTTTGAAGGACCAGTGTCTGTGCTTTAGAAGAAGGTCCAGACTCTGTCCAGGACTAACCCGACCTGCTCAGAGCTACTTTCTTCTGCCTCCATGTTTCATAAGTTCTGATGTTTAATGAAGCGGGGACAGAGGACAGTTCTGTCAGGCTTCGTTTGTTTCAGTGACATTATCATCGTTTCCCTGAAGAACAAGAGAAAGATACAGACGATGACTATGAGCTCTGTTCAGTACATTACACTTTAAATGATTGTTCCATGAAGCACTGAGGAGGTGGAATATGTAAGAATCAAACCTGTGAGAGTTCAGAGAGCTGCAGGTCTTCTCCAGTCTTAGTGAGAGGACTTTCTTCTGGTGTTGGTCTGATCGATTCTCCGCTAAGTTAAAGACATTTAGAAAAACACATCTTGTGAATTTCCTCTTGTTGCTACATGTCACTGTGATTAGTTTTTAAAGCAGGAGACCTCCAGCAGGTGGGACACTGAAGCTGGGCTTTGAAGAATCAAGGATTAGACCTGGTCCTTTTCATTTATTCACTTTATCCATCTTTTTCATTTGGACTAAAACAGTAAAAGTACTCACTCGGACGGAGCCGTGTTTGGAGCTTTGTGGCATCTTTGTAGAGCTGAAGCAGAAACACATTTTTATCATTAACACAAACATGTATTCTATTAATATTCTCATACTTGACCTTTGACCCACCTTTCCATTTCTTTACAACCACAGCCACTGCAACTATTACTGCAGCTGCTGCTGCTGTTACTCCAACAATAATCCACACTGTGTTATTCTCTGAATCTGTGTTCTTCTCTGGATCTGAAAATGAGACTTGAGTTATGGCACAGCACTCACAGTGTCACCTGAAGAAGACTCACAGTGTCACCTGAAGAAGACCCACAGTGTCACCTGAAGAAGACCTCTCACTTCTGAAGAAGTGAGAGGTTTTTACTGGTTTTAGAACAAACTGTAAAGACTGGATCTGAAACGGAGCAGCTGTGGAATTAAATATACTACGTTTATTACAGATAAAGTTTTACCCAGAGTTCAAACTCTAAACTCCAGGAAAAACAATTGAATGTGTTTTAGAGAGTTGACCTTGTTGACCTGGCCCTCCACAAGAGTCCCATGTTCTAATCTGGCTCTGCCCCCCCCCATCTTCCAGGGTTTACTCTGAAATTCAGTTTACATGACCTGGAATCAAACCCACAACCTTTCGGCTGTTAGACAGAGGTCCTAAAGAACAATATCTAACTTTATGTTCAGACATTATAGACATTCACAGTTAATAAATGATCCACAGAAGACACTGTTAAAGAACTGGAGGTAATACTCTTAAAAGCAGCTCAACATTGGACGATGTCTTTTTAAAAAGCTTTGTAGGTCATGTGACTATTTTACAAACCCTCTTCCAGCAGAAGTGTGTCAGTGATGAGAGTGTCTCTGTCAGAGCTGAGGACACAGCTGTAGACTCCCTGATGACCTGAGTCCAGGTTCTTTAAAGTCAGGCCGGACTCTGAGACCTCCTCCACAAACTGTCTCCAGGATTCATTATAAACTCTGTTGGTCCCAGTCTGGGTTAATATGGTCTGAGTCTGGTTGAATTTCCAGATGAGGCTCTTTATTGAAGCGTTGGAGGCAGAGCAGGAGACTGTGGACTCATTTCCTGAAATAATTTGAACTTCAGCAACAAACAGAACAAAAAGAGTTAAATGAACAAGTGTCCTTCAGCAGAAACACTGGCCTCATCAGTGGTCAGCAGTGAAGCCTCAACATTTATACAGCTACAAAAACTATTACTTTAATTATTACTAACTATTGCTCGACTAAAGCTGCTGGACGCTGTGTTCTTCACTAAGCTTTCTTTTTCTCCACTTGTCCCTCGTCCTGCGCTGGGACAGTGACAGCTCACTCTGACTCAGTTTCTTGAACTAAAGGTAGTACTCACGCTGCAGCCTGTAGGTGGCGCTGCTCCAGCTGTGCTCAGTGCTGATGTTACAGCTGTGTTCCTCTGGAGGCTTGTGTGAAAGTGTGACAGAGCTGAAGATGGAGTAAAGACCCTTCTCTGAGACACTGACTGATGTTTTGGGCTCAACATCAGGAGGTGGAGGCCTCAGAGACCAGCTCACATCAGGTTTTGGGTAAATATCTTTGGAGCTGCAGATCAGTTCATCTCCTCTCTGCTCTATGTTCACAAAACTAACAGAAGCTGCAACAAAAGAGTTCAGTTAAAAGCACCAAGACTCAGCTCCATAAGAACAAACATTTAAAATATATTATTGTTCTCACCCCTCACTCTCAGATTGATAAAGGGGTTTTTGCCGTAACCGTTGGCTGCTCTGACGTAACATCTGTATGTGCCTTCATCCTGGACCTTCACGTCTCTGAGCAGCAGTGAGGCGTTTCCTCTGGAGATCTGATCCACAAACAGAGAGGTCCGGTTTTTAAAGGTCTGGTCCTGTTGATGGACCTGGTCCTCCCTGAACATGTAGAAGTGAACTGTAAGAGCTCCTGGATTCTTAGACCAGGAAATGAGAGGTCCGGACCCGCTCGGAAAGCTGCAGGGCAGGACACAGCTCTTGTTGAAAACACAGGACACTTGAGTCTCTGAGAAACGAGACAGAGAGATTTTCCTTTATATGGCTTCCATAATTAAACTTTTACAATTCAAACAATACACATGCTTTGAGTAATGTAAAGTAAATTAAAGTATTCACTATTTGATTTAAATTGCACATTAAAACCAAGCAAACCAAATCATACAGAAGCCTGAACTCAACACAAACAAACACAAAGTCCATTTTGTCCTACCAGTTGCGTCCTTGGATAATCAGGAGCTGTGGTCAAAGTTTCTTTTTTCCTCAGGAACAAGTGAGAAGGCCAACTGAGCTTTTACCAAACATTTCAAGTGTGTGCGCTGGTAAATATGTCCCAACAGCACTTCCTAGAAGTTGGTTCCATCACCATTTGATGCGTGGTTGCCCCCTGCAGTTTGGGAGTGCTCAGTACAACTTGTCCCTTGAATTGACATAACTCTAATCTTGTGGAGAACCTATGTTTTACAGAAATCTGAAGAACTCTTCATTCGACCTTTGACCTCAGGACATGACTCTTGGTTTAAAAAGGAAGCTGCAGTTTGAGTGAGGACTGCACTTTTCAGTCTTCATCTGTTTTTGGAAGAACAATGACACAGAAGCTTTCAGAGCCAAAAGTAGAACTCTATGAAGACTCTGTTCTGGCCATGGTTCATATGTTTCCAGAGCTGGTCCCACAGAGAAACACTCACACGGACAGTTTTCTGAGGAACAGTGGCTCAGAGCTGAGGCTCCTTTCTGACACTGTTTCATGAGTTTCATCAAAACAGATGTTCATCCACTTTCCAATAACCCAGATGCTTGTAATCAGACAGAAACCATCAGTAAATACCTATCTTTACTTTATCTTTAGAGTTTCCATGATGTAAAAACTCAACAGTTGTTTTTGAGACAGAGGCTAAAGTCTGTGGAGTTAAAGAGGTTCAGTCAGACATGCCTCATGTCACAGTAATTCTACACCAGCTCCAAAACAAAGAACTCCATGGATTTAAAGAACAAATACTGCCCAAATCAAACAAATCAGCCTCAAATGTTGTGGCGCAGGATTTAGGAACTTTACTTCCGGTTTTACAAAGGCCTTAAGTTCAGGTTTGGTCCTAAATCTTTAGTGTTTTTCTGCTGAAGATGGAGCTTACCTTCAGAGGCACAGATGAACACAGAAGAGAACAGGTTTATGAATAAAGCGAGGAATCCTTTTAATAGTTTCATGTTTGATGCAGAAGTCCTCTTCAGATCAGACAAGACCAGGAGCGCTCCTCCAGGACACACCTCCAGGACACACCCACCAGGACCTGCTGCGTTCACGGTCCTCTGTTTTTGTTTATCTTTACTTTGGAATAGTTTAAACAGTAATAATTAAACTTTGTCAGTTTTAGGTCACGTGCTCAGAAGATTCCCTCATGCTGCAACATGTTTTTCCTTTTCTTAACTTCCAGTCAGAATAAAAAACTCTGAAGGTCTCACAGGTGAAAGTTTCTGTGAGCAGCAGTGTGTGCACAGAGAGTCTCTCATGTGACCTTTAACCCACTGCAGAAAAAATTACAGGACTTTATAAAAACACTCATTAACTAAAGGACTTCTTCTCTGCTTCGTTGATGAAGCTATGGTCGAACACAAATGTTCAAACTCAGATCTGACTTTTGTTATTTGCATTTTTTAATCGAGAAAAAAACATTCCGAGGATCACTGAATGCAGCAAGACTCAGATCAGAGACGAGCCCAGAAAATGCGCATGCGTGCAACTACTAGAGCTGATCTGTTCACAGCTCGCACCAAATCGTTAAAGCTGCGCAGGACTTTATATTTCTTAAATGTTCAAAAGGACCCTGCAGCAGTAGGCTCAGATAAAAGTCCTCCTCGTTGTCCTCAGTCACAGTCTGACATGGGACAGTCTGGAGCTGAGAGCTTCAGGAGACACAGCGGAGTCAGAACTGAACCAGTCACAGATGTGAGGGCCAGAGTTAACCTGAGGAAGAACACCAAAGAACACTCAACTCCTGCAGAAAGACACAAGTGTGGAGTCATGTTTGAAATGATGCATTCAAATCAAGATCACAGATTCCTTTGACCTCAGACGATGAAGTCCATTCAACACAGTGTGTGAAGGATTAATCCCTCCAGAGTCACATTTACACAGAGGCTGATCTGTTTGGAACCCATTACTACAACACACTCCACACATGTTTGCTCAATAAAACAGGCTAAAGACTAAAGTGTTGACTGAGATTTGTTGAGGTTATGGAGGCACCAGAAACACTCAAAAAGTCGTCTAAACAGAGAACTGACAAACACAGATCTACATTTATATTTCACTAACTCACATTAAAGTCAGTTTAGGACGTCATGTTGTTTACTCTGGTCTATAGTTTTACACCAGACTTTGTTCTAACGTGCTTTTAGAGCGGTCCAAAGAACCAAGTCTGGCCTTTCAACCAGAAATCCTCCAGAGTCCTTCTGTTTAAGTGAGTGTTCCCAGGATACAGCTGTAGTTCAGAGGTCGATCAGTGACCTGCAGACAGTCTGTGACCTTCTTCTTGTAAACACTTGGATCTGTCCTCAGTGTCTCACAGGAGCTGGTGTCAAACTCAAAAGTACATTCAAGAAAAAGTCCTGCAGTCGACTGTGTTTCTGACCTTTCACTTGTGTCTGATAAATGTGTTTTTGACCACTTTGTGACTTTATTTGATCAAGACACACAGTGAACAGCTCAGTTCATAAAGCACTTTGTTCTATCGACAATAGAAGAGGAAAAAGAAGAGACTAAATCCACACTTGTAAAATGCAGGTAAAGTGAGCGGCTGCTTGTATAGGTTCCACTGGAGCGGAAAGCTTTGGTAAGAGGCGTGTGTTTCCACTGTGTTAGGTCCTGAAGACACTGAAGTCACCAGCTGTAGAGAACATATAAATAGATACACAATTATATAATAAAAAATAGATGTGTTGACAATAATTAAAATAAAGAAGTTAAATGAGTTGAGTTCAAGTGTTTGGCCACACGATGGCGCCCTGCCCTGTCCTTTCTACTGTGTTGTGTCTGTGAAAGAGGTGTTACACCTGTATAAAAGACTCCAGTATTATCTAGTTTATGCTACATTCTGTTGCTTTAGTTGATTGCTTCGTGCTAATATAATAGATCAGTAATAAGGCTGATGACAATGTGTTCAACCTGTACATGGTGTGTTTTTAGCCAAAGTTTAAAGAAATAACACAAGCACAAGCAGAGTTTCTTTCTCCTGACTGTGGTTAAAGTAAAGGCACAAAGGAGGAGTGTCCTACAGCCAACATACCACACTTCCACCAAAAAGCAGACCACTGTGTCCTTCTGCCTCCACCGGGACAGTCCTCACCTGGGCATTTGGAACAACTCTGACAATCCACAGTGACTGAGTGAAAGCTGGTCCATGTACAACATACTTTTCTCAAATATCAGGCTCTATCATGAAGACTGACTGTTTTACAGAGAATTATTTGTTCTTATTCTATATTTATGTGGTATTTGTGTGGTATTGTGATAAAAGCTGCTCTGGAGTCAGTGACCAAACTAAAGCAGCTTCATCTGAGTCTGATCAAACTAAAGCTGAGCTGACCTGAGCACAAACACACACTTCAGTTTTTTATTTAAAAAACAGTATAAGGGACATGCAACAGTAAATAATTACAGTATTTACAGTGTATATAAATTAAAAACAGTCAGGTTCTTGGGTGAAGTCCTGGAGGGAACGTGCTCTTTGAAGTTCTGCTGATGTTTAAAGCAGAGGAGACAGAGAAGGGAGTGTGTTTCATTCACAAAGACACCTGCTGTTAGCACAAAGCTAACACTGCTAACCCCAGAGGCTAAAGTTAGACTAAAGTCTTTCCTCTTGTTGCAGGAGTTATGTTTGTCTAAGAGTTTATAACTGAGCCCAGCTTTTGAATATATTTCCACAAAGGTCAAAGGTCAGGTTTCTTCAGCAGTTTGTTCTTCGGGACAGGTACCAGAGGCTCCGTTTGGCAGCAGCTGGAGGTTTGTATCAGTGACATCACCGTTTCCCTGAAGAACAAGAGAAATTTACAGATGATGAATATGAGCTCTGTTCAGCAGCTGTGAATTAAACTGGCTTTGAATGATTGTTGAGGAGGTGGAATATGATAGAATCAAACCTGTGAGAGTTCAGAGGGCTGCAGGTTTCCTCCAGTCAGTTCAGTGAGAGGATTATTTCCTACTGCCTGGGTTTCCTCCCTAAATTAAAGAAATATACATTGTGTGAATTTCTACTTGTTATTTCTTGCCCTTACATCAATCAGCTAAGATCAGCATTAATTGTCTTCTTTTCTTTTCAGCTGATTTTTATGCAGTTACCCTTCTTTTTGAATATATTGTGATATATTTGTATTGATTCCCAAACTGGACCAGGCACCTGGTGTTCAGCAGCGGTACTACAGGTGGACTGTCAGATACTGTCTACATTAAAGACATAGAAAGAAAATGTGTTTGTTGCAGCTCTTGACTTTACAAATGGTTGCTATATGTGCTTTCCTTTTTTCTGGTTGCCTTCTTTTTCCAGGAAACAGTGACTAAAACTAACTTTTTGACTAACCCTGGAGTAAAAGAAGAAATAAACTAAACTGAACCAAAGATATGTAAAATGAGCCGTCCCATACTGAGTCCTGGTGGAATTACAAATATTTTTATCAATAACACAAACATGTATTGTAATAATAATCTCAGAGTGACTTGACCTTTGACCTACCCTATGTGCCATTTCTTTACAACTGCGACCACTGCAAATATTACTGCTGCTGCTGCTATTAATCCGACAATAATCCACACTGCGTTCTTCTCTGAGGTCGGTGGTTGGGTGGGGGCTGGACCTGAGTGGGTTAATGGAGCTGCAAAAAAGAGTTCAGAAGTAAAAGTTGTACTGTGTCATTCCAAAAAGCACATGTACAAATCCTCCTCCTCTTAGTCCTGTCAGGGGTCACGGGTGACTCGAGCCTATCCCAGCAGCGTTGGGCCTGAGGTGGGGAACACTCTGCCCCATGGCCCGTTAGTCGCAGGGTTAACACTTAGAGACAGACAATGACACACACTAGATTTGACCTGAACATGCATTTCTTTGGTTTCTGGGAGAAACCCACTGAGCCTCACTGAACTATTATATTTTAAATTAAGATTAGCTTCAACCCGGTTTATCTCAGGACAAGTTATTGTCAGTGAAGTACTCACGCTGCAGCCTGTAGGTGGCGCTGCTCCAGCTGTGCTCAGTGCTGATGTTACAGCTGTGTTCCTCTGGAGGCTTGTGTGAAAGTGTGACAGAGCTGAAGATGGAGTAAAGACCCTTCTCTGAGACACTGACTGATGTTTTTGGAACAGATTTATTGGATGAAGACCAGGTTAACTCAGGTTTGGGGTAAATATCTTTACAGCTACACTTCAGTTCGTGTTCCACCAGCTCCAGCTTCACTGCCCTCACTGGAGCTGAAACAGATAATTGAATTGAAGGTTTAACGTTCATTTTCACACATCAAGATTTTAAACCTGGTTTTAAAAGTGATTTTAAACCCAGATCAATTTATTTCAAAACCACATTCTTCTTGTTTGAACTTTAAGTGCTTCTGGAGGAACTCTTTTTTTTCTTATTTAACAGTCTTTTCCTCTAAATTGAACCATAATATAGTGGTATATTTCAGTGGTAGAGCAGTTGTCCTATAACCAGAAGGTTGGCGGTTCAATTCCCGCTCTTCCCACAGTTCATTATGTTGTTCTGTCCTTGGGCAAGACTCTTACCCTCCTTGCCTCCAGTGGAGTTCCAGCTGTGGCACTGGTGAATGGAACCTTAATGTAAGACACTTTGGATAAAAGCTAAATGAATAAATAACTTTCAAAGACAAAGTGACTCTGGTTTGACAGAGGACACATACTGTATCTGGTCTAAACTCCAACCATCAACACCACCTTCAACTCAAATGTACAACTCAGATGTTTACTGGACCTGGACAGACCGACAGACTCACGGAGCCTGTTTCTGAAATGTGTGTGAAATGTGAAAACTCTGGTTTGCAGGTTCTTGTTGTAGTCGTGCTGACATCACTGACATATTTTGCTCCAGGATAAAAAACAAACCTGTTCTGATCACTGTTAGCACACTCCACACGTTTCGTTGTAAGAATGAGGTTAAACCATAAACTGAATACAATATTTCTGGGCGGTGTCAAAGTTTTGTAAATCCATCCTACAATAACACATGACTACAGAATGATATCTACTGGTAACATTATTCCTACACACATGCTAGATTAAACTCATGAACTCTTGTTGTAACTGTTTACAGAGAAGAGTCGGTTTAGAGCACATTAAAACTGTAAAGTGCAGTTGTGAGAGATGGACAGAGGTGGTTTTAAACTGTGAGATCTGCAGATTGTGTCTTTCTCTCACCGTGCACTCTCAGGTTAATAAAACTCTCTTTGCTGTCACTGGTTGTGCTGGTGTAACACCTGTATCTGCCTTCATCCTGGAGCGTCACGTCTCTGAGCAGCAGTGAGGCGTTTCCTCTGGAGATCTGATCCACAAACAGAGAGGTCCGGCCTTTAAAGTCCTGGTTCTGGTATTGGACCTGGTCCTGACCGTAGTAGTAGATGTGAACTGGAACATCTCCTGGAGTCTTTAACCAGTGAATAACAGGGTCAGAGCCATTCTGAAAGCTGCAGGGCAGGACACAGCTCTCGTTGAAAACACAGGACACTTCAACATCTGAGAAACGACACAGAAAAACAGCTGTTTTGTGCATCATCAGGATTCAAAACTGAACATATTGTTAACTTAATGATGGTTAGCAAATAATGGAATGTGGGCCAGAATAAAGTATTTAGAAAACACTTTTATCTATAAAAAAAAAAAGTCAGAACAGCCTTTTATACACATACACTCACCTAAAGAATTATGATGAACACCAGACTAATACTGTGTTTGACCCTGTCTCCTCCAGAACTAACTTTATTCTACGAGGCATTGATTCAACAAGGAGCTGAAAGCATTCTTTAGAAATGTTGGTCCATATTGAGAGGATACATCTTGCAGTTGATGGAGATTTGTGGGATGCACTTCCAGGACACGAGGCTCCTGTTCAACCACATCCCAAAGATGCTCTATTGAGTTGAGATCTGTGACTGTTAGTTCAGTTACTCATGTCATGTTCAAGAAACCAGTTTGAAATGATTGGAGCTTTGTGACATGGTGCATGATCCTGCTGGAAGTATCCATCAGAGGACGGGTACATGGAGGTCATAAAGGGAAGGACCGGCCTGTCTGGCACCAACAACCATGCCACGCTGAAAATGTCTTAAATCCTCTTTCTTTCCCGTTCTGACATTCAGTTTGGAGTTCAGGAGATCGTCTTGACCAGGACCACACCCCTAAATGCACTGAGGCAACTGCCATGTGATTGGTTGTTAGATTCTTCCATTAATGAGAAGAATGTAGGCCTTGTTGACTCCTCTCCAAATGTGATGTTTATGGTTGTGGCCAAAACATTAAATTTTGGTCTCATCCCTCCCATTGATCTTTTGAGGCGTGTCTCTGTGCTGTTTAACGTATTGTAAGTGGGATGCTTTGTGGCATTTGTGTAGTAATGGCTTACTCGACCATGAAGCACATTTTTACTTCAGGTGCCTCTTTATTGTGTATCTTGAAACGGCCACACCCCTTTTTTCAAAGAGTCCTGTATTTCAGCTAAAGTTATTTGTGGGTTTTCATCCTGAACAATTTTCCTGGAAGTTGTGGCCAAAGTTTTTATTGGTCTACCTGACCTTGGTTTGGTTTGAACAGAATCCCTCATTTTGAACACTGCTGATTGGAATTCTCAATTCCTTAGAAAACGTCTTATATCCCTTTCCTGTTTTATACAGTTACCTTTTCCCGCAGATCCTTTAACAATTAATTTGCTTTCCCCACGACTCAGACAGAAACATCCGCGCTGCACTGGATGAAAGATGCAAGGGTCTGTTAGGAAACTCACTGACCTTTTAAACAAACACACTATAAAACAGGTCACAGGTGAGGAGGGTTACCTTTAGGAGCCATTCAAACCTGTTTGTGTCACTTGTGCTTGTTCTCAGGACAAAATCTAACTTTTGATCTGGTCATTTGGGTAATTTCTGTTGTCATTTTGATTTAAAAAGAGTAAACACAGCTTTTTTTTTTGTTATCATTTATATTCTCAAAAAAAAAATGGACAAATGCCAGAAGGAAACCTATGAGCACATAACTGTATGACAAGGGCTTCTCATGAGTCCTACCACGTTTTAGAACATAATAACTTTAGAAAACAAAACTAATCAGACTGGTGTCAATGATTCAAGGGGTGCTGTAGTTAAGTATGTTACAGGTTTAATGACTCCTGCAGTAAAACGTGGAAACTCCAGATGGCCTTCTAACTTAGACTACACTTTTTCATCCAAAAAACTATTAACTATATACTTTCAAGTCTCCACACATGCTTTACCTGAGCACAATTTAAACCAACATTTAGAGGACGTGTCTAAGCTGCAGATATCTACAACATACTCAGACACTGGACAAAATAAAATACAAGAGACAGAGACAAATTTAAAGTGTTCAAACAAATAAATATAAAACCTGCTGCTGGGGTTTATACCATGTCACCAAAAAACTCCAAAAGGGCCAGTTATAAAGTCTATTTATGAGAAATAACATGTTTGAGGATGTGTCAGGTCCAGTGTTGTATTTCTTATTTTCTGAGTGAAACATAGCCCTTATGTCTGGGGCTTCAGTTCTAGCTCTTCATCAGAATTTAAAGCTCCCTGAAGGCAACACAGTTCTCAAAGATCTTTTTCTCAGGTTTATGTCAGGAATGTGTGCCAGATATTGTCTTTTTACCTTAAACAACGTTATTGGCGTCTCATTGCATTGGACTTTGACAGTACAAGCCCACTTACAAACATGTCTTGGCCCAGAATCAGGAATGATCAGTGTTCACAGGAAACAGTAGCAGTAGTTGTAGAAACACACATCACAATATGTCAGGCTGAAAAACAATAACCGCTGACATTTTACTCCTGGTTAGATTTATATGGTGCTTTTGTGAGTGAAATACAAAAGGTAAATCCCAAATGAAAGTGCTCGAACAGATACAAATGAATGGAAGGTTATCACATTTGAGATTTTGCTGAGTCACCTTTTCTGTCGTTTGAGAATGTAGTTCTTTTAATTTGAAGAACAGAAGATTGTAAACGCCTTTAAGGCCCAGTAAATACTCTTTAGATTACATTAGTTAAAGGTAAATACAGATAAAGTGACAGGTGCCGTTCTGTTTTCACCTTTCTCCTCCAACCTGCAGCCTAAACTTTACAAACCTTTTCAGAATAACACGACTTACCTTTCCCTTCGCTTAAAGAAGAAAGAAGTTTAAGGACAAATAATGCTACAGCTGCTCGATGGAATGCCATTCTGTCCTTGTTATGGACTGAATGAGGAAGAAAGTGAGTAACACGAGCACCAGGTGTGACAATGATCAGCTGGAAGGACTGCAATCCAAGACGAGGAGGTGCATATACGAGAGGCGGCTCGTGAATTACACTGAAAGAGAAACTAGTGTAAAAAGGTTTGTTTATGATTGTACAGAGGTGACTTGTGACATGGTCCAACAGTGAGTCTAAACTGATAATGTGGAGGTCACTGTTACTGTTGAGAAAGTGAAAAAAGCCCTACTGCCACAGCTCATCAACACCAACAGAGTTAAATTATCTCCAGTGAATGTGTCTAAAATACTCATATAAGACTGAATACACTGTTACGTTTCCTGAAGTTCAGAGAGAGTGTTCATTTTAATCTTGGACAGTTTAAGACCCTCACATGAGCTCGTAAAACAGAGACCTGAGCAAAACCACAGACTGGACTGGAATATAAAGCATTTACACAATGGTGGCAGTGAACAGCACAACAAAGCATGAGCTATTCAACACCGAGGGTTACTAAGTGATCATTATATACTTTACTTTAATATTATATACTAACAACTTTACCACTGAGCTCCCACAAACATGAAACACTAGTCGAGAGAAAACGCTGAGGAGACGACTACTACAAAATAATACTTTAGAGGAATACAAGACGAATGTTTAGAATCTGAAGTGAGACGTACAACAAGACCCTAGAAAATAAATATAGCTTTGTCTCTTTGTTTGTTTCTATAAACACACATATATTTGACCTTTTCCTTCAGTATTCTGCAGTGATCAGATGATTCCACTACAACCTGCTCCAAACAGGTCTTTTCCTAAAGCTATGGGTCTGCTCTCAGTGAGAGGTAGTCTTCACTGGTTTTAGAACAAACTGTAAAGAGTGGATCTACAACTGACTGGAGCTGAAGTCTTTACTGTACTTGTTGTTTTCTCTACAATTCAAACCTAAACTAAAGCAAAAGAAATGTGTTTTTATTGAACATAAGTGAGTTCACTGTGTTGGCCCCGCCCTCCACCAGAGTCCCATGTTCTAATGTGGCCCTTGGGGAAAAAGTTATTCCCCTGATCTATCGTGCTCTGAGTGCCAAAGCTGGAATAAAACGCTTTATAAATGCATTATTATCAACTGCAGACTCCACTAGGAGGCGATAAAGAGCCACTAGAAACATTCTGATTACCATAACTCTACACTGCTCTTTTAGAGGAAAACAACTCTGAGCATGTGCAAAAACTCACTTTAAGATTCCAGAGACCAGCTTCTGAACCAGCAGCAGGACTTCAGAGACCGGAACTGTGCTCTCTCAGCCCACACACCTGTGACACACACCTGTGACACACACCTGTGACACACACCTGTGGCACACACCTGTGGCACACACCTGTGACACACACCTGTGGCACACACCTGTGGCACACACCTGTGACACACACCTGTGACACACACCTGTGACACACACCTGTGGCACACACCTGTGGCACACACCTGTGACACACACCTGTGGCACACACCTGTGGCACACACCTGTGACACACACCTGTGGCACACACCTGTGGCACACACCTGTGACACACACCTGTGACACACACCTGTGGCACACACCTGTGGCACACACCTGTGACACACACCTGTGACACACACCTGTGACACACACCTGTGGCACACACCTGTGGCACACACCTGTGACACACACCTGTGACACACACCTGTGGCACACACCTGTGGCACACACCTGTGACACACACCTGTGACACACACCTGTGACACACACCTGTGGCACACACCTGTGGCACACACCTGTGACACACACCTGTGACACACACCTGTGACACACACCTGTGGCACACACCTGTGGCACACACCTGTGGCACACACCTGTGACACACACCTGTGACACACACCTGTGACACACACCTGTGTATCCAAAATGTGGAGGCCCTACAGTCTGCTGAAGTAAAAAAACTGAGCCTCCACTGTTTTAAACTATGTTTGGGTCAATCTGTCATTTATATGTGTTTTAGTCATTTTAACATAAAACTACCTTAAACTGACTTAAACTAAAGTATTTACAGAGCGTCCTGGGCCTTTTCTGTCTCCTTCAAACGCTGACCTCTGAGTCTGGACCTGGACTAACTCTGTCTCCTTCAAACTCTGACCTCCGTGAGTCTGGACCTGGTCTAAGTCTGGACTGAGTCTGGACCTGGTCTAAGTCTGGACTGAGTCTGGACCTGGTCTAAGACTGGACTGAGTCTGGACCTGGTCTAAGTCTGGACTGAGTCTGGACCTGGTCTAAGTCTGGACTGAGTCTGGACCTGGTCTAAGACTGGACTGAGTCTGGACCTGGTCTAAGTCTGGACTGAGTCTGGACCTGGTCTAAGACTGGACTAACTGAGTCTGGACCCGGTCTAAGTCTGGACTAACTGAGTCTGGACCCGGTCTAAGTCTGGACTAACTGAGTCTGGACCTGGTCTAAGTCTGGACTAACTCTTGTTAATGGAACAGAAGTGTGTTAGTGTGGACAGAGCCTATGTTTTATAGAAAGATTATTTTCTGTTTTCTATGGGTTCCATGGTTCTATGTTTATATATTTGTTTTCTGGAGGATCTAGTTGTCGTCTGCTCAGATGATGGAGGACTTTTCATTTAAAGGTGATCAATAATAAAGTGTTGATGGTTGAAGCTTTAGTTTGGATTTAAAATGTTAAAGGTTTTGTAGAAAACACACAGAACAGAGGCACACATTTATTAACATAATTTCATATTATAAAATTTTATGGACTACACATGCACTATGCCGGATTGTCGTCTGTTACACGAGAGACACACGTTCTTTTTACTGATGTTTTTTTATTCTTAAGCACTTAAATCTTCACACTTTACACCGTAAAACAAGCAAACATAATATAACATAAGAATGTTTCATATGCAAATAAACACAAATTACAGATTTATACATTAAAAATATACATACCACTTTGGCCTGCCAGTAAACAAACCGGTGAACTGAAACTTAGACTTTACTTTATTACGTTATTATATTCTTTAATCGCGTGTGTCGGTCCGACATAACTTTAGCTTTTTTGCTTTAACCAGAAAAACAGGAAGTAGTTCTCGTGACCTTAAAGTACAAAGAAACTAAGAAACTAAATATATTTAATATTTGTTCAGAATTAACTATTATGACTCTTGTGGCCTTGTAAATGTAAAATAAATAAATAGAAAAATAAATCTAAATTTACAAAAGGATATGATCCAAAGACCCGTTCTCACATGTATCTGAAGTACACTGGCGCCATCTAGCGGTGAAATGAGTGAACAACATTTCGTCAACTGTTACTTACACAATACATTTTAAATCGAAATAAATATTATGGCAGAATATATTTGTTTCATCATTTTGTCAAGAACACTTTCAATTTAATAATGTGACAACAACCATATCTATAAATGTAAATGTTGAGTATTTATACAATGCTTTTCTGTGCCCTTCTCAGGCCCCCAAACCAGGCTCTTAAAGTCTTTTATTATAGTTTATATTATAGTTTCTCTTTTTCATCTGAAAGTTCTCACTCTCTGAGCTTCTCTGAGTCCTCTTTGGACACCGCTGCTGCTGTTGAGAGAGAAAAAAGATGAAGTTTGTTAATAGTAATAAATCCAATTGCATTAATTAAAGTAAGTCGGCCATGTTCTTTGGGTTTTGTTGTGTTTATAAAATGTCACACTAGACACATTTTACAAAACAATAGGACGCAGTGTGAAAGGAAACAGTACAAAAGAGGATTAGAGCCACTGTTTTTTTTTGAGGGTAGAGTTCTGAGATTAAAGTCAGAAGTATGCCTCTAAACTTTAAATCTATCTAAACTTTAAATCCAGAGGCTGCAACAGTTTCCAACATTTCTCACTCGTTCATGTCTCAGGTCCTGCTCCTGTTTAATGCAGTGGCTTTAATTCACAAAACAGTGAAACTTTAGTTCTTTCTTTTGGGTCGAACAGACTGCAGTGTTCTTTAACTGTATCTCACTGAAACACCTCTAAAAGTGTGCTGTTCTAAACCTAAAGGAAAAGAAAAGTTACTGAACATTCTTGTGTCGATGTGGCTGAACCTACCTGTCTTTTCCACCAGCAGCCGATCAGAACGAGAACAACCAGAAGAACAGTCACTCCCAGCACAAGATAAAGCACAGAAGAGACTGTAACAGAAACAGAATTATTATTGAGTCCATTTGTTCAATAATGATGTGAACAGCTCTGACTCAGACTGACTTTACCTGACTCTGTCTCAGGTTGTGTCTTCAGGTGTGTTCTGCTGATGAGAGTCTCTCTGTCAGAGCTGAGGACACAGCTGTAGACTCCCTGATGACCTGAGTCCAGGT
Organism: Neodontobutis hainanensis; assembly: GCA_024349245.1. NCBI lineage: Eukaryota > Metazoa > Chordata > Actinopteri > Gobiiformes > Odontobutidae > Neodontobutis > Neodontobutis hainanensis. The sequence goes on along the minus strand of JALDNG010000105.1, from coordinate 459,744 downwards.
TCTTTAAAGTCAGGTCGGACTCTGAGACCTCCTCCACAAAGTGTCTCCAGGATTCATTATAAACTCTGTTGGTCCCAGTCTGGGTTAATATGGTCTGAGTCTGGTTGAATTTCCAGATGAGGCTCTTTATTGAAGCCTTGGAGGCAGAGCAGGGGACTGTGGACTCATTTCCTGAAATAATCTGAACTAAAGGCAAAAAAACTTACTTTAGATGCAACAATTCCCTTTTTTTCTGGAATAAATGTAAGTTTTTCAGCTGCACCGGGACCTTGACTGAACTAAAGGTAGTACTCACGCTGCAGCCTGTAGGTGGCGCTGCTCCAGCTGTGCTCAGTGCTGATGTTACAGCTGTGTTCCTCTGGAGGCTTGTGTGAAAGTGTGACAGAGCTGAAGATGGAGTAAAGACCCTTCTCTGAGACACTGACTGATGTTTTGGGCTCAACATCAGGAGGTGGAGGCCTCAGAGACCAGCTCACATCAGGTTTTGGGTAAATATCTTTGGAGCTGCAGATCAGTTCATCTCCTCTCTGCTCTATGTTCACAAAACTAACAGAAGCTGCAACAAAAGAGTTCACAGATAAGATCACAGGACTCAGTTCAAGAGAAACACATGCTTTCTGTTTAATGACTGTTTTCTCACCAAACACCTTCAGGTTGATGTACGTCTCTTTGATGTCACTGGATGTGCTCAGGTGACACCTGTATCTGCCTTCATCCTGGAGCTTCACGTCTCTGAGCAGCAGTGAGGCGTTTCCTCTGGAGATCTGATCCACAAACAGAGAGGAGAAAGAAAAACGATGGAATTAATGAATGTTTGAACAAATAGAAAAACACCTGTATGAATGAAAGACTGGACAGACAAAATAATAAAAGGATGAATGAATAAACAAATGAAGTAATTGGGCTCATCAGTTCCTTCTCGGTGGTCTTTGGTTTTCCAGGTTTTCCTCGTTTGTTAAAGACAAAAGCAAACCAACCTTTCACTGCCTTTTGTGTCACTTCTGCTCTTATTTAAGCTCATGTTTACCAAACTGTGCTTATGTCTATAATTAGTCTATATAAGAGAAAACAAATGCTCTTTACCTTCCTTCTTTGGCAGACACAAAAAAAACAACTTCAATAACAGCAGATCTAGTGAAAATGTCTCTGAAGAGATGTGACTGAAGGTGATCTAAGACGTCTCTGGAGACGTTAAATTACTCTAACATAAGAGGATGTAGTGTTGTCCTGAAGAAAAGAGGCTAAAATCAAAACAAAGTCCTGTCACTTCCCACTTCATTGACTCTGTGAATATCTCTGGCGTTAATATGTAACAGGGAGAGTTAAGAGCTGCAGTGTTTAAACTCTGAATCTGACCTGAAAACATCCCAGAGTTTTAAAGAGCTCCAGCAGCTCTCGACGACGGGTTTTTCTCATCGCAGCAGACTCGGACTATGCTTTCTCCTGGTCTTTGGTCCTTTATGGTGCCCACTCAGAGCAGGTAGGATTAACACTAACTGTATGACTCTAACAGTGTTGTTGTGAACAAGAAACATGTCAGCTACAGTTAAATCAGGAAATGGTTTAATTAAACCGACACATTTATCAAACAATCTATGTGTGTAATATTTCAACTCAAATGTGGATTTTATTTTGGAAAACCTTAAATAAACCTAAAATAACCTTTGTACTTTCTGACCTTGTGCCGAGATACATTTTCACTCAGGTTCAATATCCTGCTCTGAACAAACAACACTCTTATAGTGTTGTTTTTTAAAGAAAGTAATGACTTTAAACTCAGATAAATCCAAGAACACTCATGAACATTAGACTCAAGGTTGGTTTGTGGTGTTAAGTGAAACTTCAGAGTTAAAATGTAATCCTGTTTATGATTCACGAGAAGATTAGTCTAAGTCCAGTCTCATGGACTTCAGTCAAACATTAACATTACACAATGACCTTTTCCTTTCATTCACATCATCCCTATAATGTTACTGCTTTAATAGAGCCTATCCAACACCTCGAGGGCAGACCGTTTAATAGAGCCTATCCAACACCTCGGGGCAGACCGTTTAATAGAGCCTTATCCAACACCTCGGGGCAGACCGTTTAATAGAGCCTATCCAACACCTCGGGGCAGACCGTTTAATAGAGCCTATCCAACACCTCGGGGCAGACCGTTTAATAGAGCCTATCCATCACCTCGAGGGCAGACCGTTTAATAGAGCCTATCCAACACCTCGTGGCATACCGTTTAATAGAGCCTATCCAACACCTTGTGGCAGACCGTTTAATAGAGCCTATCCATCACCTCGAGGGCAGACCGTTTAATAGAGCCTATCCAACACCTCGGGGGCAGACCGTTTAATAGAGCCTTATCCAACACCTCGTGGCATACCGTTTAATAGAGCCTATCCAACACCTCGGGGAAGACCGTTTAATAGAGCCTATCCAACACCTCGGGGCAGACCGTTTAATAGAGCCTATCCAACACCTCGGGGCAGACCGTTTAATAGAGCCTATCCATCACCTCGAGGGCAGACCGTTTAATAGAGCCTATCCAACACCTCGTGGCATACCGTTTAATAGAGCCTATCCAACACCTTGTGGCAGACCGTTTAATAGAGCCTATCCATCACCTCGGGGCAGACCGTTTAATAGAGCCTATCCGACACCTCGGGGCAGACCGTTTAATAGAGCCTTATTCAACACCTCGGGGGCAGACCGTTTAATAGAGCCTATCCATCACCTCGAGGGCAGACCGTTTAATAGAGCCTATCCAACACCTCGAGGGCAGACCGTTTAATAGAGCCTATCCAACACCTCGAGGGCAGACTGTTTAATAGAGCCTTATCCAACACCTCGAGGGCAGACCGTTTAATAGAGCCTTATCCAACACCTCGGGGGCAGACCGTTTAATAGAGCCTATCCAACACCTCGGGGGCAGACCGTTTAATAAAGCCTATCCAACACCTCGGGGCAGACCGTTTAATAGAGCCTATCCAACATCTCGAGGGCAGACCGTTTAACAGAGCCTTATTCAACACCTCGGGGGCAGACCGTTTAATAGAGCCTTACTCAACACCTCGGGGCAGACCGTTTAATAGAGCCTATCCAACACCTCGGGGCAGACCGTTTAATAGAGCCTATCCAACACCTCGGGGCAGACCGTTTAATAGAGCCTTATTCAACACCTCGGGGCAGACCGTTTAATAGAGCCTATCCAACACCTCGAGGGCAGACCGTTTAATAGAGCCTGTCCAACACCTCGGGGCAGACCGTTTAATAGAGCCTATCCAACACCTCGAGGGCAGACCGTTTAATAGAGCCTATCCAACACCTCGAGGGCAGACCGTTTAATAGAGCCTATCGAACACCTCGAGGGCAGACCGTTTAATAGAGCCTTATCCAACACCTCGAGGGCAGACCGTTTAATAGAGCCTTATCCAACACCTCGGGGGCAGACCGATTAATAGAGCCTATCCAACACCTCGGGGGCAGACCGTTTAATAGAGCCTATCCAACACCTCGGGGCAGACCGTTTAATAGAGCCTATCCAACACCTCGTGGCATACCGTTTAATAGAGCCTATCCAACACCTTGGGGCAGACCGTTTAATAGAGCCTATCCAACACCTCGGGGGCAGACCGTTTAATAGAGCCTATCCAACACCTTGGGGCAGACCGTTTAATAGAGCCTATCCAACACCTCGGGGCAGACCGTTTAATAGAGCCTATCCAACACCTCGGGGGCAGACCGTTTAATAGAGCCTTATCCAACACCTCGGGGCAGACCGTTTAATAGAGCCTATCCAACACCTCGGGGGCAGACCGTTTTATAGAGCCTATCCAACACCTCGGGGGCAGACCGTTTAATAGAGCCTATCCAACACCTCGAGGGCAGACCGTTTAATAGAGCCTATCCAACACCTCGAGGGCAGACCGTTTAATAGAGCCTATCCAACACCTCGAGGGCAGACCGTTTAATAGAGCCTGTCCAACACCTCGGGGCAGACCGTTTAATAGAGCCTATCCAACACCTCGGGGGCAGACCGTTTTATAGAGCCTATCCAACACCTCGGGGGCAGACCGTTTAATAGAGCCTATCCAACACCTTGGGGCAGACCGTTTAATAGAGCCTATCCAACACCTCGGGGGCAGACCGTTTAATAGAGCCTATCCAACACCTCGGGGGCAGACCGATTAATAGAGCCTATCCAACACCTCGGGGGCAGACCGTTTAATAGAGCCTATCCAACACCTCGGGGGCAGACCGTTTGATAGAGCCTATCCAACACCTCGGGGGCAGACCGTTTAATAGAGCCTATCCAACACCTCGGGGGCAGACCGTTTAATAGAGCCTTATCCAACACCTCGGGGGCAGACCGTTTAATAGAGCCTATCCAACACCTCGGGGCAGACCGTTTAATAGAGCCTATCCAACACCTCGGGGGCAGACCGTGCTGTGAAATAGATTTATGTTGTTATTTTTCAGTCGGAGCCACACACACACCTCAGGGACACTCTCTGACTTTGTTTTTATGAAAGTGTGTCTGTATAAATACGTCCATAAACCCCCGACTGCCTCAAAACCCCATTGTCTGGGGTCAGGGGTCAGCGACCTCAGGCACTTGTGGCATAATCAGTGGCATGTAGGACTAAAAGCAGAAGAAAGACTGAGGCTTGAAGGTGACTTTCTTCCAGTTCAGCTTCAGCGTGTGACAGTTTAACCTAAAACTCATTAACCTCATCTTAAATGTGACTGAAACTGTCAAATATAGAGACTACATTTATTTAAACAGATTCTATTCAGTAAACTGACTTTATGGGACTTAAACTCATGTGAAATATGTTCCTGAAGTCTCCATCAGCTCACACTTGGACAGAGTCAGGTCAAATATTCAGATAAGGACTGTTCTGACATGATTTATTCTGACACTTTTCTGAGAGAAGCTGAGAGAACTGAGAGTATCACACACAGGCTTTTATTTCCAGAGGAACGTTCAGATTTGTATAAATAGATGAAGGAGTGTTCCTGCTCTCAGTGATGCTCCATGTGCTCCTCTGTTTTCTTCTGTTCTGACTTTGCTCACAGCTGATTGGTCCAGTTTGGGTTTGTCTCTGAAGCAGAATAAAAGCTGCTCTGGAGTCAGTGACCAAACCAAAGCAGCTTCATCTGAGTCTGATCAAACTAAAGCTGAGCTGACCTGAGCACAAACACACACTTCAGTAATGGGACTTTTATTTTGAAAGATGAAATGTAAACAGCACATGCAACATATTCTTTTTTTGTTAGTTTTTATCCCATTAGGTTACAGAAAGCATACATAATATACACATCTATTTACATTATACAAACAAACACACACTTCAGTAATGTGACTTTTATTTTGAAAGATGAAATGTATACGAGACATTCAACATTAACAGTTTTAATCATTGACCTTTAAGTCCATCAGTAACTTTACATTCCTTCAGTTCTGTAACAGAGTTTTACTCATGTCTCTGAACGTTGGACTAAAGTCAGACATGAACAAAATAAAACACATAAAAACATGATTAAGAACAAATATCAGTCGTTTATATCAAATATAAAACATAATATTTTAACAAATGATAAAGACACATCTCACTGTGAAGTGCAAATCTAAAAGAGCTCCACAGACTGGTTCTGCTCTGACTTCTACAGAACCTCTCACTAAAGACCTCCTCTTTTTCACCTCTTTTCACTTTTAAAACAAAGAGAAACATTAAAGTGACACTGTTCAAAGATTTAACACAATAAACCTAAGGTTACGTTCTGTCTTTTACAAAAAGGACAAAAGCAGAAACAGCTCTAAATCCAGACGTGTCTCTGAGTCGAGCACAAAGTAATCTTTACATCCTTTTCTCTTTATTTGATGGAGACGCTCGATCGACAGAAACAGAGTGAAACAGAGAGAGAGACACACTGGGCAAAGCACCTGAGCCGGAATAGAACCCGGGTCTCTGTGGGACCACCCGAGCCGGAATAGAACCCGGGTCTCTGTGGGACCACCTGAGCCGGAATCAAATATAAATATGTGACAAACACGAGTTTATATTTAAATAAAAACTAAAATAAAACTGTTTCATAAAAGTAAACCTGGTCCAGGGTCAGGACTTAACCTGGTCCAGAGTCAGGACTAAACCTGGTCCAGAGTCAAAACTAAACCTGGTCCTGAGTCGGGACTAAACCCGGTCCTGAGTCGACTAGACCTGTTCCAGAGTCAGGACTAAACCTGGTCCTGAGTCGACTAGACCTGTTCCAGAGTCAGGACTAAACCTGGTCCTGAGTCGACTAAATCTGGTCCAGAGTCAAAACTAAATCTCGTCCAGAGTCAGGACTAAACCTGGTCCAGAGTCAGCACTAAACTGGATGAAGCAGAGTTAAAGTGAGTTCTTTAACTCTGACTACTCTCTGAATGACTCTGACTACACTCTGAATGACTCTGAGTGACTAAATGACTCTGAGTGACTCTAACTGACTCTGACTAACTGACTACACTCTGAATGACTCTGAATGACTCTGAGTGACTCTAAATGACTATGACTCTGACTACACTCTGAATGACTCTGAGTGACTAAATGACTCTGAGTGACTCTAAGTGACTCTGAATGACTCTGAGTGACTCTAAATGACTCTGAGTGACTCTGAAAACTCTTTGTCTCTAAACTATTTTAATTCTGTATTTGACTCTTGAGTCTTATTCTGAATCTGAGAGTTTTAAACGTGTCTTATTTGTGTAAAGCCCTTTGAAGGACCAGTGTCTGTGCTTTAGAAGAAGGTCCAGACTCTGTCCAGGACTAACCCGACCTGCTCAGAGCTACTTTCTTCTGCCTCCATGTTTCATAAGTTCTGTTTGTGTTTAATGAAGCGGAGACAGAGGACAGTTCTCTCAGGCTTCGTTTGTTTCAGTGACATTATCATCGTTTCCCTGAAGAACAAGAGAAAGATACAGACGATGACTATGAGCTCTGTTCAGTACATTACACTTTAAATGATTGTTCCATGAAGCACTGAGGAGGTGGAATATGTAAGAATCAAACCTGTGAGAGTTCAGAGAGCTGCAGGTCTTCTCCAGTCTTAGTGAGAGGACTTTCTTCTGGTGTTGGTCTGATCGATTCTCCGCTAAGTTAAAGACATTTAGAAAAACACATCTTGTGAATTTCCTCTTGTTGCTACATGTCACTGTGATTAGTTTTTAAAGCAGGAGACCTCCAGCAGGTGGGACACTGAAGCTGGGCTTTGAAGAATCAAGGATTAGACCTGGTCCTTTTCATTTATTCACTTTATCCATCTTTTTCATTTGGACTAAAACAGTAAAAGTACTCACTCGGACGGAGCCTTGTTTAGGGCTTTGTGGCATCTTTGTAGATCTGAAGCAGAAACACATTTTTTTTAAACATGTATTCTATTAATATTCTCAGAGAGACTTGACCTTTGACCCACCTTTCCATTTCTTTACAACCACAGCCACTGCAACTATTACTGCAGCTGCTGCTGCTGTTACTCCAACAATAATCCCCACTGTGTTCTTCTCTGGATCTGTGTTCTTCTCTGGATCTGTGTTCTTCTCTGGATCTGAAAATGAGACTTGAGTTATGGCACAGCACTCACAGTGTCACCTGAAGAAGACCCACAGTGTCACCTGAAGAAGACCCACAGTGTCACCTGAAGAAGACTCACAGTGAGAGGTTTTTACTGGTTTTAGAACAAACTAAAGACTGGTCGGTCGGTCGAGTGAACGGTGAATGTTTGTCTGTCTCTAAATGTTAGCCCTGCGAAGAACTGGCCACTGTCCAGGGTGAACTCCGCCTCAGGCCCAAAGCTGCTGGGATAGGCTCCAGTCACCTGTGACCCCTAATGAGACTAAGTGTTAGAAAATGAATGAATGGTATTAGAAAGATTGAAACAAGAAACCTTTTTTATTGAATATGAGATTTAAACTTAAAGGATTCATTAAAACACTGTAGTTTATAAATTTATAAAAAGGTCTAGAAGAGTTAAATTATGTCTAAGTTATTGGGACTAAGAAGAAAATGAATGGCCCTCCACAAGAGTTTCATGTTTTAATCTGGCTCTTGGCCATAATTGCCCCCCCCTCCTCCAGGGTTTACTACAGGCTTCAGATTATACAACAGTGTTTAATGTTAGTTAAAAAATTCAGTCCATGTCTGTTTAAAGGTCCTCCAGGAGGATTATTTATGACTCTGTTGTTTTGAACTTTGTTATAATTTCTGTATCGACAGTAAAATAGGACGAGCTACAACTGAGTTTATCTCAGTTCTAGTCATTGTAGTACTCACGCTGCAGCCTGTAGGTGGCGCTGCTCCAGCTGTGCTCAGTGCTGATGTTACAGCTGTGTTCCTCTGGAGGCTTGTGTGAAAGTGTGACAGAGCTGAAGATGGAGTAAAGACCCTTCTCTGAGACACTGACTGATGTTTTGGGCTCAACATCAGGAGGTGGAGGCCTCAGAGACCAGCTCACATCAGGTTTTGGGTAAATATCTTTGGAGCTGCAGATCAGTTCATCTCCTCTCTGCTCTATGTTCACAAAACTAACAGAAGCTGCAACAAAAGAGTTCAGTTAAAAGCACCAAGACTCAGCTCCATCAGAAGAAACTTTTAAAATATATTATTGTTCTCACCTCTCACTCTCAGATCGATAAAGGAGGTCTTATCTTCACCGGTGACTGTCTTGGTGTAACACTTGTATCTGCCTTTATCCTGGAGCTTCACGTCTCTGAGCAGCAGTGAGGCGTTTCCTCTGGAGATCTGATCCTCAAACAGAGAAGTCCGGTCTTTAAAGTCCTGGTTCTGGTGTTGGACCTGGTTCTGACCGAAGTAGTAGCTGTGGACTGGAACATCTCCTTGAGTCTTAAACCAGTGGACGACAGGGTCAGAGTCGTTCTGAAAGCTGCAGGGCAGGACACAGCTCTCGATGAAAACACAGGACACTTGAGTCTCTGAGAAACAAGACAGAGACATGTTCAGGACAAAAGGAGACAGAGACATGTTCAGGACAAAAGGAGACAGAGACATGTTCGAGACAAAAGGAGACAGAGACATGTTCAGGACAAAAGGAGACAGAGACATGTTCAGGACAAAACGAGACAGAGACGTGTTCGGGACAAAAGGAGACAGAGACATGTTCAGGACAAAAGGAGACAGAGACATGTTCAGGACAAAAGGAGACAGAGACATGTTCAGGACAAAAGGAGACAGAGACATGTTCAGGACAAAAGGAGACAGAGACATGTTCGGGACAAAAGGAGACAGAGACATGTTCAGGACAAAAGGACACAGAGACATGTTCGGGACAAAAGGAGACAGAGACATGTTCAGGACAAAACGAGACAGAGACGTGTTCGGGACAAAAGGAGACAGAGACATGTTCGGGACAAAAGGAGACAGAGACATGTTCGGGACAAAAGGAGACAGAGACATGTTCAGGACAAAAGGAGACAGAGACATGTTCGGGACAAAAGGAGACAGAGACATGTTCGGGACAAAAGGAGACAGAGACATGTTCAGGACAAAAGGAGACAGAGACATGTTCAGGACAAAAGGAGACAGAGACATGTTCAGGACAAAAGGAGATAGAGACATGTTCAGGACAAAAGGAGACAGAGACATGTTCGGGACAAAAGGAGACAGAGACATGTTCGGGACAAAAGGAGACAGACACATGTTCAGGACAAAAGGAGACAGAGACATGTTCGGGACAAAAGGAGACAGAGACATGTTCGGGACAAAAGGAGACAGAGACATGTTCGGGACAAAAGGAGACAGAGACATGTTCAGGACAAAAGGAGATAGAGACATGTTCGGGACAAAAGGAGATAGAGACATGTTCAGGACAAAAGGAGACAGAGACATGTTCGGGACAAAAGGAGACAGAGACATGTTCGGGACAAAAGGAGACAGAGACATGTTCAGGACAAAAGGAGACAGAGACATGTTCGGGACAAAAGGAGACAGAGACATGTTCGGGACAAAAGGAGACAGAGACATGTTCGGGACAAAAGGAGACAGAGACATGTTCGGGACAAAACGAGACAGAGACATGTTCGGGACAAAACAAGACAGAGACATGTTCGGGACAAAAGGAGACAGAGACATGTTCGGGACAAAAGGAGACAGAGACATGTTCGGGACAAAACGAGACAAAGACATGTTCGGGACAAAACAAGACAGAGACATGTTCGGGACAAAAGGAGACAGAGACATGTTCAGGACAAAAGGAGACAGAGACATGTTCGGGACAAAAGGAGACAGAGACATGTTCGGGACAAAAGGAGACAGAGACATGTTCAGGACAAAAGGAGACAGAGACATGTTCGGGACAAAAGGAGACAGAGACATGTTCGGGACAAAAGGAGACAGAGACATGTTCGGGACAAAACAAGACAGAGACATGTTCGGGACAAAAGGAGACAGAGACATGTTCGGGACAAAAGGAGACAGAGACATGTTCAGGACAAAAGGAGACAGAGACATGTTCAGGACAAAAGGAGACAGAGACATGTTCAGGACAAAAGGAGACAGAGACATGTTCAGGACAAAAGGAGACAGAGACATGTTCAGGACAAAAGGAGACAGAGACATGTTCGGGACAAAAGGAGACAGAGACATGTTCAGGACAAAAGGAGACAGAGACATGTTCGGGACAAAAGGAGACAGAGACATGTTCAGGACAAAAGGAGACGAGTAGAAAACAGCAGTGAAACCTGACTGAGTTAAATGTGACACTTGTCAACAATAATCGTCCATAACCTGAGAAAATAAAAGTATATAATACTGTGTCCAATAAGAGCTCAATATGAAAATGAGAAAAACATGGCAGAGCTAAAGACAGATGTTCTTTTGTCCAGTTTACTTTCACTTTCATTTCTCGAGCTGCATCAGAACTGACATTTCCTGAAAGGATTTAAAAGAACATCTCTGAAATATCTGACTCTAAAACAAGGCTCCAATAAAACCTGAGAAAAACCAACATGGCTCTGGAATCTGTGTCTCACTCAGAAATATTTAGGACTCAACATCAGACATGAGGTTATTTTCAGAAATAGAAGAAGTGAGATTAAAAAAAGCGCAGGTATAAATCTGAAGAACTCTTCAGTCGACCTTTGACCTCAGGACATGACTCTTGGTTTAAAAAGGAAGCTGCAGTTTGAGTGAGGACTGCACTTTTCAGTCTTCATCTGTTTTTGGAAGAACAATGACACAGAAGCTTTCAGAGCCAAAAGTAGAACTCTATGAAGACTCTGTTCTGGCCATGGTTCATATGTTTCCAGAGCTGGTCCCACAGAGAAACACTCACAGGGACAGTTTTCTGAGGAACAGTGGCTCAGAGCTGAGGCTCCTTTCTGACACTGTTTCATGAGTTTCATCAAAACAGATGTTCATCCACTTTCCAATAACACAGATGCTTGTATTCAGACAGAAACCATCAGTAAATACCTATCTTTACTTTATCTTTAGAGTTTCCATGATGTAAAACCTAACAGTTGTTTTTGAGACAGAGGCTAAAGTCTGTGGAGTTAAAGAGGTTCAGTCAGACATGCCTCATGTCACAGTAATTCTACACCAGCTCCAAAACAAAGAAGGACTAAGTGCAAACAAAAAAAGAAACACTTTGGTTACTTCTTGAATATTTTTCCAGAATAAATTTGTTTGTCGTATCGTCGGCAAAAAGAATGCTCCAGTGTTTTAAATGCATTTACAAATCATTCATGTACAAAATAAATGTTTTAGGTCCAAGAACTGAGCCTTGGGGTTCTCCACAGTTGATGCTTCATGTATCTGATTTCCTTTTATTTTTTGTACATATTGTTTTCTGTTTTCCAAGTGTCTTTTGATGGATGTCCCAGACACTTGCTCCAGCTCCTCTCGGGGAGCAGCAGCTCTACTCTGAGCTCCTCACTCTTTCTCTAACGGAGCACCCAGCCACCCTGCGGAGGAAACTCATTTAGCTCAAGACTCGTGAACAAGACCCTGAGATACTTGAACTCCTCCACTTGAGGCAGGTTCTCCACCAACCTGAAGGAGCCTAGACACACTTTTACGACTGAGAACCATGGACTCAGACTTGGAGGTGCTCCGGTCGTACAGGGGCCAAATTAAACAATCAACAAAACATGTGCCCCCCAAGAAGAACTTTACTTTCGGTTTTAACAAAGGCCTAAAGTTCAGGTGTGGTCCTAAAGCTTTAGTGTTTTTCTGCTGAAGGTGGAGCTTACCTTCAGAGGCACAGATGAACACAGAAGAGAAAAGGTTTATGAATAAAGCTAGGAATCCTTTTAAAAGTATCATATCGATGTTAAAAGTCCTCGTCCGATCAGACAAGAACAGCGACTTTAACCGGAAACAACCTTCTGCGTTCACGGACCACTCGGATGGACGAGACATTCTTCTCGACTTCCTTGTGTTGTTTATGTTTAACACTCTTTTAAAACAGACTAGCTCGTTAACGAACTGTAATAAAAAAATCATAATTTACAGCTTTAACTGTAATAATTGTATTTCTTTTATGAGCGACACTTATAATAATCCCACTTTATAATCATTGTTCAGTCCAGGACTTTATACAAACGCTCATTAACTAAAGGACTTCTTCTCGTTGACGAAGATTTTTTCGACACAAATGTTCTCCTCAGAACTGACTTCTGTGGTTTTTTAAACTCGGGAAAACATGTTACGATGCTGAATAAATGCAGTAAAACTCAGATTCCCAGTAAATTGAACCTAGCGCTGCAGCGGTAATCTCGCGAGAGTTCTGTGGGACGGAGTTAACCAGACCTTGTGGCAGGAGACTCAGTTTTTGAGATATTAATAATTGTTTTATAGGTCATATGAGGTCCCCCAGCCCCCGAAAATGCTTTAAAATGCTTTAAAATGCCCCAAAATTGTTTAATTAGTTTGTGCTTCGTTTGTGTTGTTTTGTGCTGAAAAGATTTTCGTTTGTGCTGTTATCGTTTTTAAGAAATTATAAGATTAATTTTCGGCCAATGACGTCATCCAGCCCCTCATTTGTCGTAAAGATGGACAAAATGGTATCAAACCTTTAAGCTTTGTTTGTGATGTAGGTATTAATGTTTGTGCTGTAATATTTTTAAAGATATTCTTAATAAATATTTTCCGTATTAACGGCATAACTTCCGGCCAGCTGATGCTAACATCCGGCAAGTTTAAAGACGACGGTCACAATCAGCAGCGAGATCTCCAGCTGCCTCCCAGCGCAGCTTCTAATCAGCTCATCCATGGTCCGTCATGTCTTCATCCCCTGGACTGAGACTTCCATTCTGGTGCTCAGATACCACACATTAACACCCTTCTACTGGACACTCTCCACAACCACCGCCGTGTCCACTGTCGTAGTTCACATGGGCTCCAACGACATCGTTACAATCCAAAGTGCTCAGAAATGACTTGGTGCTGTGTGTAGGCCTTTTTCATCAACCGCATAAACACTACAGATGGTGCTATAAGAAAAAAAAATATTTTAATCATATTTTGGAATGATAATCTTGTAAGTTTAAATCTTGAAAAAGGTCTTCTGAAGTAGATGTTTTGAAATGCACTTCTTGCGTCTGACTGGACTGTGGGTCCAGTTACAAGGGTTGTATTTAGGCGTTCCCATTTAGAACTCTGTACATTGATGTCCCATAGAAGGACACGCTTTGGAACCCACTGCAGTTTGACATCACTCTGACTGACTGTCCACTCACACGACCGGTGATGCGTCCCATTGATCCAATTGTATCAAACTGTTGTTCCCTCACCAAAACAAATATCTCCATCAATCTCAGGAGCTCTTTCCTGTGATCTCAGAACTTCAAACAAACTCTGCTCCTCAAAAGCTAAGTCAACACTATTCAGACGTACACAACCTGGTTTACTCAGAGGCATCAACACATCCAACCTCAAAACTACTGTAAGCTGTTGCTCCCTGTTGCATAAACGATAAAATGGTCTTCAAAGACCACTTCAGCTGTGTTTCTGTGAAGCTGGGATCCTTTGTCACTTTTGAAATATTCTCTTTTAAAATAACATGTAACACAGGCCCTGTTCTCTGCATTACCTTTTATCATCCGCCAAAGTCTAAACATGGTTTCTTTGAGGAATTTTAGGAGCTTCTCTGAAACAGTGAGTAGAAGTCTTGGTGACTTTAATATTCATGAAGACAATCCCAATGACCATGATTCATCCAAACTTATAAATCTGCTGGAGTTTTTGAACTCAACATGTGACTGGACCCACAACTGGACCTGGTTATCCATCCAGGCTTCTTCTTCTTCTTCTTCTTCTTATCTGAGGCTGGGTCAAGATGCCCAGACCTCCCCCTCCCTAGACACTTCCTCCAGCTCTTCCAGGAGGATACAGGCAGCTTGTCCAGGATCTCCTTCAACGTGTCCAGAACACCTCCTCAGGAAGGTGTCCAAGAGGCTGGAACAGATGCTTAAGTCACCTCAGCTGGTTCCTCTTGATGTTGAGGAGCAGCGGCTCTACTCTGAGCTCCTCCCGAGTGATTCCTGGATCTTGTCCTTTCGGTCATGACCCAAAGCTCATGATCACAGGTGAGAGTAGGAACATAGACTTACCGGTAAATCATGAGCTTCTCCTGCAGCTCAGCTCCTTCTTCTCCAGGACAGACCGGTACATCAACTGTATCACTGCAGAAGCTGCCCGGAGCTAACTTGACACCAGGTGGTGATCAGGTGGTTTTGCCAAAATAGTTTCCGAGCCATGCAGCTGGAGGTCAGACAAAACGACCACAAAGTCCATCATCGACCTCCGGCCACTGACGCTCGAACATGGTGTTCATTATGGACAAGCTGTGACTAGAGCAGAAGTCCAGGACAGAACACTGCTCTGGTTCAGAACGAGGGGCTGTTCCTCCTGATCTCGTCTCTCCAGGTGTCAGTGTCACTGTCCACGGTGCACAGCCACCACCATGGGACCCCCCAGAGAGTCCATCCTCTCTCAAGCTGTGCCTGGAGCCCGATTATATCCAGTCCCCCACCTTTCCTGCATCGAGGTGACCTTCTACGTCCCTAACAGTCCCTAAGACAGTTTCTTTTGTCTTTGACTCCCCCCACGGCCAGGCTCTGTGGGGCAGGACTGAACACCTTGTGCTCACTTCCAAGTCCCAACCCTGGGCCTGGCTTCAGGATGGGGCCCCGATGCTGGGCGATGTCACGGTCTTTGATTTATATATTTTTTCATTAAAGGGTTTCTGAAGCGCTCTTAGTCTGAACGTTAAACAGTTGTAGTTTTCATTAAAAGATTCAAAGATATCTTTTGGTCGTTTGTGAAAGTTGTTTGTGAAAGTGTTGAGCTCTTGGACGGTTGATGAAGAACACTTTTGTTGTAACATCACGTCCCAAATGTGATGTTCCTGTAGCAGCCGACACTGACTAAAGCCTTTCACTGTCTGTGCTAATCTCATTCTCAATTTAAGATTAATCTTTCAGTTCAGTTTGTCTTCATTAAAGCAACACAACAGTTCAGTAAAAAGACACCAGTGTTCACTCACCTGATCCTTCTCCATGAATCCACAGAGACACACTGTAGATATTAAAACCTGTATGTTCCTGTGTCTAAACCAGTTTGACTTAATATTTTGTTGCAGGAGTGTCACAGACTCAACTCACCTGACAACATACCACACTTCAGTGACGTCAGGGTCATTTAAATTCATGCTTTTATAGTTTTCACTGCAGGGTTTTGACAGAAATGAAAGAAAGAACTGTCAAGTAGTTTTTGTAGTTCCCAGATCAAAAAGTGGCACATGACCAGTTTCACCACCAGGGGGCGTCTCAAACTGACCCAAACACTGGGCACTTGTTCTAATGTAAATGGAAAGAGTTAATACCAAATAATCTTTTTTAAACATGTCTTTATATTTTCCTTTTATGGTAAACAGATAATATAAAAATAAATCAGTAAAACTGTCTTGTTTTGACTTCACATTTTATCTTTGACGTATTATTGTCCACTAATAAAATAATCCAATTAAAGCTGAATCAGCTCAGACTGTTCTTATTCTTCTGATCTCATCTTTTTAACGTCAGTAACAAAGATCAGGTGTTGATCCGACTCAGAGCGAGTGCAACAGGTTTATTTTCAGTCAAGCACATATTTACTGTGTGTTTCAATATTAAACACATAAAGAACAAACTGCTGTCCTCAGAAAACATTATTGTGTCTTTTTTAGTCTCTGAGCTGAGATTCTGAAGTGAGCTCATGAAAGTCTAAACTGTTGTTCCATCTTTAATTTAAAAGTGAGTTAAGGCCTATAAACCTTCATTAAAAAGGGTTTGTGTGAGTTAAATAAAAGAACTACAGATGTTTCTTTTAAACTGAGGAAAGACAGACTCCAGTTATTATTGTCAAGAGCTTCTTCTGAATCACATTTGACTCATTTAACTTTAGAAACTATTAAAAATGAAATGAACTGACCTTCTCCTTTTGTAGTCGTCCACAGAAGCACAAAGACACTGAAGACATGGTCACCTTGTGAGCTCATGGGTTTTAATAAAAGAGGAGTGTCCTGTTATTATTTCATCCTGTTGACATAAACTAAACTGGTTCAGAAACAGAAACACTGACCTGTCTTTGTACATAAACTGAGTTTAGTCTCGGACACGAGTTAAATCCACCTCAGTTTCTGTTCTGGAAGAGGTTCATGCTACAATGACTCGGATGAACTTATTTGGTTATAACGAGGAAGAGGAAGATGGAGGAAACTATTTTGCATTTATTTGAATGTGTAAACTCTCACCTCTTCATTTGTCTTCATTTATCAGCTGATTTTAATGTGCATGTGGATAATGTTTCTGACAGGAATGAACTTTCTACTGTTCTTGATCCTTTTGGTCTTTGTCAGCATGTTAATGAGCCGACCCATAACATAAATGTCTGATCATTCTTGTGTCTTTTTCCATCTGTCCATAATTCCAAAAGCTGCTGCTGGACCTACAGTTGTTCAGAAGAGACACATTAATGATAACACCGGGACACAGTTTATGGAGGCAGTCAGGTTAGAAAAGGCCTCATCAGGTCAAGTTGATGATTTAATGAATTGTTATACTTCAGGTGTTTTAAATGTTATGGACGCCATTTCTCCTGTTAAGGTTAAAGTGATGAAGGGGCAGAAGGCTTCGTGGAGCAATGCTCCTTCTGTCAGGGCACAGAAAAGGGAATGCCCAAAAGCTGACTTGAGTGCTGCGTTTGATACAGTGGACCATGAAATCCTGTCACAAAGATTAGAGGAATGGATAGTATCTCTGGAACTGCTCTTAAATGGTTTCAGTCCTATCTTGAAGACAGGAAGTACTTTGTTTCGGTTGGAAACTGTGTATCAGACCAAATGGCCCTGACATGTGGGGTTCCACAGGGGTCTATCCTGGGACCTCTATTATTCAATCTTTACATGCTTCCTTTAGGCCAGTTAATACACAGCTGTGGAGTATCATTCCAGAATTATGCAGATGACACTCAGATTTACATTTCACTCACAGCAGGTGAAAATGGACCAATCCATTCACTGTCACTGTCTCCAACTGAACAGAGACAAGACTGAAATAATCATCTTTGGAACAGAAACAAAGAGAAAGTTTCAGCAGTCACCTCGAGTCTCTTTCTCTAAAATCTAAAAACCAGGTTAAATCTAGGGGTCATCATGGACTCAGACTTAAATTTCCAGAGTCACGTTAAGTCAATTACATCATCTGCATTTTATCAAAAAATATTTCCAGAGTCAAAGGGATAATGTCTAAACCAGACTTAGAGAAACTTATTCATGCTTTTATCTCCAGCAGGTTAGATTACTGTAACGGCTGCTCACTGGTCTCTCAAAACGAGGGTTAAGACAGCTGCAGCTTATTCAGAACGCTGCTGCTCGGGTTCTAACTAACACCAGGAAGTACAACCACATCAGTCCAGTTTTAAAATCTCTGCACTGGCTTCTGTTGCTCAGAGAATAGACTTTAAAACAGCACTGGTTTACAAGTCTCTAAATGGTTTAGCACCAGAATATATTTCTGAAATGCTAGTAGCTTTTGAACCTCCTCGGACTCTGAGAACATCTGGGACAGGCTTCTGCTCGAGCCCAGAGTTAGAACTAAACAGAGTGAAGCAGTGTTTAAGGTTCAGCAAAAACCTGGAACAGACTCAACTTTAACAATGTTCAAGAGGAAGTTAAAAACATTCCTCTTTAGCTCCGCCTACTCTACAACTTAATGTGTTTTTTATCTGCACTCTTCTTTCATAATGCTTTTAAAAATCGTTTTGTTTCTAAATCTAAATCTTGTAAGTTGTCTTTTATTTCTGTAAAGCACTTTGAGTTCCCTGTGTATGAATTGTGCTGTAGAAATAAAATTGCCTTGTTTCCTTTTTGTTCTGTGTGTTCACAGTGTGTCAATAATTCACAGTTTTTATTTACAGTGTTTTTCTGAGAAGATAATAAACTCATTAAACCCACAGAGGAATTACAAAACTCCTCTGTGACTTTCAAAAACTGCTCAAAATAAAAATAAAATATAAACCAATGCAGAACAAACAGAAGCAGTTACATAATGAGAATAAATAATAAAGCATTTGGTCGGTCCGAGGACCTCAGGCTCTGGTTCAGACGGGACAGTAGTTCTGCTCTGGACCCAGGGGCCACACTCTGCAAGGCTTTAAAAGTGAGTCCTGAGTGTCACGTTTCATCCTCTGCTTCCTGTGGAGAAGAAAACCTGAGATAAAACACATCTTCAACAGAACTGTTCCAACTCAAGCCCTCGACACAAAACACATTTAACTGAGTCTCTTTATTACGGCTTGGATTTAACAGAAGCTGTGCAGCGTGAGACAGAGACAGACTCAGATAAAGACCGACAGATCCTAACTGTGTCTAAACCAGGTCTAAACCAGGTCTAAACCAGGTCTAAACCAGGTCTAAACCTGGTCTAAACCTGGTCTAAACCAGGTCTAAACCAGGTCTCAATCAGGACTAAACCTGGTCTAAACCAGGTCTAAACCTGGTCTAAACCAGGTCTAAACCAGGTCTCAATCAGGACTAAACCTGGTCTAAACCTGGTCTAAACCAGGTCTAAACCTGGTCTAAACCAGGTCTAAACCTGGTCTAAACCAGGTCTAAACCAGGTCTCAATCAGGACTAAACCTGGTCTAAACCAGGTCTAAACCTGGTCTAAACCAGGTCTAAACCAGGTCTAAACCAGGTCTAAACCTGGTCTAAACCTGGTCTAAACCTGGTCTAAACCAGGACTAAACCTGGTCTAAACCAGGTCTAAACCAGGTCTCAATCAGGACTAAACCTGGTCTAAACCTGGTCTAAACCAGGTCTAAACCTGGTCTAAACCTGGTCTAAACCAGGTCTAAACCAGGTCTAAACCAGGTCTAAACCAGGTCTAAACCAGGTCTAAACCTGGTCTAAACCTGGTCTAAACCAGGTCTAAACCTGGTCTAAACCAGGACTAAACCTGGTCTAAACCAGGTCTAAACCAGGTCTCAATCAGGACTAAACCTGGTCTAAACCTGGTCTAAACCAGGTCTAAACCAGGTCTAAACCTGGTCTAAACCTGGTCTAAACCTGGTCTAAACCAGGTCTAAACCAGGTCTAAACCAGGTCTAAACCAGGTCTAAACCAGGACTAAACCAGGTCTAAATCAGGACTAAACCAGGTCTAAATCAGGTCTAAACCAGGTCTAAAGCCTGTAACTGTTAGAAACATAACATTGACCTTATTCGTTTTTTCACTCTTTTTCAACAAAGAAATACTCAAAAGGTCCAAACCAAACAGAGCTCATTTCCTTCTAGTGCCACTGATGTGTCCCATGATGCACTGGGGTGGATGAGGGCTCAGGTGCGTCAGGTGAGTCGAGTGGAGAGTGGACAGACGGTGGAACAGGGAGTGGCTCTGAGGTAAATGAGGAAGAACAGAGCTGCTTCTATCTGTTCACCCACAGGAACGACTCACAACTGACCAACAGAAAGAGTTCCTCACAGACACAGATCTGTGCAGGTCACACTGTTCACCCACAGGAACGACTCACAACTGACCAACAGAAAGAGTTCCTCACAGACACAGATCTGTGCAGGTCACAGACACAGATCTGTTCAGGTCACACTGTTCACCCACAGGAACGACTCACAACTGACCAACAGAAAGAGTTCCTCACAGACACAGATCTGTGCAGGTCACACTGTTCACCCACAGGAACGACTCACAACTGACCAACAGAAAGAGTTCCTCACAGACACAGATCTGTGCAGGTCACACTGTTCACCCACAGGAACGACTCACAACTGACCAACAGAAAGAGTTTCTCACAGACACAGATCTGTGCAGGTCACACTGTTCACCCACAGGAACGACTCACAACTGACCAACAGAAAGAGTTTCTCACAGACACAGATCTGTTCAGGTCACACTGTTCACCCACAGGAACGACTCACAACTGACCAACAGAAAGAGTTTCTCACAGACACAGATCTGTTCAGGTCACACTGTTCACCCACAGGAACGACTCACAACTGACCAACAGAAAGAGAGTTTCTCACAGACACAGATCTGTGCAGGTCACACTGTTCACCCACAGGAACGACTCACAACTGACCAACAGAAAGAGTTTCTCACAGACACAGATCTGTGCAGGTCACACTGTTCACCCACAGGAACGACTCACAACTGACCAACAGAAAGAGTTCCTCACAGACACAGATCTGTGCAGGTCACACTGTTCACCCACAGGAACGACTCACAACTGACCAACAGAAAGAGTTCCTCACAGACACAGATCTGTGCAGGTCACACTGTTCACCCACAGGAACGACTCACAACTGACCAACAGAAAGAGTTTCTCACAGACACAGATCTGTGCAGGTCACGTTGTTCACCCACAGGAACGAGTCACAACTGACCAACAGAAAGAGTTTCTCACAGACACAGATCTGTGCAGGTCACACTGTTCACCCACAGGAACGAGTCACAACTGACCAACAGAAAGAGTTTCTCACAGACACAGATCTGTGCAGGTCACACTGTTCACCCACAGGAACGAGTCACAACTGACCAACAGAAAGAGTTTCTCACAGACACAGATCTGTGCAGGTCACACTGTTCACCCACAGGAACGACTCACAACTGACCAACAGAAAGAGTTTCTCACAGACACAGATCTGTGCAGGTCACACTGTTCACCCACAGGAACGAGTCACAACTGACCAACAGAAAGAGTTTCTCACAGACACAGATCTGTGCAGGTCACACTGACCCTGAACTCAGAGCCACGAGAACTAATGCATGGGACAGAATGAGGAAGACGCTCATGTCTGATGTGTCCTGGTGTTAGAACTTTAAATGCAGACGAGTTCCAGGTGAGGAAGACCAGGCAAAGGTTTGGGTTGTTAAAATACAATTTCTTGTGCAGAAGATGGAGAATAAATGTCTGTTATAAGATTAGGGATTATGGACAGGCCTCAGAGCTACAAACTCATTCTAAACTCTGTTGAGTCCTGTCTGGGTTCAGATGCTCTCTGTTTTGTTGAATTTCCAAACGAGGCTGGAGTCCAAAAGAGTCTTATTTCAGAGTTTGAAATGTGAACGGGAGCAAAGGAAAGACCAGGATGAATCAAACGAGTGTTAGTGTGAAAGAGGATACAGGTGATGGAAGAAGGTCCTGGGCTTGAGTGCAGTTATACTTATTTACAATCCAGTTTCTAAACTCAAAGTGACCACTGGGCCCTGAACAAAAATACTTTCAAAAACAATACATTTCCACATTTCATTAAAAATCTAATGTATTTCCAACATCGTGCAAATGACACACACAAACAAAAGCTGTTGTGTTCCAGTCTGACCCTGGACTAACCTGGACCCATGTGTCTTGTGGAACCAAGGGACTCATTAAAGTGGTGTTTGAGCGACATCTAGTGTTGAACAAAGGTATAACTAGAATTGTACAGGTAAACTTAAAGACTGTCTTCCTGCTGAAGCCACGCCTCCCAGAAGCATCCTCCGCCCTTTGTGTTCTTCAACAGTCCACTAGATAGAAGTCAGAAAATAAAAATGAAACCAAAACAACACAAATGGACACTTTTGGCTCCTTCAACATCTTTAAATCACAATTGTTTTCTCAGGTTTCAGTCTCTATCATGAAGACTGACTGTTTTACAGAGAATTATTTGTTCTTATTCTATATTTATGTGGTTTTCTTGAGTCTTTTTTCACTGAGTGACAGATTTGTATAAATAGATGAAGGTGTGTCAGAGTCATATTGTGTTCCTGCTCTCAGTGATGCTCCATGTGCTCCTCTGTTTTCTTCTGTTCTGACTTTGCTCACAGCTGATTGGTCCAGTTTGGGTTTGTCTTTGAAGCAGAATAAAAGCTGCTCTGGAGTCAGTGACCAAACCAAAGCAGCTTCATCTGAGTCTGATCAAACTAAAGCTGAGCTGACCTGAGCACAAACACACACTTCAGCTGACTTTTATTTTGAAAGATGAAATGTAAACAGCACATTCAACAGTAACAGTTACATCAGAGAATGAATAAAGACCTCAAGTCTTATGTTTCCAGAGTTGAACATCCTATATTTAATGAGTTTGTGACACTGGTGGTGTTGTTAATGGTTTTCAGAGCTCGTTTCTAAAGTGACTCTAAAGGCTTCAGGCTTGTCTTGTTTGTTTGAGACCAACATGATGGACAACAAGTCTGACATAATCTTTGCATCAAAACATTTTAGAAGTCTCTAATGAAAGTTACAAGAATCTATTTCAACCTTTGACTCATCTGCAACCTTTTACCCAAAAATGTTTTCCAGAAACATTAAATTTGAACCATTTCTTAAAGAGAAAAGAAATGAAAAATGTAGTTTTGTCCAGAACGAGTCACAAATGTTCAAGGATATGTATTTCTGAATAAATGACAGTCCATTGTGAGTTTGAGCTTTTCAGTGAGAAACAGTCTGAACAGTTAGTGTTGCTTTAATTAAAAATGTGAAAAATAAACCTCAGTCACATCCCATCATGCACTGCTCTTTATTATTGACCACGTCCAGTTTTCAGAGGTTTCAAAGCTTTGAGAGTCAACAGTCTCTCTTTAGTCTTTAAAACAACGCCCCCTTCAGTTAGGCAGAGGTACTGTCTGAGCATAAAACAAAACAATAACCATAACCAAGAAGTTGTGAATAAATAAAGGTGGTATTTCAAAGATTGAAACAAGAAACCATTCTTATTGAAGGTGGATATGAACTTAAAGGTTTCATTTAATAATTGTGGAGTTTATAGATTTAGAAACAGGTCTAGAAGAGTTCTGTCTAAGTTCAGGTGTAATGTTAAATCTGTGTTTCAGGATCAGGTTTGGTTGGAAGCTCCAGGTCCAGGCGACGAGGCTCAGTCTTTGGTTTTGCCGATGATGAACTTTGGAAGCGTTGTTTTCCACTTGCTCGGGAAAGTTGGTCCTGGTCCTTGGACAGCTTTTGGAGGATTTGCTCTGAATATCTGCCCAAAGCTGAGCTGCTGCTTGTGGCGGGTCAGAGGTCAGAGGTCAGAGCATCCATCTGTGAGAAAAGGCTGCTCATCTTTGTCACTTTAAACACAGTTAAATCAGAGTTTAATTTATGGAAAGATCAAAATGACAAGTAGAAAAATGTTCCTCGTGGGCTTTTGAAGAAAACAGCCGTCTTTTACAGTAATTAATTGAGTTAGACTAAAACACATCTTTTTACAGGTAAGAAAATCATCTCACTAATAAATATAATGAATTAAAAACAACAAAAAACTTCAAGACAAAGACGATGAAGATGAAACAAACTGACGAGACTGAAAACTGGAAAAGAACTAGAGACAAACTTAAAACAAAAGTAAAACTGAGCTCCAACACTCTCTGTGGTTGTGATATTGGGCTATACAAAAATAAATGTCTTGTCTTGAAGTCACCCTTGACCCCTGACCCCTGACAGGATTAAGAATTTACCTGAAGGCGTTGTACCACGTTGTGAAACCTGCAAAAAGAGACATTTTAGTTTTTACACCAAACACACACTTGACCTTTGTAGAAACCGGACCGGAGTAAATAGGTCTAAACCTGGTCTAAACCTGGTCTAAACCAGGTCTAAAGCACAATTCTGAAAAAAATGAATGCAGCAATTCAAAATGACATGAGACATTTTATTTTGTTTTAAATGTAAGGGTCTTAACAGTGAGTGACAGGAATAAATGAAGAAATCAGATTTTAAAGTTAAATGTCAATGTTCTACAAACCTTTAGACGTTTCCTGCACAGGACCAAGAATATTAAGATGATGAACAGAAGGAATGACAGGACTCCAACCACAATATAAACTGTTGTTGACGGTGGATCTGCAGCAGAAAAATATATTTAAATAATCTAAACAGATAAAGTCTGGAATCATTTCTCAGACAGACTTCTTCACTGACCTTCTTTTATGACGACTGTTCTGCTGATGAGAGTGTCTCTGTCAGAGCTGAGGACACAGCTGTAGACTCCCTGATGACCTGAGTCCAGGTTCTTTAAAGTCAGGCCGGACTCTGAGACCTCCTCCACAAACTGTCTCCAGGATTCATTATAAACTCTGTTGGTCCCAGTCTGGGTTAATATGGTCTGAGTCTGGTTGAATTTCCAGATGAGGCTCTTTATTGGAGCGTTGGAGGCAGAGCAGGAGACTGTGACCTCATTTCCTGGAACCATTTTGTGAACTAGAGCAAGAAACAGAACAAAAAAGTTAAATGAACATGTGTCAACCTCAAACAGACACAAGAGACACAGGCCTCAGGACGTCCACTGCAGACGTGTGGACACTGGACAATTTAATGTTTATATGAACTTCACTTTCTTAGTTTAGATCTCCTTTATTTGTTTTTTAAAGATCTCATCAATTGGAAAGGCACAGAAAAAAATAAAATAAAATTGAAAGCCTCAACCTAGAGCTACAAAAAACTAATGTGGTCTAAGACTATTGCTCGACTAAAGCTGCTGGACGCTGTATTCTTCACTAAGCTTTCTTTTTCTCCACTCGTCCCTCGTCCTGCGCTGGGACAGTGACAGCTCACTCTGATTCAGTTTCTTGAACTAATGTTCGTACTCACGCTGCAGCCTGTAGGTGGCGCTGCTCCAGCTGTGCTCAGTGCTGATGTTACAGCTGTGTTCCTCTGGAGGCTTGTGTGAAAGTGTGACAGAGCTGAAGATGGAGTAAAGACCCTTCTCTGAGACACTGACTGATGTTTTGGGCTCAACATCAGGAGGTGGAGGCCTCAGAGACCAGCTCACATCAGGTTTTGGGTAAATATCTTTGGAGCTGCAGATCAGTTCATCTCCTCTCTGCTCTATGTTCACAAAACTAACAGAAGCTGCAACAAAAGAGTTCAGTTAAAAGCACCAAGACTCAGCTCCATCAGAAGAAACTGTTAAAATATAGTATTTTCTTACCCCACACTGTCACATTGATAAAGGACTCTTTGCCTTCACTTGTGATGGTGCTGATGAAGCACCTGTATCTGTCTTCATCCTGGAGCTTCACGTCTCTGAGCAGCAGTGAGGCGTTTCCTCTGGAGATCTGATCCACAAACAGAGAGGTCCGGTCTCTAAAGTCCTGGTGCTGGTGTTGGACCTGGTCTTGACCGTAGTAGTAGCTGTGAACTATAACATCTCCTGGAGTCTTTAACCAGTGAATAACAGGGTCGGAGCCGCTCTGAAAGCTGCAGGGCAGGACACAGCTCTCGTTGAAAACACAGGACACTCGAGTCTCTGAGCTTAATGTGACGAGTCCATAACCTGAGAAAATAAAAATATAAAAATATAAAAATACTGTGCCCAATATAACCTTTGTGAGTTACATCAAGAGGTCAACAGAAAGACTTCAGTGTTGTAAGTGTTAAACCAACTCCACTAACCTCAGTGGAAACACAAGTTACAGAGACACAGCAGCTTAACAAAAACTACACATCCCAGAAAACTACAAGCACACCTTTTCCACTGAGCGCTGCGTTTAACGAGAAAACAGTACAATTTAGAGAAATAATGTAATGTGTTTCTGTTTTAAAAAAAGAGCTCTGTGCAACACTAAAGAGCAAATGTTTTACTCACAACAGCACAGTGTGTGGCATATTCCATACAGTCTCACCGACCGTAACATTTCCAACAACTGTGATCCACCAGAGTCCTGGTCTCACCCCGGTCTCACCAAATAATCCAAAGACATGTTCTTTCCTTTTTAGTGGTCATTAATGATGAATGCTGTTGATTTATGCAAATGAGCCCCTCTTAAGTCTTATTTGACACGTGGAGTTAATCTCTTTGTTCCTTTTGTTATGTCAGAGTGGATATGACAAAGCTTTTAGCTGAATTTTATTGTGTCTGTCTCAGTCATCCAGGTCATTTGACACTAAACCTGAACCAGGCTGTTCTGGTCTCAGACGTGTGACTCCTGATGTGAGAGTCCTTAAAGGCTCTAGAGACTCCAACTGCTCTTTCTGGAAAAGTTTGGATGATTACACAGTGAATTATGGGATGCCAAAAGACTGAATTAATGTTTGAACTAATAAATGAACCCTTGTATGTCTGAGTAAATGATTATATAAATAAAAATCAATGGACCAAAGAAAGGACTGTGTAAACAAACAAAGGACTGACTGTGGTCCATGAGACTGGACTTAGACCGGTCTTGTGAATCATTAACAGGATTACATTTAACTCTAGTGTCACTACAACACTACAAACCAACCCAGTCTAATATTCATGTGTGTTTTTGGATTTATTTGAGTTTAAAGTCATTCTCCTGAAACAGACTGTGACTGTTCCGTTTATCTTAAAAATAAAAAGTTTAAAAGAAGGGTTTCCAGTTAGTGTTGATCTCACCTGCTCTGAGTGGGCTCCATAAATAACCAAAGAGCAGGAGAAACACGACCCGTTCAGACATTCATCAAAGTTAACAGCTGAGAGCACAGTCCGAGTCTGCAGGAAGAAGAAAAAAACTGTAGCCATGAGCTGTGGCAGGAGTTTGTTTTGTGGAAAGAGTGAGAAGCTTGTTTGTAGAAATGATTCTTGATTTCAGACAGTTTTAAGGACAACACTTCCTCATCAGAGGTGGATAGAGTAGCTTAAAAGTGTCCTCAAGCAGAAGTAGTCCTCCAAAACATTACTCAAGTACTGAGTAACTGCACATTTTGTTGAAGGCAAGCTGGTCCAGAAGTGAGAGCTGGAGCTGGAGCTGGAGCTGGAGCTGGAGCTGTGAACACAGGAGACGAGGGTAAGTTCCCAGGTTCAGGTTACCATCACTCTGACAGAACACTCTGAAGAGATTGTAGATTCAGTTCAGGTCGTAGTTTTTAAGAAGCTCCGCCCACACACACACACACACACACACACACACACAGACACAGACACAGACACACACACACACACACACACACACACACACACACACACACACACGAGACAAAAGGGGATGAGGAATGAGAAACAGAAACCAGTGTCACAGCCAGAGCTCTGAAGTTTACAGGACGTGTCTGAGCAGCAGTAACAGCAGCAGATATCTACAACATACTCAGCTCAGACACTGGACTAAATAAACTCTCCTGTCTCGACCTGCTGCTGGGGTTTATACCATGTCACGAAAAAACTCCAAAAGGGCCAGTTATAAAGTCCATTTATGAGAAATAACATGTTTGAGGATGTTTTAGGTCCAGTGTTGTATTTCTTATTTTCTGAGTGAAACATAGCCCTTATGTCTGGGGCTTCAGTTCTAGCTCTTCAACAGAATTTAAAGCTCCCTGAAGGCAACACAGTTGTACACAGCTCATGAGTCTCAAGGAATGTGTGCCAGATATTGTCTTTTTACAGTAAACAATGTTTTTGGCGTCTCATTACATAAAGTTCTGGTTCTGTCAAAAAGACAAGACTAAACCGTGTCTGTTGAGAGGACACTTGTGTGAGAATGTTTGATCTAATGCACTGGTGGGCAGAATAAGGCCCAGTGGGGGTTGTCTATTGATAATTAAAAACAAACAAAAAAAACAAGCACAAAACCCAGTGATCCAGTAACACACACATATTTAACATTTTTTCTTGAAAGTAGGAGTGGACAGTCTCCTGGTGTTTAACGGTCCATGATCCAACAGGACGCCTCCAGCTCTGGGACGACACGCTTAAATTATGAACAAACTGACAAAGAACATTTTTAATGAGTCCACACAATAATCCTGTGCTCTCCAAATGACAAGACTCAAGAAGAGATTTCAACAAAGTCATCTGGACGTGTGTTTGAAGAAGGTGTTGTGTTCCACCTTTATTCACCACTAGATGTCACTGTTTCTGTAAATGATCCATCAAAGTCACAAAAAATTAAATACATTTTATTAAAAATTTTAAAGAGAATTCAGCTGCACAAACTCGGTAACATTCTTTTGTAGCACCTAATGTTAACCTTTTTTTTTTTCTCTAAAGTTTTGATTAGGCTTAAGTTTTGATCAAATTAAATGTTTTGGTTGAATAACATAATATACATCTTTCAGTTTGTGAGAGCACCTTTTTTTGTGTAAATGAACAAAGAAAACACAACAGAATCATGTTTTTCAGCAAAAGAAGTTTGTGTCAACTGCATGCGTTTCCTTCATTAGAACATCTTGATTTAAAAAAGGACCTGTCTTTTTGATTTTGAAAGTCATGTGCTGTGTCTAGTGTAAAAATAAAACACTTGAAGGTAATAAAGCAAACGTGATGCAACACAGTCCTGTTCAGGTTTGAAGAAAGGCTCTTGTTCAGATGAGTCCAGTCGTTGGATGTGTTTGGACGTTAACTGTCTCGATCCTCTTCAGCCTCAGAGTTTTCTTGTCCTGTCATCTACCTTGATGTTGGCTGAGGTCCTTTCACCCTTTCACTGACAGAGTGAACACCGGACACTTTCTTTTAATTTTAATTTCTCTAAATAAAGAACTTGTGCAAGGACAGGTGCAAAAAACTGTAGCTTCAGCCTGTACCTTTTTTCTGTTCATGTTAAAATAAAAATATTTGTATAGAGTTTGATTATTTTCTGTGACTGAAAAAAAATTAAATTAAAATTTATAATTAATACACAGGCAAAAGCCAATTTTCCAATTATTTTACAAAAAAAAAATCAAGTCCAGACACAACAGAGTCAGGTTTTTTGATGAAAACTTGAAAAATCTCCAGGTCATCGACCTTTAAGTCCATCAGTAACTTTACATTCCTTCAGTTCTGTAACAGACTGCGTTTTACTCATGTCTCTGAACGTTGGACTAAAGTCAGACATGAACAAAATAAAACACACACCTATTGACCTAACAGTGCGCCTTAAATACCTCCCCACTAATTAGATAAAACCAAACCAACCCCACAGGTAAGTTCATTAACATCAGCTTTTCCTAAAACCAATGTTAATAACCTCCAAAGCAATAAACCAAACAATAAACCATATTTAAAACCTAACACCATTTACCAACCCTAAAACCAAATATCTAGACTTCTTTAAAATCCCTAAATCATAAAACACAGTTTAGTCTCCTCCCCTCTCTATTCTCCTGCCGTGGACTGGCCCGGAACCTTTTTAATGTTTGTTGCCCCGGGGACTCTTTTAGGCAGACACCTGGACACAAGGAACAGAGGCAACACTAACACAACCCTTTACACCAAACACACAAGTGCACATATTGCACATTTCTCAATCAGTTCTCATTGTTTGTTCTCTTTCCAGACCGGCATCCATCCTCCCAGTCCAGGTGCAGATCCGCAGGTGGAACTACAAAGCAATTAATAAATTATATCCTAAAACCATTCGTGTGCAATGTCATTCTTTATGTGCAAGTTTGCGTTTGTTTAAAGTGCTGCGTGCTAGAAAAGTGCAAAGTGCATTTGTGCCCCATTACAGTTCTGGAACCAACTGTTCGTTACAATTCATTTATTTGTTAAACCTATTGAATAATTAACCCCAGTATTAAAAAATAAAAATAAAAGTACGTTCTCCTTTTGCAGTGATCCACAGAAGGACGAAGAGAGGCAGCTGCTCGGTTTGAAGACACTTTTATTTCTGACACAACATGATGCAGTAAAGAGTGGTTGTGCTTTAGGAAGGTTGTTGGTGTCTAAGGGTAAACACTTCACTGAGTTAGGAAACGTTCTACAGTTTTATGGAACCAACAAACATTCTGAGCTCATTTTTAGCTCATTTTCTCTGATATCTGTAAATATACACTTCTGAGTGTCTTCAATGCTCAGGACACACCACAGAGATCTATATAACTGATCTCTGAATTATCCAAACATATTAGATTTTATTAAACTCAAGGTGTGACAGATGCTGTGAGAACACATATGTAACAGGTCCCATCAACCACTTCACTGAGGAGCTGCCATTTTCTTTCTTAATCACCTTTCTTCAAAGTAAACTTGACTAAACAAAGTGAAATTATTATAATTATATTATTAAACTGATGGACAGTCAAGATTCATTAAAAACATGTGATTAATACTTGTTTTATTCTGGTTTAAAGTCAACTAATAAATCCTTTTCTTTTTATTTAAAATTAGACAGTGTTTGAAAAGCTACCACTAGATGTCACTGTAAACACAAATATAAAATTAAAGAGTAGAGTTGAAAACACATTGAATTCAGAATCATTTACAGAAACACATGTCCTGAGGTTCAGCTGCACAAACACACACCTGTTTAGCACCAACAGCGCCTCGGACAGTTTTACACAGGTCTAACAGATCAGACTTCACAAGAATAAACCCTGAGCTTCAGTGACACAGGAAGTAAAATCAAACAGTTTATTCCTCAAACAGGTTCTTCTTTACATACTTCAAGTTTTGTTTGGGACTGAGACCTTGGTTTTGGTTAAAGGTTTAAACCTGAGTTATGCAACAGATGAATGATCGAGTGGAATCAAGTAACATTTCAGGGTCAGTTTAAATGGAAGACTCTGTTGGCAGTGAACATAATAAAACACATAAAAGACAGTTTATACCTAAAGCAGGACGACACAGAGACACTTTCTCACAAACCCAGCGAAAGTCCCTTTACAAAGGAGCATTTCTGTTTTTACGAAGAGCTCCAATAAACACAGTTTCTAACCAAGAGGCCGATGTGTTTGAATCAACCTAAATAAATTTACTGAGCATCAAAGCTTTTTCCGACTGAGCTCAGTTTTTGAATATATTTCCACAAATGTCAACAGGTCAGGTTTCTTTATCAGTTTGTTCTTCGGGAGAGTTTCCACAGGCTTCGTTTGACAGCAGCGGGGTGTTTGTATCTGTGACATTATCAGTGTTTCCCTAAAGAACAAGAGAGATTTACAGACAATAAATATGAGCTCTGTTCAGCAGCAGTAATAATAATAATAATAATAATGATAATAATAATAATAATAATAATAATAATAATGATAATAATAATAATTATAATAATAACAATAAAATAATAATAATAATAATAATAATGATAATAATAATAATAATAATGATAATAATGATAATAATAATAATAATAATAATGATAATGATAATAAAAATAATAATAATAATAATAACAATAGTAATAATAATAATAATAATAATAATGATAATAATAATAATAATAATAATAATAATAATAATAATAACAATAGTAATAATAATAATAATAATAATAATAATAATAATAATAATAATAATAATAATAATAATAATAATAATAATAATAATAATAATAATAATAATCCTTATTTTTATATAGTGCTTTTCCACCTACTGTAGTAGGCACTCAAAGCTTTACATACATTAAACTATTACCAGTGTTACAGAACTTCACTGGAGGCAATGTAGGTTAAGTGCCTTGCCCAAGGACACAACGACAATGTTGTATGTATGATGTTTTGGGATGTTTCGAGTAGGGATCTAACTGAGCTACTGCCGACCCATTACATTAAACTGATGTTAAATGATTGTTCCATGAAGCACTGAGGAGGTGGAACATGTAAGAATCAAACCTGTGAGAGTTCAGAGAGCTGCAGGTCTTCTCCAGTCTGTTCAGTGAGACTAATTTCTTCACTCGATTCTCCGCTAAGTTAAAGACATTTAGAAAAACACATCTTGTGAATTTCCTCTTGTTGCTACATGTCACTGTGATTAGTTTTTAAAGCAGGAGACCTCCAGCAGGTGGGACACTGAAGCTGGACTTTGAAGAATCAAGGATTAGACCTGGTCCTTTTCATTTACTTTTCTTTATAATTAACTAAATCCATCTTTTTCCATTTGGACTAATATAATAAATGCACTCACGTTTTTGGAGTAGCTGGGCTGGTTTGTCGTGAACCTGGATCTGAAGAAACACATTATTACCATTAATCTCATAAAGTGATCAGAGTCACTTCACCTTTGACCTACCTTTGTACTTCTTCTTTAGAACCACTTCAACTATTCCTGCAACTATTACTGCTGCTACTATTACTCCAACAACAATCCACACTGTGTTAATCACTGAAACACAAAATGAGACTTGAGTTATGGCACAGCACTCACAATATCACCGGCTCATTTTACTCTCTCATAGATCAAGACGACACTCAAACAGCCCATAAACAAGGACTGGGACCAGAGACAAAACAAGTTCTGTGATCAAACCTGCTTCTGTCATCCTTTTAGGTTCTTCTCGCTCCAGAAGAACACGACTGATGAGAGTGTCTCTGTCAGAGCTGAGGACACAGCTGTAGACTCCCTGATGACCTGAGTCCAGGTTCTTTAAAGTCAGGCCGGACTCTGAGACCTCCTCCACAAACTGTCTCCAGGATTCATTATAAACTCTGTTGGTCCCAGTCTGGGTTAATATGGTCTGAGTCTGGTTGAATTTCCAGATGAGGCTCTTTATTGAAGCGTTTGAATCAGAACAAGGGAGTTTGGTGTTTGGACCTGTGCTGTTGATTGGAGCTGAAGAAAAAGAACAGAAATAGTTTTAAAAGTTCAACCACTTCCTGGTTAGGTGTGTTTTTAGTAAATCACACTCACAGCTCAGTTAATGCTCCATGTTGTTGTACTAGTTTAACCTCATCCAGAACAGAATATATTCAATACAGATCATCTTTGGCTTTAGTTAAACCATTAAAATATGAAAATATAAGGGTTCACTGTCTTATGCCCCACTGACCCAGCCCTGTCAGACTGATTAGATACTTTGGATGGATATTTTGTCAAATTAAAAGTGCTTTGTAAAGTAAACACGAGTAAGAGGCCACAGTTCTCATCAGACATTCATCAAAAGCAAAGTGTAAAATATAATAGATAACTATTAAGAGGACAAACAATGCAGTAAATAATTCAGAACTATTACAGAACTAAGACTATGTTTCCATGTCTTTTCTCAGCCTCTCTCGAGACTGAAGACAAACCAAGACCAGAAACTGTATGTTTATCTTTTTTCTCTTTTACATGTCATTATTTTATTTTTTTTTTTACATTTTTTACTTCTTTAAAATATAACTTGTATTTCCTATAAGACTCAGACTCTCAGCAGAAACACTCATCAGTGGTCAGCAGTGAATAGATAATACTCACGCTGCAGCCTGTAGGTGGCGCTGCTCCAGCTGTGCTCAGTGCTGATGTTACAGCTGTGTTCCTCTGGAGGCTTGTGTGAAAGTGTGACAGAGCTGAAGATGGAGTAAAGACCCTTCTCTGAGACACTGACTGATGTATTTGTCTCAGTTTTATTCGATGAAGACCAGGTTAACACAGGTTTAGGGTAAATACCTTCAGAGCTACACTTCAGTTCGTGTTCCACCTGCTCCAGCTTCACGTCCCTCACTGGAGCTGGAGGAGAGTGTGTCGGAGAAAGGTAAGTATAACAGTTGTACAGTTGCCCTGTGGCTCACTCTGAGAGACCTACTTCAGCTTCACACTACACCTCTGTATTTAAGGGCATTATCCACATCTAAGCCCTGATTATGAAGAACTGTAGATACAATATTACAGCTGCTTAACTTTGAGCACATAATCAGGAAATATACAAAAGTGGAAAAGAGAGTGTGTTAGACAACAGTAAAAGAATAGAGGGCAGTTGTGAGGGTCTGAGTTGAAATGGCTTTTGGTTTATTATAAATTATAAGTCATCTTCTATATTATAAATAACTTGTGTGTTTCTCTCACCGTGCACAACCAGATTAATAAAAAACTCTTCTCTGTCACTGTTGATTGTGCTGGTGTAACACATGTATCTGCCTTCATCCTGGAGCTTCACGTCTCTGAGCAGCAGTGAGGCGTTTCCTCTGGAGATCTGATCCACAAACAGAGAGGTCCGGTCTTTAAAGTCATGGTTCTGTCCTGAGAGCTGGTCCTGACTGTGGTAGTAGATGTGAACTGGAACATCTCCTGGAGTCTTTAACCAGTGAATAACAGGGTCGGAGTCTCTCTGAAAGCTGCAGGGCAGGACACAGCTCTCGTTGAAAACACAGGACACTTGAGTCTCTGAGAAACGACACAGAGACATCAGACCATCAACAAAAAACTAAAGTGAAACAAAGTTGAAATAATGTCTGAGAGGCTGATGAGTTATAGTTTGTTAACTTTAAATTGGACTCACTCAGATCTGTGTCACTTTTTACAGTTTGTCTGAGATAATATCAAATACAACCAACCTGACACAAGTCGTCCTAATGAACAGACAGTAACATACCTGAATCCACAAAGAGAATGTGATAAAACCAGTCCTGCCTTTATTTGTGGCCAATCGTGTTCTGAGTAAATACTATCAGGTACAAACCTATCTTTCATTAGACATAAAACTAGCTTTGACTCTGAAACAATCTTCAAAGCCGTGTGTTTGAAGCTTTTAGTCTATTATTACTTAAATAAAACATAAGCCTTCTGTAAAAGACACACATTAGGTTTGGGACAGAAGACAGAAGGATAGAGAGTCGTGCATTTTCTAAATTTTCTAAAGAGTCTGGTCCTGGATTAACTCTGGGTTTAGACCCTCTTTAAGACATTCTAATGCTGAAAGTGTTTTAGTCAAAAAGTTTAAAATAATAAAAATCCATCCATCCATAAAATATCTGAGAAGCACTAACTGTTTGTGTCTGGCTTCGGCTGAAGAAGGTTCAGGCGAAAACTCACTGCAGACATTTTTTTCATTTTTATTCCACAACTTAAGCACGTTCTTTTGTTTCTGATGATGACGCAAACAGAAAGTCACACATGTGCTGCTAAATAAACACATATATTTGTGGAGTTATCAGACAGAATCACACTGTGTCAAACTTGTACAAGCTCGTACATTGTTCCAGAGACAAACAAAGTCAGAGTAAGTCTTTCAACAAACTATCATCTTTAAATCATGTTGGGCTTCATTTCTTCCTTTACAAGAGCCGCTCCCTCGTCTCGCGGCAGGTTCATGACGCATGATGACAGAGTTGTGAGTAACACTCGTGTGTTCTATTGTTTTGTTCTGTCACACAGCTGCTGTCATTTGTGCCCAAACCCTGCATACTTTTGATTACTGCCACTGAACAGGCCACTTACAATCACAATCAAAAATAAACTCCTCAGGCAACGTTGCACTGCTTAATCTGGTGCCGTTTACACTAAACATAAAGTGTCGGTGAAAACAGGTTAATGTTAAACCAAAATGTGTCACTTTCTACCGATCACAGCGTCACTGGAAGCGTTTGACACTTTGAACATACGTTTTCCTGAGATTCTACTTTAACTTTAAAATAAAAGTGCAGTTTTTACAACAGTTGAGTGGTTCATCCAAACTCTACTGTGTCTGAAAAGTCAAGGTCAAGTCTGAGCCTCAGTGGGAGAATTTATAAAAGCTAAATAGTTTCACTGAAACATACTCAGACTCAGCATCTGAGAGACGTGTTTCATATTTCACTGAAAATGTATTTAATTGAAAAACATTAGCTCTTGATAGTTCTAGTTTTGGTTTTAAATGTAGACAGGACTGTGCACAGTTTTATTTCAGGTGTGGACACAAAAAGTAAACTATAAAGTATGTTTATGTTTATTAGTTTAAGGAATCACTGGATCAGGTTCTGTTCACTTATTTCCATCCATCCATCTTCTACCTCTTATCCGGGGCCGGGTCGCGGGGGCAGCAGTCTAAGCAGAGACGCCCAGACTTCCCTCTCCCCAGACACTTCCTCCAGCTCTTACGGGTGGATACCGAGGCGTTCCCAGGCCAGCCGAGAGACATAGTCCCTCCAGCGTGTCCTAGGTCTTCCCCGGGGTCTCCTCTCGGTGGGACATGCCCGAAACGGATGCCCAAGCCACCTCAGCTGGCTCCTCTCGATGTGGAGGAGCAGTAGCTCTACTTTGAGCTCCTCCCGAGTGACCGAGCTCCTCACCCTATCTCTAAGGGAGCGCCCCGCCACCCTGCGGAGAAAGCTAATTTCGGTCGCTTGTATCTTGTATCTTGGATCTTGTTCTTTCGGTCATGACCCAAAGCTCATGACCATAGGTGAGAGTAGGAACGTAGATCGACCGGTAAATCGAGAGCTTTGCCTTACAGCTCAGCTCCTTCTTCACCACGACAGACCGGTACATCGACCACATCACTGCAGAAGCTGCACCGATCCGTCTGTCGATCTCACGCTCCTTCCTTCCCTCACTCGTGAACAAGACCCCGAGATACTTAAACTCCTCCACTTGAGGCAGGAGCTCTCCACCAAACTGGAGGGGGCAAGCCACCCTTTTCCGACTGAGAACCATGGTCTCAGACTTGGAGGTGCTGATCCTCATCCCAGCCGCTTCACACTCGGCGGAAAACCGTCCCAGTGCAGCTGAAGGTCCTGGCTTGATGGAGCCAACAGGACAACATCATCTGCAAAAAGCAGAGACGAGATCCTGTGGTCCCCAAACCAGACTCCCTCCGGTCCCCCTTCTTGAAAAGAGGGACCACCACCCCGGTCTGCCAGTCCAGAGGTACTGTCCCCGACTGTCACGCGATGCAGAGGCATGTCAACCAAGACAGCTCTACAACATCCAGAGACTTGAGGTACTCAGGGCGTATCTCATCCACCCCCGGTGCCTTGCCACCGAGGAGCTTCCCAACTACCTCAGTGACTTCAGCCCGAGTAATGGACGAGTCCACCTCCGAGCCCTCAGCCTCTGCTTCCTCAGTGGAAGATGTGTCGGTGGGATTGAGGAGATCCTCGAAGTATTCCTTCCACCGTCCAACAATATCCTCAGTTGAGGTCAGCAGATTCCCACCTCCACTGTAAACAGTGTTGGCAGGGCACTGCTTCCCCCTCCTGAGGCGCCGGACGGTTAGCCAGAATTTCTTCGAGGCCGACCGATAGTCCTTTTCCATGACCTCACCGAACTCCTCCCAGACCCGAGTTTTAGCCTCCACGACCACCCGTGCTGCAGTCCGCTTGGCCTGCCGCTACCTATTAACTGCCTCAGGAGTCCCACAAGCCAACCAGGCTCGGTAAGTCTCCTTCTTCAGCTTGACGGCCTCCCTTACTTCGGGTGTCCACCACTGGGTTCAGGGATTGCCGCCACGACATGCACCGGAGACTTTACGGCCACGGCTTCGAGTGGCTGCGTTGACAATGGAGGTGGAGAACATGGTCCACTCGGACTCAATGTCTCCAGTCTCCCTCGGGATCTGGTCGAAGCTCTGTCGGAGGTGGGAGTTGAAGATCTCTCTGACAGTGGACTCGGCCAAACGTTCCCAACAGACCCTCACAGTTCGTTTGGGGTCTGCCAAGTCTGTCCCGCCTTCTCCCCCGCCATCGGATCCAACTCACCACCAGGTGGTGATCAGTTGACAGCTCCGCCCCTCTCTTCACCCGAGTGTCCAAGACATACGGTCGGAGGTCAGATGAAACAACTACAAAGTCGATCATCGACCTCCGGCCTAGGGTGTCCTGGTGCCACGTGCACTGATGGACACCCTTATACTTGAACATGGTGTTTATTATGGACAAACTGTTGCTAGCACAGAAGTCCAATAACAGAACACCACTCGGGTTCAGATCCAGGAGGCCATTCCTCCCAATCACGCCCCTCCAGGTGTCACTGTCGCTGCCCACGTGAGCGTTGAAGTCCCCCAGTAGAACGATGGAGTCCCCGGTTGGAGAACTTTCCAGCACCCCTCCCAGAGACTCCAAGAAGGCCGGGTACTCTGCACTGCCATTTGGTCCGTAAACACAAACAACAGTGAGAGACCTATCCCCGACCCGAAGGCGCAGGGAAGCGACCCTCTCGTTCACTGGGGTGAACTCCAACACATGGCGGCTGAGCCGGGGGGCAATGAGCAAACCCACACCGGCCCGCCGTCTCTCACCGCAGGCAACTCCAGAGTAGTGGAGAGTCCAGCCTTTCTCGAGGATTTGGGTTCCAGAGCCCAAGCTGTGCGTGGAGGTGAGCCCGACTATCTCTAGTCGGTATCTCTCAACCTCCCACACAAGCTCAGGCTCCTTACCCGCCAGCGAGGTGACATTCTATGTCTCTAGCGCCACATTCGTCGAGGCTCCCGCCTTCGACTGCCGCCCAATCCACATTGCACCGGCCCCTTACGGTTCCTCCTGCAGGTGGTGGGCCTAAACCTATTCTTGAACACAGCACTGTTTAAGCCACATTAAAAAGGAGCTTGATAAAGGTCTGGGCTTAGGGTCATTTGTATAAAAAGTTGGTTTTAGACCTCCTGGTATCGGTTTAGACAATTGCAGACAATAGGACACTGACGACAGACTAAAGCTAATTAAATTAAACATCATCACTACAGCCATAAATCTGACCTTTAAAAAGATATTTGAGCAGATTTATGTGGTACTTTTGTTTTTAAACAGGTTATGGCAGTTCTTAGATGTTGCTGAGTTTTGTTTGAACAGTAGTTGTCAGGATTATATGATCTTTTTATTGAATGAATAAAGGTTTTGTGAAGTCAATCAAAGCTTAATAATATTCTTATCTTCAATCTTATTTTTTATGTATTTGTTTGTTAAACTGAATAATTGACCAGAGTTTTAATAAATAAAAATAAACGTACCTCCTTTTGTAGTGATCCACAGAAGGACGAAGATAAAGACAGCAGCTCGGTTTGAAGACATTTTAAATCTAACTGGACTATCTCTGATACAGTCAGAAGCAGAAGGGAGTGTCCTGATCAGCTGATCTGAGTTGAGTGCACACACACACACACACACACACACACACACACACACACACACACACACACACACACACACACACGCACACACACACACAAACACACACACACACCTGAAAAGAGGTTTGGTGGCATTCATTCAATTGAAGAATGTAATCAGAGAAAGCCTGAGTGCTGAGTTGTAGACAATACTTTTATAATAAACTCAAAGCCCAGTGTCTGTCACAGTCAGATCAACACTTTAAATGTTTATGTGTAATACCTGCTTGTGGCTCATATTCTTGTTATTGAGCAGAGTTATTATTTACTCCAAAGGTCGCAGAGCAGATAATAAAACCACAAAACCTGGACCAAAGACTCACAATGACATCAATGAGACTTAGAACAGTCATTACACTTGAAAACATAGAAAAAATATACAGCATTCAAATGAACAAAAGCTAAGTATAATTTTTATCCTGTTTTCTTCAGTGGAAGGGGCTGTAATACTTTGTACCGTCACCAGAGGGCGCTCGTGTTTATAAAGAGAGTTCAGAGCTCAGGTTAGAGACTTCCACTGGGCTCAACTCTTGTGTTTCAGGTTGTTTTAGACAAAAGTCTTTTTTACAAAGTAAGAACTCACCTTGACGTAGATTCAAAGGTGAAGACTCTTTGTTCATCGTCCACAGGACTTGACCTGGAGAGACCTGAGCTCCAGTTCAACCTGAGATGACTGTGATGTGAGAAGTTCATTAAAGCTCGAGTCATAAAGAGAGTATTTCTATAAACGGTCGACAGGATAATCCCAGACTTTAACTCTAACAATGTGCTCAGTCCAGAATGTTTTATGTAAAATGTTAAAGTGACACTGACACTATGTAACACCTGCGAGTTGTGTGGCTTGTTACTTTTCTTCATTTGCAGTGAGCCTTTTCAGCCACCGTACTCTTCCCTGCGTTTGAATAGAGTCTGTCGAGTAAATTTGTACAAAGGCTTTTATTTATTAATAGTGTGAGTTCTTCTAAAGTGTTTCCTGTTGAATCCACAACACCAACACTAACCTCCAACAGCTTTACTGGTGATGTTCATCAGACGGTTCTCCTGCAGCTGAAGGAAAATCTAATAAGACTTTAAATAAAGAAGTAAGGAATGAAAACTCCAGTCAAAACTAAATCCAAATTAAATATTTAAAGTGCTAAATCAAGGATGTACAAACCTTATTTTTTAAAGAGGAACATACGAGAACATGGGCCACTCACTGGAGGTTCCCAGCCGCTCTTTGTCAGATGATTCTGAGGAAGATTAACCTGAGAACTTTATACTCACCTTGTCTTCTCGTGTCTTTGCTTCCAGCTCCAGTCCAGCCTGAAGACCAGCTTTCAGACAATAAACCACTTCCCTTACAGTCCAGGCTTGTGTCTAGTTTTGTTCTAAATCTATCATGTCGTAACAATAATGCTGCATAATCAATAGAATTAAAATCAAAACTGAAAGTGTCACTCACTGATTTTTTATTTTCTTCCTGTCTCAGACTCTCTCCCCAACAGCAGCAGAGGGCCCTCTCCTGCTTTTATTATATTTTTTAAAGTAAAACCAGACCAATATCCTGGTTAAAACTGTGACTAAAGAAAGTATTCATCTCTGTTTCACGTTGTCTTCTTTATTTCTGCTGGTTTTCTTTTTTCTTTTTTACAGTTTCTCTCTAAAAAGGCATTAGCCATTACTTCCTTACTGACATCAGTGTCGACCGATTGGAGCGTTTGTTTTCCCTGAAGTGAGCTGTGATTGGCCAAAGCCTCTGTTCAGGACTGAAAACGCTCTTCTATTAAAATCCTTGATAATAAAGTGAAAATTATGTTTTTCACAGTAAGTTATTAATGATTAAACAGTTTTTCTCACATAAATAAAATAAAAATCCATACTTTCCATTTTACGTTAAATAAAAAAAGCTTAGTTTTCCATCAGTGGCTTTTTAATTTTGTCAAAAGAAGGTTCAGCAGCTCTTCCATAAAACAGCAGCGACAGATTATGTTTACTCAGGATGAGCTCCTCCAAATAATAAATCAATAAGATGTGTATTATGAAATAAAAAGAGTCTCTGTGTTGTCCCAGGCTCACTGAAGGCATCACAGCTCTAGTGTCATGTGAACAAACGCCAGTGTGACTCCAACATGTTCACAGTACATTTACTGACATTTACAAATTATTGTCTTTATTTTTCACCATATTGTCTTCATCAGAAATAGACCTTTTACATTTATTCTTTTATCAGACGCTTTTATTCAAAGCAACTTATATTAACTTATTCCCCAGTGTCACAGCTGGAACACCTCTGGAGGTGAGGTGGGTTAAGTGTCTTGCCCAAGGACACAACAATAGTACGAACTGTGGGGAAAGTAAGAATCGACCTGCCAACCTTCCGTTTACAAGACGAGCGCTGTAACCCTGAGCCACTGACGCCCATGTCTTCATCAGCTGCACATTATATACATACTGCATTTACAGAAGTGAACATTGAACATTGAGCATCAAACGGCTTTAAAAAACATATTATATACAATTTGATCTACAGTGACGATACATTCAGTTTATCACAAGGCCTTCATGCTTCTGTTTTTTTCTGGTCTCGTACCGTAATCTTATCACAGCATTTTGGTTTTTCAGCTTTAGCCGTTTACCTACAGCTCTTACATTAGTATCATGGTTGACATGCTACACACAAAAAACAAAAAAGAGATTTCATCCTTCATTCATCTTCTTCATCCAACAGCCTCCACACAGTCGCAGTAGAACTTTAGTTCTGAACCCTGTGGGACTCTGAGGACCTCAGGAGGACCTCAGGGACAGGTCTCCTGCTGGGGCCCAGGGTCAGGACTGAACACAGTGAGGGAGTGTTTCAGTTTTCTGCAGCTAAAGTCTGGAACAGTCTCCAGACGAGGAGAGACAGGCCTCTGACAAAGTTCAAGTCCAGACTGAAACACTTCTGTTGAACTGTTGAACAACTGCACTTTTAATTTATTGTTTTGGTAATTGTATTTGTGCTTCAAACCTGTCTCTACTTTTCTAAAGTACTTTGAGGTGCTGTATGCTTGAATTGTGCTTTATTAATAAACCTGCTATAAAAAAAACATATTTGTAATCATATTAATAACAATCTTGTAGTTTAGTTTGTAAGTTTAAATCTTGAAACAGGTCTGAAGTAGATATTTTGAAATGCACTTCTTGGCTCTGACTGGACTGTGGGTCCGAGCCTAAAGCAGCAGAAGAGCAGCAGAGGTATAAGCCAAAAGAGTTTCCCACTGACCGATGGAAAAATAATGCTTTTAAACTGTACATAAATAAATAATAATGCATTTCCTTCTATCCACACCTACATAGAAAAAAATGACATTTATAAAAGGCAGCAATTTGCAAAACACTATTGAAAAAGGCAGATTTAAAATGAAAGCATGCAGCTCAGAGGTTTGAAAACCTTTTTAAAGATTCTCAGTTCTGTGTAAAAAATGCAGCAGAGGTTGTGCTGTTTATCCTTCATCCTTCATCACTTCACGTGAACTCTTCATGTCACGGTTTAGTTGAGGTTCAAAGACAAGATCCTTCAGGAAGTGGAGTCTGTGGATATTCTTTTACTCCACTGAGTGGACTTCAGTCGTATCATCACGTCTCACTGTGTCGCCCGTTTGACTTTTTGTTTGCTTCTGGATTAATAGGGTCCATCTCGTGACTGCAGTGTAGTGAAGTCTCCTAGAGGACCAGGAATCCCTGTGGATTATAAATGAATTATCCCTTACATCTTTCAAGGTGTCACTAATTTACAACTCTGAACTTTTAAGGACCTGGCCGTTTTGTTTATTCAGACCGAGGAGAAGACAGAAGACCTAATTAACTACCCTGTGTTAATTCCCTCCAGGTGCTCGATGTTGCTCTAAGAAAGTTCACGGATAAGTGAAACTAAATTAACGACTTTGTTTTCAACACTTCAAAGAACCTGAAGGGGGCTATCTGTTGGCCGACCAGACCCCGGCACCAGAATTGACATTTAAATATACGATTTGTGTATTGAGACACACCAGACCTGAGAAAGGAATGCCTTTGTTCAGGATTCTCAAAATGACCGAACAGTGCGTCCTGCTGGACAAACAGAGAAACAACGCTGCATCGGAAATCCAGTCAAACAGTTACTCTAACTTGTAACAGTGTATTAAAAGATTGTTCGTAACTATGCAAACCTCACCATTTTCCCTTAACAGGATCCAACAGGACAAGAAACATAACGATGTTACTCTGTTTTACTTTGCATAAGTGTGTTGTACAGTAAAAACTAATTATTAATTTGTTTTCAGAAAATGACAACGAATATATATGTGTTTGATATCTAAATGTTCGTAAAGACATTTCATATACAGATATGATACAATGCAGAAGCAATACGTTTTTAAAATGTGTCTAAGTTTATTCATTTGATGGAACGAGAAAGGTTTTATTATCTTTCTTAACTTTAGGGAACAGCCCTCTTTCCCCAAACCGTGTAAACACGCCCTTTTTGCGTCTCTTACAAAAGAGTCGGCAAAGCGGAAATCGTTCTCTTAAGCTCTTCAAAAATTCTCTCAAGCTCCGTTCTCAAGTTCTCTAGCTTTCTGCGTTTACCCTTTTAAAAACTCTCTCTTGAACTTTCTTGTAACTCTATTCACGCTCTTTCTTAAGCTTAACTTTCGTCGTATTTTTCCTCGCAACTCTAAAGTCTTCTAGCCGCAGCACACACCGTGCCGACGTAAATTTTTATTCTTTTTGAAGATCCAACACATTTGATTTTTGTTTGAAAAACTTCTTATCCACGGAATTACATCACTTCCTCGCGGAAGAAACTTTTTGTAGTTTTGAAAGGCTTTTTGACGCTACGAAAGAAAGTCTTTGTTAAATCCAAAAGACATAGTTTTGTCTTGTAGCGGACTTCAGTTTAAAGACTTTATTCGCAACCGCTGGTAAAGTTTACTTTACCCTCAAGGACAATCACAGGACGCCGCTTTGTTGCTAAGGCGCCGCCTTAAACCAGCTCAACGCGTGGACACGTGCTGCCTTCTGTTGCCGGAAACCAGCCGCGACCCGGGAATCTCGAAGCCTACCTTTGGGACTGATCGGA
Source organism: Neodontobutis hainanensis (assembly GCA_024349245.1). Taxonomy (NCBI): domain Eukaryota; kingdom Metazoa; phylum Chordata; class Actinopteri; order Gobiiformes; family Odontobutidae; genus Neodontobutis; species Neodontobutis hainanensis. The sequence continues at coordinate 415,496 of JALDNG010000105.1, read as the reverse complement.
ACCGCACTGCTGGTGCCAAATCACCGGATAAAGAGTGAGTGAGCACGTGACACAAGAGAAAGCTTGGCGTTATAAACCTGTGTAATTACGTCCAACAGTACCTCTTTCCTTTTTCACAATCTTCAAATAGCCGTCAATAGTCCCCTTTCTGTTAAGCCATTTAACGGCCCCGTTGCTCTGTAACCACTCCGATTAAATCGCTTAAAATTAAAATAGAATTAAACTCATCTTGTTCCATCAAAGGTATAACCATTGTGCCATCGTCAATCAATGTTTTATTTTCATCATTTGCCCTAATTATCCCTTTATGTCCTTTCCACTGTCATTATTCATATTTTAACCTGCATAATTTTTAATAAAACCCCATAAAGACATTTCTTGTTTCATTGTTTAATTGAGATTGTATCGAAAACGAGTTAGGATTCATTCCTTCAGTATTGAGACTTATCAAACATAATCAGTTTCCTTAGAACTGTTAAAACTAAGGTGGTGCCCCGAAAGAAATTAATATTTTCATAAACAAAATATTAATTATTAATTTTCATAATTCATATTCATATTAATTATCCATTAACGAGACCATATTCACTACAGCAGAAAGAACAGGACAAACGATTAAAACATTTATTACAACACATCAGGGGTTTAACACATCAGGAGTTTAACACATCAGGAGTTTAACACATCAGGAGTTTAACACATCAGGAGTTTAACACATCAGGAGTTTAACACATCAGGGGTTTAACACATCAGGGGTTTAACACATCAGGAGTTTAACACATCAGGGGTTTAACACATCAGGGGTTTAACACATCAGGGGTTTAACACATCAGGGGTTTAACACATCAGGGGTTTAACACATCAGGGGTTTAACACATCAGGGGTTTAACACATCAGGAGTTTAACACATCAGGGGTTTAACACATCAGGAGTTTAACACATCAGGGGTTTAACACATCAGGAGTCACAGAACATGTATCAGTTTCAGGTTTTCCACTCGCTTTAAGAAATCCTTCCCCAGGACAGACTTTTATGAAAGTTTTAGTTGAGAGCTTCAGAGCTGGAGGAGCTGAGGTTTGAACATTTGACAGTCGGGCCGGGCCTGTAGCAGATAAATTAATGTTTGATGTAAAAAACCTGCTGCTTGACTCCTGAGCGTGAGAAAGAGCTGTCGCCCTTTTCTTGAAAAGACAGATGGTTAATAATATTGTATTCTTTGGAAAACACAAATAAAAGCTTGGATAGGACTTCAGTGAAGAAATATTTATCTGTAGAGACATCCTCAGCTTTAGCAAAGGCTGTCAGTGTTTAGTGTGCCCTCTAGTGGACTCAACTAATCATTGCAGGAAGAGGCCAAAATATAATATGCTGTTTATATTTATTAATGAATCTTCCATAAAATCTTGGTGGTCCAGTTTCAACAGAGGCCCTCAGGCTGTAGTTTGCTGTAGTTTGCTGTAGTTTTGGTCAAGATTCAAACTACAGCTGCTTCAAAACTCCAAATTTAAACTCCCATTTACCTGGACAACATTCTTTCAAGCACATTTGGTGATTTCAGTAATTTTCTAGGTTTTCCAGGCTGCGTGGGAATTATTGTTTGTGACTGCACATAAGGTCAGGACTGAAAGATGACTATTGAAGATAAATAAAACATTCTGAGGAAAAGTCCCAAGAACAACATAAACTGAGGTGAAATAATAGTAAATGGAAAGTAAAGAAGAAAGTGAAAGTATAGCAGACTTTAAAACTGTCCTGCTGCTTTCTGGTGTTTCTCTTTTGTTTTTATGCTAGAAAAACAAACACATATTGACATTGTTGTGTTATTCATGACAGTGCTTGATTATTATTTCTTGTCTTCAGTGATGGTTGTGAAAAGCCTGGGGTTTAGCGTCAGATGCAGCTACTCGTTTCATCTTCTACTCGTTTGTTTGACTTCAGAATATACTTCAGTAAAGATCCAGACTGACACTGACACTTTGAGAAATATTACAGTGAAGGTTCTTCCATGACCTTATGAACATCACAGTAACAGGAGGCCTCTGGCTGAGCCCAGAGGAGTCCACAGTGTGGTCCTCACCATAAACCACGTTACATAAACTAGGACTGCACTGTTTAAAACATGATTATTGAATATGTGATAAAGAGACACCTTTCTTACCTTTTCTTTACAGTGTTTCACCAGGACGACTCCTAACACTCCTAACACTGCCAAAACTACAACACCCAGAGTTACTAAAACTGCAGTGATTGAGTGATCTGCAAAAGAAGGAAACAATAGTAACACTTACACGTAACAAATGAGTCCTTCACAGACATTTAAGGATATTTTAGGATTAATAACCTTTGTTTTTTTATTTTTAATTTAAAAAAATGCATTTTAAATTCACAAAACAGAGATTAATTTTCTTGAAAGTAATTTTATTGTTGAAAAACTGCCTCCTTTTTGAATTAAATGTGTTTGTTTTGTTAAACCTGTCCTCGTTTCTCTTTAGCACAGACTTAGTCCGGTCTTAGACCAGGTCCAGACTCATGGAGGTCAGACTTAGTCCAGTCTTAGACCAGGTCCAGACTCATGGAGGTCAGAGTTAGTCCAGTCTTAGACCAGGTCCAGACTCATGGAGGTCAGAGTTAGTCCAGTCTTAGACCAGGTCCAGACTCACGGAGGTCAGAGTTAGTCCGGTCTTAGACCAGGTCCAGACTCACGGAGGTCAGAGTTAGTCCAGTCTTAGACCAGGTCCAGACTCATGGAGGTCAGAGTTAGTCCGGTCTTAGACCAGGTCCAGACTCATGGAGGTCAGAGTTAGTCCGGTCTTTGACCAGGTCCAGACTCATGGAGGTCAGAGTTAGTCCGGTCTTAGACCAGGTCCAGACTCACGGAGGTCAGAGTTAGTCCGGTCTTTGACCAGGTCCAGACTCATGGAGGAGACAGAGTTAGTCCGGTCTTAGACCAGGTCCAGACTCACGGAGGTCAGAGTTAGTCCGGTCTTTGACCAGGTCCAGACTCATGGAGGAGACAGAGTTAGTCCGGTCTTAGACCAGGTCCAGACTCACGGAGGTCAGAGTTAGTCCGGTCTTAGACCAGGTCCAGACTCACGGAGGTCAGAGTTAGTCCAGTCTTAGACCAGGTCCAGACTCATGGAGGTCAGAGTTAGTCCGGTCTTAGACCAGGTCCAGACCAGGTCCAGACCAGGTCAGGTCATTTCAACAAATGAACATCTCAAAATGCAAACTTCCAAAGTTCTTTATAATTCTAGTGCCGTTTGAAACTCTGTTGGAGCTGATTCAATGACCTTTGACTTTTACCTGATTTTATAGCTTCGCTGACACTGAGGTGTGTTCTCCTGATGAGAGTGTCTCTGTCAGAGCTGAGGACACAGCTGTAGACTCCCTGATGACCTGAGTCCAGGTTCTTTAAAGTCAGGCCGAACTCTGAGACCTCCTCCACAAACTGTCTCCAGGATTCATTATAAACTCTGTTGGTCCCAGTCTGGGTTAATATGGTCTGAGTCTGGTTGAATTTCCAGATGAGGCTCTTTATTGGAGCGTTGGAGGCAGAGCAGGGGACTGTGACTTCAAATCCTGAAATAAACTGAACTAAAAGCATAAAAACAAATGAATAAAAGAAAAAAAAGAATAGAATGAATGCACCAGGACCTTGACTGAACTAAAGGTAGTACTCACGCTGCAGCCTGTAGGTGGCGCTGCTCCAGCTGTGCTCAGTGCTGATGTTACAGCTGTGTTCCTCTGGAGGCTTGTGTGAAAGTGTGACAGAGCTGAAGATGGAGTAAAGACCCTTCTCTGAGACACTGACTGATGTTTTTGTCTTAACATCAGGAGGTGGAGGCCTCAGAGACCAGCTCACACCGGGTTTGGGGTAAATACCTTCAGAGCTACACTTCAGTTCGAGTTCCACCTGCTCCAGCTTCACGTCCCTCACTGGAGCTGGAGGAGAGTGTGTCGGAGAAAGGTAAGTATAACAGTTGTACAGTTGCCCTGTGGCTCACTCTGAGAGACCTCCTCCTTCAGCTTCACACTACACCTCTGTATTTAAGGGCATTATCCACATCTAAGTGCCTTGATAATGAAGAACTGTAGATACAATATTACAGCTGCTTAATGTTGAGCACATAATCAGGAAATGTACATAAGTGGAAAAGAGAGTGTGTTAGACAACAGTAAAAGAATAGAGGGCAGTTGTGAGGGTCTGAGTTGAAATGGCTTTTGGTTTATTATAAGTGTAGTGAATGCGGAAGATTAGGTGGAACTTCGAGGACCAAGGAGGACACAGATCCACACCAACACTGAGTTAAAAGTAAAGACTTGTAAATAATTAACAATAATGAGTAAAATGCTTAAGAGTAATGTCAGAGTTAAATATATTTCAATGATGTTTTGGAAGTGTGAAACAACAAAATGTTTTACGTGTAAAAGACAACCAGGAGTTAAAGTTAAGTAGGCCTAGAATCAACAGGTTAGAATATAGGTCAAATTTTGTCTGTGAGCAGAGAACAGGAAGTCATGACATGCAGTGACACACACAGAGCCTGGGACGGCAGGTACACACAAAAAGCTCACAATAGACAGGGCACTTGAAGTTCACAGAAGGCCGTGCGTCTCATGGAGTTCATACCAGGACAGGGACACACACACAGAGTTTTGGACGACAAATACACACAAAGCTCACAAGACAGGTCACAGAAGTTTACAGAAGACTCAGTGTCCTACTTACGAGAGTTCACAGAGTTTGAAAAAGTTGTCAGAGCGCATGTGTGTTGACGTCACGACTACACCCTGTCCAGCTGGTATAAAAGGAAGACTTCAGACTCGGACAAACGGGTCTTGCTAATCTCTTTGATATGAGGTCAATACTATATCAAAAGAACGGCATAAACCCCACTCTCTCTGTACTGTACACTTTGTCTCTTCTTGGGGCTCTGCCCTGAGGGACCAAACCTCTTTTTTCCCTCACCACTATCCCTTTGGGTCGCTCCTAGGATAGCTCTATCCAACGCGGGTTAACTACAGTGGCCTTCTACTCCTTCCTCTGAAAATCTATCTCACCCTCTAAAAACTCTGGAAAAAGGTCAATCCTGATATGTTATATTGTGGGGAGTAAGAGGTTAAAATTGTGAGAAGAGGAAATAAAATTTACATGTTAAGTGATATACTGTAATTTTTGTTTAACCTTTTAATAAAAACCTAGTTCAATACTGGGATAAAGACATATTCACTCTCCAGATCGTTCTTTAAACTCAGCCTCTCCCACAGGCACAGAGGTCTGATTATCAGAATCAGACTCACTAACAGGCAGGCCGTCCAATCCGTCCACTGGACATCAGAATAACAGGGAGATTCAACCGCCGTACATAAGTCTAAGGTAAGACCTCTGTTAAAATCCTCCATAAAAAGATGGGACTGTCTTGAGGGATAGCGCTCATTAGAGGAGTCACACACTTGGGACCCAATTTTACAGACGGAGCTGTTTCAGGGTTAGACCAGACTTTAACCAACCGACTTGCAATCGGGTCTGTTATCACCTACAGTGACCTGACAGCCGCAGAAGTCATTAATGTGTAGAAGCAAGTACTGTGTTAAAGTCTCATAGAAATAGGAAATAGCAGGGAGTTAGTCCTCACAGAAGGGACAACCTCCAAAAAATTGTAATTAACCGCTTGACCTTTAGTGACCTTCGCGACATAAGTTATAAGTCATCTTTAATATTATAAATAACTTGTGTGTTTCTCTCACCGTGCACAACCAGGTTAATAAAACTCTCTTCTCTGTCACTGTTGAATGTGCTGATGTAACACCTGTATGTGCCTTCATCCTGGAGCTTCACGTCTCTGAGCAGGAGTGAGGCGTTTCCTCTGGAGATCTGATCCACAAACAGAGAGGTCCGGTCTTTAAAGTCCTGGTTCTGTCCTGAGAGCTGATCCTGACCGTAGTAGTAGATGTGAACTGGAACATCTCCTTGAGTCTTAAACCAGTAAATGACTGGGTTGGAGCCGCTCTGAAAGCTGCAGGGCAGGACACAGCTCTCGTTGAAAACACAGGACACTTGAGTCTCTGAGAAATGACACAGAGACATCAGACCATCAACAAAAAACTAAAGTGAAACAAAGTTGAAATAATGTCTGAGAGGCTGATGAGTTATAGTTTGTTAACTTTAAATTGGACTCACTCAGATCTGTGTCACTTTTTCACAGTTTGTCTGAGATAATATCAAAAACAACCAACCTGACACAAGTCGTCCTAATGAACAGACAGTAACATACCTGAATCCACAAAGAGAATGTGATAAAACCAGTCCTGCCTTTAGTTGTGGCCAATCCAGTTCTGAGTAAATACTATCAGGTACAAACTGATCTTTCATTAGACGTAAAATTAGCTTTGACTCTGAAACAATCTTCAAAGCCGTGTGTTTGAAGCTTTTAGTCTATTATTACTTAAATAAAACATAAACCTTCTGTAAAAGACACACATTAGGTTTGGGACAGAAGACAGAAGGATAGAGAGTCGTGCATTTTCTAAATTTTCTAAAGAGTCTGGTCCTGGATTAACTCTGGGTTTAGACCCTATTTAAGACATTTTAATGCTGAAAGTGTTTTAGTCAAAAAGTTTAAAATAATAAAAATCCATCCATCCATAAAATATCTGAGAAGCACTAACTGTTTGTGTCTGGCTTCGGCTGAAGAAGGTTCAGGCGAAAACTCACTGCAGACATTTTTTTCATTTTTATTCCACAACTTAAGCACGTTCTTTTGTTTCTGATGATGACGCAAACAGAAAGTCACACATGTGCTGCTAAATAAACACATATATTTGTGGAGTTATCAGACAGAATCACACTGTATCAAACTTTCTTGAAGCAGATTAATGTCCTGACATCAGCAGCTCGTACATTGTTCCAGAGACAAACAAAGTCAGAGTAAGTCTTTCAACAAACTATCATCTTTAAATCATGTTGGGCTTCATTTCTTCCTTTACAAGAGCCGCTCCCTCGTCTCGCGGCAGGTTCATGACGCATGATGACAGAGTTGTGAGTAACACTCGTGTGTTCTATTGTTTTGTTCTGTCACACAGCTGCTGTCATTTGTGCCCAAACCCTGCATACTTTTGATTACTGCCACTGAACAGGCCACTTACAATCACAATCAAAAATAAACTCCTCAGGCAACGTTGCACTGCTTAATCTGGTGCCGTTTACACTAAACATAAAGTGTCGGTGAAAACAGGTTAATGTTAAACCAAAATGTGTCACTTTCTACCGATCACAGCGTCACTGGAAGCGTTTGACACTTTGAACATACGTTTTCCTGAGATTCTACTTTAACTTTAAAATAAAAGTGCAGTTTTTACAACAGTTGAGTGGTTCATCCAAACTCTACTGTGTCTGAAAAGTCAAGGTCAAGTCTGAGCCTCAGTGGGAGAATTTATAAAAGCTAAATAGTTTCACTGAAACATACTCAGACTCAGCATCTGAGAGATGTGTTTCATATTTCACTGAAAATGTATTTAATTGAAAAACATTAGCTCTTGATAGTTCTAGTTTTGGTTTTAAATGTAGACAGGACTGTGCACAGTTTTATTTCAGGTGTGGACACAAAAAGTAAACTATAAAGTATGTTTATGTTTATTAGTTTAAGGAATCACTGGATCAGGTTCTGTTCACTTATTTCCATCCATCCATCTTCTACCTCTTATCCGGGGCCGGGTCGCGGGGGCAGCAGTCTAAGCAGAGACGCCCAGACTTCCCTCTCCCCAGACACTTCCTCCAGCTCTTACGGGTGGATACCAAGGCGTTCCCAGGCCAGCCGAGAGACATAGTCCCTCCAGCGTGTCCTAGGTCTTCCCCGAGGTCTCCTCTCGGTGGGACATGCCCGGAACGGATGCCCGAGCCACCTCAGCTGGCTCCTCTCGATGTGGAGGAGCAGCGGCTCTACTTTGAGCTCCTCCCGAGTGACCGAGCTCCTCACCCTATCTCTAAGGGAGCGCCCCGCCTCTCTGCGGAGAAAGCTCATTTCGGCCGCTTGTATCTAGGCTCTTGTTCTTTCGGTCATGACCCAAACTTCATGACCATAGGTGAGAGTAGGAACGTAGATCGACCGGTAAATCGAGAGCTTTGCCTTACAGCTCAGCTCCTTCTTCACAACGACAGACCGGTACATCGACCACATCACTGCAGAAGCTGCACGATCCATCTGTCGATCTCACGCTCCTTCCTTCCCTCACTCGTGAACAAGACCCCGAGATACTTAAACTCCTCCACTTGAGGCAGGAGATCTCCACCAACCTGGAGGGGGCAAGCCACCCTTTTCCGACTGAGAACCATGGTCTCAGACTTGGAGGTGCTGATCCTCATCCCAGCCGCTTCACACTCGGCGGAAAACCGCCCCAGTGAACATTGAAGGTCCTGGCTTGATGGAGCCAACAGGACAACATCATCTGCAAAAAGCAGAGAAGAGATCCTGTGGTCCCCAAACCAGGCACCCTCCGGTCCCCCTTCTTGAAAAGAGGGACCACCACCCCGGTCTGCCAGTCCAGAGGTACTGTCCCCGACTGTCACGCGATGCAGAGGCATGTCAACCAAGACAGCTCTACAACATCCAGAGACTTGAGGTACTCAGGGCGTATCTCATCCACCCCCGGTGCCTTGCCACCGAGGAGCTTCCCAACTACCTCAGTGACTTCAGCCCGAGTGATGGACGAGTCTACCTCCGAGACCTCGGCCTCTGCTTCCTCAGTGGAAGACGTGTCGGTGGGTTTGAGGAGATCCTCGAAGTATTCCTTCCACCGTCCAACAATATCCTCAGTTGAGGTCAGCAGATTCCCACCTCCACTGTAAACAGTGTTGGCAGGGCACTGCTTCCCCCTCCTAAGGCGCCGGACGGTTTGCCAGAATTTCTTCGAGGCCGACCGATAGTCTTTTTCCATGACCTCACCGAACTCCTCCCAGACCTGAGTTTTTGCCTCCACGACCACCCAGGCTGCAGTCCGCTTGGCCTGCCGCTACCTATTAACTGCCTCAGGAGTCCCACAAGCCAACCAGGCTCGATAGGTCTCCTTCTTCAGCTTGACGGCATCCCTTACTTCCGGTGTCCACCACCGGGCTTGGGGATTGCCGCCACGACAGGCACCGGAGACTTTGCGGCCACAGCTTCGAGTGGCTGCGTCGACAATGGAGGTGGAGAACATGGTCCACTCGGACTCAATGTCTCCAGTCTCCCTCGGAATCTGGTCGAAGCTCTGTCGGAGGTGGGAGTTGAAGATCTCTCTGACAGGGGACTCGGCCAAACGTTCCCAAAAGACCCTCACAGTACGTTTGGGTCTGCCGAGTCTGTCCAGCTTTCTCCCCCGCCATCGGATCCAACTCACCACCAGGTGGTGATCAGTTGACAGCTCCGCCCCTCTCTTCACCCGAGTGTCCAAGACATACGGTCGGAGGTCAGATGAAACAACTACAAAGTCGATCATCGACCTCCGGCCTAGGGTGTCCTGGTGCCACGTGCACTGATGGACACCCTTATGCTTGAACATGGTGTTCGTTATGGACAAACTGTTGCTAGCACAGAAGTCCAATAACAGAACACCACTCGGGTTCAGATCAGGGGGGCCGTTCCTCCCAATCACGCCCCTCCAGGTGTCACTGTCGCTGCCCACGTGAGCGTTGAAGTCCCCCAGTAGAACGATGGAGTCCCCGGTTGGAGCACTTTCCAGCACCCCTCCCAGAGACTCCAAGAAGGCCGGGTACTCTGCACTGCCATTTGGCCCGTAAGCACAAACAACAGTGAGAGACCTATCCCCGACCCGAAGGCGCAGGGAAGCGACCCTCTCGTTCACCGGGGTGAACTCCAACACATGGCGGCTGAACTGGGGGGCAATGAGCAAACCCACACCGGCCCGCCGCCTCTCACCGCAGGCAACTCCAGGGTAGTGGAGAGTCCAGCCTGTCTCTAGGATTTGGGCTCCAGAGCCCAAGCTGTGTGTGGAGGTATCTCTCAACCTCCCACACAAGCTCAGGCTCCTTACCCGCCAGCGAGGTGACATTCCATGTCTCTAGAGCCAGATTCTGTGTCCGGGGATTGGGTTGTCGAGGCCTCTGCCTTCGACTGCCACCCAATCCACTTTGCACCGGCCCCTTACGGTTCCTCCTGCAGGTGGTGGGCCTAAACCTATTCTTGAACACAGCACTGTTTAAGCCACATTAAAAAAGGAGTTTGATAAAGGTCTGGGCTTAGGGTCATTTGTATAAAAAGTTGGTTTTAGACCTCCTGGTATCGGTTTAGACAATTGCAGACAATAGGACACTGACGACAGACTAAAGCTAATTAAATTAAACATCATCCCTACAGCCATAAATCTGACCTTTAAAAAGATATTTGAGCAGATTTATGTAGTCCTTTTGTTTTTAAACAGGTTATGGCAGTTCTTAGATGTTGCTGAGTTTTGTTTGAACAGTAGTTGTCAGGATTATATGATCTTTTTATTGAATGAATAAAGGTTTTGTAAAGTCAATCAAACCTTAATAATATTCTTATCTTCAATCTTATTTTTTATGTATTTCTTTGTTAAACTGAATAATTGAATAGAGTTTTAATAAATAAAAATAAACGTACCTCCTTTTGTAGTGATCCACAGAAGGACGAAGATAAAGACAGCAGCTCGGTTTGAAGACATTTTAAATCTAACTGGACTATCTCTGATTCAGTCAGAAGCAGAAGGGAGTGTCCTGATCAGCTGATCTGAGTTGAGTGCACACACACACACACACACACACACACACACACGCACACACACACACACACACACACACACACACACACACGCACACACACACACACACACACACACACACACACACACACGTACACACACACGTACACACACACACACACACACACACACACACACGCACACACACACGCACACACACACGCACACACACACACACACTTACACACACACACACTTACACACACACACACACACACACACGCACGCACACACACACACACACACACACACACACACACACACACACACACACACACACACACACACACACACACACACGCACACACACACACAAACACACACACACACACACACACACACACACACACACACACGCACACACACACACAAACACACACACACACCTGAAAAGAGGTTTGGTGGCATTCATTCAATTGAAGAATGTAATCAGAGAAAGCCTGAGTGCTGAGTTGTAGACAATACTTTTATAATAAACTCAAAGCCCAGTGTCTGTCACAGTCAGAACAACACTGTAAATGTTTATGTGTAATACCTGCTTGTGGCTCATATTCATTTTTTATTAAGCAGAGTTATTATTTATAATAAAACCACAAAACCTGGACCAACGACTCACAATGACATCAATGAGACTTAGAACAGTCATTACACTTGAAAACATAGAAAAAATATACAGCATTCAAATGAACAAAACCTAAATATAATTTTTATCCTGTTTTCTTCAGTGGAAGGAACTGTAATATGTAATGCTTTCAGATAATAAACCACTTCCCTTACAGTCCAGGCTTGTGTCTAGTTTTGTTCTAAATCTATCATGTCGTAACAATAATGCTGCATAATCAATAGAATTAAAATCAAAACTGAAAGTGTCACTCACTGATTTTTATTTTCTTCCTGTCTCAGACTCTCTCCCCAACAGCAGCAGAGGGCCTTCTCCTGCTTTTATTATATTTTTTAAAGTAAAACCAGACCAATATTCTCGTTAAAACTGTGACTGAAGAAAGTATTCATCTCTGTTTCACGTTGTCTTCTTTATTTCTGCTGGTTTTCTTTTTTTTTCTTTTTTACAGTTTCTCTCTAAAAAGGCATTAGCCATTACTTCCTTACTGACATCAGTGTCGACCAATTGGAGCGTTTGTTTTCCCTGAAGTGAGCTGTGATTGGCCAAAGCCTCTGTTCAGGACTGAAAACTCTCTTCTATTAAAATCCTTGATAATAAAGTGAAAATGATGTTTTTCACAGTAAGTTATTAATGATTAAACAGTTTTTCTCACATAAATAAAATAAAAATCCATACTTTCCATTTTACGTTAAATAAAAAAAAGCTTAGTTTTCCATCAGTGGCTTTTTAATTTTGTCAAAAGAAGGTTCAGCAGCTCTTCCATAAAACAGCAGCGACAGATTATGTTTACTCAGGATGAGCTCCTCCAAATAATAAATCAATAAGATGTGTATTATGAAATAAAAAGAGTCTCTGTGTTGTCCCAGGCTCACTGAAGGCATCACAGCTCTAGTGTCATGTGAACAAACTCCAGTGTGACTCCAACATGTTCACGGCACATTTACTGACATTTACAAATTATTAGGCCCGAGCCGGTGATAGCCGGGAGGGCCTATTGTTTTTGCTCGGATTTTTTTATTTTTTTATTTTTTTTTTTTTTTATTTTTATTTTTCTGCAAAATGATCCTTAATTTGACCCAGTGAACATGCACGAAAAGTCATTTTTATTGGGCCCAAAGTTCAAGGTCGGCGAAAAATTTATGTATTTGAAGTCCCCGAAAAAAAAATATGAAAAATGACTCAGTGGCGACCCCTAGAAAAGTCAAAATACATTGGGCCTATGGAAAGTGAAAGTACATTTTTTCCAATGTAGAAATACAAAACTGGGTACATCCATAGGACACCTCAGGGCAAACAGAAAAGTCTATGACAGCAACAGCCTAAACTCAACAGGAAGTCCGCCATGTGGGGTGAAAGGCGCGGCCACCTAAATCACACCCCTTACGCCAAAAGATTCAACTCATTGTGTTTTCATCTAAATGGCCCCAATTTTGGTGAGTATCATCTAGACACATGTGCCAACAAAAGCTGTCATTTTGTTTTTGATATCTTATCGGGTGTGGGTGTGGCAAGCCTGTAACGAGGCGGCCATTTTTGTGGTAATAAATTATCCGTTAACTCTCAAACGCCTTCTCGGATCAAGTTGGACCCAAAAAGGCGTTTGTGCACATTCACGACCTGAACACAAAGATATGTAAATAAAAGGGTTTGCTTTAGAAATGGCCCTCTAGCGCCCCCTACAAACTTATAATGGGACCCAAGAATTTAGTATGTCATAGAGACATAAAATTTGGCACACACATCACTTATGTCATGACGAACATAAAAGCTAATGACAACCACCCCCTATCTACAAATGTATTGCCATAGCAACGGCGCAAATATGTGGAAAAAGTCAATGGGAAGGGAAAATTTTAGTTTGTCCTAGGCAAATGAAACTTGGTACACACATCCATCATGGGATTATGAACATAAAAGCCAATGGGGACCACACCCTAACACACACGAGAAGGCGGCCATTTTGAATTGAAAATGTGAACCGTCTTAGAATACACCTCACTTTTAAAAATTGACAGAAAATAGCTGCTTCATTCCACAAACACCAAACTTGGGCAAAATGAGCTAAACACTTGTGTGCAAAATAGACAATGCCTTTTCTTGTTGTTTTTGCTCAATTTATATTTTTATTTAATTTTTATTTTTCTGCAAATTTTTCTGCAAAATTATCCTTAATTTTGACCCAGTAAATGTGCGCAAAAAGTAAATTTTATTGGCCACTAAACTTAAGCCTGGCGAAATATTGATGTATCTTAAGTATTTGAAAAAATAATAAAAAGAAATGACTCAGTGGCGACCCCTGGGAAATGAAAATACATTCGGCCTATGGAAAGTGAAAGTAATTTTTTCCAACGTAGAAAAATGTAACTTGGAACATCCATAGGACACCTCAGGGCAAACAGAAAAGTCTATGACAGCCACAGCCTAAACACAACAGAAAGTCCACCATGTGGGGTGAAAGGCGCGACCAACTAAATCGCACTCCTCGGGTCAAAAGATTAAACCCAATGTGTTTTCATCTAAATGGCCCCAATTTTGGTGAGTATCATCTAGACACATGTGCCAACAAAAGTTGTCATTTTATTTTTGATATCTTATCGGGTGTGGGTGTGGCAAACCTGTAACGAGGCGGCCATTTTTGTGTTAATAAATTACCCATTAACTCTCAATCGCCTTCTCGGATCAAGTGTTACCCAAAAGGCGTTTGTGCACATTCATGACCTGAACACAAAGAAATGTAAATAAAAGGGTTTGCTTTAGAAATGGCCCTCTAGCGCCCCCTACAAACTTATAATGGGTCCCAAGAATTTAGTTTGTCATAGAGACATGAAATTTGGTACACACATCTCTTATGTCATGACGAACATAAAAGCCAATGACAACCACCCCCTATTTATAAATGTGTTGCCATAGAAACGGAGCAAATATGTGGAAAAAGTCAATGGGAAGGGAAAATTTTAGTTTGTCCTAGGCAAATGAAACTTGGTACACACATCCAGCATGGGCTTATGAACATAAAAGCCAATGGGGACCACACCCTATCACACACGAGAAGGCAGCCATTTTGAATTGAAAATGTGAACCGCCTTAGAATACACCTCACTTTTAAAAATTGACAGAAAATAGCTGCTTCATTCCACAAACACCAAACTTAGGCAAAGTGAGCTAAACACACGTGTGCAAAATAGACAGCGCCTTTTCTTGTTGTTTTTGCTCAATTTATATTTTTATTTAATTTTTATTTTTCTGCAAATTTTTCTGCAAAATTATCCTTAATTTTGACCCAGTAAATGTGCGCAAAAATTTAATTTTATTGGCCACTAAACTTAAGCCTGGCGAAATATTGATGTATCTTAAGTATTTGAAAAAATAATAAAAAGAAATGACTCAGTGGCGACCCCTGGAAAATGAAAATACATTCAGCGTTATGGAAAGTGAAAGTAATTTTTTCCAACGTAGAAAAATGAAACTTGGTACATCCATAGAACACCTCAGGGCAAACAGAAAAGTCTATGACAGCCACAGCCTAAACACAACAGGAAGTCCGCCAGGTGGGGTGGAACACGGGACCACCTAAATCGCACCCCTCGGGTCAAAAGATTAAACCCAATGTGTTTTTTTCTAAAAGGCCCCAAATTTGTTGAGTATTATCTAAACACGAGTGCCAACCAAATTTGTCATTTTGTTTTTTGATACATTTGTGGCTGTGGTCGTAATGAGCCTGTGAAGAGGCAGCCATTTCTTTGGGAAATAAATGCCATTTACAAAATGCCAGGATCCTTCCTTCTCCAGAGCCAAGACTAGAGCCTTGGAAAGCTCTTCAGAATCTTTTGGAACTTGTAAACTTGTTTTTTTAGACAAGTAATATTTACATTTTTACTTTTTAACATTGCAAATCTCCAGCCAGTACTTTTTTTTCTCGCCTCAGCCCAAGCATAAACTCTTATTTTCAAAAGTTCAGACAGATCCCAGGAAAACCAGGGAATGTGGAGACCTTTAACTCTAAATACAAGGTGGTGTAGCAGGCCCCAGCAGTAGCACAGGCCCGAGATGATGAAGCAGGCTCCAGCCAGAAGAAGATTCAAGCAGAGGAACAGGCCCGGTTATTTGACATTATCGTGAAGTTTACGCTTTAAAGCACGAAATGCATTCCTCCGAGTACATGTGTCCCCGCGGTCGCAAGGGAGGCGAGGGCCTTTATCGCCGCTTGCGGCTTTAATTTTATTTTTATTTTTTTATTATTTTACTGCAAAATGATCCTTAATTTGACCCAGTGAACATGCACGAAAAGTCATTTTTATTGGGCCCAATGTTCAAGGTCGGCGAAAAATTTATGTATTTGAAGTCCCCGAAAAAAAAATATGAAAAATGACTCAGTGGCGACCCCTAGAAAAGTCAAAATACATTGGGCCTATGGAAAGTGAAAGTACATTTTTTCCAATGTAGAAATACAAAACTTGGTACATCCATAGAACACCTCAGGGCAAACAGAAAAGTCTATGACAGCCACACCCTAAACTCAACAGGAAGTCCGCCATGTGGGGTGAAAGTCGCGGCCACCTAAATCGCACCCCTTACGCCAAAAGATTCAACTCATTGTGTTTTTGTCTAAATGGCCCCAATTTTGGTGAGTATCATCTAGACACATGTGCCAACAAAACTTGTCATTTTGTTTTTGATATCTTATCGGGTGTGGGTGTGGCAAGCCTGTAACGAGGTGGCCATTTTTGTGGTAATAAATTATCCGTTAACTCTCAAACGCCTTCTCGGATCAAGTTTGACCCAAAAAGGCGTTTGTGCACATTCACGACCTGAATACAACGATATGTAAATAAATGGGTTTGCTTTAGAAATGGCCCTCTAGCGCCCCCTACAAACTTATAATGGGACCCAAGAATTTAGTATGTCATACAGACATAAAATTTGGCACACACATCACTTATGTCATGACAAACATAAAAGCTAATGACAACCACACCCTATCTATAAATGTGTTGCCATAGCAACGGCGCAAATATGTGGAAAAAGTCAATGGGAAGGGAAAATTTTAGTTTGTCCTAGGC
Organism: Neodontobutis hainanensis; assembly: GCA_024349245.1. NCBI lineage: Eukaryota > Metazoa > Chordata > Actinopteri > Gobiiformes > Odontobutidae > Neodontobutis > Neodontobutis hainanensis. The sequence goes on along the minus strand of JALDNG010000105.1, from coordinate 399,041 downwards.
AAATGAAACTTGGTACACACATCCAGCATGGGCTTATGAACATAAAACCCAATGGGGACCACACCCTATCACACACGAGAAGGCAGCCATTTTGAATTGAAAATGTGAACCGGCTTAGAATTACACCTTACTTTTAAAAATCGACAGAAAATAGCTGCTTCATTCCACAAACACCAAACTTAGGCAAAATGAGCTAAACACTTGTGTGCAAAATAGACAATGCCTTTTCTTGTTGTTTTTGCTCAATTTATATTTTTATTTAATTTTTATTTTTCTGCAAATTTTTCTGCAAAATTATCCTTAATTTTGACCCAGTAAATGTGCGCAAAACGAAAATTTTATTGGCCACAAAACTTAAGCCTGGCGAAATATTGATGTATCTTAAGTATTTGAAAAAATAATAAAAAGAAATGACTCAGTGGCGACCCCTGGGAAATGAAAATACATTCGGCCTATGGAAAGTGAAAGTAATTTTTTCCAACGTAGAAAAATGAAACTAGGTACATCCATAGGACACCTCAAGCCAAACAGAAAAGTCTATGACAGCAACAGCCTAAACTCAACAGGAAGTCCACCATGTGGGGTGAAAGGCGCAACCAACTAAATCGCACCCCTTGGGTCAAAAGATTAAACCCAATGTGTTTTTTTCTAAATGGCCCCAATTTTGGTGAGTATCATCTAGACACATGTGCCAACCAAAGTTGTAATTTTGTTTTTGATATCTTATCGGGTGTGGGTGTGGCAAACCTGTAACGAGGCAGCCGTTTTTTGAAAATAAAATATCCCTTAACTCTCAAACGCCTTCTCGGATCAAGTTGGACCCAAAAAGGCGTTTGTGCACATTCACGACCTGAACACAAAGATATGTAAATAAAAGGGTTTGCTTTAGAAATGGCCCTCTAACGCCACCTACAAACTTATAATGGGACCCAAGAATTTAGTTTGTCATAGAGACATAAAATTTGGCACACACATCACTTATGTCATGACGAACATAAAAGCCAATGACAACCACCCCCTATTTATAAATGTGTTGCCATAGCAACGGCGCAAATATGTGGAAAAAGTCAATGGGAAGGGAAAATTTTAGTTTGTCCTAGGCAAATGAAACTTGGTACACACATCCAGCATGGGCTTATGAACATAAAAGCCAATGGGGACCACACCCTATCACACACGAGAAGGCGGCCATTTTGAATTGAAAATGTGAACCGCCTTAGAATACACCTCACTTTTAAAAATTGACAGAAAATAGCTGCTTCATTCAAGAAACACCAAACTTAGGCAAAATGAGCTAAACACTTGTGTGCAAAATAGACAACGCCTTTTCTTGTTGTTTTTGCTCAATTTATATTTTTATTTAATTTTTATTTTTCTGCAATTTTTTCTGCAAAATTATCCTTAATTTTGACCCAGTAAATGTGCGCAAAAATTTTATTTTATTGGCCACAAAACTTAAGCCTGGCGAAATATTGATGTATCTTAAGTATTTGAAAAAATAATAAAAAGAAATCACTCAGTGGCGACCCCTGGGAAATGAAAATACATTCGGCCTATGGAAAGTGAATGTAATTTTTTCCAACGTAGAAAAATCAAACTTGGTACATCCATAGGACACCTCAGGGCAAACAGAAAAGTCTATGACAGCCACAGCCTAAACTCAACAGGAAGTCCGCCAGGTGGGGTGGAACACGGGACCACCTAAATCGCACCCCTCGGGTCAAAAGATTAAACCCAATGTGTTTTTTTCTAAAAGGCCCCAAATTTGTTGAGTATTATCTATACACGAGTGCCAACCAAAGTTGTCATTTTGTTTTTGATACATTTACGGCTGTGCTTGTAATGAGCTTGTGAAGAGGCAGCCATTTCTTTGGGAAATAAATGCCATTTACCAATTGCCAGGATCCTTCCTTTAGAGAACGCTCCTCCAGAGCCAAGACTAGAGCCTTGGAAAGCTCTTCAGAATCTTTTGGAACTTGTAAACTTGTTTTTTAGACAAGTAATATTTACATTTTTACTTTTTAACAGGCGGGTGCAGCGATTTCTGAGCAAATCTCCAGTCAGTATTTTGTTTTTCTCGCCTTAGCCCAAACAAAATCTATTATTTTTATAAGTTCAGACAGATCCCAGGAAAACCAGGGAATGTGGAGACCTTTAACTCTAAATACAAGGTGGTGTAGCAGGCCCCAGCAGTAGCACAGGCCCGAGGTGATGAAGCAGGCTCCAGCCAGAAGACGATTCAAGCAGAGGAACAGGCCCAGTTATTTGACATTACTGTGAAGTTTATGCTTCAAAGCACGAAATGCATTCCTCCGAGTACATGTGTCCCCGCGGTCGCAAGGGAGGCGAGGGCCTTTATCGCCGCTTGCGGCTTTAATTGTCTTTATTTTTTACCATATTGTCTTCATCAGAAATAGACCTTTTACATTTATTCTTTTATCAGACGCTTTTATTCAAAGCAACTTATATTAACTTATTCCCCAGTGTCACAGCTGGAACACCTCTGGAGGTGAGGTGGGTTAAGTGTCTTGCCCAAGGACACAACAATAGTACGAACTGTGGGGAAAGTAAGAATCGACCTGCCAACCTTCCGTTTACAAGACGAGCGCTGTAACCCTGAGCCACTGACGCCCATGTCTTCATCAGCTGCACATTATATACATACTGCATTTACAGAAGTGAACATTGAACATTGAGCATCAAACGGCTTTAAAAAACATATTATATACAATTTGATCTACAGTGACGATACATTCAGTTTATCACAAGGCCTTCATGCTTCTGTTTTTTTCTGTTCTCGTACCGTAATCTTATCACAGCATTTTGGTTTTTCAGCTTTAGCCGTTTACCTACAGCTCTTACATTAGTATCATGGTTGACATGCTACACACAAAAAACAAAAAAGAGATTTCATCCTTCATTCATCTTCTTCATCCAACAGCCTCCACACAGTCGCAGTAGAACTTTAGTTCTGAACCCTGTGGGACTCTGAGGACCTCAGGGAGGACCTCAGGGAGGACCTCAGGGACAGGTCTCCTGCTGGGGCCCAGGGTCAGGACTGAACACAGTGAGGGAGTGTTTCAGTTTTCTGCAGCTAAAGTCTGGAACAGTCTCCAGACGAGGAGAGACAGGCCTCTGACAAAGTTCAAGTCCAGACTGAAACACTTCTGTTGAACTGTTGAACAACTGCACTTTTAATTTATTGTTTTGGTAATTGTATTTGTGCTTCAAACCTGTCTCTACTTTTCTAAAGTACTTTGAGGTGCTGTATGCTTGAATTGTGCTTTATTAATAAACCTGCTATAAGAAAAACATATTTGTAATCATATTAATAACAATCTTTTAGTTTAGTTTGTAAGTTTAAATCTTGAAACAGGTCTGAAGTAGATATTTTGAAATGCACTTCTTGGCTCTGACTGGACTGTGGGTCCGAGCCTGAAGCAGCAGAAGAGCAGCAGAGGTATAAGCCAAAAGAGTTTCCCACTGACCGATGGAAAAATAATGCTTTTAAACTGTACATAAATAAATAATAATGCATTTCCTTCTATCCACACCTACATAGAAAAAAATGACATTTATAAAAGGCAGCAATTTGCAAAACACTATTGAAAAAGGCAGATTTAAAATGAAAGCATGCAGCTCAGAGGTTTGAAAACCTTTTTAAAGATTCTCAGGTCTGTGTAAAAAATGCAGCAGAGGTTGTGCTGTTTATCCTTCATCCTTCATCACTTCACGTGAACTCTTCATGTCACGGTTTAGTTGAGGTTCAAAGACAAGATCCTTCAGGAAGTGGAGTCTGTGGATATTCTTTTACTCCACTGAGTGGACTTCAGTCGTATCATCACGTCTCACTGTGTCGCCCGTTTGACTTTTTGTTTGCTTCTGGATTAATAGGGTCCATCTCGTGACTGCAGAAAGAACAGGACAAACGATTAAAACATTTATTACAAAACATCAGGGGTTTAACACATCAGGAGTTTAACACATCAGGGGTTTAACACATCAGGGGTTTAACACATCAGGGGTTAAACACATCAGGGGTTTAACACATCAGGGGTTAAACACATCAGGGGTTTAACACATCAGGGGTTTAACACATCAGGAGTTTAACACATCAGGGGTTTAACACATCAGGGGTTTAACACATCAGGGGTTTAACACATCAGGGGTTTAACACATCAGGAGTTTAACACATCAGGGGTTTAACACATCAGGGGTTTAACACATCAGGAGTTTAACACATCAGGGGTTTAACACATCAGGGGTTTAACACATCAGGAGTTTAACACATCAGGAGTTGAACACATCAGGAGTTTAACACATCAGGGGTTTAACACATCAGGAGTTTAACACATCAGGGGTTTAACACATCAGGAGTTTAACACATCAGGAGTTTAACACATCAGGGGTTTAACACATCAGGGGTCACAGAACATGTATCAGTTTCAGGTTTTCCACTCGCTTTAAGAAATCCTTCCCCAGGACAGACTTTTATGAAAGTTTTAGTTGAGAGCTTCAGAGCTGGAGGAGCTGAGGTTTGAACATTTGACAGTCGGGCCGGGCCTGTAGCAGATAAATTAATGTTTGATGTAAAAAACCTGCTGCTTGACTCCTGAGCGTGAGAAAGAGCTGTCGCCCTTTTCTTGAAAAGACAGATGGTTAATAATATTGTATTCTTTGGAAAACACAAATAAAACCTTAGATAGGACTTCAGTGAAGAAATATTTATCTGTAGAGACATCCTCAGCTTTAGCAAAGGCTGTCAGTGTTTAGTGTGCCCTCTAGTGGACTCAACTAATCATTGCAGGAAGAGGCCAAAATATAATATGCTGTTTATATTTATTAATGAATCTTCCATAAAATCTTGGTGGTCCAGTTTCAACAGAGGCCCTCAGGCTGTAGTTTGCTGTAGTTTGCTGTAGTTTTGGTCAAGATTCAAACTACAGCTGCTTCAAAACTCCAAATTTAAACTCCCATTTACCTGGACAACATTCTTTCAAGCACATTTGGTGATTTCAGTAATTTTCTAGGTTTTCCAGGCTGCGTGGGAATTATTGTTTGTGACTGCACATAAGGTCAGGACTGAAAGATGACTATTGAAGATAAATAAAACATTCTGAGGAAAAGTCCCAAGAACAACATAAACTGAGGTGAAATAATAGTAAATGGAAAGTAAAGAAGAAAGTGAAAGTATAGCAGACTTTAAAACTGTCCTGCTGCTTTCTGGTGTTTCTCTTTTGTTTTTATGCTAGAAAAACAAACACATATTGACATTGTTGTGTTATTCATGACAGTGCTTGATTATTATTTCTTGTCTTCAGTGATGGTTGTGAAAAGCCTGGGGTTTAGCGTCAGATGCAGCTACTCGTTTCATCTTCTACTCGTTTGTTTGACTTCAGAATATACTTCAGTAAAGATCCAGACTGACACTGACACTTTGAGAAATATTACAGTGAAGGTTCTTCCATGACCTTATGAACATCACAGTAACAGGAGGCCTCTGGCTGAGCCCAGAGGAGTCCACAGTGTGGTCCTCACCATAAACCACGTTACATAAACTAGGACTGCACTGTTTAAAACGTGATTACTGAATATGTGATAAAGAGACACCTTTCTTACCTCTTTTTTACAGTGTTTCCTCAAGAAGACTCCTAACACTCCTAACACTGCCAAAACTAAAACACCCAGAGTTACAGCTACAGCGATGATTACTGTTGAGTGATCTGCAAAAGAAGGAAACAATAGTAACACTAACACGTAACAAACGAGTCCTTCACAGACATTTAAGGATATTTTAAATAACCTTTTGTTTTTTTAATTTTTAATTAAAGTCACAAAACAAAGATTAATTTTCTTGAAATTTTATGGTTGAAAAATTGCCCCCTTTTTTAATTAAATGTGTTTGTTTTGTTAAACCTGTCCTCGTTTCTCTTTAGGACAGACTTAGTCCGGTCTTAGACCAGGTCCAGACTCATGGAGGAGACAGAGTTAGTCCAGTCTTAGACCAGGTCCAGACTCATGGAGGTCAGTGTTTGAAGGAGACAGAGTTAGTCCAGTCTTAGACCAGGTCCAGACTCATGGAGGTCAGTGTTTGAAGGAGACAGAGTTAGTCCAGACTTAGACCAGGTCCAGACCAGGTCCGGTCATTTCAACAAATGAACATCTCAAAATGCAAACTTCCAAAGTTCTTTTCTAATTCTAGTGCCTTTTGAGACTCTGTTGGAGCTGATTCAATGACCTTTGACTTTTACCTGATTTTATAGCTTCGCTGACACTAAGGTCTGTTCTGCTGATGAGAGTGTCTCTGTCAGAGCTGAGGACACAGCTGTAGACTCCCTGATGACCTGAGTCCAGGTTCTTTAAAGTCAGGCCGGACTCTGAGACCTCCTCCACAAACTGTCTCCAGGATTCATTATAAACTCTGTTGGTCCCAGTCTGGGTTAATATGGTCTGAGTCTGGTTGAATTTCCAGATGAGGCTCTTTATTGAAGTGTTTGAATCAGAACAATGGAGGGTTTTAGAATCTGATGCAGTGATGGTCTCTGTGAAGGAAATATAAAATACAGTCAGCAGCAGTTGACCAGGACCTTAAAGGCAGCAGGAGAGTAATACCTGTGGATTCTGCACAAAGCCGCTCACTAATATCTGTTGAGTTATGCTTGGGTTAGTGCAGAATATTTGTGTTTGTATGTGTGTCTCAGGAGTTTTTTTATAATGTTCAGTGAAGACAGATACAGTAATAATGAAATACGGGCTCTTCCTGGTCAGACCTACTTTTATTAAAATGTTCTTTGTAAAATTTAATATTAATTATTAAATATTCTCTTGGTGAAAGTCACAGGTTGGTGTTTGTTAGTGCCATATTTAGCTTGCTCTCCTGGTTATTCAGAGACAATCAATATAATCTATACACATTATATAGATTATATAGCCGCTGCAGTAGCTTGAGAAGAGGCTACACTGCAGCAGTTGTGACTGTTTTGTGCAGAAAATCCAAAAGACTACAACACTTCAGTGACTCCCAGAATGCAGTAGAAGCTGTATTTTTAACACTGACCTTGCTGTTTGAGTGTTGCTCTCCTCCAGCTGTAGTCAGTGCTGACGTTACAGCTGTGCTCTTGTGCGTCTGAAAGTCTGACAGAGCTATGGATGGAGTAAAGCCTGTCCTTTGTTTCACTGACTGCTGTTTTGGCAGCTCCATCAGGTCCAGACCAGCTCACATCAGGTTTTGGGTAAATATCTTTGGAGCTGCAGATCAGTTCATCTTCCACCTGCTCCAGGACCACGTCCCCCACTGGAGCTGGAAGAACAGAGACAGGACGGGCCTTAGTTCTGGGTTTTTTCTTTAGAGACAGAAGAAGAAGGAATTGTACAACGAGAAACCCAAACCCAACCTGGACACATCAGCTTTGAACAAAGCCACATTAATCCTTTATTATTTTGGTCCAGAGACACTTTATTAGAGTCTGGACATTAACTTTGGTTTTGGGTTTAGTCCCAGGTTCAGTCCTAGTTTTGACCTTGTTTAAAGCTGGGTTGGTCTTTGGTTTGGTCTATCTTTAGAGCAGCCCTGATTTACTGGTAGTTTTTATTTTGGGTTTGGTCCTGTTTTAATCCAAGTCTAGTTCTATGTTAGAGCTACACAGAACAGTTTAATTGTTATCCTCACTTTAACAGGTGAAAATAAACAAATGAAATGGAAAAATCTTCGTTTTTCTTTTAGTTGCATAATAATTCTGACACTAACAGTTGCCTAATAATGGTTTACATGTAGATAATCTCTTAAGAAAACTTCACTTTGACTTCTTAAAAGTTCAGGTTTGAGGCTTTGTTAACTTTTGGTTTGACCAAGAGCACTGTGGTTGTACAATAACTAAATGAATCTTGGTCTTGTCTTTTCAGTCCTGGCTCAGTCCCAGTTTAGACCGGGTTTAGTTTTTAAGTGCTAAATCCTGGACAGACCTAGTTTCGTGCTAGGTTTAGTCTTGATTAGTCCCTGTTAAGAGTCCCAAGTTCAGTTTCGAGCAGGTTTAAAGCTGGGTTTATTACATTTTATCTGTGGTCACATGACGCTGACGGGTCACATGACGTTCCCAGGATTGAAAGAGCATTTATTCTCTGTCACGGTGTTTATTGCAGATGGTGATTCAGATTCTGAAGGTAAAGGGAAACTGTTCAGGGCATTAGTAACTGCATGACTGTGCTTCAGCTCAGAGTCTACAACTGCAAAACAAAACAGCTACTCTCTGTTTCAAAATAATACTTCTCCTGATTCCATTTCAACAGATAACGCCACAGCTGCCTTCACTTTTCTAACAACACGCTCTCTGTCTGGCTCCAACGCCCACTGTTCAAGAAAGTACTGAGACAAATATACCTTTAGCACAACGTTTCCACAGACTTTAAACAAGCGTGACATTAACATTAGAGACTGACACAAACCTAACAGAGACAGAGCTGAGAGAGGCTTTATCAGACTTTCTCTTGTGTGTCAACACGTTTCTGCAGCTGTGGAAGAGAAACCAGCGCTCCTTCAGAATGTTATCGAGCTGAAGACTGAGACTGTAACAGCCGTAAAGATACCGGCTCAAAAGAAACATGGTGGAATAGATTTAACCTCTGCACATTGGACCGTTTTCTAACTTTATTCCTGTGATTTGAGTTTTCAACAGAACGAAGGGCTGACAAAATAAAAGTGTTTTACCCTCGTCATTTTGAAAGAAAACTGTTACAGGTAAAGACAACTAAAAGTGAATATAAAAACATTTTTAAACATGTTCACGAGTATAAACGCCGAGTGTCTGGTTTGTTGGTTGTATTTTATTTATTTATAGATTAAAATCTCAATTCTGAAAGTGCCTCCTGAATGTGACTGTAAGAGTTTAGTACAATGAGAATCAGGAAGTACAAAGGACTCTTAGGAACGGCCTATGACTGCTCAGGTAGGAATGTCTCGAGAAATGTCGGACCTAATTTTAACAACAGAACACCTCACTAGAAACTCAAACACAGCTCCTGGTCTGTGTCTGAGCAATCGCACTAACATCAATCACCCAGAGCTTTGGAAACTATCATAAATGTTTGCAGCATTGTTCATTGTCTCTGTCTCTGTCATAATTAGGTTTTTGGTTCACTTTCATTTTGAAAGTGTTGAGTAATAGCTCAATATCGGGATCTTTAATACATTAACCATTAAACTTAAGAGAAGCCGATGGGAGTGAGTGCATTGACTCATCCAGGCTCGTATTACAAGACACACTGTTAAAATAGTTCCTGTTGAAGTTAATGTTCTCTCTTGTTATTCAGTGCAGCAGCGAACCCTCTCAGACAGAGCCACAGAGTTCAACTCTGTTCAGGTTCAACGTCTGAAGGTCAGCTCGTGTCTGTGAAACGGCGTTGACTCGAAGGGCATTCTTTAAGATTAGATTTAGTGTTATCAGTGTCCAGGAACTTAAAAGGCCAAATAACACCTTCTTTTTACATTTCTGCGCTCTCAAGACTGTTCACTTTTTGTGCCAAGAAACCATTAAAACCATTATTAATAAAATTATAACTCTAATATAACTTTGGCTTAGCTTTTTATTAAATTAAATCACATTCTTTGAGTAAAAAACAGCAGTTCCAACAAGCAGGCCACTCTTTTGTTAAATAAAACACAAATGGAGTACTGCTTGGTGACACTCGGTGACGCCTGTAGAGTCTAGGCTCATGTGCAACAGACCAATCCCTTTTGGTCCTTTTTCAGAGAAGAATATGAACGATAACACAACATCTTAGTTGGTGGTTGGGTGAAGCCATTTATTGTAAAACAACTGTGTTTACTCTTTTTTAAATGACCACAACAGTTTCATCTCTACAGTGTGTCTGCTGTTCTGTAATAATCTCTCATCGTCTCAAACGTTTGCTCTTGAAGTTTAAGGCCAATGCAAACAGAGCCTGGATGAATTACACAAAAATACAAAAATGTAAAAGGTCAGGAGTTGTTGAGTGAAGGATTCCAGTGGGATTTAGTCATATTTATATGAAAACCTGTTATTATTAAAGCCAATAGCTGCCTCTAAGCTCTATGTCAGGTAAGCCTTCTGGATGTGGAAGGGAAGCCTGTTGAAATGAAGGAAAGTTTAGTGGCTCGGCCTGTTGACCCCGGTCTGCTTTAAGAAACCCGACAGCTTTAATCTCTGTGGGAAAGGTTTACCCAACCCTTACTGACCGTTTAGACCAGTCCAGTGTATTTACTCTACAGAAAATGAATACAAGAAGTAGCACTGCCCTCTCAGTCCAGAAGAGCATTTCTGAGATGTTTGGACCAGGAGCATCTGCAGCAGCTGAGTGATGCCATCACATCAATAATAATTAAGGAATTCTGTTTTAGCAACGTTTATCTAATAAAGTGTCTCCTCCAAAACACAATAATCTTTTAAACCATTTCCCGGGGAGTGCTGATCAACTCTAAAGCTAAAAGGATTAATACTTCTAACAATATATTATCAGAGTTTTTGAAGCAGAAAAATATCTGTGTATCTAAATAAACAGCTGCATAGCCATTTGTTTGCTTAGACAACTGACTCTAAAGTCTAGAACAGTGTTTTGAGTCAGGAACAAGTCCCTCTGAAGTGAAGAGATGATACCTGTGTGTTCTTGTACCTTGCACTTGTACACTGATGAACTGCTCCTTGTTTACGTTGGTGGTGCTGGTGTAACACTTATATCGACCTCCATCTTGGATCTGGACTGGGCTGAGCTGCAGCGAGGCGTTTCCTTTACCGAGCTGGTCTTTGAACAGCGCCGTGCGGCCTTTGTAGCGTGGTTTCTGCAGCTCCAGCCGGTCTGCGTTGTGATAAAACGTATGCACCGGGGTCGATTCCTCCAGAGTGTAGAGCCAGTGGACGACCACCTCAGGCCCGGGGTCAAAGGGGCACGGCAGGAGACAGGACGCCTTGTACACACAGGTTACACTTACATCCCCTGAGACAAGAGGTACATGATTCTGTGAATATAACTGTACAGGTTCAAGTGTGTTCAAGAAGAAACACTGTTACTGCCCTGTTCACTGCACTCTCAGAACTACAAAAGACTGTTGACAGGAGTGTTGCTCACCTGCAGTTCATCAGGCGTCTACTCACCTGGATCTACTGCTCCTCGACAAATCATCCGTCTACCTTTCATGGGACTCACACTACACTACTTGTCTCCTGGAAACTTTTAATCCTAGCCTCTGCTTCGACCCGTGTTTTTGATTCAAAGCGATATTGTAACCAGTCTGTCTCTGTATCTGCCTAAAGGGTCATGGATGATAATAAAACATTTGCTTTGTCGTGCTCGTGTGTGTGACCGGCTGTACAAAGGAGAGGCTAGTGTCGATAAGAATGTCGAGGTTACAGCTGGGGATGTAGAGGATAGTTTGGTCGTGGAAGGAGAAAGTATCGGTGAAGTTGGTGGTTTTTGGGGCCATTTATGACGATATGATGAATTAGATTTTTCATAGTTCAGTTTAAAAACATTAGGTGAGAACCTACCCCAGATATATCTCTACTACAGTTCAGTGATTCCTCTGGATCAGTGGTGTCACAAAGTGGTGATCAACACTAGAGTTAACCCTGGTTTCTCTGGAGCTCAGAGCTTCATGTCAGACTCAAGTCATCAGGTTTATTTTTGGGACTCGACTCAAGGAGAAGCATCAATGACTGGAACCCAAGCGTCTCCCGTGGAACCTCTTAAACAGTCCTCGAGGGCGCCGCCATAAGGCAATATTCAGCGAAAAACAGCAATATACCGCCGTCCACCAGAGGGCAGGCTCCAAAAGAGGAAATATAAGGAGGATCCCAGTGGCGGCTTTAAAAGTGTAAAAATCATGTTTACAGCCTGGTACAGGAGATGGCTTCGGTTTCTAGAGCTAAGTTTTTACTGCCCAACAACTCTGGAGGGGGAGGGGGGGGGGTTATGATTATTACATTCGTTTATGCTATCTGAAAACTATTGTTTTACTCTGGAGTAAAAGCCGATAATCCCGGATGTAACGATCATTTTATTGCCGAATCGTAAGGACAATATCAGTGAATAGGGGCCAATGGGCGGAGTTTATCCTGTTCATTTACAATCTGTGCTCAAACCACACTGGCTTTTTTATGGCTCAGGCTCGATCTTGAACTTGTTCATTCTCAGACTTGTGACTCAGCTTGGACTTGAGAACTAAAGACTCGGACTCAGACTTCGACTCGAGCACAAAGGACTCACAAGTCACGCTCAGAGACAACACCACGCAATCTCATTTAACTCCAACTCATTTAAGTTGAGCCTAAATAAATACATTTAAAAAATAAAAGGCTTGTATAACCTACAGCCTTAATTAATCTGCCATAATCTAAACTCTATCAAATGTGTTTACTGAAAATGGCTTATACAAAACTCAAATCCCAATCATGTGTCAGTTTGGCTCCACCAGGTCAAAAAGTTCCAGATTTTGGCTAATGAACAACACAACCGGGCCCGTCCTGTAACGAGGATATTATAGCAGCCACTCGGGACAGATGGGTGAAGAAGCTCTCGGACAAACTGAAAGCGTTCAGTTCAGCGAAGAGTGCAGTGACAGTTATGTCGATGAAACAGATTGACAAGAGGATGTATCAGCACAGGAGCCAATCCTGGAGGAGCTGAGCCTGCAGTCCACCTCCAGCTCGAAGAGAGACTCCTTTGAGGACAGACATTTCTGTTCAAATGGAAAAGCCCTCTTTGAACAAAGGTGGCCTCAGATTCATGTTGCATAGTATTTATAACATCGTTCTGAAACTTTAATCAAAACAGTTTGACTCTAGAACAACACCTGAATGGAGCAGTGTCACTAATGACTCTCCTGAGCCTTTAATGACTCTCACATCAGAGTCACACTGTCCTTTCAGAGTTAACGACTCTGAGACCAGAACAGTCTGGTCCAATCAGGTTTAGATTCAGGTTAAACTCCTCCCTCTGGAGATAAAGCTCAACTCTCTCACAGTTGATCTCAGAATTGATAAAGTCTTTCAGAATTAGAAATCAAACGTCTTCACCTTGAAAACTTGAAAAGAGTCCAGATGCTTTTGCTTTAAACTATCGTCACTGCTTTGGAATGTTTCGGCTGCACAGGTTAAACAGGACTCGTTACATTCCTACACTTGTCATTTAACTCTTTCACTTTATATTCACTAACAGCTTATTAAAGCCATAATCCTCAGTTTGATTTGTAAAACACACCCATTAAAGGAGAAGTTAAGTGCAACAAAGCCCAGACCCGGCCCCGATAAGCAGACGGAGATAGATGTATGAATGAATAAATAAAAATAAATAAAACATATGACTGTATAAATTAACAAATAAATCAATGAACAATGAAAACATTGTGTAATGTTAATGGAGGACTGAAGTCCATGAGACTGGACTTAGACTAATCTTCTCGTGACTCATAAACAGGATTACATTTTAACTCTGTACTTGCACTTAACACTACAAACCAACCTTGAGTCTAATGTTCTTGGATTTATTTGAGTTTAAGTTATTACTTTCTAAAATAAAATAAAAAACAACACTATAAGAGTGTTGTTTGTTCAGAGCAGGATATTGACCCTGAGTGAAATTATATCTCGGCACAAGGTCAGAAAATACAAAGGTTATTTTAGGTTTATTTAAGGTTTTCCAAATAAAATCCACATTTGAGTTGAAATATTACACACATCGATTTTTTTATAGATTTGTCTAAATTTGTTTAATTAAACCATTTTCTGATTTAATAAATGTTTCTTGTTTTGAGCTCTTTTTCACAACAACACTGTTAGAGTTGTACAGTTAGTGTTAATCTTACCTCTGACTGGGCTCCATAAAAAACCAAAGACCAGGAGAAACACGATCCTTTCCACCGACATTCTTCAATCAAAGTCACCAGCTGAGCGCACAGTCGAGGTCTGGCTGCTGTGAAAAGGATCAGGAACAAATCAACAGCCCGTTCGAGCACATTCCAGTCAACTCTGATAAAACATGAACCTGTTAAATGAACGTACAATAAAAACTCAGAGAAACACCACTGCACCAGACTCCGTGTGCCACTGGAGCTGTGTAACACACACTATATTTAGGAGGAGTTGAAGGACGGGTTTAAAGACTCTATTACTCTGTTACACATTCACTACAGAGTGGAAAAAGTGGGAAGTGTGTTATTTTTGTGGAAAGAGTGATAAAAGTTTGTTTGTGAAAATTATTTTAGATTTTTGACACTTTTCTTAAGGACAATAAAATGGGTTTGATGTTGCATTTTCAAATATTATATGTAATAAAAGCTGTAATACTATAAAGACTGACTGAATAAAGTGACAAGACAGAAATGTGCACTAACAGTAATAATAACAGTTATTCGAGGCACCCCTATCCCCTCTCTGAAAATACTTTAGTCCAGGTCCCTCTCTGAAAATGGTTTAGTCCAGGTCCCTCTCTGAAAATACTTTAGTCCAGGTCCCTCTCTGAAAATACTTTAGTCCAGGTCCCTCTCTGAAAATGGTTTAGTCCAGGTTTAAAGCTGCTCATGCTGTGACCACTGATAGTATTTATAGTTTAGATTACAGGGTTAAGCAGGGTTATATGTAGGTCAGTGATTCTCAGACTCTTCTCACTAAGTCGCACAGAGGTGTTGGAGAGGCTGTAGGAACGTCTCACGACTGTGGAGTGACTGATAACATATAATATAATAACGCAATATAAATCAAAGGCTTTATTATTATTCCTCTTTTGCTGATAAGAAAATCTTTGTTATTAATTAATCGTGTATCTGGGTTATTCTAAAGGGTCACTTTGAACCTACACCACAAATAAACGAGGAGTCACAGTAAACTACGTAATATACAGCCATTTCTCACAAATTTGATTTATCAAGTTTATTTTTATTTTATAATTATACTTTGAAATGTATGGCTTTAAAAGAAAATCCATTCCATTCAATCCAGTCCCCGTCCCAATACTCAGTCCAGAGAAGTACTCTAGAGTAGTACTTTAGAGAAGTACTCTAGAGTAGTACTTTAGAGAAGTACTCTAGAGTAGTACTTTAGAGAAGTACTCTAGATGAGTACTTTACAGAAGTACTCCAGAGTAGTACTCTAGAGAAGTACTTTAGAGAAGTACTCTAGAGTAGTACTTTAGAGAAGTACTCTAGAGTAGTACTTTAGAGAAGTACTCTAGAGTAGTACTTTAGAGAAGTACTCTAGATGAGTACTTTACAGAAGTGCTCAGGTAGTACTCTAGAGAAGTACTTTAGAGAAGTACTCTAGAGTAGTACTTTAGAGAAGTACTCTAGAGTAGTACTTTAGAGAAGTACTCTAGAGTAGTACTTTAGAGAAGTACTCTAGATGAGTACTTTACAGAAGTACTCCAGAGTAGTACTCTAGAGAAGTACTTTAGAGAAGTACTCTAGAGTAGTACTTTAGAGAAGTACTCTAGAGTAGTACTTTAGAGAAGTACTTTAGAGAAGTACTCCAGAGTAGTACTCTAGAGAAGTACTCCAGAGTAGTACTCTGAGAAGCTCTAGAGTAGTACTCTAGAGTAGTACTTTAGAGAAGTACTCTAGAGGAGTACTTTAGAGAAGTACTCTAGAGTAGTACTCTAGAGAAGTACTCCAGAGTAGTACTCTAGAGAAGTACTCTAGAGTAGTACTTTAGAGAAGTACTCTAGAGGAGTACTTTAGAGAAGTACTCTAGAGTAGTACTCTAGAGAAGTACTCCAGAGTAGTACTCTAGAGAAGTACTCTAGAGTAGTACTTTAGAGAAGTACTCCAGAGTAGTACTTTAGAGAAGTACTACAGAGTAGTACTTTAGAGAAGTACTCCAGAGTAGTACTCTAGAGAAGTACTCTAGAGAAGTACTCTAGAGAAGTACCCCAGAGTAGTACTTTAGAGAAGTACTCTAGTGTAGTACTTTAGAGAAGTACTCCAGAGTAGTACTTTAGAGAAGTACTCTAGTGTAGTACTTTAGAGAAGTACTCCAGAGTAGTACTTTATAGAAGTACTCTAGAGTAGTACTCTAGAGAAGTACTCTAGAGTAGTACTTTAGAGAAGTACTCCAGAGTAGTACTTTAGAGAAGTACTCTAGTGTAGTACTTTAGAGAAGTACTCCAGAGTAGTACTTTATAGAAGTACTCTAGAGTAGTACTTTAGAGAAGTACTCTAGTGTAGTACTTTAGAGAAGTACTCTAGAGTAGTACTTTAGAGAAGTACTCTAGAGTAGTACTTTAGAGAAGTACTCTAGACTTTAGAGAAGTACTCCAGAGTAGTACTTTAGAGAAGTACTCTAGACTTTAAAGAAGTACTCCAGAGTAGTACTTTAGAGAAGTACTCCAGAGTAGTACTTTAGAGAAGTACTCTAGAGAAGTACTCCAGAGTAGTACTCTAGAGTAGTACTTTAGAGAAGTACTCTAGACTTTAGAGAAGTACTCCAGAGTAGTACTTTAGAGTAGTACTCTAGAGAAGTACTCTAGAGTAGTACTTTAGAGAAGTACTCTAGACTTTAGAGAAGTACTCTAGAGTAGTACTTTAGAGAAGTACTAAAGTAAAGTCTTTGACCTTACCCTAAGTCTTTTATTTTTTTTTATATTTTTGGAGTCATTAATGTATTTTTCCAGCTGTGAGATGTTTTGGATAAATACATAATAATACAAGACTTTAAGAGAAAATCTTCTGTCTCAGACTCTTAAAGTGAGATGATGCAGACGCTAGGCTCTGGACTGAGCAGCTCTCAAACAGATTTATATAATTAGAATTAGATTTTTAAAAAAGGACACCAGCAGCTCATGTTAGTCTTCTTTTTAATAAAATACAGGGAGCTTTTGAACAGAATGAAGTCACAGCAGAAAGAGTTTTAATGAAGTTACAGTAAAAGGTGTGACACAGTCAGTTAAACACTCTTTTTCTTTTCACTGGAAACACCTTTCTGACCTCAGCCGATACCTGCCCTCCGCACAAAATATGACTTTATAATAATAATAATAATAATAAGGAAGTGTGGAAATCTACAAAGCCTTAAAAATCTCATCAAATATCGTTGAGCTCTGGATAATTTATGGATTAACTTCATTTCAGACTAAACTTTGAACTAAAATCAGGACTAAACCAAATAAATGTACCTCACCCAGAAACAGGATGGAATCAATAATCAACAAATGAACTTTGAAAGACAGAAAAGAGAAAGCATTCACCTTCAGTGTCTTTCTGTAAAATCATAAAAGCATTTGTGAAATCTAGAGGCCAACTTGGATTTTAAGTTACTTTATTTCTGTCTTCTGTGTTTTCTCTCTTTATAAATAAAGACCTGTTTCTCTTTTAATCATTCTTGTATCTGTTCATGTATCTATGAACACCTGTCACACCTGGGCAGGTCAGGACCACATTAAAGTAGACTTTGGTGCTTCCTGTCGGTCTTAAACAGCTCTGCCCTCGGAGCTGCTTTACCACAGATTTAATTCCAACAACAACACGCTGACCGTTTCTGTTTATTTGAATAAAACTCTTGTGTTTTGTTTCTTTGAGTAAAAAGACTCTCCCGTATCGTTCGTAGTCATTACTTGCTTGTAGCCGCTTGTCACTGAGTAGAACAACAGCCAATGGGAGCTCTTTTCAGAAGCATTCATTTGATTGGGCAAAGCTTCAGGTATGAGCTGATCCTCATTTATTAAAATCCTTCAGAACAAAGCCTAATGACGTCTTAAAGTCCTTTCACAGATGAGTCCTGTTTCAAGGTCCTGTTTTTAAACTGTTTTTTCTCAATTACAAGAAAAAAACAGGTCATATTTTAATGGTTTGGCTCTAAACTATATCTAACTTTGAACCGTCTCAGACTCGTCGCATTAGCCTCAGTTCTGACTCAGGATTTATTTGCTTATCAACACTTTGAATTATCCAGTGTGCATCAGTTGTGCTCTAAGATTTAAATATATTTATATATATTTGCTATGTTAGTCACAATATATAAACCCTTTAAAAATAAAACATTATAGAGCTCCAGTGCAGTGAATGTGTTTTACTAATGCAGTAATAAATGAGACTTTAAAAGACACGTCTGTGTGTTTCAGCTCAGACACATGCATAAATGTTTAAATAAATAACCTTAAATTCACAATATTCATACAGACATGATGGAAATAAAAGTGTATGCTGTGTGTATTTTACATAAGACAGAACTCAGAACTCAGGGGCGCTGTTACTCTGTCGATGCGTGCTGACCTCTGTGACCTCTGTGACCTCTGTGGCGGTGTAGCGGAGCGTATTGTCATGAAGCATATTTGGAGACCTCCCGCGTGTTTACTGCAAGAACTGACTTTAAACATTTAAACAGACTGGGATTTATTCAAACGGAACTCTCGGGCTGATAAACCCACAAGAACGTCCAAAAAGTAACGTATTTCAGCCAATGTTTCCACAGGCTTCACTCTGAGGCAAAAGAAGTGCACTTTCTTCACTTTTAAAAAAGCAGCAGTTTGTAACAAAATGAACATAAGTGTATAAAAATATCTGAGAGTCAGTGTCTCTAGGCCGTAGTCCAGTGTTAGTCCGGTCTTCAGGTCAGAGCAGAGGCCGACTGTCCGTTTGTGCCGTCCTTCGTCAGAGAACTGTCTCCGCTCGAGTCTGGAAGCACAAGAGCAACAGGCTTTAGAAGTACATCTGGGTTTTAGCCAGGCTACTGGGAGAATGACATACTGCTCTAAGAATAAATAAATACATAATAATAATAAAAAGACTGGAATAAAAACAATAAAAACAGTCCTGGTTTAGCCTTGATTTACTCTTTTTGTCTTTTGCCTTGGGTTCTGTGTTAAACTGGTTTTGATAATCATTCATTACTGGTTTAGTTCTGCTTTGCTCCAGGCATTAGGCCTTGCTCAGTCCTGGATTTACTGAGTTAGACCTGGTTTAGTCCTGTATTTGTCCAGGTTCAGTCCTAGTTTAACTCTTTGTTCGTTTCTTATTTGTCCCAAATAAATCTGCAGCTTGATCTGTTGCTGTAAGTCCTCTGCCTCCATCTAGTGGCCAGTGCTGGTACTTCTCTGACCTTTGACCGGGTGCAGCTCTGTGTTCTCCTCAGGGTCAGTTTTGGGCTTCGGCGCTCGTCCTAAAACACAGTCAGTTTAACAAACATCATATATCACTGACACTAACTTATTATCCTAAAAAGAAAACTGTTTCGACTAAAGCAATGATTTACAGCTTGTATAAATATTAGACCTTTGAATTTCCCTGTGGTTGTGGAAAAGATTACCTCTCATCTTGAAGTAGACGACCCCGACCAGAGCCGCAACCAGAACCAAGAAGGCCACCACCAGACCCGACACCCACCAATAGGACACCTCCTCTGGGACGCTGTGCTTTTCTGTAACTTCTGTAAAAGACAAAGACAAGATTAAACCTGACTTTGTTAAAATCTTATTTCTCTTCGTCACAAATGACTGGCCCCACCTTAACTGATATAAACAAAGCACAGTTTTTAAAAGTGAAGTTACTTTGTGGAATACTTTGAGTCCACTGCTGGCATTAGGATAGACTAAGATCAGTCCAGACTAATGTGTTTTCTTCTTATTTATTTTCATCATGGGTCACTTTAAACCAACAGAAATAAATCCACTCTATATTGTTCAAGGTGAGCAGGAAGTCTGCATAAGGTCAAAAGGCCAAAACAACATTCCTGAGCCTAGTCACAAAGGTCTGGACGCAGACACAATCCTCTCGTCCCAGTTCTTTATCTGTCCATCAGCTGTTGTCTGGTGTTAAATGAACTCCCTGAACCTTGAACCAGAACATGTTCACAGATTTAAACTGTACCCAGGTCTGGTCTCAGTTCTGTCCACAGGTGAGACCTCTGTGAACATAAACACATCTACTCTACCTGTCGTTAGTGTTTGATCTGGGTCCTGACCTTTCCCGCTGATGGTGACCTCCGACCTGTCCGTGTGCACGTTAAAGGGCTTGGAGAACACACAGATGTAGCTCCCCGTGTGCTCCTTGTTGTTGGGATCCATGAGGCGCAGAGACCCGTCCCCGAACGGGACCCGGTAGGCGTCCAGCTCCACGTGTCCCTCCCAGGACGAGGCCGAGACGCTGCGGCCTGATTGGACGTCGTAGGACAGGATGTGTCGAGGCTTGTCGCTGTTGGAGAAGTTCCAGTGGAGCGTGGGGTTGTTGAGGTACGGCGGAGCCAAGCACGGGATGGTCATGTCTTTACCCTCGTACCCACGGATCTCTGAAAACACAGTTAGACCGGGTTAGACCGGGTTTAGTCCTATTTCAGTGTTCAGTCATGTTTTAGTCCTGGTATAACCGTGGTTTAGACCGAGTCAATACCTGGGTTAGAGCTTCTTTAGCCTGGCTTTAGTCCTGATTTGGACTTGGTTTAGACCTGATTTAGACCCATTTTACTTCTTGTTCAGGGCTGGTTTAGTCCTGGTTTAGAAATGTTTAGACTTATATTAATGACTTCTAGTTTAGGGCTGGTCTCCTGGTTTAGTCCTGGTTTTAAAGCAGGTTAAATTAACACAAACCTATGTAGATTACTTGGAACAGTGCAGATTAAAGTCACACACACACCAAAAGGCAGAGAAATAAAGATGTTGAAGATTCCAGCAGGTGGCAGCAAAAGCACATAACATTTTAGTCTCGACACATCAGAGTCCCTGACAGCTCTGATTGTCTTTGAGCCATTCTTTAGCTGGACTTTGAATAAAGTGTATGTGTTCAGATTTCTGCAGGTGAAAGGAGTGAGGGTCCATTCAGCAGCAGCTCGGACAGAGAAGCCATTGACCAAAAAAGAAGCAGTCCCCTCCATGATTACTGGTTTAAATAAACTGCAGACATTCATTTACAATAAACCATGATATCTGTGAACATGTTTGACACACAGTGGGTTTTGTGTAAAGTATCTGTCAGTCATTATTTACCTCTCTGTCTGAGGGACGAGGTCCAGGCCGGGCCCCCGTACGAGGACGTGGCTGTGCAGATGTAGATGAGGTCGGGCTGTCCGTTCAGCATCCGCACCCTGCTGTCCACCAAGTACAGCCCCTGAGCGTTGCCCTGTTTACGGGTCACGGGCTGTAGATCCTGGAACGTCCGCGGCTCCGTGGACCAGCTGATCCGAGGAGGAGGGAAGACGTTACGCACCGTGCACTTCATCTCCTCGTAGCCGCTCAGACGGGACAGCTCCACGGACAGACCTCGGATCGGAGCTGAGCACAAACACGCGTATGTAGGTTTCATTTATCAACACCAGATGGCAGTATAGTCGGAAAACATCATCGACGGAACTCTGAATTACAATTTACTGCGGCACAAACAGTTACTGAGAGTAAACCTGCAATTACATGAGCATTTTTTCCAGGTTCAGGTTAGGTTTAGTCCTGGTTTAGTCCTGGTTTAGTCCTGGTTTAGTCCTGGTTTAGTCCTGGTTTAGTCCTGGTTTAGTCCTGGTTTAGTCCTGGTTTGGATCTTGCTTAGACTTTTTTAGAGCCACATAAGACTTGGTTTAGTCCTTCTGGAACTAAATCCTGGTTCAGCCTTTATTCTGTTGGTCCTGGTATAGACTTGGTAGCTACATGTTTAAATCCTGATTCAGATCCAGTCAAATCCAGTTGTAGTCCTGGTGCATCTCTCATCTAAGCCTGCCTTGAGTTTACCACTCCATCTAGTGGCACAAAGTGATATCACAGGCTGTCATTTCCAATAAATGAGCAGTGGATTAAACACTTGCATCAGTTGTACATTACAGTAAAAAATGAGTCAGAGAAAAGTGTCCTCTGTGTCCTCTTCTCTGATCAGGGCTGGATGTTCTGTGGACAGTGTGTGGACAGTGTGTGGACAGTGTGTGGACAGACTCCATTACACACATTACAAAAGTGCTGAATATATCCCATCAGTCCCTGGTGACAGAGCGAATGCCGAGACAGATTTAGCCCACAGCGCCTCGTATTACTGATAACACTGCAGCTCTGTCTGGAAACACAATGCCTGGACTAACCCTGGAGGTGTATAAACCTTTACAAACTTTACTGATCCTTATCCAAAGGGCACCAGACACACACTATAACTGAGTCCACTGTAGTGCAGACCTTGAAAGTGAGAAGTAGGATCTTAGTTAATGTGGAGATGAAGTGAGAGCCAGTGGAGTTTACTCTAAGGAAGGCGTCCTGGTGAGGATACAGGCAGCACAATCATGGACCAGATGGAGTTTAAGGATGGATAGATCTCTTCTATGAATTCTATTCTTCATTTGACAAACATATTATTTTTTAGAAAGATCAAGTTCCACAGTTTAGCAGATGGTTGTTCTTCATGCCTGGATGTAGTATGTATGGACAGTTACATATACATTATATAACATAACAGCATTATATAATAAACAGCAACAGAAACAACAGGAGATTTCAAACGCAGCCTTTGTATTTATTTTACTCACCTTCGACCTTGGCGATGACATAGGCGTTGTGCTCTCCGTCTGAAGTGCGGACATGACACCTGTACCTGCCTCTGTCTCGGGGGCCGCTGTTCTTGATGACCAGTGTGGCGTTGCCATTAGCGACCAGCTGAGGGAAAATGGTGGCTCGTCCTGCCAGAGAGTCAGGTCTGGAGCTGTCCTCCTGGTCCCGTTGGGTTTGTTGGTCTCGTTTGAAGCTGAAGACCACCGTGTCCTGTCGGGACCACTGCACCTGTTCTTTCTGACCCGGAGTGAAGCTGCAGGGGAGAAAGCACTCCTCCGAGACTATACAGGTCACATGGACATCTGCAGAGACACAACCACACAGGTCACATGGACATCTGCAGAGACACAACCACACAGGTCACATGGACGTCTGCAGAGACACAACCACACAGGTCACATGGACATCTGCAGAGACACAACCACACAGGTCACATGGACGTCTGCGCAGACACAACCACACAGGTCACATGGACATCTGCAGAGACACAACCACACAGGTCACACGGACATCTGCAGAGACACAACCACACAGGTCACATGGACATCTGCAGAGACACAACCACACAGGTCACATGGACATCTGCGCAGACACAACCACACAGGTCACACGGACGTCTGCAGAGACACAACCACACAGGTCACATGGACATCTGCGCAGACACAACTACACAGGTCACACGGACATCTGCAGAGACACAACCACACAGGTCACATGGACATCTGCAGAGACACAACCACACAGGTCACACGGACATCTGCGCAGACACAACCACACAGGTCACACGGACGTCTGCGCAGACACAACCACACAGGGCACATGGACATCTGCGCAGACACAACCACACAGGTCACACGGACGTCTGCGCAGACACAACCACACAGGTCACACGGACATCTGCAGAGACACAACCACACAGGTCACACGGACATCTGCAGAGACACAACCACACAGGTCACACGGACATCTGCAGAGACACAACCACACAGGTCACATGGACGTCTGCAGAGACACAACCACACAGGTCACATGGACGTCTGCAGAGACACAACCACACAGGTCACATGGACGTCTGCAGAGACACAACCACACAGGTCACACGGGCGTCTGCAGAGACACAACCACACAGGTCACATGGGCGTCTGCAGAGACACAACCACACAGGTCACATGGACGTCTGCAGAGACACAACCACACAGGTCACATGGACGTCTGCGCAGACGCAACCACACAGGTCACACGGACGTCTGCGCAGACACAACCACTCAGGTCACATGGACGTCTGCAGAGACACAACCACACAGGTCACATGGACGTCTGCGCAGACGCAACCACTCAGGTCACGAAACATATAAACAACAAAACATATTCTTTCTTTCGTCTTTCATTTTTCTCGAGTGAGGCGTAAGTGTAGTCCAATCAACAGTGTTTTGGGAAAGTGGACCACACACTAGGGGTCAAAGTGTTCTCAAAGTGGTACAGTAAACGTTTTGTGGATGATTCAGACCCATTTTGGGAATGGAAACCCTTACTGACCCAATTATACCAGTGGAAACTTTAGAGAAGGCCTTAAACAGTCAGTGTCCTGGGTTCAAACTGTGGAGGAGCAGGTGCAAACTGGATTAGACTCTGCAGTACACATTTGGATGTGTGTTAGCTCAGTAGGTTAGGTTTGTTGTCAGTAGGTAATTTTAAAGGACATACTTCCTGCTTTAGCCTCGCTTTTACCCAAAAATGCAATCTTCTCATCGTCTTAAAAAGCTGATTCCTGACAGTAATCTAACCCAGTGGTCCTGCTAAAATAAACCTGAAACTGAAAACCAGGAAGTCTGTGTAAAAGCCTGATGTTGTGTGGAGTGTAACATGAACCGTTTGCTTTACTGGACAAAGGATAGAGCTCAATAGGAACAGTGTTTAGTTTGGCTTCTCACTGGTAGAGCCTGTTTTCCGGTTTGTTTGAGTATCTGAACTGGTTTAGATCGATGACAAATGACACCAACCAAAACCAGGAGTGAGCCACTGACACGAGAGTGGTTTAACAATCACAACAAAGAGGGAAACGTGACCACAGAAGAGAAAACATGGAGGTGGAGACGACAGCGTTCTCATTTACAGGCGCCCTGTGCACCGACAAACTTATTAAAAGTGCATTAAACCACGTTCCACTAATTCCTCTTTCATTAGCATTGTTTTATTTGCATCGTCAGCAAATTCTTAAGCATGTTCAATAATGTATAATCCATTAATCCCATCCTTTAGGAACCCTGCCGTCATGAGTTTCCCTTGTGTGATGACTTTTTCTGTGAATTTGGTTTAGAACGTGCTGACATTTCCACTTTTCAGAATACCCAGAATACATGAGTTTCATGAAGGGCAGGACACAGTCTGAGGTGTTTTTGTGTGTTCACTGTTGTCACATCAGAGCACGGATCTGTGGGAGGAGCTGAGGCAGGTTTTATTTGACAGTTTGAATGAAAAACAGGTGTGTCTCTGCAGCAGCAGCAGCACAGGTTTGAGACAAGAATGTGAGTGAGTCCTGGCTTAGGGTTATGGCTTAATGTTGATCTTTCAGCAACTGAAATAAATATTTCTACAACAAAATAAGAAACATTAGTCACAACACTCTGCAAAATAACACACTCTGTATTTGCCTTGCATCAAATGAAATGGTCATTTAAAGCTTCACAGAATGAATTTTAAAGATGCCATTTTAATTCAAAGACTTTCTGTTGCAGTTCCTACAACTGCCCAGAGACACACTGAGCACAGAGGACAGACCGAGTCAAAGAGAGGACAACCTGAGGACAGACCGAGTCAGAGAGAGGACAACCTGAGGACAGACCGAGTTAAAGAGAGGACAACCTGAGGACAGACCGAGTTAAAGAGAGGACAACCTGAGGACAGACCGAGTTAAAGAGAGGACAACCTGAGGACAGACCGAGTCAAAGAGAGGACAACCTGAGGACAGACCGAGTTAAAGAGAGGACAACCTGAGGACAGAATGAGTTAAAGAGAGGACAACCTGAGGACAGACCGAGTCAAAGAGAAGACAACATGAGGACAGACCGAGTCAAAGAGAGGACAACCTGAGGACAGACCGAGTTAAAGAGAGGACAACATGAGGACAGACCGACTCATGGAGAGGACAACCTGAGGACAGACCGAGTTAAAGAGAGGACAACCTGAGGACAGACCGAGTCAAAGAGAGGACAACCTGAGGACAGACCGAGTTAAAGAGAAGACAACCTGAGGACAGACCGAGTCAAAGAGAGGACAACCTGAGGACAGACCGAGTCAAAGAGAAGACAACATGAGGACAGACCGAGTCAAAGAGAGGACAACCTGAGGACAGAATGAGTCAAAGAGAGGACAACATGAGGACAGACCGAGTCAAAGAGAAGACAACATGAGGACAGACCGAGTCAAAGAGAGGACAACCTGAGGACAGACCGAGTTAAAGAGAGGACAACCTGAGGACAGACCGAGTCAAAGAGAGGACAACCTGAGGACAGAATGAGTCAAAGAGAGGACAACCTGAGGTCAGACCGAGTCATGGAGATGGAGCCGGCAGCTAATATCTTTGATGTTATTGTTTTTGAGGGGTGTGTGGTCTGTTTAGGGGGCGTGGTCTGTTTAGGGGGCGTGGTCTGTTTAGGAGGGCGTGGTCTGTTTAGGAGGGCGTGGTCTGTTTACATGACGACTAAACAAAATTACTTCCAGGAGTAAAAGCCATCCTCATGTGAACGCCCAAAACGAAAAATAATTTTTGTGTTTAGTTGAACCACACTTTGACATTAAAGCTGTGACATTTAGAACAACCTTTCGAAGCAGGTCATGAGTCGCGGGGCAGTGTCATTGTTCAAAGTGTCACAGCTGCAGAGGACACACACATCCGTTACTCAGGCTGAAGTATTCTGACCCTGCATAACTACAGTTTCCACGTACTGTGTGGATATTCATCATTCACCTGAAGCCAATCCCTCTCCAGTCGTTCCTTCAGCCCCGCCTCAGAACGCTCCATTACAAACCGGAGCTGAGGTGTATATGTTTGAGTCACGCTCCTCTGTGACCCAGGATATTACCAGACACTTCAGGTGCCCTCTGTTGTGCTGTAAATCTCAGCGCTGACAGCTGGTGACTCATACTTGAGGTGAACTTTGAGAGAGGGACTCTGACAGTGACTCCAGTCAAACACGGAACATAGAAGAACAAGGACAGACTAAACTAGATATTAAATAAATAAACTAATGCTCAACCCTCTCGTATTCTGCCCCACTGACCCTCAGGAACACACTGCCCTAGGACCGTCCTCTGTCTGTATTTTTACATATTATCCTTTCCTGTTTACAACACATTTTGGAATGTTCCTTTTGAACCAGTATTGACTTGTTTCATCATCTCCTGTTTAGAGTATTGCTCACTTATGAATTCCTAGAAATGACCAGCCGTATCACATTCATGCCACGTTGTCATGAATTCCCCAATGAAACAAAATCAAACTAAACACAGTGTAAAGTCTGTTTTTGTATAGGTTTCCTCTTAGTTATACATTTCAGACATGTTTGGATGCAGCCATGTCATTTCGAGGAGGATAATGTGTGGAGTTAGTAGCTTGTACAACAATAAGAACATGTTATAGCGTGCACTTTGGAGAATACAGTTTCAAACACTTCCCCTCAGCTGTTTTCTCTGTGAACCTGGTGTTCATTTACGCTGCCTAATAAAGAGGTGTTCTACTGCCTCAGGTCTGCGCTGGGCAACAGTGAACTCAGGGCCAAAAAGAATGAGACAGGATGTATTAAAGTTCATTAATACACCAGAGTTAAACATTTGCAGCCTGGTGTTAAGAGTAACTGTACGGAGAAGGCTGCAGACCTGGGGGCAAGAGCATGCTCTCAAAATGTTTGCCCCACAGTCTCAGGTCTTCACAGTGAGACCCACTTCAGATTTATCATTGTCGGTCTGATGGAGGCAGGAGACACTCAGAGTGACAGACCGTTCAGAGAACAGGTCGGGTCGGTTCTGCTGCGTTTTTATTGATCCCAGAAGGGTTCCAAAGTGTCCCCAAAATGTGACCTGTACCACTCACAAGAGCGAAAAGGTGGAGCAAAGCACAGCGGTCAGCTGGACGATAGATAAACCTCACCCGAGAAAACGAGAAGAGAAAAGAACAACATAAAAAGGAAACATTTTTGATTACACCAGGCCTTGTTCTTGTGATCTATCAAAGTCTGTGTTAATGAGCACTTCTCCTTTGCTGAGATGATCCATCCACCTCACAGGTGTGTCATATCAAGGTGCTGATTAGAGAGAGGTTTGGGCCACTCTAAAATGTTCAGTTTCACTGAAGGGGGGGGGGGGTCTGAAAACCAGTATGTAGTGCGACTTCTCCAAAGTGTCAGATGCCATCAAATGTAAATATTTGCCCACTCAAGCCGGTCACAACGACAAACCCCAATGAGGACAACGAGCAGATGAGCTTCGTTGAGACGGTTTCTGAAAGTTTGTGCAGATATTCTTAGTTTAAGCAAACCGATTGTTGAAGCAGCTGTCCGGGTGGATGGTCTCAGAGGATCTTTGAGGTGAAGATGCTGGATGGTGACGTCCTGGGCAGGTGTGGTTACATGTGGTCTGCAGACAGCTCTTGGGCCCAGTGGAAACACAAACTTCAGGAGAAACATAACCAAACGTTCTCGTACTGTACCCCACAGAGGAACCTGCCCTGATCTAAAGACTCACAGACCTGGAGCTAAGGACTCTTTGTAAAATATCACAAAGAGACTTGTGTTTGTAGGACTTCATACTGGAACAAGCACTTCTTTAAAAACAGCAGCTTACAAGTATGTTCCCCCAGAAAAAACTGTGAGATCGTTTGATCTTTTTTTTCCCGGTACAAGATAAAATAGTTTACCTGGAGTTTTGTCCTGCGTTGTGAAGCACACACTCAACAGGAATCCCACAAGGCAGCTCCAAAACCAGATCAGAGGCATGGTTCCCTTTTAGACCAACACTAAAGACTATAACTGGACCAAAGGCAGGACTTGGGATGAGTCAGCTGTGGTCTTCAGGGTTTTTACTCCATGTTTCCTGCTTCTGTCGGGGTCTCTCTGTGACTGGTCTCTGTGTGTGGCTGAAACAGAGAGGAGTTTAATTAGAGACACACTCCTGACGTCACAAACAGAGCCAGAGCCAACACGTGCAGGTTTCACAGAATGTCAAGTCTGTTCTAGTGAGGACTCTCCAGACATTTACAGCTTCTCATTTCCACAAACCTCTGAGGAAAATGAGCCACCTGCACACTTTTATCTTGAAGTGATAGTTGTGGTTTTATTCTCGGAAGGTTCTGTGAAGCAGGAGTGTCTTGTGCTGCCTTAAAGCGTTCTAAGTAAACTCTACAAAAAGTGATCATAAACAGCTGTGTCTCTTGTTTACAGCTTTAGCTCCACCCGACAGCAGCAATCATCTTCTAATTAATTACATCACAAATCACAAAAATGCAAAACAAGGTTTTCTCAAATGTCATCAACAGTGCTTTTGGAGAAAACATCTGCAGCTGGGCCCATATTTAGCTGATTGTTTTGTTTTTAAATCAATGCAAGTGGCGCTACATAAGCTAAAGGCTACGTGCTAAAAGTCACTGAAGTAATATGTTAAACAGAAACATGTCAGTGCATCATGAACTAATCTGGAGGAACACAGAGGGAACATCTGGAGGACTGTTCCCTCAGAAGTAAAGGGATGTATATAACTACGATGGCTTCATAAGAGCCTCAGGTAAACAATGTCCCAGAGTTAAAATTCTGAGGTAAATTTAAAAAAATGGAACGCATGAACTTGAACAAACTCTGAAAAACAGAGGATCCTGTTTCTGGGTTTATGTGCTGTTAGTGAGTGGGTAGAACATAGAGGCAAGTATTCACTGGACTCATTTATTCAGGAAGAGCACTTCTAACCAGAGATGGAGTACTCGAGTCCTGTCCTCCGACTTGACTGGACTGGACTCGGACTGGACTCGGACTGGACTCGGACTGGACTCGGACTGGACTCGGACTAGACTCAGACTGGACTCGAACTAGTCTTTGGAGACCCAGACCGGGGACACGACTACAACACAGTAGCTAATGCTACAGCTAAAAGGCTAATGGTGGCTGGTGCTGAATAATGCTAATGTATCCTTGGGTTTGTTGCATTTTGTTCTCTTTTCTCTTCAACCAAATGTTTAATCCCCGTCAGGCCAGAGGAGGGTCAAAAAAAACACTTCCTAACTTGGAAACCAACTGAGCAGAAGATAAAAGCAGCATTAGCTCTGATGGTTTGTCGGTGTAATCCTCTGAAGACAATCTCAAACTGAAGTCACAATAAAAGAACAGTATTTCACTTTTATCAACGACAGTTTCTAGAGAAACTACTTCTGTTTGTTTTTTGAAGATGAGTTATTGTCTTGTTTGGACTCATCTTCTGCTGCAGATGAAGATAAAACTCTTTCCTGGAGCTTAGTTATGATTTCCACTTGTCAGACCCTGACCTTTTTCCAAATACTGTGTGTTCTGTAAACTTTCACAGACTTCCACAGCTTCTTTGTGAGTTTAAAAAAGGTTTATGAGTCTGGTACATTCTCCTCGTGTTTAAGAGCAAACGCACGTTCCAAACTGTAAATGGACTGATAAACGAGTACGTCTCTCAGATTAAAAAGTCAGAGTGAAGTGAGGAAAGTCTCTGAACACCAGCTCCTGATTAAGCCTCAGACTTTAGGTGAAGAGTAGGATAATGTGAGTTTAATAGAAAACAGATTTAAAGTAAGAGACTGGACTGGACTAGTGTTCCCAGAACAAAAAACAAGAAGCATGTGGAGAAATGAAGCAGCTGTGATTCCTCTACGTCCAAAACCAACCACCACAAGCCTTTTGAGGTTTACTTCAGGTTTATTCTGAAACAACAACAGCCTCATTTCCAAACTGTGTGGCTCGTGTGCTTGTGTTTAAGGCGATAAATACAACGTTTGAATTCACAAAGCACGAGCCGTACGACACTGACACAGTTACTGTTCTGAATGTCTGCTTTGTAATCGTAAAAAATAAAAATGAAAATAAAGAATTAGCACATTACCAGTAGAAACTTGGACTTAGATAAACTTTATTGATCCAGAAGTAGCTCATAAACAAATGAAATAAGAATAAATAATACAAAAATATGATGATGATAAGATTGGGACGAAGACAAAGCCCAGGCATGAGTCCTGTTCCACAAAGGGCTCTCCTACACAGTGTTATAAAGTGTTACACAGTGTTACACAGCGTTATAAAGTGTTACACAGCGTTACACAGTGTTATAAAGTGTTACACAGCGTTACACAGTGTTATAAAGTGTTACACAGCGTTACACAGCGTTATAAAGTGTTACACAGCGTTACACAGTGTTATAAAGTGTTACACAGCGTTACACAGTGTTATAAAGTGTTACACAGCGTTATAAAGCGTTACACAGCGTTATAAAGCGTTACACAGCGTTACACAGTGTTATAAAGTGTTACACAGTGTTATAAAGTGTTACACAGCGTTATAAAGCGTTACACAGCGTTATAAAGCGTTACACAGCGTTACACAGCGTTATAAAGCGTTACACAGTGTTATGAAGTGTTACACAGCGTTACACAGCGTTACACTGCGTTACACAGTGTTATAAAGTGTTACACAGCGTTACACAGTGTTATAAAGTGTTACACAGCGTTACACAGTGTTATAAAGTGTTACACAGCGTTATAAAGCGTTACACAGCGTTATAAAGCGTTACACAGTGTTATAAAGTGTTACACAGTGTTATAAAGCGTTACACAGCGTTACACAGCGTTACACTGCGTTACACAGTGTTATAAAGTGTTACACAGCGTTACACAGTGTTATAAAGCGTTACACAGTGTTATAAAGTGTTACACAGCGTTACACAGTGTTATAAAGCGTTACACAGTGTTATAAAGTGTTACACAGCGTTACACAGCGTTACACAGTGTTATAAAGTGTTACACAGCGTTATAAAGCGTTACACAGTGTTATAAAGTGTTACACAGTGTTATAAAGTGTTACACAGCGTTACACAGTGTTATAAAGTGTTACACTGCGTTACACAGTGTTATAAAGCGTTACACAGCGTTATAAAGCGTTACATTTGACAGAGTGGGTCGTATTGTTCCTAAGAGATTTCAAAGCCTCAGAATGAGACTTTTCTTCTTTCTCTAAACCCTCTAAGACCTTTATCATCCCCTTACGATCAGCGTCAATAGAGCATGGCTTTTATCTCTGCAACAGGAAGAGGCTTGCTGTCCCTACACAACAAAAGCCCTCCCCACATCTTTTATCTGACACTAAATCTTCAGCCTAAAACAAACACAGCAGATAAAGCTCGTGATAAATACCTAAGCGGATTTAAAACCACAGGGAGCACTCTTACACTTGGACAGTGTCACACGATGAAAAGGCTCCACACAGGTTTGTAAACGGATCTTTGAACACTTTTGGATTAACTTTAGAGTGGTTTATGTTGGATGGGTATCAGGTCATGAATCATTAAGAAGCAGTGAGACCAGTATGAACATCCTCCTGTGACTTTATCTAGAGGATGTGTGTGTGTTCATTCCAGGAGATGGTCTGAGCACGCTCCTACTGAAGGTGCACATACTGTTTTTAAATTCCATTCTCTGTGTTCTCCGCTCACTTTTTATAAATGCTACTGTATGTATTTGTACTTGTAAATCGTAAACATCCAAACACTGCTGATTGTGCTCCTGGATACATGCTTTGTACAGTCCAGTCTAATCTCCCTTGTCCCTTCAGGTGCGAGTCATTGTGTTGAGTATCTGACAGAAACACAGTGGGACTGTGCTATTGTCCCTGTTTCTAATACTTCCTTCCTGTATTGAGAGCTCTTTCATCTCTCACTGTCCTTCTTGTGTCTCTGGAGCCAGCGTCTGGAGTGGCTCCAGGTCATTTGTCTCACAGCACATTAACGCTTTACTGAGACACTTTCACCTCGTCTGGAGTTACGGCCCGTTTTCTGAAGCCCTCCAGACGAACAAAGGTACTGTCTACACGCTCACCGGGACTTCAGGAGCCGTTAAGGCATCACTAAACAAACTACAAGCTATTCCTGCTTCTAGAAGAAAAAGAGCACACATCAGAGCAAAAACGTGCCATGTTTAGAACCAGAATTCACTGAAAACCCTTTCTTCTGACCCTCAGCGTTCACTATGTTGTGGCTAATGCTGCTGTTAGCGTCAGAGCAGAAGATAAAGGCACTGATAATCTCCAGAGAAAGACTTAGCCATGTGCTTCAGAGCAAAAGGACATCAGACCTGTTTTATGGAAACAGAGAGGGCTCAAACTAAGAGCTATTCACCCTACACTGTCAGTAAATGCTCCTTACTTCTGACTGATTTATTTTTACACTAAAACACTTTGAGAAGATGAGCTCTAACAAAATATTAAAAACTGACAAATATTGACTAAATTACTCAACTTTCATTTCAGAACTGTCCAAACTTTTGTTAAATGAGAGAAAAATTCCCAAAGACCAACACTCTCTTCTGATTTATTCTGATTTCAGAAATACAGGTCTAGGATTTGAACAGGTTTCAGTAGGATTTGAACAGGTTTCAGGAGGATTTGAACAGGTTTCAGTTGGATTTGAACATGTTTCAGTTGGATCTGAACAGGTTTCAGTTGGATTTGAACAGGTTTCAGTAGGATTTGAACAGGTTTCAGTAGGATTTGAACAGGTTTCAGTAGGATTTAAACAGGTTTCAGTTGGATTTGAACAGGTTTCAGTAGGATTTGAACAGATTTCAGGGGGATTTGAACAGGTTTCAGTTGGATTTGAACAGGTTTCAGGGGGATTTGAACAGGTTTCAGTAGGATTTGAACAGGTTTCAGTAGGATTTGAACATGTTTCAGTAGGATTTGAACAGGTTTCAGTTGGATTTGAACATGTTTCAGTTGGATCTGAACAGGTTTCAGTTGGATTTGAACAGGTTTCAGTAGGATTTGAACAGGTTTCAGTTGGATTTGAACAGGTTTTAGTTGGATTTGAACAGGTTTCAGTAGGATTTGAACAGGTTTCAGTAGGATTTGAACAGGTTTCAGTTGGATTTGAACAGGTTTTAGTTGGATTTGAACAGGTTTCAGTAGGATTTGAACAGGTTTCAGTTGGATTTGAACAGGTTTCAGTAGGATTTGAACAGGTTTCAGTAGGATTTGAACAGGTTTCAGTAGGATTAAACATGTTTCAGTAGGATTTAAACAGGTTTCAGTTGGATTTGAACAGGTTTCAGTAGGATTTGAACAG
Organism: Neodontobutis hainanensis; assembly: GCA_024349245.1. Taxonomy (NCBI): domain Eukaryota; kingdom Metazoa; phylum Chordata; class Actinopteri; order Gobiiformes; family Odontobutidae; genus Neodontobutis; species Neodontobutis hainanensis. The sequence goes on along the minus strand of JALDNG010000105.1, from coordinate 365,243 downwards.
GTTTCAGTTGGATTTGAACAGGTTTCAGTAGGATTTGAACAGGTTTCAGTAGGATTTGAACAGGTTTCAGTAGGATTAAACATGTTTCAGTAGGATTTAAACAGGTTTCAGTTGGATTTGAACAGGTTTCAGTAGGAGTTGAACAGGTTTCAGTAGGATTTGAGTCCTTTTTGCAGATGTAATCGGTCTGAAACGGCTCTTATGACACTAGTTTTCTCTCAAAGCTGAGGACCAATAGAAAGTCCTGTTGGACACAAGAGAGCGTCTCAGTGGAAGGGTCATGTGTCGGATCATCATTGTCTTCTTTGGATCAGAAGAAGTGGACGTGACTGACCACATACAGAGCTCCGGTCTTCACAGAGCTGCTCACTCAAGAGTGTGAGAGTGGTTTTACAGGAACCAGGTCAGAGACATGAAAGGACCTCTGTGTGTGACCTGGACTGAACCCAGGGCTAACTTTACCCTCCTCCTGCAGCAGAGTGGAACATCTCTCACTGATATGAGCTTTGATATTAACTGGGTTCATAATGGGGCTGGATACTGGACAAAACATGGACTCAACTAGGACTAACCTGACGCTGCAAAGGCTGAACCAGGAATAAACTTAAGCAACACAAGAACTAAGATTAAATAGATTTTATCAGGACTATACCAGGTCTAAACCAAGACTAAAACCAAGTCCAAGAATGGAGATTAAACCAGGACTAAACTAATGACTAAGGCCTGTAACTTATAAAAGGCTGTTCCAGGTCAAACAGAGCTATTTATTAAATTTCTCCTCTGACTCTGACTGACTCTAACTAACTCTGACTCTGACTGACTCTGACTGACTGACTCTGACTGACTCTAACTCTAACTGACTCTGACTGACTCTGACTGACTGACTCTGACTCTGACTGACTCTAACTCTAACTGACTCTGACTCTGACTGACTCTGACTGACTGACTCTGACTCTGACTGACTCTAACTCTAACTGACTCTGACTGACTCTGACTGACTCTGACTGACTCTAACTGACTCCGACTCTGACTGACTCTGACTTTGACTCTGACTGACTCTGACTCTGACTTTGACTCTGACTCTGACTGACTCTGACTTTGACTCTGACTCTGACTCTGACTCTGACTGACTCTGACTCTAACTAACTCTGACTCTGACTCTGACTCTGACTGACTCTGACTCTGACTCTGACCCTGACTTTGACTCTGACTTTGACTCTGACTGACTCTGACTTTGACTCTGACTCTGACTGACTCTGACCTTGACCCTGACTGACCCTGACTGACTCTGACTCTGACTCTGACTCTGATCTGACTCTGACTCTGACTTTGTTTGACTCTGACTGACTCTGACCCTGACCCTGACTGACTCTGACTTTGACTCTGACTTTGACTCTGACTCTGACCCTGACCCTGACTGACTCTGACTCTGATTTTGACTCTGACTGACTCTAACTGACTCCGACTCTGACTGACTCTGACTTTGACTCTGACTGACTCTGACTCTGACTTTGACTCTGACTCTGACTGACTCTGACTTTGACTCTGACTCTGACTGACTCTGACTCTAACTAACTCTGACTCTGACTCTGACTGACTCTGACTCTGACTCTGACCCTGACTTTGACTCTGACTTTGACTCTGACTGACTCTGACTTTGACTCTGACTCTGACTCTGACTGACTGACTCTGACTTTGTTTGACTCTGACTGACTCTGACCCTGACCCTGACTGACTCTGACTTTGACTCTGACTTTGACTCTGACTCTGACCCTGACCCTGACTGACTCTGACTCTGATTTTGACTCTGACTGACTCTAACTGACTCCGACTCTGACTGACTCTGACTTTGACTCTGACTGACTCTGACTCTGACTTTGACTCTGACTCTGACTGACTCTGACTTTGACTCTGACTCTGACTGACTCTGACTCTAACTAACTCTGACTCTGACTCTGACTGACTCTGACTCTGACTCTGACCCTGACTTTGACTCTGACTTTGACTCTGACTGACTCTGACTTTGACTCTGACTCTGACTGACTCTGACCTTGACCCTGACTGACCCTGACTGACTCTGACTCTGACTTTGACTCTGATCTGACTCTGACTCTGACTCTGACTTTGTTTGACTCTGACTGACTCTGACCCTGACCCTGACTGACTCTGACTCTGATTTTGACTCTGACTGACTCTGACTCTGACTGACTCTGACCCTGACTGACTCTGACCCTGACCGTGACTCTGACTGACTTTGACTCTGACTCTGACTCTGACTCTGACTCTGAAGGGGAAACTCTTACAATGGTTGGCTAATGATTGGGTAGCTCTCCAGTCAGTAATTAATGACTAAGAAACTGGCTCTAGATCTGCTTCGTGGAGGAGAGAGTTCCCAGTGATCGTTGGCTTTACTTCTGATTGTTTCATTTGTTCCTGTAAACGTCCAGAGTTAGACCAGGTCCAGACTCATGGAGGTCAGTGTTTGAAGGAGACAGAGATAGTCCAGTCTTAGACCAGGTCCAGACTCACGGAGGTCAGAGTTAGTCCAGTCTTAGACCAGGTCCAGACTCACGGAGGAGACAGAGTTAGTCCAGTCTTAGACCAGGTCCAGACTCACGGAGGAGACAGAGTTAGTCCAGTCTTAGACCAGGTCCAGACTCACGGAGGTCAGTGTTTGAAGGAGACAGAGTTAGTCCAGTCTTAGACCAGGTCCAGACTCACGGAGGTCAGTGTTTGAAGGAGACAGAGTTAATCCAGTCTTAGACCAGGTCCAGACTCACAGAGGTCAGTGTTTGAAGGAGACAGAGTTAGTCCGGTCTTAGACCAGGTCCAGACTCATGGAGGTCAGTGTTTGAAGGAGACAGAGTTAGTCCAGTCTTAGACCAGGTCCAGACTCACAGAGGTCAGTGTTTAAAGGAAACAGAGTTAGTCCGGTCTTAGACCAGGTCCAGACTCACGGAGGTCAGTGTTAGTCCAGTCTTAGACCAGGTCCAGACTCACGGAGGTCAGAGTTAGTCCAGTCTTAGACCAGGTCCAGACTCACGGAGGTCAGTGTTTGAAGGAGACAGAGTTAGTCCGGTCTTAGACCAGGTCCAGACTCATGGAGGTCAGTGTTTGAAGGAGGCAGAGTTAGTCCGGTCTTAGACCAGGTCCAGACTCATGAAGGTTCTCTTTTGTCTTTTCTGTCTCTTAGAAACAGTCGGGCTCAGGATTAAACAGGAACAAAGCATGACTAAAATGGGGCACACTCACACTGAGGCCTTTGGATTTACGTGGTGCCTGAGAACAATTATCCACAGCCCCCACTGTCTTTCACTAAATTCTTGTCAGATTTGTGGCTTCACCGAGTCGACACGTGTGTTTCATTCACTGAGAGTGAGGAAGAGTAAACGAAGACAGTTTAAGAACTGGACAAGAGTTTGTTCAGACCTGAGACTGTGGCTCCAGGCTCTTCTTCTACAGTTTCATTTACAGCAGGTTTCACTCATGGGTTTAGCACTGGATTAACCAGGACTAAATCAGGTCTAAAACAGGTCTAAAACAGGACTAAACCAGATCTAAAACAGGACTAAAGCAGGACTAAACCAGGTCTAAAACAGGACTAAAACAGGACTAAACCAGGTCTAAAACAGGTCTAAAACAGGACTAAACCAGATCTAAAACAGGACTAAAGCAGGACTAAACCAGGTCTAAAACAGGACTAAAACAGGACTAAACCAGGTCTAAAACAGGACTAAAACAGGACTAAACCAGGTCTAAAACAGGACTAAAACAGGACTAAACCAGGTCTAAACCAGGTCTAAACGTCTCTGTGAGTCTGTCAGACTGAATCAGAGAGAATGAGTGAAAACATGAGTCAGAGACAAACTGAGAGAGACTTACCGAGGCTCAGCTGTTTCTACAATAAATCCTTTTGAAAGAAGAGAAGAAGAAGAGGTGCTGCTGCAGCGTGTGGTGTCTTCAGTGAGACTCACCCTGAGACTGAACAGACAGGTTATTTCAGAGACACACAGAGAGGGAGGAGCCTACACTGAAGCGGGTCTACAACAGGACTAGAACAGGACTAAGTCTGGACTAAAGCCTGGTATAAAACAAAGAAATAAAGCCAGGAGTAGTTCACAAAAAAAATTAGCTCCAAACCAAGATGTAGTGTGAACTAAAACTGGGACTAAAGCAGATCTGAAGCAACCAAAATCTAAGACTGGGACTAAACCAGGACTTATTCACCAACAAACATTGACTAAACATAAGAGTGGAACCAGGATTAAACCAAGAACAATCCTGGTCTTAATAAACTGGAACCTGGAGAGGTTTATGTGGCAGTACATCAGGTCTAAACCCGGTCTAAACCTGTCTGACCTCATTTAGACCTGTAGAAACCCGGTCTAAATGAGTTTAGACAGGGCTCTGAACCTAAAGAAGGGAGGACAGAAGGACTGGATGTTTCTAAATGTCAGAGGGTTCATTAAAGAGCACTGTGTCCTGTGAGTTATGTGCAGCCGCTTTGGCTCAGGATTTTGGGCCTGGACTCTCACTGGGCTCTCTATATATTCACTTAAATACTCACCAAAATACTCACTTATATATTCACCTATATATATTCACTTAAATACTCACCAAAATACTCACTTATATATTCACCTATATATATTCACTTAAATACTCACCAAAATACTCACTTATATATTCACCTAAATATTCACCTAAATACTCACTTAAATACTCACTTATATACACACTTATATACTCACTTAAATACTCACTTATAAACACACTTATATATTCACTTAAATACTCACCAAAATACTCACTATTATATTCACCTAAATATTCACTTAAATACTCACTTATATACGCACTTATATAATCACGTATATACTCCCTTAAATACTCACCAAAATACTCACTTATATATTCACCTATATATTCACTTAAATACTAACTTATATACTCACTTATATACTCACTTAAATACTCACTTATATGCTCACTTAAAACCTCACTTAAAAACTCACTTATATATTTACTTAAAAACTCACTTATATATTTACTTAAATACTCACTTATATGCTTACTTAAATACTCACTTATATAAGAGATGCCCCCCTCTGACCTTTCACCCTCCATCAGGACTAAACCAGCATTCATCATCAACAACCACAAACCTCTGTCAATAATTCAGATAAAGCAGGAACACACTCAGGAACAGTTTAGGAACAACATAGAGCTTTGTTCAAAGTGCAGGGCTGCTCACTGTCCCTCGGGTTTTCCAAAAGAACAATGGTATTTAACAGGCTCCTGTTTTATTGACTCAGCTCCAGCTCACGTTAAAGAGCCAGACACAGTCTCCACATTTGAGGTTAGATCTTCTTTGATAGGGTTTATGGTCAGGACGTAAAGATGAGATAAACTGCTCTAGGCCTCGACGCTGTCGTAGGTCAAGGTCAAGGTTCATTTATAACGCACATTTTCAAAACAGTTATGCTTCCCAAAGTGTTGTAAAGCCTCAATAATACAATATAACAATAAATAAGAAATACAAGACACTATTACCTTAAACACATGCTAAAATGTTAAAGTTTAAACGGTAAATAAATTAAAAACAATAATAAAATGTGTCTGACGTCACTCTTATTTCTGATTAGTTTATCCCTGTTCACGAGTTGTCCCTCTCTCCTTTGGGCCTCCCAGATCTGTGCTCCTGTCCCGTCTAACGGACTCCTCCTCCTGACCCCTGCTCCTCATCCTCAGATTAACTGTTCCTTCTGAAACTAAATAGAACATACATTTCAATGAATGGACTGTGTGTTAATGTTAAATTTACTGTTTGTCTCTGTCCCTCTGCCTGTCCCGGGACTGGATGCTCCTGCTGTGGCTCTCTCCGGGGGTTTGGCTGGGTTTTTGGAGTTTTTCCTCTGACCCTGATGAAAGCTGGATAAAACTGAATGAAATGCCCGAGGCCTGTTTTCAGTCTAACACTGGCAGAGTTCAGCTGGAAGTGGACCAGTTCATTTGGTCCAGTCCTGAAAACACTACTGACAATGCAAAGCAGTACATCGTTTGTTTGAAACCTAAACTGGATGGTTTTCTTTAGAAGCAGACTCCAGGTATAAACCAGGTCTTGACCTCAGGCCTGTACTTATCGACCTCTGTAACAGAAGCCAGCCTGAACATCAGTGAGGATGACGAGGAGTACGTTTTAATGACTCAGCATCAGTCTTAAGTCTGTCCGTAGATTTATCAGAGGAATCGTTTTAAGATTGGTTGTTATTTAAAGTGTGAGATTCGGGAAAAGGTCTTGATGTAGAAGTAACTATGAGCATTTAATAAGCCTTAACATAAGACATAAGAAAAAACTGAAAACTGAAGGTGGAAGAAGTTTCTATAGAATGAGAGTTTGCTCAGCTCTGAACAGGAAAACCACAAAAAGAGGGACTTAATTGGACAGAAACTAAATTATCTGAGTCAAGCTTTAAAAACAACCACTCACTATTACTGCAACTCGATATTTCCCATAAATCACAAAGAACACAAAGTTCCTGTATCCTGGATTATTTTGCGGCGAGGTGTAACGGCTGAGTCCTGAGTTGTTGGATCAGACCTGGATTAAACCACAGCAGCTGTGATGACCTTTTGTCTTTCGAGCCTGGTCCAGTGCATTAAATATTCATCCTTTTTTTCACACGGGACACAGAGGTGCGCTCGTACATCACCTGCCTTTCCCCGTTGTGCACCGAGAACATCCCGATTACGGCCGGGGCCACCGTTTGTGGGTTAGTGAAAGATTGCGGCGGTGGATAAGAGGATTAGAGAGGAATTAGTGTCATTCCTCATCGCGCGGAGGAATAGATTCATATCGATTTTAATCAGAGAGCCACCAAAAAACGTCCGGAGACAGACTGCGGCGCGAGAGAAACACGGAGACCCGGGGAGATTACGGACACGCTTTTTTATCGGGACGTCCTGAGGCAGAGCAAAGGGGAGTTTTTTACGGAGCATTTGGAAGAGCAACCAGGAGGAAACCCTTCATCTAACACTGGGCACCCGTCTTCGATCAGGGGGATCTTTAAGGTTTTCAAGAGCTTCAGGACTAGACTTGGTCTGTTGGTTCGGCTCAATGCCACAGGAAAATTAATTTTGAAGCTAAAACAGGTTTTAAAGATGTGGACTTGACTTATTTGGACGTTTATATCTGAAAGAGTTCTAAAAAACATGAAATCGAATGGACTGTTTCTGAACATTGCAGAATTTTTCACAAAGCAAAGTGGTTTCTGTGACCAAACAACTCTGCATTTGGATCTGAAACATACAACTTCAAATCATACTGACTTTTTTATATTCAAACTAATTATGTATCTTTGCTTTAGCAGCTGAGATTTAGAGATTTCTGGAAGAGCAATCCCATAAATTAGTAAGATAAAGTCTTTATACGCAACAATCCTTTAAACTCCGGAATGAGACTCGAGTTTTATAAAAGGCTGCATGACTCGGGTTAGGTTTTAGTCTCAAAAAGAAGGCTTCTTTAGAAAATGCAATGGACAATGATACTGTAAAAATCATATTTCTTATACAGCATTCAACAAGATAAAAGAGATTTAGAGACGGGACCAAATGTAGAATGAAAAGCTGGTTTGGGGGACTTGTGGAGGTCCCGTTTGCAGACACTTCTATGACTTTAAACTACAGCTAGAAAACTTAGCACCAAGGCTTTTGAAGAATAAGATCCGTCATGCTGAATGAAAACTGAGATCATTTATGCAGAGGAAGCTGTGACGTTAGACATAAGAACAAACCAGTCATCTTTTCATGGTAAAGGTTTAAAACTGCTCTGAAAGACCGGTTTCATCAGAATTACTGTGTTCTTGGTAACTCAATGACTCAAACTTCCTCATTCGTAACTTTTATCAAGTTTTATCCAAATCTCTGGGCTCAGTTCCCGTTTATTTTTAGGTGACATTGTTCAGGCCTTAAAGTGTCCGCTCAGAGCTTAACTATTCCTAAAAAGATCTGGAGAGCATTAGTTTAACCAGTATGTGACATGTTCAGCGGCTTGGTCAGAAACTCTGGGTAACATCAGAGAAGCTTGAAGATGTTTGCCCTGAAGCACCGTTAAAACACACTGTGAAGTCAAAAAGCAAAAGAAAGACGATGCTGGACGTGTGGTGCTGGAGAGACAGACCTAAACCATGAAGCTGGACTCGTGGAGCTGTGTGGCGCTGGCGGCCATCTTCAGCCTCGTTTACGAAGTCACAGCCGGACGCAGCTCGGGACGAAGGAAACACAAACAGGTGTTCCTCGGAGAAAACAGCAAGTTCAAGTTCGGAGGGTGAGTCTGTGAGGAACACTGACTTTTCACACTAATGCTGTTTTAGAAATGGACAGTGTTTTGTTGGTCTAGAGGTTACTATCTGAGTGACTGGGGTACAAACAAAAATAATAACTATAATAGTAATACTATTATTAGAGTTAGACACTACTCTCCATTCAGCCTCGAGACTCAGTGGAACTCCAGCGTGGACTGAAAGTAAGGAGTCAATTCTGAAAGGCCAAATAGAGCAGGAAGTGGCTGTAAGGAATAAAAAAGAACTATGACAATTAAAAGAGTTTAAAGATCCTTCAGAACATTGCAGAATAAGAAGATATTTGTCTCTGGTTGCTGTCTGCTGAGCTTCAGTGTCCTGTTTGTTTTAGGAAGTTCCATCAAGTCAAACGTAGAAATCGTGCAGTAAAATCTATCTTAATCCATACATGTCTTGCTCCACCCTGTCACTGCCGGGGCCTGTCAGAGCCTGTCCTTTGAGTCCTCTGCACTGACCCAAAATCCCAGTGACGCCACGTGAACCAGACCTTACTGCAGCTGTAGGACCTCATAACGCTGTCAGAAACGTTATTGTATTACCTTTGGATTAGAATCAAAATGGGACAAAATAATCAGAATCAAACTGAGAGGATCATCAAGTGTTTCAATGTAATCCCACCTCATTGGATTTTAATAAAAGACCAAATCACTTTCCGACAGGCGCTGAGAGAAATCCAGTTGGACAAAGTGTTGTTTCAAGTTTTAAAGAAATCTGAGTCCAAGTTATCAGGTCACAAGTCTGAGTCTACGTCCAAGTTATCAGGTCACAAGTCCAAGACCAAGCCTGAGTTTTCAGATCACAATCACGACACAAGTTCCTGTGTCTGAAAATAAAAGAATCCAAGACGGAGTTTAAGCATCAAAAAGAAAGTCAAGGTTTGGTCAAATTAAATTATTAAGTTAAGTTGTTATTGTATAAGTTATACTCAACAGTGTGAGGTCATTTAAAGTGTTGCCAGGTCCTGATGCAGTAATTAAACTACAACATCAGCCGATGGAAAACGATCTGACGTCATGCTGCTCATAAAAACAACATATTATCCATCTCACCTTTGACCTGAGCAGGAAATGGTCCTATTATCTCTCTCACAGTTTACTACAGCCAGTGAAAATACAATCACAGACGCTGTAGTAATGCTCTCACACCCAGGTCATAAATGATAATGCAGCGTTTATAACACCTGAACTGTGGTCTGATAACTAAACTCAGGTCACTTTTATCATTGTCATGGCCATACAATAAAACAGAACAAATTTCACAAGTCCTTCTCTAACTTTGTGTAGCGTCCAAAAACGTTCACTTTTTAACTCTATTTTAAAGTCCGTGCAGCTCTATGGAGTGTTTGAGGAATTAAAGAGAGGTTTTGAACACTTTTTATAAACACTTTTCATCTTCTTCTGATGCATTATATCCCTCCACTTGAGTTTGTTGGCTTTAATTGAAAAGAAGCCCCACTTTCTCCTCTTCTCTGAGTGACACTGTTTACTCCGTTCATATTTCTTCTGTATTATCTTCGTAAACAGCCTTTGTCTCTGTTCGATTGTGAACCTTGGAGCAGCGTTGGACCTGAGTCAGGTCTTTGTAATGTTTCAGCTGATGTTTACTGTTGGACTGAAGCCACATTAGTCCCGTTAAAAACCAGTGTCCTGCTCTTTGTCCGCTCTATTGTCACATCAAACCAGCTCTTATCTTCAAGACGTGACGAGTGTCTTCCTTCTGCTTTGGGAGTAGACAGTTTACATGACGCTACGGGCCCTTTGTTGTAATAAGACATGGATAAACTGAGGCGTTAATAGTTGAATACCCCTGACTCAGCTCGACTGTGTTTCTTTTAGGATCTGTTCTTTGAAAGAGTGTTGGTGTAATTGGGCGAGTGTTGGGTCAGTGGAGGCTTTCAGTGTTTGCTGCAGGGTTAATTATCAGATTACACAAACAGGATTGGGCCAAAATGAATTATCTCACCTCACAGCAGGAGACCACAAAAGGTGTTTAGAAAATCAGTTGAATGCATTTATTTGGGAGTTGTGTAAAAAACATCCAAAACGATCAGCCAGAGAAAGACCATATTTTAATTGAATCTAGATTTAAGTCGTCTCCTGAACCTTTTTGTTAAACTGTTTTTGACTAAACTGAAAAAGCACAGTGTGGACAGACAGGGAACTGAGCCAGAGTTTGTGCAAGGCCCTGAAATGTAGGAAACCTCACTTCACTCTTTTTGTTGAAGGCAGTTGTATGTATTTAGTAAAGACTGGGTTCAAAGGTTCTTTCTTCCACTGTTCTCACCTGAGGCTCATTTCGAGTCCAGCTGTCAGTCTTCACTCTCAGCTGTAATCACGTGGTAATGATGTGTTGTTGTGTGTTTGTTACGCTCTCTGTAGTTTGTCCTTTAAACCACAGAGTGTTTATTTGTGAAGCACTGGCATTGAGTGGAAAACATTCTTTGCATTTATACATTTTCAAACTCTTTCCTCATGAACCGTCCACACTGAGAACAAGAATAAGAGTTTAGAAAGAATGCAGCAGATAACACACACCGAGACGCAGACTGATCTCCACAAACAGTCATTAAAGTCTCTCTTCGTGTGTGTTTTTCAGACGAATCGACTACAAACTGAAGCGACAGGACAGCACTAAAACTCTGCTGATAAAGACCGAGCAGCTGCTGAGGATCGAGGAGCACGACTTCGCCATGAGGCCCGGCTTCGGAGGTCAGTGTCTCTTCTTTAGTGTTGTTTTTTTTAAAGCTCAGTGCTCCGTGTGCCCCACATCGACGACACACTTCAGTTCAAACACAAACGACATGGGGCTTAAAGAGGCTCTGATTGAACTGTATTTTTAGAGAAGGTTCCTCTCAATCCCAGGTTGATTTCCAGGAGGCGGCAGAAATGTTCACTTTCACTTCTTTCATTTCTTTTGGAGTCATTGCATAAAGCCCACCCTTTTTGAGATAAAGCATTAAAGCTGGTCTTTCAGGTGTCTGGCTGGTCAGGGAAGGAAACTCTCCGTGATCAGAGTCTGTGGGACTGGGACTGTTTCCGTCCCATGGCAGACTGAGGGGAGACACAGGACCCTCCTGTTACCACAGAAAACCTCTGATAAAGATAAGATGGAAATGGGAGCAGGGATATTCCACCTTGACTTTAATCCGGGATTGAGTGAGATTTGAGGTTAATTGCCTCTGTCCTTCATGTTCTTGTTGGAGCATCTTTTTGCAGAGCAGGCTTGAGGCTCGTGTGTCGCCGGTCGCCATGAACTCTTAAGTAGGACTTGTAGGAGTAGGACTTGTGCTGCAGTATTTTCTTTTAATTGCAGCTTGTCTTCTGCCTCTCATCACCGGCCTCTCCCTCTGATCAAAGAAACTCAAAACATCAAAATCAAATAAAGAATAAAAGAATAAAAAATAGATAATGGACACTGTAAAGTTACAAAAAAAACAAAGCCAAAAATAAATACATTTCCAAAGCAGAAGTCTCTAATGTCTCACAGAATGTGTTTATTTTTTATCAGTTCAGGCACTTATTTAAAGAAACAATAAAACATGACATTCCTACAGTCTAGCATGCATTACATTTACACTATTGTGTTTTCTTCTGGACCTTAAATGAACGAAGAAGCCTAAATTCACTCTCTATCCTTCCTAACACAGCGAGGGAGGTCCATTTAATGTGAGGCTCAAAGCTGCTCAGGGAAAGTCTACGGCCTTTAACGTAAACGGCTCTGACAAAGGCACACACCTCGTTTAATCCCGGCTCTAATCCACTCACACACGGCGCTGAGGATGATGACGGTTTGACGAAGGCAGTGGGTCACTCAGACAACAACGTGTCAATCCAAAAATCAGCACCGATGACCCAGATTATCCTGCTTTGTGACGAGGGGGTTCAACAAACAGTATAGAGAAGAGTTGGACCTGACTCTCAAGTCTGTTCATTCTCCTCTGGCTCTTGTCCAGACCTGGATTTACGGAAGAGAAACTGGAAATGGCTCATAACATGGAGCTATTTTTTATTTGTTGGTTTTTAATATAACATTTATTTTATTTATTAAACCCGAGGGAAACTAACTTAACTCTAACCCTCTTGTTCCTCGGCCAAAGCCTGATGGATTGTAGAGTCTTAATGCATTTGGGAAGAAGGAGTTCATGTGAGAGGACCTTCTCCCAGGACGGACAGAGGGACAGTCCATCCTAAGAACAAATGAATGAGAATGAATATAGTCCATACAGCTCGTCCGTCTGGGTCATGGGTCGGGTCAGGGTCACAGGTCAGGCACAGCTGTTGACTTGTCCTGTGGAGATCCTATTTAAACATCTACACACCCAAAAGGATCGAAGTCCCTCTGAGAGAAGGGTCCTTGCAACAGTAACTGTAACAATGGCAGTTTTATTCTTTTAATAAAAAGATCAGTGCTGTGTGTTAAAAGGATCCTCCAGCCTCAGAACAATATGGAGCAGTGATTAAACTTCAGGATCCTCACAGGGATACACAGTCAGGGACGTGTGTGTGCTGTGATGTGAGTTTTAAAGCGCACAGTGTGTACGTGCTGTACGCTGTGTGCTATTGTGTTTGGGGCGTATTGTGCGGCGGGGATTGGCGCAGTTCGAGGGCTGTAATCTGGATTATATTCCAGGTCTGCAGCAGATGGACAGCTGGAAACAAACTGTTGATGACAATACATGCACAACAAACAGCACAGTAGATCCTCCACAGGCTCAGGAATCCTACCGGCAGCTCTTTGTGTGGCTTCATGAGAATGTCCGGACTTTATTTAACTGGGAACAAAGACAAAGTGTTACAGCAACAACACCATCCAAGGAACTCTACCCGAGAATGTTTTACACCAGAAGTTTTCATAAAAGGCAGCGCTTGCACAGGATTGTCTTTATTCCAAGGTATTTCAAAAGAATGTCAAGAAGAAAAACAGAAAATCCCATCACTCTGATTCAAATATGTCCAGAACCGTTTAGGTGAGCGTGAACGGATCAGGCACCAAACAAACTCAAATATCGACAAAGCTGTTGGAAGCAGTCCAGGCAAAGCTGGGAAAGTTAAAGGCTGATGGAATTTAAAATAAGAGATAAAACTCATTGATCACTCTTCACTCTCTTTTGTAAAGTCACAGACACACCTGTTAAAGCCACACATCAGTGCATTTGTTTAGTCAGTGCACACTTTCAGATACAAGACGATAAAACTCACAGGAAGAACTTTATCTTTCTGTTTTTGATCCCTTCTTAAAACAGATTTCTTTGGTTTTATGGCCATCTTTCTCTTCCTTCTTTAAATAAATGCAGTACTATATTCTGTTGCAGAAAACTTTACTGTCCATCTGGAATAATGTTCAATCCATCAAGCTTTTTATTCAGAAAAAGAAAAAAATGGTTAAAAACTGTCTTGGGGTTTATTGTTATTATTATTATTATTATTATTATTATTATTATTATTATTATTATTATTATTTATTGTTCATTCACAGCTTAGAACTTCTTTCTTGTGACAAATGTGTCCAATCACGACGCTCTGAGAGTTTGTGTCAAAGGCAAACCCTGTTGTCAACACTAGACACTAAATAAAAGCTAAACCGATGATTATACTCGTCTATATTACCCTCTGGAATCTGTCTGAATGTCTCTGAGCTCCAGCCTCACAGTGTTATTCCCAGAGCTGCTCCTGACCCACATTACTCCGGCCTCTGTTCCCTTGTGGTCACCAACAAAAGCTCCAGTGTCTGCCCACGGCTCGCAGCTTTAACCCTGTCATTAAACACCGATGTTTCAGAGAACCATGTCCCTCCGGCACAACAAGTCTCCAAATCAACATCCGTAAACTGAAATTAATCCATGTAAACTTCAGAAGAAAAACACCGAGGCCTGGACACAGCTGTGAGTTTTATCCTCGAGTGAACTGCTCCAGCCTCAGCTTCAGGTGAACGTCAGGCGCCTAACGAACCAAACTAAATGTACTCTTTCCTCTGATTGTGCCGTGTTCGACCCAGAGGCTGGGAACAAAGATGGATGAGGTCGTTTGGATTCGTGCCACTGTTGAAAAACCTTCCAGTAGTTGCCATGTGTCTTACTGAGTCGACAACAGAAATGGATTACGACCACTGTTTCCCAAAAACAGGAGCAGTTCTTTGGTTAGAGCTGTCACTGAGAAGCCTTTTGTTCACTGCATCGATTTATTTTACAGACGGAGCCGACATGTGTTGTGATTGTGATAAACCCGGGATACAAGGACGCAGCTTTAAACAAAACAAATTCAAAAGTTTGTGTTTTTGTGAAGCAAGAACAAATAGATTCATTCAGTCCTCACTGAGATGTCTAACAGCTAACTTGTCCACAGCTGCAAGATTTATGAGCTTCAAATCTCACGGTAATCCATCTTAAACTGCTCCAAGCCAAGTATTCTGGTCTGAACCCTGTCCAGTGTTGTGACAGCTCTGACAGGGCTGGGCATGTTTTAGGTTCGAAGGTGAGGCTGCTCTGATTGGATCCAACCAGCTCCAGGTGTTCATTTAAAGAAAGGCCTTTTCCAACAGGAGCCTCCAGTCTCTAAGGCTGTAAGGCTGAAAGGCTGAAAGGCTGAAAGACTAAACTCAGGGCAAAGAAGCCCGTTGACACTTGCAAACCCAGAGTTGCAGTGAGATGTGTGTGTATTTTGAAGAGTTGTGTCCAGTACTCAGATTATTTAGCTCGTGCAGAGCTGTAGACATGTTTGAAATCTTTGTCCAGTCACACCTTCACACATTTACATTTGTGCCTTTGATTACACACACAAACTGGAGGAACTTACAGATCTTTTTACTCTTTCACAAACCTCTACACACGCTACAGTAACAGGGTTATCCAACAGCAGGACTTCAGCTAAAGTTTTACCAAAATAAAGCCAGTGTCTTGTTTTTCACAGAGGATTTCTGTCACAGTACGTTCAGTTTTCCTCAAACACAACTAAGAACTCTGGAGTAGCTCGAAATGTTCTTTTAAATGGCCTTTACCATCTTTATATTATTTCCGTAAACAAAGTGACTTACCCATATTTCATTTATTTTGACATATTTATGTGATTGTCTGTTCCCAGCCCTGCTCTGTGCTTGTTTACTTGTTATTTGTTTGATTAAAAGAAGGTTTAGACTCTCCAGAGAGTTCTGCAGCAAAATAAAGCTCTTTCTTTCAAACAGTCTAACCTCTGCTGACGGTGAGAGTGTACATATATACATTTCTCTGTGGTTTTGAGTCAGACGCTGAATCACTCAAAGGTCAAACTCTGATGCATACATTTCAAAATAAAAGTCCCAAGTTTGTGCAGACCATGAGACGTTTAAATTTAAAAGGTTTAGTAAAAAAAAGAAGCCACGTGAAAAGAAGGGGTTTAATTAAGTGCTTTGGAACAAGTGGGAGCGAGCGTTAAAGAGAATTAATCCTGAAAGTGTAAAAGCACATAAAGTGATCCATCTTTGTGTGTTCAGGGATTTAAAAAACATTTGGGAATAAAAGTATGACCTCAAATCTTTGCCGCAGACAAGTCAGAAGCTGATAATCTACAATATTGAGTTGGATTTAAGGCCGGAGCGGACAATCTGTGCAGCAGACGGACTCAGCACAAACTTTACACACAATCTCCGAGGTCAGGCTCCTCTCTGTTTGAAGACAAATCCGAGGGCTGTCAGAGAAAAGGCATTAATCAAGACCGGGACGAAGAGAAAAATGAGGAAGTGAGGCGAAAGTTACCTTTATTACTTTATATTTAGAATAAATGTTAGTAGTAACATTAAAGTCTATTTCATCATTTGACAACGATAATAATAGTCTAATAACAAATACAGATGCCTTATAAATGCCTGTTCTGTGTTAGTTGTTCTTTATGAATCTGCAGCCCTAAATGAAATCAAATATTACTTTTTACTTTGTGTTTTTAATGAGCATCGCCCCAGAAACTCCTGGGTCAGTGTAACATGAGTTATAAAGTCTAACGACAGGAGGAAGGACCTGTGTTAGCTCTTCTTCCTGCTCTGAGCGTGTCTCAGTCTGACGCTGAAGGAGCTGCTCCGAGCCTCCACAGTCTGAGTGAGAGCTGTTGTTTTAAAACACAGGAACATCTGGCAGTGAAACAGAATGTGTGCTCAGAAATAATCTTGAGTGTGCTTCTCCTACAGCAGTGCTCAGTTTGTTCTCTCGGACAAATGCAAACAGAGATATTACAGGTTTGACTGAAGAACTATAGACAAACTTTCATCTTTTAATCTGAGAAATATTTTAAAGAAGGTGTGGTAGAATACTCGTTTTAAAAACACTGGGGCAGAAAAGCCTCAGTCTGCTCTCGATTTTAAAAGTGTGTAATTAGTTTAACTTGGGTCTGTAGTCGAGACCACATAAACCAAAACCAAGGACTAAGACCGGACTTTTATGGACCGACTGCTTCGTCACACGAGGCACAAAAGTGTTTCTAAATGTGGCATAAAGATTTGAAGAAAGGCTTCTAAATGTCTTTCTCATTTAAACATTTTGTAATTTTTCTGTGTGAGTGAATGTTTGTTTTATTTTTGTATGTATGTGTTTTATAATGCACTGTAAAAGCCCAACTGGGAACAGGAAGGTAAAATTAGCATCAGCTATAAACTCAAAATGCTGCACCCCTTATTTGAATTTGAACAGGTTTAAGTTGGACTTAAACTGTTTTTAGATGGATTTGAGCAGGTTTTAGTTGGACTTCAACAGGTTTTAGATGGATTTGAGCAGGTTTAAGTTGGATTTGAACAGTTTTTAGATGGGTTTGAGCAGGTTTTAGTTGGATTTGAACAGTTTTTAGATGGATTTGAGCAGGTTTTAGTTGGATTTGAACAGTTTTTAGATGGATTTGAGCAGGTTTTAGTTGGACTTCAACAGGTTTTAGATGGATTTGAGCAGGTTTAAGTTGAATTTGAACAGGTTTTTGATGGATTTGAGCAGGTTTAAGTTGGATTTGAACAGTTTTTAGATTGGTTTGAGCAGGTTTAAGTTGGATTTGAACAGTTTTTAGATGGGTTTGAGCAGGTTTAAGTTGGATTTGAACAGTTTTTAGATGGATTTGAGCAGGTTTTAGTTGGACTTCAACAGGTTTTAGATGGATTTGAGCAGGTTTAAGTTGGATTTGAACAGGTTTTTGATGGATTTGAGCAGGTTTAAGTTGGATTTAAACAGTTTTTAGATGGGTTTGAGCAGGTTTAAGTTGGATTTAAACAGTTTTTAGATGGGTTTGAGCAGGTTTAAGTTGGATTTGAACAGTTTTTAGATGGGTTTGAGCAGGTTTAAGTTGGATTTGAACAGTTTTTAGATGGGTTTGAGCAGGCTTTAGTTTGACTTCAATAGGTTTAAGTTGTATTTGAACAGGTTCATTTGGACTTGAAAAGGTTTAAGGTTTTTGTTGTTGTTTATTTGGTGTAATAATTGTGAATGTATTAGTGTTTAATAAAAATGTCTGCCTCTTTAGGAACCGTGGACCAAAGTAAAGCAGTAAAGAATTAGTTTTTTTTGTTGGTGGAAAATGACCTGGACAGACCTGACCAGACACACTTTCATTAAATACTTTAAAACTAAAACGTAAAGTGTAATGAACTATCGGCTCTAAAATAAAGTCTGGGCAAAAGTCCAGTATCTACAATTAACCTGTGTAATTATGTGATTAAAATCTCAAAATGACATTGTTGTTTACATTTGTAGATTTTCCCAGATTTGAGCTGTGGTTTTAAAAGAACGTGTGTACTCAGTTAAGACGGGCCTCCCGTTTACGAGCAGCGGCAGTAACAACCCTCCGCTGCTCCATGAATCTCATTAAACCCAGGCTCCATCGAGCGGCGAGGCCTGGAGTCAGAGAAAACCACAGCGGACAGGACGCTCTTGTTTTGGCGGGGAAAGAGGAATGTCTGACTGAGGTCTCTGAGCTGGGACTGGACCAAAGCAAACGGGTGTTTCTCTCACAGTTGGACCAGAAAAGGGCAGGTTTACTACAGGATTCTAACAAACAAACTAGATTTAAGAAGAACGTAATGAGCCTCTTTTATGTTTGTCTCTGGAACAGGAACATCTTGTACAAACTTTGTTCTACTTACTGTTTGTAGAACTAACTGTTTTTAAACAAGCAGCACTTGTTCCTCGGTTAGACTGTTTTTCTTTGGGTTTTGACCTGGTTTTAACTGAATTTGATAAGGTTTTAGATGGTTTTGAAAAGGTTTTAGTTGGATTTAAACACGTTTTAGTTTGATTTTATCAGGTTTAAGTTGGATTTGATCAAGTTTTGGTCTGAATTTGAACAGGTTTCACGTCTTAATTCCACAACAGAGGAGTCAGGAAAGAAGAGGAGACAGGAGAGGAGACAGGAGAGGAGACAGGAGAGGAGACAGGAGAGGAGACAGGAGAGGAGACAGGAGAGGAGACAGGAGAGGAGACAGGAGAGGAGACAGGAGAGGAGACAGAAGACAGGAGACAGGAAAGAAGAGGAGACAGGAGACAGGAGACAGGACCGCACTGGGACCGTGGCTTGAGTCTTGAGTACTAAGTCCTGAGTACTGAGTCCTGAGCCTTGAATCTGCAAAATAATATTTAGAGCAGCAGGTACAAAATGCAGCAGCTCGTTGTTTAACCACATCCTGAAAACGAGACCACATCCTGGATCAGAGCGGTTCAGTCTAAATGGACGACTCTTGAGGTGAATTTGACTTGAACAACACCTGCAGAGTTCTCATCAGAGTTGGTTGAAACACTGTAAGTGTTCATCACAGATTTCTCCTTCGGTCTGTGATTCTCCTGTGATTCTTTGTGAGCAATACAAGTTTGTCTCACTATAGACATGACTTCTACACAGTATGTAATGTATATCTTTATTGTTGTGGCCACATTCATGTAAAGAACTGTCCAAAAAGAGGTCATAATCAGGTTCAAAGCGACTGGACCATTATCTCGTCAGCTGCATTTACAAAAAACAAATGTTCTTTTATTAAAAGAAGCTGTGTCTTTAACTCAGAAGTGAAGCTGCAGATGGAAAAGTGGCGAGACTTTAAAACTGTGGGCGTCTGGAATGAGCTTCAGGGAAATCCTCAAATTAGCCCAATTTTCAGAAAATAACTTCCACCTACGTCAGTAAAGATGGGTCTGCGTCGGAAAAACTGAAACAAAGAGAGACGAGGCTGGCTTCCTGCTGAATGTAGGTTAAACAGATCTGCTGCTGAGGTGGACACATTTAACAACGTTTCTTTTTAACATTACTTTCCTCTGTTTATGACCTATTTTAGAGCATCATCTACCTTCAATTTATGCCACGTTGCCTCAGTTTAAGCCCTTTTTCAGACAGTTTTTACAGCAGCATTCTTTTAAATGTATTGAGTTTGACATGGCCTGAAGAGTGAGGCCTCTCCTGTGATTGGTTCATCAGTCTGTCACTCAGTCAGAGCAGGACACAGATGAACCAATGGGACCACTGGAACTTTCAGAGTCTGTGGAGGAAACGATGGAAAACAGACCCTCTTTTATTCGTGTTGGATATGTTTCCTGCTCATATCTTCTGTGACCGACTCTGTGCTCTTTCCTTTTGTAGCTTCTGCCATCCCAGTGGGCATCGATGTCCAGGTGGAGAGCATCGACAGCATCTCAGAGGTCAACATGGTGAGGTCACGCTCTGAAACCACTCAAGCTTCACACTGTCTCTGAGAGCTGTCTAAATCTAGTCTTCAGTCTGGTCTACAAAGTCCACAGCTGTGTCGAGAAAGACCTGCTTTAGACCTGGGTTAGACCTGCTTTAGACCTGGTTTAGACCTGGTTTAGACCTGCTTTAGACCTGCTTTAGACCTGGTTTAGACCTGCTTAAGACCTGCTTTAGACCTGTTTAAGACCTGCTTTAGACCTGTTTAAGACCTGCTTTAGACATGTTTAAGACCTGGTTTAGACCTTTTTGAGACCTGGTTTAGACCTGTTTAAGACCTGCTTAAGACCTTCTTTAGACATGTTTAAGACCTGGTTTAGACCTTTTTGAGACCTGGTTTAGACCTGTTTAAGACCTGCTTTAGATCTGTATAAGACCTGGTTTAGACCTGTTTAAGACCTGCTTTAGACCTGTTTAAGACCTTCTTTAGACCTGTTTAAGACCTGCTTTAGACCTGTTTTCTCGTCTCTCAGGACTTCACGATGACCCTGTATCTGCGTCACTACTGGAAAGACGAGCGGCTGTCTTTTCCGTCTCGAACCAACCAGAGCCGGACGTTCGACTCTCGGCTGGTGAAGAAGATCTGGGTCCCGGACGTGTTCTTCGTCCACTCCAAACGCTCCTTCATCCACGACGCCACCATGGAGAACATCATGCTGCGGGTTTATCCCGACGGAAACATCCTCTACAGCGTCCGGTGAGAGTCCCTGGCTCGTAGTTTAACCTCAGGCCACACAGGCGGCTGGTGTTAGAACATGTTCCTCCGTGTGTTTCAGAGTGACAGTCACGGCCCTCTGCTCCATGGACTTCAGCACCTTCCCTTTGGACACTCAGAACTGTTCCCTGGAGCTGGAGAGCTGTAAGAGCCACCGTAAACATGCACTGACACCCTTTTACTTTCTCCAGAGGTTAATGAATGTTGAGTGTTAGGCTTTTCTAAAAGTGGACCATTACAGTTGTAAATGTCTGCATGAGAGCATGAGATTGTTCTTGTGGGAATCTTACAGGGGATGCTTTTAAGAGGTCTTAGTGTCAGTAAACCTGTCTGTGTTTTTCAGACGCCTACAACGAGAACGACCTCATGCTTTATTGGAAAAATGGGAATGACTCTTTACGAACAGATGAGATCGCTCTGTCTCAGTTCTTCATCGAACACTTTCAGGCCTCGAGCGGATTAGCCTTTTACAGCAGCACAGGTCGCTTTATCAAAGATATGTCTCCTTTTTTAGCCTCGACCCGTATTCTTGACTGTACTCTGTTTGTCTGAAGGTTGGTACAATCGTCTGTTCATTAACTTCATCCTGCGGAGGCACATCTTCTTCTTCATGCTGCAGACGTACTTCCCGACGATGCTGATGGTGGTGCTGTCCTGGGTCTCCTTCTGGATCGACCGCAGGGCTGTCCCGGCCAGAGTCTCTCTCGGTAAAGCACATCATACACAGTGAGCTAATGACAGAACACAGTAGGCCTCTGATGGATTCTGGAAAGATCTGACTCACAGCTCTGTGTTTTACTGTCACGCTGTGTTTTGGAGAAATGACCGGTTACTGCAGGTCATTCCAATCACCCCCAGGAGGGTCATCTGCTGACAACACGCAGGGCTCAAACTGAAGCTTACAGCCTTTTTGTCTGTGTCCTGCAGGAATGACCACTGTGCTCACCATGTCCACCATCATCACAGGAGTGTCCTCTTCAATGCCACAGGTCAGTGGTTCTGCTCTAGCCCAGTGTCGGACAGTCAACAGGCCCAACATTTACACAAACTGGAGCCATAACATTCATCTCTTTGTAAAAAATGTGAATAGCTTAGAGCTTAAAGCTTAGAAATATCATAAAGTGGAAACCGTGGATATATTTACTACTGTCGGCCATTACGTGCTTACGTTAGTTACTGCTTCTGTGTTTCCGCAGGTGTCGTACGTGAAAGCGGTGGACATCTACCTCTGGGTCAGTTTCCTGTTCGTTTTTCTGTCTGTGATCGAATACGCCGCCGTGAACTACTGCACCACTCTAGAGGAGATGAGGAAGATGAAGAGGGGCAAGGTCTCACACCCTCCCACTGCACCAGACACACACTGGGTCACACAACGCCTCCCTCTAGTGGACAAAGACTATTAATGTGTCAGGTCTGAACCAGGACTGAACCAGGACTAAACCAGGTCTAAACCAGGACTAAACCAGGTCTAAACCAGGTCTAAACCAGGTCTAAACCAGGACTAAACCAGGTCTAAACCAGGACTAAGCCAGGTCTAAACCAGGTCTAAACCAGGTCTAAACCAGGACTAAACCAGGTCTAAACCAGGACTAAGCCAGGTCTAAATCAGGTCTAAACCAGATCTAAACCAGGTCTAAACCAGGTCTAAACCAGGTCTAAACCAGGTCTAAACCAGGTCTAAACCAGGACTAAACCAGGTCTAAACCAGGGCTAAACCTGACTGGTGCACTGACAGAGGTAGGCTCATGTGTTACACAGTGTCTCCCTCTAGTGGACAAAGACTATTAATGTGTTAGTCTGGACTAAACCAGGTCTAAACCAGGTCTAAACCAGGACTAAACCAGGTCTAAACAGGACTAAACCAGGTCTAAACCAAGTCTAAACCTGACTGGTGCACTGACAGAGGTAGGCTCATGTGTTACACAGTGTCTCCCTCTAGTGGACAAAGACTATAAATGCTTTGGTTCTGGACTAAGTGTCTACACATTTCTTAAAATATGGAAGTTACATTCAGTGAGATAACTACTTCACCTTTAAACTTTTTTCTGTAGGATGTATCCTTTAAACTTTTTTCTGTAGGATGTATCCTTTAAACTTTTTTCTGTAGGATGTATCCTTTAAACTTTTTTCTGTAGGATGTATCCTTTAAACTTTTTTCTGTAGGATGTATCCTTTAAACTTTTTTCTGTAGGATGTATTGATGAGTCTTTATTTCAAACTGGGCACAGGGACACTTCCGAGAGCAGTGCATCTCGACACAAACCTCAACTGAAAGTCTTTTATTTGGAATAAAGTGTAAAAAGTCTGTGTAAACTCTGTCTCAGCTGCCGACCAGTTACGACGCCAGTCAGGCCATGGCCTTCGACGGCTGTTTCCACGACAACGACATCGAGCTGACTCCGTTCCCCAGGATGCCCGTGACGCTGACCCCGTCCGACCCGCTGACCCCTGCGACCCCCGGTCCCGTCCTGCGTCCGTCGGAGGGCACTCGGCTCAGACGGCAGCGCTCGGTCCGAGAGAACGTGGACCTGATCGTCAGCAACAGCTACATGATCGACTCTTACTCCAGACTGGCCTTTCCTCTGTCCTACCTGCTCTTCAACGTCATCTACTGGAGCCTGTACTCCTGAGACTCCTGCAGAGGGCGCTCATGAGGCGGGACAAAACTCGATCTGTCTTGTTGAAATACTGAGCAACAGTTATAGACAGATATATAACGGACAGAGGGACCATGAAGCCTGGCTCCAGTTGTTTTTTTCATAAAAGGATGTTTTCTAAAGTGGTACATCTGGTTTTGAACTGTGTAAAACTGTGGTCCCTGCAGTGAAAACAGGACTGACAAGAAGAAAATGAATTTAGTATTTTTAATGGTCCAGGTGCTTCTGAAGGAGGAGGATTTAGAACTGGCTCAACATGACTTTAGAAAGAAAGAGTCTCTGGAAGATATTCTAATGTTCTAGGAAAACAGTTGACTGTTTTCAGATATATTTAAATCCTACTGGTCTTCATGCATTGTTTGTAAATTTAATTTCTTGACTGACTTTTTGAGTTTGAGAAATTGTGAGTGATTGGTAAAATGTTGTAAAAGCTTCAATATATTTTTTTTGTTACTGTGAATATAAATAATAAAACAATAAAACACACCCAAAGGTGCTCAGACAGATGTTGTTAGTTTAAATGTGCAGACTTTAAATAAAATAAATATTAAATAACAAGTGCAAATAAACATGTGCATATATTTGTCCAGAGACCATATTTTATTTATTAAACTCAATCTTTTTTATTTAGAGCTATTTATTTTATTTATTTGCTATTTTTTTGTGATATGAATTTACAAAAAAATATAAATTAATTAATTTATTTAATATTTCACCTGTCGTACTTCCGTTTCCATGGCAACTGCGTTGGTTTCGCTGACGGTTACGTAAACAGAGGGTTTGACGGGACGCACGGACAGAAAGTCTTCTCCACAGAGACACAAGTCCCTCCTGAGGCTTTATCCAGCGGCAGGAAGCCTACAGGTGAGAAGAGAAGGAGAAACAGTATAAAATGTCTTTGTTCTAACTTTATCTTTAACTTTAGCTCCTTTAGCTCGAGCTCGCGCTTAGCTTCAAACGCTCAGTTATTGTTCGATTATGATTAACTTAACGATAATAAGCGCCGTTTAAACCAGCTCCTGCTGCTTTAACCTTTTACACTTTAAACGTTTTCTTACAACAATTAGCTTCTAACTTACTTGAGCTTGCTTGAGTTTAAAAATGGTGTGATTTAAAGTAAATTTTATGTAATTTATGCTAAAAGTGTTTGAAGGATACGTCAGCAGGGCCGAGGTCAACGGTAAGAGAACAGTTCGTTCTTAAGGGTCGTTAAAATGAGAAATATAAAAAAAACACTTAGAGTGACCATTAACCCACTGCCAGAACATTTTTTTTTTATCAAAATAAAATACAAAACACGCACAAAACAAAGCTCCAAAGAACCCTTTAAAAAGACAAAGAGTGACAGAAGTCTCCTGTTTTAACGTTTTCTGCAGTTAGTGATGTTGGGGTTAAAGGGGTTAAAGGGGGTTAAAGGGGGGCAGTCCTGTTAAAATAGGGACACATGGTCACTGGGTGATGGTAACTACTTTATTTGACAGTTTTCTCACAGTTTCAGTGTCTAACTGATTATCTGACTCACTTTCCAGAGCACTGTCAGCGCTGACTAATGTGTATTCAGGCTTTAATGCAAACATAAGCTGAAGAAAATATGGAACAGAAGAAATATAGGACCCTTTGAACCTTTGGACCTCTTCGTGTGGTGTTTGGATAATAATCTCTCTCCATCTTAACCCTTGACCCCAGGCTCTGCGGTGAACCTCCCCTGAACCCCGAGCAGCGAGGACCCCCTGAAGCCCGTGTCACAAAGACGTCAGAGCAGGGCCTGCTGGGTCCAGATCCACACAGACAGTTCCAGCACCAAGCCCTGGTTCTGGAGAGTCACTACCACGAGCAGGTCAGGACACACCTCAGACGGGTCAGAACCTAGAGTTTCAGCTTTAGTTTCTTTTGTGAATCCTACACATGCTTTGGTGCATTGTTTCAGATGAGTTTCAGTCTTTTATTTCTCACACTGTTAGCTGCTTTTGTCATTCAGTTCAACATGGATTATTCTGCTCTGGGCTGAACGATCAACCCTAGAAACATTTGAGCCATTTTAACAAAATGGATAAAGCCGTCACAGTCAGACCTACTTTAAAGTGTCTGAATGAACGTGAAAATAAGGAAGCACAGTAGGCTAATAGAGCTTATTGTTCAGTGAAAACATGATACCTTTGTTTTAGTTCAACCTAAACAGATAAACCGACTGTTACAATATATATATATATATATATATATACTACAAATATGTAAATATATCAGTAAAGAGTCAGTAATGTGCTTCTGAGACAGAAACTTTATTCCAATAATAATAGCTACATTTGTTTTTCATGAACTGCCAAAACGCAATTTTCATGGACATATATATATATATATATATATATATATATATATATATATATATATATATATATATAAACAACACATTTTGTTTTTAATTTTATGGCCAAGAATGTACTTTTGAGAGAACAACGAGAGATTTTGAGTCAGTATTTTACATGTTTGCTGTTTGTATGAACTGTTCATGTTGTAGGTTCTGAGACATGTGCCAAAGACAAACACAGTTTTTCATTTGAATTACTGTCAATAACACTGATACTCTAGTGTAATAACAAAGTCCCACCTCCTCTTCTCTGATTGGTTGACAGTAAAAGGATAATTGCTTGCACTTGATTTAAAAATGAAAGCAGTATGTTGAAATAAAGTAATGTCAGTTTGAGAATAAAACAACATGACATGTATTTGTCTCAAACAGAGTGGGCACAGAAAGAGTTTGAGACAGAAGTGTTAGTGCTTCAGCGCTGGGACAGAGGGGGGCAGTGGGGCACTGTGGCCTTGTGGGAGCAGACAGTAAAGGCTGGAGGGGGGTTAAACAGAGGGAGGGACAGAGCGGGGAGAGTGAGGAGGGGGGCTGCTCTGTGATTGGAGGCCCCTCTCAAACCTCGGCCTAACTAGGGCTCTGTGCGGCGGGGCAGGCTCAGGGAGGCAGCGGGGCTTCTGTGAATGGCAGGGACATTTGAGCTCAGGGCTATTCTGGGCCGAGGCGGGGGTCTGAGGCAGGAGGGGCCCGCACAGGCTCCTTCTTTTGGCATGTGGCCGCACCGCTGTCAGGAGCTGCTCATGCTTTAGTCGCTGTTGAGCTCCTGTGTGTTTTATTTGCCCACTCCAGGCCTGAGGGAAGAAGATGGGCTGCTGCTTTAGTAAAGAGATGAACCCCAGCCCCAACGAGAGGAGCAGCCTGCTGGAGCCCCCCCCCCGCGACTCTCTCTGCGACGGCACCGAGCAGCTCCGGCAGACCGCTGCAGCCGTGGCTCAACACGTGTCTCTGGAGGAGGACGACACACGTGGGTCACAGCAGGACGTCAGCGAACAGAGTTACACCCCCACGAGGAGCGGGACAGGGCTCGACCAGCCGGCTAATATTATCACCACTGGACCCCCAGAAACCGGGACGGGACAGGCACAAGGGGCACTCACAGATGGGACATTTGCTCATTGTACCAACACAAGGCTCTCAGAGAATAACCCGTCGAGCATTTGTCCAACAAGTCCCACCAGGAAGAGTCCCACCAGGAAGAGTCCCACCAGGCAGAGTCCCACCAGGAAGAGTCCCACCAGGAAGAGTCCCACCAGGCAGAGTCCCACCAGGCAGAGTCCCACCAGGCAGAGTCCCACCAGGAAGAGTCCCACCAGGAAGAGTCCCACCAGGCAGAGTCCCACCAGGAAGAGTCCCACCAGGAAGAGTCCCACCAGGCAGAGCCCCACCAGGAAGAGTCCCACCAGGCAGAGTCCCACCAGGCAGAGTCCCACCAGGCAGAGTCCCACCAGGCAGAGCCCCACCAGGAAGAGTCCCACCAGGCAGAGTCCCACCAGGCAGAGTCCCACCAGAGCAGGGAGGAGTCCTAAAGCCTCTCTCAGGCCTCTGTGGATGACTCAGCAGGAGCAGGACTCGGGGTCAGCGGCTCCAGGATTAGCCCCTGACAGTGACAGTGATAACGTTTGTGTTGTCATGTCGACGCTTGGCCAAGGTTTCGAAAAGAGAACCCAGAGTTTCTACAGCATTTGCTCCATCGACGCCGAAGACCTCGAGCAGGACCACGCTGAGTCCCAAACAGCTGCTTCAGGTAACAACCAATCACACACTCAGCAATCTTTGACAGCCGACCAATCACAAACCTCAAAATCTGCAGCGCCCGGACAGTCACATGACCAGGAGCCGTTAACCAGCTCAGTTTTACCTGTCGACGCTCTGCTGCGTGAGAACACATCAGAGACACGTGTAGACCACAGAGAGGAGGTCACACTGAGTCTGCGTGAAGGCCAAGCGCAGGAAACTGTCTCAGACTTTATACCTTTTACTGTCGAAGCTTTATCTGGACACCAAACTGCGATGGATAAATCTAACAGAGCAGAAAAGGTCCACATGTCAAGTGTGTTTGTGGAGAAGGACGAACAGGAGACAGTGACGGAGTCTGAGGAGCAAAGAGCAGCAAAGACTGCTGTCGTCCATCATGAAGAGGATTTAAAACCACTTTATTCTCTGATTGGACACAAACCAGAGAGTGTCGTAAGTCTACAACCCTCTATTGATCCTAGTTTAAACGACACTGCTTCACACGACCTCGTATCTGGAGGCCAAACCGAAGATTCTTTCCTGGATAAAAACTCAGAGGAGGAGCACAAAGCTATTTTCAATGATGCACAGGAAACTGATAACCACCTGGAAGGAGCTGTACAGGGATTAAACTCACTTCAGAGCGCTCTATCGGTGAACGTACAACGCTTAGGAGCAGTTTGTGAATGTGACACTTCGGATAAATCAGGCAGAGAACTGACAGGGAAACCTGAATCCACTGGAGACATCAGTGTGGATAAAAATAATGACGTTCAAACGGAGAACGCAGCTGAGGCAACTGTAGACCATCAGGAGGAGGACGTGTGTTATTTACAAATCAGACGTGACACTGAGCGTGCGCAGAGGTCAGTGTTTAAATCTGAAACACCACAAACGTCTTTACTACAGCACGATGATGACTCTTTAACTCAAGCGGACAACTTAGACAGAGCCATTTTGGATCAGAATTTAGAGCTAATAACATCGAAAAACAGTGATTTAACAGAGAATATCCAGAGTTTAGGACCTGATGTAAAAAGTACATATTCAAAACCTAGTCCGCTCAGTGCCAACCCTCTGTCCGATCAGCGAGCTCCAGATAAATCCACCGGTGACATGCCCAGAGACTGTGTGAGTGAAACAAAGGAGTCTGAGGAACCAATAGTAGACCTCAGAGCAGTGGAGATGTTTCTTAGTGATGCTGAAAGAATTGTAGACGGCTTTGAGAGTGATTCTCCAAACAACCGTGTAGCAGGGAAAGCTCAGAGTTTAGAGCCGGCTTTTGAACCTCAGTCGCAGAATGCTCCTCTAAATGCTCGTCAGACGTTTGCCGAAGCTGTCCCTGGGAGCGTTACTCCATCAGACAAATCCCACTGTGACACGTCAAGCCTCTGTTTGGACGAAAAGAAGCATCACAAAGAGAATATCAAGAGTTTCCAACCAGTTTTTCCCTCGGATTTACCTTCTTACTTCCAATTATTCAATGCTGAACGTTTGCATGAACTTTTTGATGAATCTGACTCGTGTGGACGAGTTGTTGTGGACAGAAACGATGAGCTGGAGACAGAGGAGTCCGAGGAGCAGACAGGGAAACGCAGAGCAGAAATAATAACGCTTCAAGACATGGATTCTGTGGACAGCCGTGTAACAGAGAATATCCTGAGTTTACAACCAGTTTATGAACCTCCAGAGTCGTCTGCGCGTTTGAGTTCAGATGATGTGAGTCCTCCGCCAGAACACAAAACTGTGAAAGGCAAATGTGAAAATGAAAAGGGTTCAAATAAATCCAGTGAGAATAGCGTTTGTGTGGATGAAAAGGAAGAATTGGAGACAATGAAAGGCTGCGAGGTGCGAACAGGAGACCATATTTGTGATGAAGAATGGATCGGCCACAACGAAGAGGATTTAAAACATTTTACAGTGTCCACAGTCCTGCCGTGTGAAAGAGTAGAGTCACGGAACAGCAGCACAGCGGACACTACTCTCACAGAGGTGTCCCCAGTCTCTGTGGACTCTCCTCTGTCCTCTCTGTCCACCTCCTTCTGCGACAGAAACCTCTCAACCCTCACCACAGCAGACACGTTAGACTTTAACTGCAAACAGCTGCCCACATTTCAGCCTCGGGACACGCACAGAAGCTGCGAAAAACAGAATAAAGACCTTGTAAATGCTTCAGAGGGCTATGTTGCTGATGAAAAGAACAGTAGAGATGAGAAAAAGGTGAGAAAGATTAGAGAAATCAAACAGGAAGACAGTTTAGCTCGGAAAACGGCAGAGACGGAAAATAAAAAGGAAGCTCTTCGTCCCTGTACAATACTGACCACTGATGAAACTGATAATGATAACACGCACACTATCGTTCACACAATCTCACAAGAGCAGCTTTCAGAGAGTCCTCTCAAAGCAGAGGACTCCGCTGAAAATCCAAACGAAGAGCGATCAGAGAGTCAAACTAATAAAACAAGTGAGGAAAGTTTAAAGTCATTAGAGCATTCGAAGAGTCCGCTGAACGAGGAAAGGGCTTGTATTGATCATGATGCAATTTTCAGACTGGTTCTAGAGAGAGAAGGAACAAGTGAGACTTTTAATCTTTCTACGCAAATACCACAAGAGCAGCCTTCAGAGGAACTAAAAACTGTGAGGTCTGAAGAGGTTTCTCACCAGACGCCTTCAGAGCAGCATTTGGACTGTCGTCTTGATTTAGAGGCTGAAAAAAGTCCTCACGTTTCTGCTGCAAATACAAGAGAAGAAGAACAAACTAATGAGACTGAACGTGCGGTCTGCAGAGACACTTTTGCAGCTGTAGATCCAGCACAGATCGACGTCTACGCCTCCACTCCCTCGTACGAGATCCACTGTGTGCCCCGGGACCTGAGCGCTCTTCCCCCCGAGGAAGAGGAGGAGGAGGACAGTGAGTGCGGGATGAGGGACATGGTGTCGGAGCTGCTGGGGGAGGACGCCCGCTCCTCCGTCTGCAGTCTCTACCCTAAGCCCTGGATCCGTCTGGGGCTGGAGGAGAGCTGCTGCGGCGGCGGCTGGGCTCGGGGGGCGGCGCAGGTCGATGGCAGTGGGACGGGGCGCGGCGATGCGGGGCAGGACACAGAGCTCCTCCCTCCCTCTGTCGCCGAGCTGCAGCCGTCCATGGCTCTGCTCGGGGCGTTTCCCTTCAGCACCGTGCACCCACAGGGGGGCTGCGTCTGGGACTGGCACACGGACTGCACTCCTGCCGTAAGTGAGGTTGGCCTTTATGTCAGGGTTATCGATAATGAGCACACGTCATTATTACTCACAGTAATGTTCTTCTTTTTGTGTCTCTGGTCCCTTGTCTTTGCCAGGAGCCCGTCTCCAAAATGGCCCTGAACCCCGAGGCCAAGTCATGGCCCGGTCCTTCCTTTAACTTCACAGACGCCACTTTCCCAGAGCCTCAGCCGCAGTGGCTCCCGTTCCCCGGGCCCCTCCCCGGCCAGGACGGTAGGTTCAGTTAAACAGGATTTAACATTATGGACCCGGGTTCAGGTGGTAACAGACCCAGAACAGCCTTTATACAGGGTCTTGGCAGTGTTGGTCAGGGCAGTGTGGTTCACATCAATCACACCAGACTTTGTTTTAAACGCCGTAATTCTCACTTTATTATTGCCAACGTTATGTTTTATACTTCTGACATTATTTATTCCATTCTTCTTGTTCTGAGAGACTAATGCAGTGGACTCTTTCCAGGTTATGTGTGTGACGTTCCTCTGGTGGAGGCTGACCCAGTGTTCGAGGCTGAACCTGAATCAATGGAGTACGAGCCCTACTACTCCGAGGCTCCTGTGATGAACGGAGGGACTGGACCAGCACCAGTCACAGGTGAGGCCCCCGTCCCGTCTGCTCGTTCACTTTTCTGCCCTGACTGTCTCTGACTGTGGCTCCCTGTTTCAGATGAGGTCAGAGAAGAGCTGAGGACGATCCTCGAGTCCTGTCTCACCAGGTTCACTCTCCAACACTCTCCAGCATACATCCGTTACACACAACAGTGTTTCTCAGACTTTCAGTGTGCATGGAATAATCCTTTGAATAATCTGGCTCTAGAATATTTAAACATGTAGCCTCAGTCATTTAAATATGTAACAGGTTGAACAGGACCACAGCCCTGTCTTTAGAGGAAAAAGAGAAACCTCAGGGAGCGCCACAGAAGCCTCCTTCAACTCCCAGGACAGTTACTGACAAGTGACAGGTCAATATGAATATAGTCCATGATAACACCAGGATAATACCAGGATAATATCAGGAACTGTCCATCCATCTGAGTAAAAAAAAGCACTTAGACGTAGAACAGAAGTGCTGTCCCCTAATATCAATCTGTTAGTCACTGAACTCTTCTAAAAGTAATTATCAGATGGCTAAAGAAAGTTGGAAAGTCTTTTTGACTTTGATGTGCATGAGACGATCACTGAAACTAAATTAGAGAAATGATAATGTTGTCACTAAAGCTGTCCGTCACGTCCTGATCCTTTTATTTCGTGTGTCTCAGGGAGCACCTCAGCACTGACCTGTACCTGAAGTCTCAGATGGACAGTGACCAGTATCTGTCCATCTCGACGCTGGCGAGTCTCGACAAGATCAAGACCCTGTGCACCGACGTGGAGGTCATCGCAGACATCCTCAAATGTGAGTCTTTCTGACCGGACGGTGACTATGAGTGTTTGACCTCAGATGAACTGAAGGCCCCTTGTGTCTCAGCTCTGCCGATGGTGCAGCTGTCTCCCTGTGGACAGAAGCTGCGTCCCAGTCAGAGCCGCTGTGTGGTCATCCTGAGAGAGATCCCAGAGTCGACTGCTGCAGAGGTACGAGCTCCAGACTCTGTAAACACACTGCCAGGCACACTGAACCAGAAGAAGTAACCGTATTTGGAAATGCGTTATTAAAGTCAGATTCCAGGATCTTAAATATGTAGCAGCAGTGATGGGTTTTCAGAAAAGTGGCTGAAATGAGAGAAATACTAGCGTTCTGTTTGTGACGTTAGTTATAAATAACGGTGTCTTTGTGGTGTTTTCCTGCAGGAGGTGGAGGCGCTGTTTATCAGAGAAGACCTTCCCAGGTTTCTAAGCTGTGAATTTGTGAGCAATAATAACTGGTTTGTCACCTTCCAGTCAGAGGCCGATGCTGAACAGGTAACACTTATCTGCCCTTTTCTGTTCCAGAGACTGACTTTACATCATCAGCAGTTTAAACTGGAGTGTATTTGTGCCCTTCCCTGAGCAGGCCTACAGATATCTACGAGAGGAGGTCCGTGTTTTCCGGGGGAAGCCTCTGATGGTGAGGATAAAGGCAAAAACTATGGCTGCCACGAGCTACGCCCCAAAGAACGGCTACAGACCCCAGCCTCTGGAGCCGTGCGGGGCGCATTACTCGTATTTCCCCCACAGCAGCTACGCACCCATGTCTGAGCAGCTGTACGACTTCAGCAGCGACATGTGTGCTGCCGCCACCGCCGCAGGCTTTCAGGACTGTCCCGAGGTCAGGCTTCTACTTTGACACAATAACACTGACAGGATTATTGCTATAAGTCGCTCACGTCTCTGTTTTCGCCTGCAGTCTTCGGAGATGATACACAACTTCATGAATGGATGTTCAGCCTCGGCCATCTTCCGCTCGTACAACCTCTACAGACCGAGGTAATATCTGCACAAACAGGGCCGCAGCTTGTTTTAAAGACATCCCTCTGAGCCTAACCCCGTATCTCTTTCAGGAGAGGCTCGAGGTGGTCCAACCCCGACCGCAGACAGCAACAGTGCGACTATAACCCCTCAGGGAGACCCACACAGGACCACAGCTCGTCCGCTCTGAGGCCGGGCCGAGGTCGAGGCAGGGCCAGCTCCAGACGCAGCGGCAGAGGAGGCTGGGGCGAGTCGAACAGAGCGGACATGGCTCCTTCTGCTGAACGGGGCAGGTAGGAACAGAGGCTCTTACGAGTGTCCATTAAGTACAAACTTAATTTTGTGACCACATTTTTCATCTGTGCTCAGTGTTCTGGACAACTGCAGTTTAGAGCAGCAGTCAGAAGGAAAACAAACACATGTCAATACCTCATAAACCTCTTTCAATATATTTTTATTGTCCTAACACAAAAAGTGTTTGGTGTTTGCTCAATCATCTTTTTACTTCTTCCACTGATTAAACATTCTTCCATCTTCCTCCTGTCACAGGCAAAAGGGGTGGTGTCGGATTAGTTCTTAAGTGCAGATTGTTTTCTAGCTGCCTGTTATTTTGTGATTTGTTTCCTTGAGGAGATGTCCCTTTGGCCACAGGAGGAGAGACAACAGCTCCTTTGACAAATCTGCAGCACGTGTGAGTATTATGTGTCAGTATTATCAGTGTTCACGACATATTGTGCAGCTCTGATGCAAAAGCCCGGTTCTCCTCACTGAGCGTTCCTCTGTGTGTGTTCAGGAGGAGCCCAGACAGTCCTGTCATCCTCCAGACCTCAGTCTCACCAGTTTCCCGCCTCTGACTTCAGTCACAGTCAACGGCAAAGTCAGGGTAAGCACCTGTCTGTGTCTGTATTAGCTCACTCCTCTGACACCTGTCCCTCATACATCTGTCTCTGTCGTGTTTCTAACAGACTACAAAACACGCCAAGTCAGCGCCGGCGAAACTGCCACGAGCGTGGGTCGGCTGCCGGCTGTAAGCATCTGAAGGAGCTCTTTTCTTACACTGACAGAGCCTTTAGTATCATCATTTAATCTCATCTTCTGTTAAAGCAGGACATTTGACCAGTCGTCCTTGTATTGGAGGATTTGAGAACGTTTTGTTTTGTATTAAACCCTATTTTCTGTCTCATCAGAAACAAACAGGAGACACAAAAGGAAGACAAACCCACTCAAGCAGCACCAGAACCAGCTTTAGTAAGACTCCACACAGAACATTCACACTATAAAAACAATGTTTACTCATAATTATGGTCACGTAATAACACACATTTCCATTAAGACATTTATTTTACATTTGTAATCACATTACAAATTGGTTACGGAAAAAAAAAAAAAAAAAAAAAAAAAAGTTTTAAGTTGACCTAGTTTTGTTAGGGACATAAGTTTGGTGAGTTCCTCTGTTGTGAAGAGGTTTGGTGCAGGAGAGTCCAGATCCCCTGGGGAGCAGCTCTAGCTCTGTAAATGGGATTGTGCTCCTCTTTTAAACTACTTTGCTGTGGCGCTCCCTGGAGGTGCAAAGCTGAAAGGCACTTACTCTAGGAGCATAAGTTTGAAATTTATGCCTTCTTCAAATCATTTCAATAAATCTTTGGATGTTCTCTGATTGTCCAGGAGACCAAGAAGCTGAGCTACGCTGAGATCTGTCAGAAGCCCTCGAGCCAGGATTCACCGGTGCCCCTCGAACAGACCCCGACAGAACAGACCCCGACAGAACAGACTTCGACTGAACAGACCCCGACTGAACAGACCCCGACTGAACAGACCCCGACAGAACAGACCCCGACAGAACAGACCCCGACTGAACAGACCGACACTGACGGGCCCAGGGCTGAAGGGGCCCAGACTGAAGGGGCCCAGACTGAAGGGGCCCCTGTTGTGGTGGAGTTCATCCCGTGGTACCCGGGACAGGACACAGACCAACATGTGATGTAAATGTAAACCTCACAAACACTGAATGTAAAGATTTACTAAACACTGATGAATGCCACTCACCTTTAGCACAGACTGTTGTGTTTTCTTGAGCAGGGTGTCTTAGAGCTGGTTGAGGTTTTTTTTTGGAGCTATTAAACTTTGTTTAATCTGTCACTCAGCCTGCGTGTATAGGATATTTGTGATGTAGCTAATGATAAATCTTTTTGTGATTTATGTCATGTTAAATCTTTTATTTTATTTTATTTTTACTATAATAGTCATTTCAGATGTTTAGTTTTTAGTTAGTTTTTTTTTAGTTAATGTGTTTCAAATATATTACTCTTTGGAAAGTGCTGTACATTTGGGCATTGTTGTATTTTGTTTTTATCAATTTGAGATTTTTTTCCTGTCATTATTTTTTTTATTTCTGCCAGTTTTCTGCAAAACACTCTCAAATATTGAAGCATTGTTTTAGAACAATATTAATTATTTTATCTGTGCTTTCCTGTTTGGTTAAAAATCGGTTGTTCTTATTTCACCTTAGGAGAGCAGGTGTGTGTTTGTGACTTCGGCTGCAGAGATGCACATAAACATGAACAAATATTAAAGTGCCTTTGAAGTTAACCTCAATCTTTTTATTATTATTATTATTTTTTTACATTTTATTAATTGTATTTATACAGTTCTGGAAAAAAATAAGAGACCACTGCAATTTTTCCATTGAATCAGCCTCTCTTCCATTCCAATGTCTGTTCAATCCCAACACAGACACACCTCATCCTGCTGATCAGGTGATCACCTGAACCAAATCTTATTTAATCAGGAAAAGGATAAAAAAAACACTTCTGTGTCATCACTATCTTCTTACAAATAAATGCTCTAAATTACAATGTTTTTATTTGGAATATGGGGAAAATGTTGTCAGTAGTTTATAGACTAAAACAAAAATGTGAAT
Organism: Neodontobutis hainanensis; assembly: GCA_024349245.1. Taxonomy (NCBI): domain Eukaryota; kingdom Metazoa; phylum Chordata; class Actinopteri; order Gobiiformes; family Odontobutidae; genus Neodontobutis; species Neodontobutis hainanensis. The sequence goes on along the minus strand of JALDNG010000105.1, from coordinate 329,187 downwards.
TATACCCAAACACATACCTTTAAATAGTAAAACCAGAGAAACTGATTATTTCGCAGTGGACTCTTACTTTATTCCAGAGCTGTATAATATATTTAGTCTGTTTTTCTAACTAAACCTGTTCAAATCTTCCTAAGTCCTGCTGAAATCCATTTAAAACCAGTTCTATTTTGTTATTACACTGAGACTGCTATGTTGCCATTGTCATAAAAGTAAATTAAAAGTCATTTGGACATAGTTTTAAGCTTTAGTTGTGGTTTAGTGACTTTGGTCCAGAGTTAATGTCTGCTGCAGGCGATTAACTTACCTAAACCAAACACAGATGAATTTAGACAGTTTGAGCTCAATACCTCAATTAAAAAAGGTGTCCTTAAAACTAAAATTCAGTTTATTATGGCTTAATTCCTTCATAGATTGAATAAATAATTGTAAACTCTAGTTAAACTAAAAAACAAACTATACCACCTTATGTGTTGTAGTTCCCTGTTTGATCCAGCAGGTGTCAGTGCAGACCCAGCTTTAACCCCGGCCCCCTCTCGTTTACAGAAGGGACTGAGGATGATTTGATTCCTGGCGCTATCTGCCTAATGAATGGGACGGACAGGACTAATGAAATCCTTCTGTATTAGCAGCAGCACAAATTGATGCTCACTTCTGTCGCAGCTGCAATAAACCAACACTGGACTCAATTAAAGGCTGCTTGACCTTTCCACATTAATCCCATAATTGTGAATGGGCCCATTTTTACACAGATGTTGAAGGACTGAGAGATGAGCACATTAGAGGCAGCAGGCGGACATTACGTCAGCAATATGGTGCAAATAAACTTAGTTCTGCAGTAAGTCTTAAGTTTGGGCCTTGTTTAGTTTTGGTTCCATCCTTTTTTAGGACTGTGTTTAGCTCTGGGTTAGATCTTAGTTTTATTATGATGCGTGACTTTGTAGGTTTAGTCCTGACTGAGACTTGGTTTGATTCAGTCCTGCTTTGCTCCTGGATTTAGTTTTGTTCACAGTTTATTGTGAATGTACAATATTTTCACTGTTGTGTCTGGTTTTGTGCAAATTTAAGCATTCCAGTCAAAGACCCTGTAAGAAATGATTTAATGCAACATGCTTATGTGTTTTTTTTTATTTATATGCATGCATACATATTTAACTTAAATCTCACAACAGCATAAACACAATATGACACACAGCTGCTCCCTCTTCAAAATGCTCCTTTCGTGATGAAGTTCTAAAGCCAAGCCTGGTTTGGGCCCAGGTTTTGTCCTGGCGCATTCTTGCTTTGATTACAATTTATCCCTTTTGTAGTTCAATGGTACTGAGTCAGAGTATTGAGATTTAGACTAAGTTTAGTCCTTTTTAGTCACAGTTCTGCCTTAGTTTTATCCTGGATTGAAAGTAGTTCCCGCCCTGGTTCAAACCCACCCTTTAGTCCTGGGTTAAGCTCGGATTTAGTCCTGCTTTAGTCCTTTTTGTGTCATTAATAAGTCAGTACGTTGAGAGTTCAGCTGCACGGTGCGCCCCCTGTCGGTGATGAAACACACTGCCCTCCTCATTCCCCCCTCCGCGTGGTCACGTGACCCCAGCGGCAAGAAGCTGCAAACCGAGCCTCATCCTCCTCCTCATCATCATCAGGAGCAGCCCACCGCCGCAGCGCGCACAGCGACCGACACCGACCACAGCGATTCGAGGAGAGGGGCGCCATGGCGGACCCGCGTTAGAAGAAAACTCAACAACAACAACAACAGCCCCGCTTTTTATCCTCTTTGTTCTCCGCTCGACGCGTCGCAGTCTTTCCGCGCCTTTCTCTGAGGAGGGGCCGCCGAAGGAGACGCTCCCTCGAGGAGGAACACAGCGGCACACAACAAGCAGCGCAGGCGGCGGCGAATGGCGGACCGAGAGGCGTCGCCGATACCGCTGGAGATCCGAGCCCGGCTGGCGGAGCTCGACCTGGAGCTGTCAGAGGGTAAGACACCGAGGGAGGGGTGGGTAAAGGGCTCACCCCTCCCCTGCTCCTCCCGCCTCAGTCCCCGCTTTTCCTCCCGTTTTCTCCGCTCCATCCCCGCGAACGGCTGCTAACGGACTCTAACGGTTATAAATGACGCCTAGCATAAACACTGAATTAGCCGCTGTTCTCGCTCAGATTTTAGCGCCACATTCTGACATTTCCCCGCTAACGTGTTCCCGGGGAGGTGTCAGCCGCTGTCCGTACATTTTTTAAATCATTTTCTCCAAATTTAGGAGCCACTGAATAAAAAAAAGGGCAGTAACGAGATTAAGCGTGACTGTCGCAAGATAAAGCTCCGTCCTGTCTCCGCGAGGACATGTCGCGAGCTCTGTTCACGGAATGTTAAATGATACCTGGTGTTCTCAGGAGCATTTTTAGCCTGGATCTTTTATTTTAATATTGAACTGTCACTGCTTTTCATTCTGATAAATATTAGTAGCTTCGTCATGTCACTAGAGCAGTAGTTGTAAGATAAAGCTGGATTTCTTAAAGCAGCGGTGAGAGTCAGGACAGCGTGTAATGGATGTTAAATTATTACTAAGATGAATTGTGGTGTTTTTTTCCTGCCGTTGTCCCACTTTTAATGCTAGGATCTGGTTAAAACACGTTTATTTTGTTGGTTTAATGAGGGCTAGTGTGATATGTGAAGGATGCTCTGCTAAAGTGGAGGCCAAAAGGTTTAGAATAGGAACATTTTAAGATACTGTAGCTGTAGTTAAACCTGCCATCGCTTTATTACAGCTGCATAAAGCGGGTTATGTCCAAAGCTATTTCCAAAATCAAGCGTCCATCCCCGCTGAGGCCCCCTCCTCCCTGTCCTCCTCCCATCCAGATGTCTGTGAGAGCACACACCGGGCCCGGGCAGCTCCGTGAGGCCGGGGGAGGAGGGGTGAGAGAGCGGGAACACCGTGTGTCCTCCCCGCGGTGCCTCCTGGTCCCTGTGCTCCGGCCACAGCGCGCTCCGGGGCCGGGGACCCGTGCCGCGGTTTGACCTTGAGATGTTGACACAGTCAGAGCAGTTACCTGTGTGGACGTGCGCGGGGCTGGTCAAAAACAGGCTCAGGAAACAAGAGGATTTAACGTGGAATATAGCACAAGGAGCGTATACATTAATACATCATTAATACGTGTGCGTGTGTAAAAGGTGCAGAAGGCAGAGGCTCACTGAAGATGGCAGCCATAGGGCCAATTCCTGCTCTAGGATCTTCAAGTGTGTGAAATCATTTACTGGAGTTTGTGGACTTCAGGGCATTGTATTTGAATGTTCCATGGGCAGGATGTAGCGCTGGATAATGTCACCATTTGAATATTACACATAGGAAATGGTCACATTCATTTTTAAATGGTAACCTAGAACATGACAGCCTGAGTTTCCTTTAGTGGGATTTAGATTGGTCTTTCATAAGTAACAGTAGTTTTATAGTGTATTCTTAATATCATAAGACCTTTTTTAAAGATGGCAGCTGTGTCCACTGTAGATTTGTGTGCCACCCGAGTGACCAACAGTGTTGCCAGATACTCAAAAGCAAATAATTATACAGACAGCCCACAAATGATTGTACAAAAAAAATCTGAAAAGATCTGACAGTAGTAACACCCCTTAAAGGAGTTTTTGACACACAAAACGTACTTGAACAAATGGTTATTACACGCTCACATTTTAAAGCATCAGTTCTAGAGGATGATTGGACGGCACAAGGGTTTGGTGTCCGGGTGGTTATCGCCCAAAGCCTCACCTGTTTTGTATTTAGACACAGTCTTACTTAATACAAGGCTCACAAGCTCAAAGGCAGAAACTTATGTAAAACATAAAACAAAAAAAGAGTAAACTAGTGATGAACACTTACAAAAGCACTGTTGCTCTAAATGTAAACTATAAAAAACACCATTCAGGCATCAGAGGAGCTCACTCACCCGGCTGGTGAATTGGTGTGTAACTTAAGTACTTTCAAAAACTTCTTTCTGCTCATTGCAGTTCAACAGGTGCGAGCTAACCTTTAAAACAGGTCCAACTCCAACGCACTGTGATGCGTGAGGTGTTTGGTGTTTTATTTTTGTCTCTTTATTGAATCCACTGCCCCGAGTACACGCTTATAGCGTATAGCGTAAACGCACGATTGGTTGCAGCACTTGTCCAGGAGGTGAGAGTGGGCGACTGCATTTGTCTCACGAGACTTCATTAGAGACGTAATTGGGGCATTTACTGCAGATCCAGTAAACATAACATGAAAACTGAGGCTGAATGTAACTCCTGATCAGACCAACAGTGGCTCACAGCCGTGAGGATAACTGTGACACCACACTCTAACTGGCATCATAAAACTATCGTACATTTAAGGAATTTTACAGAGGTCATAATTACTGCACAAATACGAAATTATTTGTACGTCTGGCAACACTGGTGACCAATAAATAAGAGGTAAGAAAATAGGTTGTCTGTCTAGTGAGGTTTGCAATTTCAGACACGTCTTATTTTTATTAACAATGAAAGCACAGAGAGAAAGACATAAACTGCTCCTGACTTTATGTTCCGTCTAAAAAGCCTTCTTTTTCTTTGGTTACAAATGACAAATATAATGATCGGGCTTAAGGTTATCAGTGTGATACTGTGAAGTTAGTGTGGTTGAAGGAACTCCATTCCTGTCATTCATTTAGATTTGAGTTTGACTTAATCATGCCTGAAACACGGTTTAGTCCTGGTTTTAGTCCTGTTTTCATTACGGTCCCATTTTCTTTTTACAACCAAACCAACCTAGTAAATCAATTCAAATACTTGATTTCAAAACTTGAGGAGCTTCCCTTTAAAGTTCTAGTTCTGAGTCCAGTGTTTCTCTGTTTCTCTGAGTCAGCGCTGGAATAGACACTTTCGCACAAGGATTTATTGCCACTATTGATTCAAAGTTGAAAAGCTGTAGAGACCAACAGCCAATGGGAGCGTCCCAGGCCCTTGTGTATTCGAGCATGTGATTGGACAAAGCTTGCCTTTACAGCAAAATAAGTTGCACTCTCCACATTAGTCCAGATTTAGTCAAGGGTCTTCTTTTCCTCTTGCTTTAGTGCTTCTGCTTTAGTCATGGGTTTAGTTAAAGCCTCTGTCTCAGACACAGAAGTGTTCTCGAGTAGTCAGTGGATATTTGTTATTCATACAGATTCATGTCTAGATCTTATGTCTTTAATAAAGTACTGGGTAAGGCCTTTAACTGTCTCTGGATGACAGCCACCTCCAGCCTCGTTGCTCCTTGTTTTGTCACACATTACTGTACATCCCCAGTTGAGTGAGGATCTGAGAACAGAGGAAACTAGGCCAAATCCACTAGATTTTCTCAATTGACTCACTCTCTTTATCGCCTGTAAACAAGAGCATCTAACTTCCATTTAGAGAGATTTATCAGAGGACACTATTGGCAGGTGGGGGTGCTCGTTCGTGTCAGAGTGTTCAGACGCTGACAGGTGACCGGTGAAGCCTGACAGAACATGACGAGGAGAAGACTGTGAATGAAGAAGGACAGAGGCACAGCACAGAGAACATGATGACAGATGGATACGGTCTTTCCTTTAGTTCTTCGATTGGTTCCTTCTGTCAGACAACATTTTAAAAGTCACCTTCGGTCATCTTTAATACGCTGAGATTTGGGCGACAGTGAAGAGAGGCTTATCCCAAAGCGGCTGATCAGCTGATGGGGGGCCTTTATCATTTCATCTGCCATTTTCATAAAGAGAAAAAGTGAGAGAAAAACTCTCACACAAGAAATGCCTTTACCGATGGCCTCTAAAATAATCTATCTACACCCTTCTCTGTGTGTATTTCACCTTTTTAGGTATTTAGCTTAAAACAGCCCCCCCAAAAAAACCTGTCAAACCTAGATATAAGACAACACCAAAAACCAGTTGACACCCTCCAACTAATGAAGCCTTTCAAATAATTATTTACTGACCATACTTTGCTGTAATCGACATTATATTAACCATTACGTATGTCACTTGTTAGACCATTAGCGACCTGTGACATACAGGAAGGGATCCCGGTGACCCGCCATAGTCTAAATCATCCGGCTATAGTCTTGAAATGAATAAGGAAAACAGAATAATGTGTTATTGTTGCAGTCAACACTGACCATGGCCTGTGTCTGTTTCGAGAGTGCTTGTTAAAGGAGACATTTTAGACTGAAGCAGACAGTTTTCTGAATCCTGGCTGCTGGGGGACACTTTAGAGGGGAGATAACTGAGCAGTAATATTAAATGCTGTCTCGTTGTTAACGTCTCTGCAGAAAAAAGAGCAGTGGGTAGGGGACACAAGAACAGTGGATTCATGCTCATCAAAACATTAGCAAAGTCCCTCTTCATCTGCAGCAGCTCATAAATCTCCTGATGAAGAGTCTGAGACAGGCTGGCCCTGCTGTAATCTCAGTCAACTACTGTTCTACATAAATCATGGAAAAAGTGTACTTTTATTCTGCTGCTTCGGTGCGTTGAAGAAATGCTTGTGTAACCTGTTCAAACCAGTGAGAGCTAGAGCTAATACCTGAACAGGCACAAGGCTTTGTTGCAGAGGCCGAAGGTTTGGCGATGTATTGGTTAAAAACACCTTTTCAGGAGCATTAGGTGTCCTACTCTTCTTTTCTTTTCTTTTTTTTGTCCTTTGTGTTGTCTTTAATGCAATTTTTATGTTGCTACAATATTAAATAATCATAGTTCAGTATTATAGTTTGTAACAATATTATTTGCATTGTTTTGTTAATGGTCCCGTTTTCGGCTAATTTCTGTATTAATAATAGTAATATTTTGAGGTCCTGTTGATCAGGTTTACATATTTAATTCTCAAAAACACACAATAGGGGAGCTCTAATTAAGCGTGCAGGCCTAGTTTCTGCGAGCGTTCGGAGCAGAGAGCATCTGTGGCCTGCAGCAGTGCATTTCAGGTCAGCTTTGTTTTTCTCTAAAGCTTCACACGGCAAAAAAATGACCTGAGCCGGCCATAAATAATGTGTGATTAATTACCCATTGTTGAGCTGTTGTGTTGAAAAGCTCTGAGAATGAAGCGTTTACTGAAGAGAAGCTTTACTTTCTCCAAAACGACAAAAAGTCACGTAAATGTCCCGTTACCAGTAGAGAACAGAGAGAATGTGAGCAGTAATCTGTGTTACCAAAGAGGCTAAAATTTAAACCGAGGCTGCTATCCCGAGTCTGAACCATCTCTAAGCCATAAGTTATTATTTCATAAACACAGTCAGACCCGTCTTAATCTAAGTGTTCATCTGTTTGAGGCCCTTGTCAGAGAGCTGTAATAATGTTCTGGATCATGTGCTGCAGCCACTGAGAGTAAAGACCAAAGGTCTTAAAACTTAAGGTCCGCGGACAAAATCCGGTCCTTTGTAAAGTACTTCTGGTCCTCCCATTAATTATTACTGTTAATTCATCATTAGTTAGTTTTAGTTAATTTTCCTTGTATTAAAATACAACAAAATTACAATGCAACTCTTGATCTTGTCATGTAAGTGGTTTTAAAGGTCTCAGCTAAAGTTAAAAAGAACAAATTATTGCACACAAAATAATTAACCAGGTCTAAATCCGGCAGAGGCAGATTTATTGGGGATTTTTAGTAAACTTTGTTAATATCCACTAGCTAGCCTTATTGGCAAATGAAATTATATGTAAACACATGTAGAATTTGGTTTTATTTATAAATTTACAAATAGACAAACATTAACCTATAATTTGAATAAATATGTGGACAGTTGACATTTACTTAGGGACTGTTGGAACTGTCTTTCGTGACAGAAATGGGACGGTGCGTAAAGAAGTTAGTCTGGAGCTCTGATTTGTTAAATAATAAAAGGGCACTTGATCACTTCTAATTGATCTCAACTTATTTCATTAAAGAAAATGGTGACAAAATCGAATCGTGAGTTGAGTGAATCGTTACGTCTCGAATGCCTTGTGTTCAGTTAGTGTGATAAAAACTGTGAATGACCAATGAAAGCCAGCAAATTGGAAGGAGAATGTGGAAGACGATTGACACACTTCTTCGAACTATCATCAGAAGTCATGTTCTGTTAACCTCACAGTTTGCCTACAACAAAAATCTGCAGTAGAAGTCCTACTATGAGCTCTATTAATGCAACCCTGTGTGACCTTCAGCCAGGAGAGGGCCCCTCTACAAACTTTCTATACTGGCGTCATTTTATGGTCATTTGTTTTTTTTTCTATCCAAGCAGTGTGTGTTTGAAACAGTCGGCCATTTTACTGTATTTAGTCCAAACAGGACTCTGTAGGCTTCAGTGTATGCTTTCTTTATTTTATGCATTGCGTGGTTGAGCCTCGCCCACTAATCTCTGGAGATAAGTAGGACAGTTACAGGAGGTTTCTGTCCAGCTTACGGCGCTGTGTCAATGACACAAACATGATTCTACTGAGCTACTGTCTAAGAACCATCAACATGAGAAAGATGAGAGATTTTTGGGCTAAAAGTTACGCAGTAGTACCTTAAATAACTATAGTATAATATCCTTTCATAGAGGTTAGCAAGACGGTTACTTAAACAAACCTACAGTGACTCTCTTTGTGTCACAATCTTGTCCAGACTTCATTCTCTCTTGTTTTTCGAAGCCCACAGAGCATCATTTGCAGTTGGCTCTTCTTTTATCATCTCCGTATACAGTCAGAGATTGTCTCTGGAGAAAACCGGGGGAACAAATACTCACACTGCAGTCCTTATATGACAGTATCTGAGGAAAACAAACCAGTACATGGGACTCCAGCTCCACTGAGAACTGGTATCTCTGTCTTGATTATCCATGCTGCTTGATTTGATTCAGATTTTGATGCATCATAAAAGTAGAAGAATCCAGTGGCAGGAAAGAAGTCCAACTGAGATAAAGAAGACTACTGTCTCAAAGTCTCACCAAGCGCTATGTAAAAAATGAATAGTGAATAAGAAGCCCCATAAAAGTAATGCATATTCTCATGTTTAACCCACATTAATTCTCTCCTGATGAATACAGTAAAAGGTTAGAGCAGATTCTAATTAGTTTGTTCCCTTTAGCCTCACTCTGGAGTTAAACTGGTGACACTTTAACCCCTGAGTCACCACAGCTCTGTGTGTTCTGCCTCTGGACGCTGCACTGGGGTCAGGCACAGAGTGGGACAGCCCTGGGTCCTCGCTGAGTGTTCACGTTCAGACTCATATTTCTGCCTAATGTGCAGCAATGACTCTAATCAGAGTCATTTAAAGTCAGAGCTATAGGCTGTGGCTAACATAAATATCTAATACATATCCTAGTTGTAGTGTAAGTCTTTTTAATTTGTAAAAGCCTTTAAAAATGTAATTGCTAAGTCCACAGTAACCTGACGTGCTGCTGTCTTACTGCGTTTGAATTTTCCATTTCTTTTTTTTCTCCGTGGCAGTATTTTTATACTCTGGTGATCAAGGTTGTCATGATATTTTTATTCTGTTTTAGTTGTAGCTCTGGATTGTGACTAATTTACACAGATACAGGAAATTAAAAAATTTCCATAAATCATTTCAAAATCTTTTTTTTTGGAAAGGAATTATGGCACAATGGCAGAGGGGTTGGAAAGAAAAGAAGGTTGTATTGATCTTGTGGTTGGCTGAGCTTTTCCTCATTACTTTAGTTCCCTCCAACAACATAGACAACTTGGAAAAGTAACACATGATTTTTTGTTTTCTAAACCACTGTCATTTTTTTACAGAGAGCCTGTGGTTTAGTCTTGACTCAAACATGGCAGAGTTTAATTAAACCTATTCCTATCTCTGCCTTATATTTTCTGGTACTGTACACTGAACACAAGCTTGTTTATGTGTGGGGCGAACGAAGCATCGTTTTAAAGGTTAAAGTCTGGAGGTTATAAATAGAAGTGACTCTACTGTCCCCAGAAGTGATGGAAACAGGGCCGCACTGTGAGTCTGTTCTGGATGTGGTTTCCATGGAGGCAACGGGGTGGACTGCTGTTCGTGATCAAGTGATAAGGAAAAAGAAAAAACCTGCACTAAAACGGCAGTAGAGAGACCAGCCACGAGTGTTAAGGGAAAAAAACAGCGGTAATGTGATAAAAACTGAGAGATTTAACTTGAATCAAACATTTCGGGTTAGAATGAGTCAGAGGGCAGTGTTTTAAACAAAGATAATTGGTGGGTCGAACCAGGTTTTTGTTATTTCTTTGTGTGAGAGTGCTTTTGAGGACTGTGAATAGGGAACATTTTATACCTCTGCTGCTGTAGTGACGTCTAATGCAATGGTAATAGGTTTTCATTGGGATTATCAAAGTTCCCTCAATGTCTATGAAATAGTTTACACTTACGGCTGAAGTGACAACTCAACAACATAACACCTTTCTGAGTGAATTCAGGTACAGAGGAACCCCAGAGGAACAGAGATGACGCGACGAGAGGGTTACAACAAAAGAGAGAGCGTCAGGAAGGCTGTGGATTTGAGAAAATAATCTGGTCAGAGCCTGGTTTGGTCTTAAGCTGAGGACATAAAAGTTTAAATAAATGAGAAAGATATCTGGACAAATCACTGGAATAGCATAAGCTTTTTTTGTTTAATTCAAGGCATAGACCAAATAAATGGAAGATGAGGCAGCAACTATATCATAAAACATTTTATCGGAACATTAGTGAAAAAGTATATTTGCAATAAAATTTATGAGTAACTGCGTGGCCTTGGCTCGAAGCAAGATACATTTTCTTTTATAAAGCATTTAGGGATAAACTGTCACTATCAGAGCTTTAAATCACGTTGTCGTGAGGCCAGACAAAAAAAATCTAACAACCATTTTACTCACTAAATACTTTGGGCTGTGTGCTGTGGCGGGGCAGGCCTGGTGGTGATCAAGACGGTTTTATATTTGCTCTCTTGTCCCTGCTCGGCAAGCGCTGCGAGGGGGGGGTAAGAAAAGCGAGGCGTGGCGTAGACAGGTACAACAGCTGTTCTTTGTGAAAGCACAAGTCAATAGCAGTGTCAACAGTCCTTCTTATTTGTACCACAGAAAAAAGTAGGTTTGGACACGCCCTTCAATGAGCTTCCATCTCCGCCAGACACCTGCATTTGGATCAGGAAGATATGGCCCCTTATCGTTTAATTTGAATTGATCATCACAATTTTCATTACAGACCTCTATTTTATCAAACGTATATTAACTCAGTGCTATATCACAATACTATTTAGAGTCATATCAAACTGTTGAGTTACCAAGTGACGGTAGAAAAACATTTTATGAAGAGCCGAGGTCACAGCGGGTCACTTTCACTGTTGTCTGTGAATATTTGAGGGTCACAGTGAGTCACAGCTCGGTCCAAAGTGTGCTCTGTCATGATTGTGTCTCGACTGGAACCTGGAGAAAAATTACAGAGAGAAAAAAATGAACAGAAAATTCACCTTTTAGTGATGTTCAGACCACAACAAGTTTGTGAAGAGGCTGTTATAGCTGCAGCATTTTAGATCAATTTGAGCTTTGTTCTCCCACCGCCTGGAAGATAAGCTATAATGGACTAGAATTAATGCAATTTACTTTGTGCAGGTTTGGCCTTTGTCATTTCCAAGTGTCATTTTGAAAGCACAGGGGTTCAACAAGTAAACCAAGTCAATCTCTGGAGTCTCTTTTTCTTTTTCTGTGTTTAGACCTGGTTGTGACCTGGTTTACTTGAGTTTGATCCTGCTGTAGCCTTGGTCTGGCCTTGTTTATTCTTGGATTTAGTTCTGGATTAGTCCTAGATTCAGCCCGGTTTTAGTCCTGGTTTACTCTTTTTACTCTTTTTTTCCTAGGTTTAGATCTGACTAAGTCCTGATTTAGTTCTAGATTCACACCTTCATAATCTTAGTTTGTTTCTGATATTAGTCCTGATTTAATTCTGAATTCTAATTAAGAAATAACTCAAATTATTCATTCATTAATTTTCTACCGCTTTGTCCCATTAGGGGTCACGATAACTGAAATTAATTTAGGATTAATTATAGAAATTAGTTTTAGTCATTGCCTTGGATTATAGAAGAAAAAGAAATACTTATAATTAGGATATTTCCAGCTTCAGCTTTAACGTTGGTTTAGTCCTGGATTAGTCATAGATTTAGTTTGGATTGAGTTTTATCTTGGTCCTGTTTTAGACCCTTAAACCCTGTTTTCAGTCTCAGTTCAGGCCTCGTGTAAGTGTGTGTGTGTAAAATTATTCCATGTCCATCGATTCCCTCTCGTCGAGTTAAACCTGTGCATCATTAGCGTAGCACGTTGTCACAGAGAGAAGTCGTTAGCTGTGCCGCGCTCAGTCCCTGGCAGGTATCATTAGCCCACTCCTCACATCTGACTCTCCAAATCCAAGATGGCGCCGGGGCCTTCTCCAGGAGCAGCGTTGCTAGGAAACTCCCTCCCTTCCTCCTCAGCTGCACTGTGAGGGGAAGATGGCGTCTCCCCACGGGGCCCAGAGCGTTGTGATGTGTGCGAGGAAGAGGCAGAGCAGGGATGTTTTTACTGTGGTTCACTCACAGAGAGAGAAAGATGAACAGATTGGGTCCAGATGTCCAGCTTTGCCTCATAAACACACATTCTTTCTGCTTCATATGTGAACACGTGTTAAGAATGGACAGAGTTATGAAGAGACATTAAATATATATTCTGGATAAAACTGCATGTTCTTCTGTCGACAGTTAGAGAAATGTCGACAGAAATGAGTAAAGCTAACTACAGAAAGTGGTTCTTATTGGACCTACTGCATGTAAACAGCTTTAGTGGGACTGGAACTGGTCTTGGACATCTACTCCACAGTAGAGCCAACAGAAAGCAACAAAAAGTTAGAAAAAATACAAGTACTGAGCTGTGCATGTGAATGGCATAACTCTTTACAGTGAGACCTACAGATTATTATCAATTTCTATATGAACCTCTTTTGAGCTTGTGGAATAGATCACTGTTTTGTTTCAAATGGTCATTCCTATGTAAAATCTGGGGGAAACTATCACATATCCACAGAGCAAAGCACCAGTGAGGATTGTAGCACAATTATGGCTCAAGGTCACAATTAATACAGGCACAAAATCATAAATGGAGAGTTGAAAAACAGCCTGTGCTCCAGTCTTAAAAAAAACACTTCTGTTTAGCAATTTCAATCAATACTTTACTCTCCTTCTAAAGAGGACTGTTATCAATGTTTCAGCTAGTGCGAAGAGCTGTGTGTTTATATAATTTACCATGAAGTTCATCCAGACAAGCTCAGAGTGAACGGCTTGAGTTGTTTCACATTTGCACTGAACTACTTTGACCTTGTTGGAAAGCTCATGTGAGGAACGAACTTCTCTCTGCGGCTCATCTGGAGGCACTTCTCATTTTGTCCTTTTGGTTTTGCTGATGGCTGAAAAATTATATTAGAGATTTTGAAGATCACACACATTTGAAGATTAAATTTGACTCTGTAAAATTTGAGGACACTCTAGAATATTTGAAATGCAATCTACTTGCTTTTTCAGAAGGACATGTCTTGCCTGTTTTATTACGGTATCTATCCCTTATCTGAAGTTGTTTTGGCCAAGAGTATTTGCTGCTGATGTGGAGCTGTCTGTCGGTGCCAGTCAAACACAGATCAATGCAGAGTGAACTGGTGTGTGCCAGTTTAACTGCATTTACCAGGACAAACAAGCAGGAATTAGCTCCAATTAGTCGAACAGCGCGGACCCCGGGGCTGTGACTGACGGCTGGTGGAGCCCTGACAGAGATGACCCCCCCTCTGGAACAGTAATGAGGCTGCACTGACCTCTGCATGTATTCTGTCTTATCTGAGGTCAGCTGTGTGTTTAATGAAGAATCACCTTGAAATTAGATCACGTCTGAATCAGGTTTATCAATATGTTACAGACAAGCATGAGATCTGAGGAAAACCAAAAGGCAGGTCTTTCTTTATCCAATTCAAAGGCTGAATGTTGGTCAGTACAAACAGTTCTTGGCATAATATAAAAACAAACCAACAATAAATCTCATTTGTTTTTACATTTCCAGATGAATTATTATTTACAATTATTTTTTTTCTGTTGCTGCATAATATTAAAGCAACACACATTATAGGTTTAGTTCTAGTTCTAGTTTAGGTCTTGGTGTTAATGTGGTTCCTGATAAATCTTTACTTGGTCTTAGACGTTAAGACCAACCAGGACCAAGAAAGGTTTATTTCCCTACATCCTGCTTTTAATGACAACTTAATGAGACTGCACTAAAACTGGACTTTGCCTGTATGAGATATTTATTCCTATGTGTCATGTGCTGGTCTTAACACGGTCTCAGACTTTAAGGTCTTGTAGGTCTTGTTACACTCTGGTCTATGTGTTGGTCTTGGTCAGTGCGGTCTTGGCTACAACACTACTAAAGCCAGTTAATGTTGAGGAACTGGCTTTAGCGCTGGTACTAGGGCGTATTGTACCAGCAGCACACTCTTTAAATCTTTTCTTGCATATTTATGGTAATTTCTCTGTCAATCGGCTTTTTTCTGATAAAACAGATCTAGTTTTGTGCACACAACACATAAAGTCTTAACAAAGCACCCTGTTAAGTCAAAGCACATAAATTTCATTATTTAATCATTTGTGACACACAGAATGTGACACAACACTGTTCGTTAGTGTCTTTATCAGGTTACATTGTAAAAACAGGCTGAGGTAACATGACAACCTTTCTCTGGTGATCACTAGACGTTTTGTTTTGCTCTGGAGCTGGCAGCATAAGGCTTCAGTAGTGTGACTTTTTTTGACCTTTAAAATGAAAGCACTAACTAAACTCAAACATAAATGCTACTAATCAAATGGAAGAGAAGAAAATGCAATTACAGCCAACTTAAATGAAGACAAGACTAGAAATATCTCAGCTCTATATTAAGAAAGAGATGAACAAAAGCTCATACTGCTGTGAGGAAAGTTGGGATTACGTCACTGTCACTTTGTCCACTTTTTTATACAGTCTGTTGCATCAATCAAAGTCCAAACTGGTTTAAAAATCAGAAAAAGGGTGCCATTGTAATCTTTTTCATTTATTCTCAATCTCGTTTTTTGTTTATTCTACTTTTTAATCCACTTTTGCACGTTTTTCCATTTTATTCTTTTAATAATCCCCATTTAAAGACTGAGAGAGACAGAGGAGGGTGGCAGCCTGGTCTTAAAACAGAGCTGGGGGTCCCTTTGACTCCGACCCCCACAGGCTCTCTCACTCTTTATGTATCTCTCTGTTCGCAGGGGACATCACTCAGAAGGGTTATGAGAAGAAGAGGTCCAAGCTGATCAGGGCATATGTCCCACATGCTGGAGGTAATTCAGCAGCCTCTGACCCCTCCACGTCCCACTGACACACAGTAAAGATAGTCCCACTGCACCACATCAGATCGATCTCACGACACAGAACAGTAGCCGACATCTCCCCAGAGCTCAGCTTGGGCCTGCTCCTCTGAATCAGCCACACACACTGTCCATAGCCTGTAGGAATAATGGACCAAGAGAAAGGTAAAAGTGAAAGTGAGGGCCGGCTTCAAAAAGACCAGTGAGTCTCATTCAAAAAAGTGTTTTAGATTAGAGTTACAGGATTTGGGCTTTCAACCAAATTGTCTTTTAGGTGAGCAGACGTGTGCGTTTCTTAATATCCGAGCTACAAAATTGCTGTTTTCTGGAAACATTTTGGATTTGGAAAACTGAATAGGTACTTTTGCTGAAAAACGTACACCTGGCGTCAGATGCATCCAAACTGGTCTTGGTCTTGATGAAAATTTTTCAAATGTCTTTTACTCTGTCTTCTTGGTTTTGGACATCAAGACCAACAAAGACCACAATGGGATTAGTCATACCTTTGATTGAAATTGAAAAGCTCCCTCTAGCACTGCTTCTTTAACCAAACACAAACCCTCCGTGATTTTGTACTAAAAAGGAAACTTGGTATTGTCCCGGTCTCGGCATCCCATGTTCTTGGTCTGCACCCAGTCTCGCCATGTTCTTGGTCTGGACCCAGTCTCGCCATGTTCTTGGTCTGGACCCAGTCTCGCCATGTTTTTGGTCTGGACCCAGTCTTGCCTTGTCAGAGTCCTCTCCAAACCTCCCTTCAAACAAACAAGGACAATGCAAATGTGTTTGTGAATGAATTTTGATGTGCAGTAGAACAGGAGCGGGCTGGAGGATGGGGGTGTGTCTGTGATGAGGGCTGATGGGCGGGGGTATGTGGGGTGTGAGAGTTCTGTGTGTAATGAGAGGAGAGTCGTATTGAGCCGATGTTTGATACAGCTCTTAAAAACAAAACGGGCCTGAATGGAGCGTTTGTAGGAGCTGCTCAGGATCATGTCCAATCGTTATTTCATAAATGCAGCCTCACATTGATCAGGATCAGTCCTGCTTCACTTTACACAACTCTCCACAACTGGACACGAAGCAGAGCCAGAGCCACTGCACTTCTGCAAACGCAATGCTTTACTTTAATAAATATTGATCCATATTTTTAAAAACACAATATTTTTGCTTAATAATTATACCAAAATAAATAAATAAAAACGTTTTTTTCAGAGAGAAATAAAACCTTTATATAAAACCTTTAAATAAAACCTGCTTTAGTTCATCACTGAGAGTGGTCTTTGTGCCAAGTCTCCAGAATGTGCGTACACGTGGGTCAGAGTTTGCTTAGGGATATGCACAGTGTCATATCCAGTTGGACTTTCGTAGATCCCATCTTTTCATGGATGGTGGCGTACGCACAAAGAAAGCTTCATAAATGAGGACTCGGGTCTTGACTACAACACTGTATTATTAAAAACATAGGTATTTCAATATATTTCTAAACGGACTCCAGCTGCTGCTCACTAAAATGACCGCAGAGAAGCTTCCTTGTAAATAGCGTTGGTTTTGGAAAGATCCTGTGTGCGGAAACCTCCGCAACTTGCAATGATTGACAAAAAGCAGAGCAGGAGTGCTATCTGGAACAATTTTGATTTTAAGCTGATAAGCATGAAAATGTTAATGACACATGTGAGCAAATGTGCTCGCGTTGCTCCAAAGTTGCACTGACAAAAGTAGCCTCACGTCTCTGAGTTTCGTTTGCGTCTGTGTCCAGTCTGTGTGCACTTATCAGTGAACCTGAATAGAGACGGATAATAAAATCTATTAATCATTTAAATGGTATTATATTTATTAACTTTAACATTAACCAACAATGAACTGTACTGTTCATTAATATGTGTTTATGACAACATAACAGTTCATTTGGATTTGAATTAGTAAATGTATTATATGTAAATTATTATATGTGGAAATTAGCTTCAAACTAAGATAAATAAAGTCTTAAATATAAAATTTCAATGTTAATTTATGTTAACTCAGGATAAGTATTAGAACATTATTGTAGTGTTACCATTTATTTAGGTTCTAAGGTAAATTAGATCTAAAGAAATAAAATAAATGAAAGCTGAAAAGACACAAACCCTCACAGTCTGAACTAGCAGCTCTATTTGAACAACGAAAGTATGACGCAAACTCAAATGATGCTAAGAGACTTAACAGAGCAGAAGTTTTTGTTTATATGGAAAAGACATATTGTCCTATTCTTGACATCATATATGCATATTAAAACACAGCCTCAGCGTTTTGGCAGTTTTTTTGTTTCAAGATATAGAAATTGTATCAAAATACTGATATTTTAAAGCTTAAAATTGAAATATTGTGACACCACAACACTGAATATACTACGTCTTACAAGCTACTTCACTGAGCTTCCACAGATTAACTGACAGTTTCAGTTCAAGGTATTTTCACGGTAGTACTTGTTCCTTTTGCTCCAGATATCAAAACCACTTCTGGTTCATAAACTTACACAGCCCTAATGTGACTGTCACTGGTCCATTATTTTTACTGTCTATGCTTCTGTCTTAACTGAGGGATGTTCTGAATCTGCCCCCGATTATAATTTATGTTCATTTGAGTTATTTTCTGTTTTAAATTCAGAAAAATCAGATTTTTCTGCTGTCAGCTCATCTCCATGTTTGTGTTCCCTTCTTCTTTTTGGCGCTGGTTCTACTGCTCTGTCAAACGTCTCTGTCTTTGTGTGTGTCTCTGTTTGTGTGCTGCTAACGCTGTAGGAATGGAGGGCCCCATGTCGCACCGGCCCCCTCTTGGCCCCCTCCCCTCTGCTGCACGTTTCCATCGGCGACGGACGTCCGGCACGAGAGACGAGCGCTACAGATCAGGTAGGAGACAGCCACCGTGAGACATTAACTACAATAAAAGTTTTTTACAATATTTGGGTGATTGTTAAAGGACAGGATATGACTTTGTGTAAAATTATGAAATATATACACACACACATTTCAGACCTCTTACTGATTTGTTTGCATGGTAAAGAAAAGTTTCCTATGTTCAGAGGTAATTTTCAGAGATAAAATCTCAATTCTAATCAAAATTTGGGGATTTTGGGGTAAATAACGAGAACTTTCCTTTTATACATACAGTATATCTCGGTTTCACCCTCTTGGTTCTAGGACCCTTTAGGCCCCTCCCTGTAGGATGTTGTTGACTTGGTTTCCTTGTGTTTTCTCTCAGACGTTCACACAGAGGCAGTGCAGGCCGTGTTGGCGCGACACGTGGAGAGAAAAGTGGCCGTGCCGATGCCGTCCAAGCGACGCTCTCTGGTCGTACAGACTTCTATGGATGCTTACACACCCCCAGGTGAACATACACACCCCTCTCTCACTCACACACTCACAGGTTTTGAAGTATGCAGTTCACTATTTTACGGATGAAACCTTTAAAGAACCAGCAGGCCATAGTAATTACTCATTTTGTTGCGGTGTTGTGGTTGTTATGCATCTTAATAATTTGTCATTAAAGTTCTGTGAAGAGGCAGAAGCTGTGGACTCTCATGATTTCAGCAGAGGTGGTTAGTGCTAAGCCATAAATGCACCGTTGCCCAGAGAGGATTAATGCTGTCTCTCTCAGCTTTTGGACAGACCTCACAGCCCGCTCATTTTACTCCAAAAACTACAACCTACTGCACATTTTCATAGGCACTGAAAACAAACCCAAGCTGAAATGTTGCCATCACAAAAGCCAAAAGAATGATTAGGTCATTACCTGGTTTGGCTCCTTTCTCAGAAACATGGCTGAAACTGGAGCCGAGGGTGACCTTTGGGGCCAATATGAGCTCATTAGACTCAACATAATCAGACTGGAAACTCCTATTCTGCATCAGTTGGATTTAACGAGGGAAATGTAATAACTGTATTTGAAGCTAAGTGGCTTTTTAACCTTTGAGAGAGATTCTTAAACAAACCTGACGTCCCAGAAGTTTCGATTATCTATTATATTTGTGTAGCCTGTCTACAGGCCCCAACAGATGACATGATCAGTAAATGTCTCAGGCAATGGGGAACAGAGGAAGAGGAGATGGAGGAGGGACCATCATGGGAGGACAAACATAACTGAAGTGGCTGATATCAAGAAATCTTACCAATGGCTAGAACGGGCCGGACTGAAGGACAGCACAGAGGCACTCATCATGGCTGCACAGGAACAAGCCCTGAGCACCAGAGCAATAGAGGCAATGTGAAGGACAAAGTTATATATGTCTGCATACATGTCACGTTTATATATATATATAAAACGTGATTTACCATCGCAAAAGCCAACGGGAACCACTGACAAAAAAATAACAATAACTTTATTTATATAGCACAACACAGGGTTATAAAATGCTTTACACAATGAATCATAGCACCCACAAAAGACAATAAAGACATCAAGATAAAATTAGACAACAAAAAATTAATGAAGATGAAACAATGCAGATCAAACAGACACAAATGCAGCATTATACCAGGAGTTATAAAATGAGAATAAATAGATAACCAACCATTTGGAATTTATAAAAAAAAAGCATTTTTGTAAAATAGATTTAAAAGTACTACTGAGTTTGCCTGAGTTCCTCGGCCAGTCTGCAGGGTGATTTTATATTTTTCAGTCCCTTTTAGCCATCTCACTTTATTAAAGGCTCAAAGGTTGAAATATATAACAAAAGAAGCAATGACATTAGCCTCTTCTATTCCAAAAAAGGGTTTCAACAAAGGCATCTGGGCGTAGGTTTGCAGGTGAAGACGTCCTCATCCATCATGTCATTGTCAGTTCTTCTTTCTTCTATTACATTGCTATCAATGTAGCCTTGGGCTCACAGAAACGATCTCAGGCCCTCTTACTGTATTAAAAGATAAAAGATCTTTTTTCTACAAGGGACAATCCAACGCCCTTCGAGTCTACGTTTCAACACGTTCGTAAAAGAAGAGACATTGTTTTAATTTGCCTCTTTGACCCACTGAGCCACTCCCATTTTAATACTCATAAAAAAAAGAATATTGGCAGCCTTTTTTTACCTCTAATTTACCTTAATGCCACTAACTATTGTACACTTGACCACAGGACAGAAAACAGAAAAAGAAAAGGAGGAAAAAGGCCATATTTTCTGTTCTGTTTCTGTTTATCCATGTGAATCCTAATTTATCACATCTTCAGCCCTTTCCAGCTCCAGCTCCTGTCTATAAACAATCACATCACTGAGGCTCATTGTTGTTTCGTTTGTTGGGAACTAAACCAACGCAACGTGACTCAACTTTGTCAAGTCGCCAGTGGCTGGTTTTAGAAAGAACACGTCATCTTCTTCAACAAACAATGAGCTTCTGCTGATGAAGGCTGGTCACTTTGGTTACAGACTGTCAGAGACAAGAAGAGACAAGAGTTTTTATGAGAAGACGGCTGTCGAGAGACTGTCACAAGCCACTCACTAATCACTTCTATACTGCACCAAACTAGCATTTCATTGTCCAGAAGATTTGTAATTTGAAGGGTGCAGTGAGGTAAACATTTGGGTTTGAAACTGAGGGTCATATGTAACAAGATTAACCCCTATTTCCAACCATAAAACTGTTTAATGTCACAGCTACAGACTCTCGAGATGTCTGTGCACGTCCCTCCAGGCGTGTGTCAGGTGTAGCAGGCTTGAGTGCTAAAAAGCAGAAGAATTTGTGCAATAGAAACGTTTATACAACAAATGCACTTTTTGTTTCTTGAATCTGGTGCTGTTAGTTTTGTTTTTCTGTTGAGGCTGAGGTAAAACATAAATTATTATAATTCATTACTATGATGTTAGTGATATTGGCTCACTCACAGCAAAAGCATTCTTCGTTGGGTTTCCTAATTTAATAAATGAAAACAAATGTACGTATATGTGATTACATTACAAACACAGAAATTACTGAAATGAATTAAAGGTATACTGACAGTCGAAGGCAGTTCAAATTGTCTTTGGTTAAAATGCAGATGTTCTTGTACGCCCAGGCAATTGTGATTTTTAATGGGAATTTTTTTCAGTCAAATTGTCTTTTTTTACTTTAACCCCTGCACTAGATGGAGTAGTGAGCCATAGGGGTACATGGAATACGAGTACCTGTATATTGCTTTATGAATAGCACATGTTAACGTTACTTAAAAAAAATATATTTAATACACAACCACATATTACTCTGTAACTTGTTGAAATAATGCTGTCTTATATATTTCATGTAGAAGGTTACTAACTCCCATTAGGCCTGTCGCCCCTGTGCTCAGACTCATCGTCGGGCTCCGAGGAGGAGGCGGGGCCTGGGGACGACCTGTCGGGATTGGAGCACTGGAGTCGTCCGTCGCAGCTAGGCCCCGCCCACCTGGGGTCCACGTCCTCCTCCTCGTCGTCTACGCAGAGCGGCGGCAGCGGGAACGCCTCGAGACTCGCCGACTCTCTGGCTCACACCCACCTCTCACACCTGGTCCACTCTCACCTGGGACACCCCCATCTGAGCCAGTCTCTCCACCAGCAGAGCCTCCTGTCGCAGTCCCATCACGGTAAGGAGGGGGCATCGTGGGACTAAACTTCATCTGCACATGCTCAGCAGGGCTCTCATGCTGTAAGAGACTTTAATTATTTTTACTGAACCAGCTGCGACACAGTGGTTGTTATTGAAAATGCTGGGGTCAAGTGATGAGTACTATTTGAAAACAGAAATGCAGTCAATTTA
This sequence comes from Neodontobutis hainanensis, assembly GCA_024349245.1. Taxonomy (NCBI): domain Eukaryota; kingdom Metazoa; phylum Chordata; class Actinopteri; order Gobiiformes; family Odontobutidae; genus Neodontobutis; species Neodontobutis hainanensis. Next base: position 307,121 of record JALDNG010000105.1, on the reverse strand, counting down.
ATTCTTTGTCCGCTGTGCTCTTTGGAACTGATTGCTCCTTTCACTGGGTTCTATACAGCTTTAATTGTGTGTTTTCACACAAAAGAGAAGCTGTTACTACAGCATTTTACACATTACACTTAAAAATAGTTTTGTGAAGAACAGATTAAAACACTGAGCTGCTTTATATTTATTTATCGTTTACCACTTTTGCCCGTTAAGGGAGATTAGAGCCTATCCCAGCAGCTGTGGGCCTGAGCTATGGTACAAACAGGACAATGGCCAGTTAATTGCAGGGCTAACACACTGAGACATACACTAACAGACAACTATTCACTCCCAGAGTCCCGAGTGAGGACCTGCAGACTCCACACAGTCACTTTATTCATTGTTTGACGTCTTTCTTACTGTCTCTTACAAAAATATATTTTATGAATGTCGACCAGCTGATCAATACCCTGACATTTAGCTGATGTCAAAACAATAGCCGCTTGATTTCTGGTCTGTAAGTCTGTGGTAAATGAAGACGAACATTCACACAACACAGTGCACAAATGTAGACGCCTGTTTTTATCAAACAAGCTGTTTGCTTCAAGTTGGAAGCGGCGAAGGTGTGAAGAAAGAGACAACAAACAAACACTGGAGAATAGATTTGATCATACATATGTTAACTCACTGTGACTAAACCTTGCCTAGACTAAACTAAAATACTGAGACTGAATTCATAATAGTTTGTCTAAATCTAAACTGACTTCTGACTGAGTGTATGTGTCGCCCTCAGGTATCGGACACCTGTCTCTAAAGAGGAAGGGGGCTCTGAGCGTCGCAGAAAACGGAGGATCTCTGCGTAGATCCTGTGAGTTTGGATCTGACATGCTCTGGCCCCCGCCGCTCGAGTCAGACGGTACGTTACACACAATTTGTGGGAATGCAGAGACTTATTATAGGTAGGCTTTGTGTCTAGTTTGTCTGAGTGGGTTGTACTTTTGGTGCACTCGGGCACAGACAGTCTGCTTCAATCCCAATGCAGCTGAGAGATCGTCATTAGGTTATAGACGAGATAATAGACGTCTAATCACAAGCACCCCACTTCAAACAGCCCAGCTCTTACTTTAACACTCTGCTTGAATCCGGAATAATTCAGTCTGTTTCCTAATTGTGAGGCTGTAAAAAACAGGCAGTGAGTCACCGCTGTCCTCCCTCTGTTGTCCATCTGTGTGCCTCCAGAGAACCACTCGGCTCCTCCGGACGTGACGGGATACTCGTCGGACTCATCTCACTCCCACACCGAGCGGCACCACATGTCCAACATGGGCACCATCGCCAGGAACACGCAGAAGTACGGCAATGCGGAGCGGATGGAGACGGGCGACGGTGAGCGGTCTTAAAGAGGACTAGTATGAAACACCCGAGAAATCACACTCCTCCTAGATAATCAGCACTGACAGCCATCAAACACTGAACCAGCAAAAACAAGTTATTTAAAGTAATGAGGATTAGTCCAACCCGAGTTTAATGGCAGATCTGAACAATGCCTTTATCTGTAAAGGTAAAATTCAGCTTATTCCTAAGAGTCCTAGTGTTTTCTGTGACATCTTGGTCACATAACTTTTCCACCCTTGTGCTTTATATTCTTTGGTGATAAAAACTAAAAACTAATATATATTTATCACAAGGATAGATTCTGTCCTGTGTCAAAATAAGCCATTTCTTGTTACTATTTTGTTATAGTCCTCCATTAAAACCTTCCTTTCTCTTTACATATGTGTTTTTGTTCTTTGCAGGCGTTCCTGTGAGCAGTCGTGTGTCGGCGAAGATCCAGCAGCTCGTAAACACGTTAAAACAACCGCGCAGACCTCCACTCCGCGAGTTCTTTGTGGACGACTTTGACGAACTACTTGAAGGTTAGACACATCCCTTTGGACTATGTCTTAATCCGCAGATGTTTCTTAGATACTTTTATTTAGTTTAACCCTGTCCTTGCGCCCCTCCACAGTTCAGCAGCCCGACCCGAACCAGCCGCGTCCTGAGGGGGCAGAGATGATGCCTGTTCGGGGCGAGGCTCTGGGGGTGGTCACTAACTGGCCCCCTTCACTGGAGGCGGCGCTCCAACGCTGGGGAACCATCTCACCCAAAGCCCCCTGCCTCACCAGCCTCGACACGGCCGGGAAGCCCCTCTACGTCCTCACTTACGGTAAACAACGCACGACTGAAGTCCTCCTACACATGTAATGCTCCTGTATTGTATTTATGACCTGTTCTCTTCAGGTAAACTCTGGTCTCGCAGCATTAAACTGGCCTACAACATCCTCCACAAACTGGGCAGCAAACAGGAGCCGATGGTGCGACCGGGGGATCGGGTCAGTCACGATAAAACACTGCTGCATTCTGTCTTTATGACCTTATTTACAGTGAAAGATGTCTTTGTTTCTGGGTCTACTGTATAAAACAAGTATAGGTCTGCTTCCATGTGAAATAAAGCTACAATCTTTGGCTCAAAGACTTTTTCAGTGTTCTGTTCCAATAGTCCAAAAAAAAATGGAACTTATTATCCAAACATTTACCTTAGTAAACTGGCTTATGAGTCACCAACACAGTATTTTACAAATTTACATATTTCACACTGGCTTTTTTCACAAAATACATTATATTATACAGAATGTGCTTACCTTAGAACATGTTATATGTAGTTGTCGGCCACATAAGAGTGATCAAGATCTGAAATCCTATTCATATATATAATCACAGAATAACTATAATACTACCCTTACTCTCATTCTACAGCACTAAACCTCTTGTGCTGTGTCCTTTTCCTTCAGGTGGCGCTGGTGTTCCCTAACAACGACCCTGTTGCGTTCATGGTGGCGTTTTACGGCTGTCTCCTCGCTGAGGTCGTACCTGTTCCCATCGAGGTCCCTCTGAGTCGAAAGGTACGGCCCCACTCTCCAGACTTTTAACTTAGAATAGACAAGACATAGGTTTTGTTAGTTCTGAGACAAAGTTCTGCTCTGCCATATAAACACTAAAGTAGTCAAGACTTTATCGGAGGGACAGTTATATTTAAGATTAAACTCCAAAAAGATCATTTTAAATGGTTCAATTTAAACAAACACAACCTTTTGATGAATAAACTAATAAACCTGAGATAAACCTTCTTCCTTCTCACTTTCTTTAAAAGCTGTGGAAACCAAATGCCTTTCTTTTCAAATAGAGTTAGCCTCAAAGGCTTCTTCTCAGACAAATGCTTCTAGATCGACAATGAACAGCTGCTGCCTAGATCTAAAAATAAATGTAATTCAATTCAATTCAACTCTATTGAACATATAGCACAAGCCTTTATCATAAGATTATAGCAGGATATTACTCCACCCACCTTTTGTTTTTTTTAGCTCTGTAGGTTAGGTTTAATGTCAGAGGCTGATTTGATTTACTTCTCCTTTAAAATTAAGATTGTTATTTTTGCCATATTCGAGCAGGCCCGATTGTCGTCTGCTGCTGAAATCTCGAGTTTCACTTGTTCCAGGTTCACAGCTCTGGGCTCTGTTCCTTCAGTTTTTAATTCTGTGGTCGCTGCTGCAGCAGAAAATGGCTTTAGTTGCACATTGGCACCTCTTCCTCTCCTGTTCTGCATTTGTGCTGCAGGATTTTCCATAAAAACAGTCTCAACTCTACGTCTACAGTCACAAAAACAACACTGTCTGCGCATGAATACATGTTGTATAAACCTGGAAGAATAACCCGTGCTCGTTTGTGCCCTGTCCATTAGGATGCGGGCAGTCAGCAGATTGGATTTTTGTTGGGCAGCTGCGGCGTGACAGTGGCTCTCACCAGCGACGCCTGCCACAAAGGTTTACCCAAGAGCGCGACCGGAGAGATCCCACAGTTCAAAGGTGAGTGAGACCTCCATCAATCACACAGAAGAGTGAAAGGATGGAGGAGGCTCAGGGGGCGGGGCCTGAAGACTGATTAAGCAGCGGAAGAGAGAGACACCTGCCTAGAAACAGAATGGTTGATATGTGTAACTTAAAGCTGCACTACCTGCCCTCAGCCTTACCACTCATCCCCTTTTCTGCTTCTTTTATTAAAAAAAGAACAAACCGGACCAGTTTTCCATCATAAAACACTGATACATTACATTAAACCCGAGATTAGACCTGAAACATATCTCTTTTATTGAGTTTACCGTTAGACTAACTACCTCTGCCTCGTTAAACATTGTGTTGAAGCATTGCCTACATTTATCCACGTTTAGTCTGGTGCACTTTTCTCTATTTATTCTTTTGGAGCTGTTTTGGAGGTAGAATAACTAATTTCCTGGCTTAGTTGTTGACATCAATGTCGACCAACGGGAGCGCTTCTCTTTACTGGAAACAAGCTGCTGTGGGCTGATCATTCTCATCTTTAAAAATCCTTAATTATAAATGACATCTTACGGTCTCAATAAGCTGTTAGTGATTAAACTGTCTGGCTAAATGCAAAGACGAGGTAATCCCTGTTTGAGTTTTATACTAGTGCATAAAGCAGTGTGTCTGTCTGACTTTATCAGTGCTAAAACCTCTCTGAAGAGTCTGATTACCACTCTGTTCTTGTTCTCTTCAGGTTGGCCCAAACTGCTGTGGTTTGTAACCGAGTCGAAGCACCTCTCGAAGCCGCCCAGAGACTGGTTTCCTCACATCAAAGACGCAAACAACGACACGGCGTACATTGAGGTGCTTGGTTTTAAACTAGACTTAGTGTGATCAGATAAGGTCAGAGGCCTGTCTGTGCTGTGTCGCCAAAAACAAAGCAAGTTGTTCATTCTTAATTCTGAATTCAGAACAGAAGCCAGTGAGAACTTTACTGAGGAGTTTATGTTATGCTTCTTGTGATGTTAATTAATTAATGCATGACAGTGACGGACTTCTGTTTGTGTCTCTCAGTATAAGTCCTGTAAAGATGGAAGTGTCCTGGGCGTGACGATAACGAGGATCGCTCTGTTAACTCACTGCCAGGCGCTCACTCAGGCCTGCAGCTACACCGAGGGTAACCATCTGACACAGATGCTCTTCTGATTACCCCACTCTACCTTTGACTAAAAAATACTGACTCTCCCGTGTCACAAAACCTGCATCTCATTAGCCTTTAGAGGCTCATTGTCTTTTTTAAACACCCTCTTTTTATTATTAGTCCTCAGCCCTTTATGTTACTTATCTACCTCACATTGTAACCGGAGCTTTTTACTCTCATACTTACACATTATTGTTAAACCTCATACTTACACATTATTGTTAAACCTCATACTTACACATTATTGTTAAACCTCATACTTACACATTATTGTTAAACCTCATACTTACACATTATTGTTAAACCTCATACTTACACATTATTGTTAAACCTCATACTTACACATTATTGTTAAACCTAATACTTACACATTATTGTTAAACCTAATACTTACACATTATTGTTAAACCTAATACTTACACATTATTGTTAAACCTAATACTTACACATTATTGTTAAACCTCATACTTACACATTATTGTTAAACCTCATACTTACACATTATTGTTAAAACACTTTCACACTGGTTATTGTTTGTGATGACTGTGTAATCGTCTTTTTGCAGCGGAGACCATCGTGAACGTGTTGGACTTTAAAAAAGACGTTGGTTTGTGGCACGGCATCTTGACGGTAAGAAAACCCTGAGAGGTCAGAGGTCACAACACAAGGAAATATGTTATAAACCATGTAATAAACCACAAATCAATAAATCTTTAAATCAAAACCTCAGTCTGGAAAATAAGTTGTATTAAAAATAGCAGGAATAATATCTGTCTTTTTCTTCTGTTTTTTAAATGTAACTTGTGGTTGTTTTGTTTTGTTGTATCATATAGTGTTGGGATTTGAATGTTGAAAGGGGTATTAAAATAAAATATACTATTCTTTTTTCTAAACTAAAAAACTGAATGTGTAAAAAGAGCCTGCACTGGTTTAGCTGCAGACAGAGAGGGACATCTTTCCCGTTACACTTGTGTCGACATACTATTGTACTCAGCTTGTCTTATACAAAGGTGGAGACAATATTGAATGAACGTGCTCACTGTAAATGTGTGTTTCTGTTCAGAGCGTCATGAACATGATGCATGTGATCAGCGTGCCCTACTCTCTGATGAAGGTCAACCCTCTGTCGTGGATCCAGAAAGTCTGTCAGTACAAAGGTATGACTCACGCTCTGCTCAGTCTCTGCTCTGTTGCCCTTCTTCTTCCAGTGCAGCTGTCTTTTACTCGCACTCGTCACATCAGTGCAATTGTTTTCTGTCTCCAATGGAGCCACATTTTCCACTGAAGAGTAAAGAAGTGTGTACATCCTGGTGTGTAGCACTTTCCAGCTTATCCTTAAACCTCAGCATTATTGTTATTTGCACTGTCGATGCATTTTCAGACTAATAAGAACGTATAAAAGATAAATTATACCTTTAGCTTTATCAAGGGAAATATGTAATAAACAATTTAAACATCAATAACAATGAACGTATTCATTTTGTGTTTTGTAAACAGCTGGTTTTATTTCACTGATTTATTTATTTTTTTACCATATTTTTACCATCTTTTTAAAATCTATTGTGAATTTTTATGTGAAGCAACCAGGACTAACAGAAAATGGAAAAACAAGTAGGTTTGTGTGCTGGAACCAGAAAAACCCATAAAGGCTGAAGTATGCATTTTCTGTTGAAAAGTCCGATCATCATGTGACAGTGAAGGCAGTGTTTCTAATTCAACAATCAAACCAAGACGCTGACTCTGTCTAAAACCAAGAGCTGCTTGCTTCCTTTGCTTTTGAGTTTATTCAACCAAAGTACCAGCACATTTCTGCATCCTTCCTTCTTGACAAATGGCTGTTTATCACAGGAACAAACCAGCTTCATTCCAGAAAAAACATTTCTGTTTTGTGTTTTTTCTTTTATCTCTTTTTTTCCTTCTACTGAGCGTTCTGTGTTAGTCAATCTACAGACTGCAGTGTTTAGCTCCACCTTTTTAACGTGCACTTATTTTGGGACGTTTTTGACAAAGAGCCTCTAAAAGCTCCAGTGAAAATGTGCCATCTGCAGATCTGAACTGTTCCATGTGGTATTTACTGCTGGTGTTTTGTGTTCCGTGCAGCTAAGGTCTCCTGTGTGAAGTCCCGGGACATGCACTGGGCACTTGTCGCTCACAAAGACCAGAAGGACATCAACCTGAGCTCGCTGCGAATGCTGCTGGTGGCCGACGGCTCCAACCCCTGTAGGTCCCAGTCGTTAGCGATCAGACAGCAGCGTTTACAGAGGAGTATCTCACAGACACACAGAACATAGGCAACTCTCCAGGGAGCTGGGAAACTGGGCCACTGTTACAGGAATAGAGCAGGACGTGTCCCAACAACGCACATTCAAACACAATAAATGGTCCTCAGCTTCAGCAGATGAGACTAAAATAAGACGATTGAAAACAGCGGGGGATGAGTTTCTGGGTCCAAACTGAAGGATCCTGCCCCAACAACAACAAACTGCATTTTATTTACATCACTGCTGCTGACAGAACATCCTGTGCACTCCAGAGACTCCACTTTCTTTAACAACACATCATTATATATAATAACTTTGAAGCAAGACCTCAGGAGATGTTTAGTCAGTTATTTTAAAAATAACTAAATAATGGAGAATTAACAATTCACAATGATAGGAATAATCACAATAACACTAACAAAAGGAACTCTACTGTGAGGAAAATGAAATCTATGAAATGGCACTAGAACTAAGATAAAAATATTTACATAAACCAAAGATAATGGCATCAACTCAGTACAACTAGCTCTATTGAACTATACTCATAATGTAAATACTAATAATGTTTAGCATTATTCAACCATTCAGAAAACACAGTATATTAAGTTATATGACGAGTATATAAACAGAGTAAATAATAGACTTCACTGTTTCTTTGTAAGTCTCTGGGCTGAAAACATTTAGGCCCAATAGCAGGTCAAATACAAGGCGGGCCTTCACACCTGTCAATCACCAAAGGAGGAAGATGATTGGTGCTTCGGTCCTATTGTGCTTGGGCTGTAAAAAATATATAATATATTTACATTGTATATATTACATATCTCGTAAATGTTTAACAGTTCAGTGAAAGGCCTACGAGTGAAAGGCCTACCAAGCACACTGAATATGAGCAAGGGAACATTATGTTCTTGTAGTTTGTTGGATGTTGGGATATTCAGCGTTAAAGAGAACTTCAAACATTATCTCTACCTAAGAACTGTATCAGAATGTCCACTGAGCAATGACTGTCCAAATAAATGTTCAGAGTAATAACATTAAGTAAGTAAGTAAGTAAATTTTATTTATATAGCACCTTTCACAGATATAAATCACAAAGTGCTTTACAAAGTGCAATAAAAAACAATAAAACTTAGAGAAAAAAAAAAAAAAAAAATTAAAACCACAGAATATTGAAACATAAAAAGCCCAATCAACTAAAAGCTTGTTTAAATAAAAGTGTCTTCAGCTGCTTTTAAAAGAATCAACAGAAATATCCACTGCAGTGACAGGGGCAGGGTGTTCCAGAGTCTGGGGCGACTGTTTGGAAAGACCGGTCACCCGGGTTTTCAAACGTGTTTTGGGGACCATTAAAAGGTTTTGACCTGAAGACCGAAGAGTGCGTGAGGAGGAGTAAGGGGTCAGCAGGTCAGTGATGTACTGGGGGGCCTGTCCATGTAGAGCTCTAAAAGTCAAGACTAAAATTTTAAAATCAATCCTGAATTTGACTGGAAGCCAATGAAGTGAAGCTAAAACCGGTGAAATGTGAGCCCTTCTGTTGGTTCCAGTTAAAAGCCTGGCTGCAGCATTTTGCACCATTTGAAGCCGACCCAGAGACAATTTGTTGAAACAAATAAAAAGAGAATTACAATAATCAAGACGAAGAAATAAAAGCATGAATAATCATCTCCAAGTTAGATTTAGACAATAACACTCTCAATTTAGAAATGTTTCTTAGATGATAAAAACAGTTTTTGACCAACTGTCTAGAATGACTGTCCAGAGACATAGATTGGTCAAACAGAACACCAAGGTTTCTGAGGCTCGACTGGACGGAAGAACCCAGGGAACCAAGGTGTTGTTTGATTTGAAGTATTTTTGGTCAGGTGCAAAGATTAAAGTTTCAGTCTTTTTGTATTTAGCTGTAGGTAGTTATTGCATAACCAGTTCTTTAAGCAAGTCAAGCAGTTCAACAATTCAGTAAGTTTATAAAACTCAGAGTCTTTAAAAGAACAGTACAACTGAATGTCATCAGCATAAAAGTGATAAGACACATTTTTAAAACCATGAAATATTTCACTAAGAGGGCATATGTACAATAAAAACAAAAGAGGACCTAAGACTGAGCCCTGAGGAACTCCATATGACAGAGGGTCATTTCAGAGAGAATATTGTTAATACAGACACAAAATGATCTGTCACTCAGGTAAGAGGAAAACCACTTTAGAACTGATCCAGAGAAACCCATTTCATATTGCAGACGCTTTAACAATATATTATGGTCCAGAGTATCAAAAGCAGACGATAAATCCAGTAAGATCAAGACTGAGTACTGCCCAGAGTCAGCTGCCATCATAATGTCATTTGATATCCTCAGCAGGGCAGTCTCTGTTGAATGACATTTTCGGAAGCCTGACTGAAATTTGTCTATAACATTAATTTCATTAAGAAACGCAGTCAGCTGCTCCGCCACCACTCTCTCCAGGATTTTAGATAAAAAAGGCAATTTAGAGATTGGCCTGTAGTTGTTTGGTTCAAAAGAATCCAAATTGGGCTTCTTCAGAACGGGGCTGACGACCGCTTGTTTAAAAGAGCTGGGCACAGAACCAGTTGAAAGAGAAAGGTTGATCAGTTTAACAACATAAGGACCAACTAAATCAAATACATTTAAAAGCAACGAAGCTGGCATTACATCCAGAGGGCTTGATGATGGTTTCACTTTAAGGACGAATGGTACTAGTACCACTTTCAGATCCATCATGCTTTCATTCTGACACATGCATCTATCAACATTATGTGATAAATCATGATTAAACTTGATCTAAGACTGTCGAATTTCCCAGCTCTAGCTTTATTGTTAGTTTTTATTTTGGAAAGTCCAGTAACTCCACATTATAACGCCATGTATCCACTCTCAGTCCGGGTCTAACCCTCTGTTCTCTTTATTCCAGGGTCCATCTCTTCCTGCGACGCCTTCCTCAACGTGTTTCAGACCAAAGGGCTTCGAGCGGATGTCATCTGCCCCTGCGCCAGCTCCCCAGAGGCGCTCACCGTCGCCATCCGGAGGTAGGAAGAGGCACACACTTTATGCCCAACACTATATACTATTTTTGTTTTGATAAAAAAGGTAAAACCAGATCTATTCTCCACTTTGAAATTCTAATATATTACATCAAAGATACATTTTGAGCTGATCTAAACGTCTCTGAGTTCAGTGTCAGCCCAAAGTGATCTTAGAATTATCTCTGCTTCGTCAAACATTTGTTTAATGCATTACATTTATATTTACATTTAGTCATTTAGCAGATGCTTTTATCCATAACGACGTACAAGTGAGGAAAACAATGGAAGCATTTTTAACAACACAAGGAAAAAAGCATAAGTGCACCAAAAAAGAAATATATAATAGTGTATTATAGAACTGAAAATATTTCTGCATTTTTCTTGTCAAGAGGACTTCAGAATTTGACAATAAGCGCTCCCCCTGGTGGACATCTGCGGTATATTAAAGCACACACTGCCAGTTCACTTCCTGCTGCAGTGAGTCAGGACTTCACTGTTCACTTCCTCGAGACACAACACGATCAAGCATAACAAAGAAAAACGTGACAGACCAAGTGTTTCCACTAGTATCACCTCATGACATCTCACTGTACTGCTGCAGTGAAAACACAAAAACCCATTTAGCTGATTCAATGGCATGCTCTTCCTCGTTAGTATAGTGGTGAGTATCCCCGCCTGTCACGCGGGAGACCGGGGTTCAATTCCCCGACGGGGAGTAATGCTAAATCTTTTGCATTACATGATGTAACATTACAACAGCTGTGGTGGTAACATAAAAAAGATTAAAAAAAAGGTTAAAGGCTGTAGACTCTCAACCATTACACCTTTTTAGGCTAAGATCTTTCAGTCAGACGAGAGAGAAGCTACTAAAGATTAGTGGCAGTGAGGCCTGATGGACTGAAGTGCTCCCTTTGTCACAACTGATCAGCATTCACAGTTACATTGTGGTTAGGTCGACTATAATTACACGGCTGAGTAGGAAACCTAAAGTAAGGATAATACTTACTTTACATGGCCCTTTATATCTGTGGAAAATTCTGTAAATGACCAGAAAGATAACTGTAATTAACTGCATTTGTGACTGTATTTTTCTTTAACACATCTCAGAATGCACTTTTCTCAAATGTCACATTTTTGTGTTTTCTGTAATCCTGCGGAGAAGTCTTTTGGAAGGGTTGGTATTTGTCTCCTTCTTTCGTCTTAAGGAACTGATTATGGGCTTATAAATGCTGCACGGGAAAAGCTCTAGTTACACATAGTTTTCTAAGTATTTTTTAACAGCTAACTGCTAAAATCCCCACCTTCTTAAATCTTATTATGTCCATTCTAGTGTCGTCATTTTGACTTCACACTTAAGAAAATCATAAGCAAGCTAGTTAACGCTACTACACTTAAGCTACTATGATGAAATTCCTTCTTTCTAAAACATTTTTACATAATACACATATGAGACTGCTTCTAGCTCTCTCTACAATAGATTAAAATAACAAGTACATCAAGCTGAACTGGAAACGGGAGTAGAAGTAAATTTGATTGATTAATCCAAGCGTCACAGATGTCACTCACTCTTCTTTGTGAAGCTATTAGCACAGAAACTCATTTACAAATTGTCTGATGGGCTTATTATTTTTCTCAGTGCAGGTTTACTTCCTGCACTGACTAAGCAGAAAGGACTAGTAACATTAGAAATGAGCTCAAATATACTTGTTCTTGGCTATATTTTGTCTTTGAATGAACTGGGGATAAGTTTCTGCCTCGGTGCTCTCTGACCTCAGGCCGGTGGAGGACAGCAGCCAGCCCCCGGGTCGAGGTGTGCTCTCGATGCAGGGCCTGACGTACGGCGTGGTCCGGGTCGACACCGAGGAGCGGCTGTCGGTGCTCACCGTTCAGGACGTGGGCACCGTTACTCCTGGAGGTACGGCTGGTCACACTGTTGTATCACTGAGAACACGGTTGTCTAATACAGGCTGATTACCTGAAAGTGAAGGACAGCTTCCTCGTTAGTATAGTGGTGAGTATCCCCGCCTGTCACGCGGGAGACCGGGGTTCAATTCCCCGACGGGGAGGAAATTCTTTTTTTAATAATGCTTTGTTTTCAATTTCAGCAATGCTACAGTTCATTTATGACTTGATTTTTGGCTCACATCAAGGTTAGGATTAGTCTTTCTTTTATTTGAAGGATCTGTGAATAGGAAACAGGGAGAACTCGCTCTAGTGGATAGTTTTATGAGGTTATTTTAGGATTATTATTTAACAATGGACACTTGCATAAAGGACAATGAAATGTAACTACTCATTACACAGTAGTCCAGGTTTCCAACATACAACTAAGATGCAGTTGCATTGCTGTGAAAAGCCTCATTAAAAGTCTGTCCTAGAGCTTTGTGTCAGTGAACAACATCGGGGGGAGGGGCAGAGCAGTGGGGGATTGTTGTGGAAGGTGGGGGTAGTCGCAGTAGTAAAAGGAGGAAGTTATTTGCTGAAGGGTTTTGCTATTCCTGTCTTTCCTCTCAATCAAACTAACAAAGTAAAACTCTTAAAAACACAGGGTCCTTTTGCCGTTCTGAAGATATGTTTTTTGGGTCTAACTTTATGACTGAACTGGAGCAACCCACTTAACTCTTTATTTTAAACTGTGTGACAAATGTGGGTTGTGTTAAACTGTTAAAGTGATGTCAGACACAAACATAAATAAACTCAATAATCTAGGGACTGTTACGTTTAACAGTAGATAAACAAGACTATTTTTGCTTTATCCCTGTCTTTCTACACTTTTAATTCCTTTAGAGCATTAATATATCTAATAAAAAACCAACTGTGTATCTGACACTGTGTCCCCTGTGCCTTTAGGCCTGGTTTGTGTGGTGAAGCCTGAAGGCGTGCCTCAGCTCTGTCAGACGGATGAGATCGGAGAGCTGTGTGTGTGCTCCATTGCCACAGGGACCTCCTACTACGGCCTCACGGGGATGACCAAGAACACGTTTGAGGTGAGCGGGGTTTCCTGAACACGTTTGAGGTGAGCGGGGTTTCCTGAACACGTTTGAGGTGAGCGGGGTTTCCTGAACACGTTTGAGGTGAGCGGGGTTTCCTCTCGTTCCGGTGAAAAAGAGGTGTGTTGTGTAAAAGCACACGTTTCAGAAGTCACAGACATCTTCCTCGTTAGTATAGTGGTGAGTATCCCCGCCTGTCACGCGGGAGACCGGGGTTCAATTCCCCGACGGGGAGGCACAAGGTTTTTTCACGCTCAATTTAAATACCACAGCATTTCCTGTAGTGAACAGCGATTGTCATTAGACGGTCCAAACACAGTCCAGCTGGACTCTGGGCCAAATCTGCACCGCAAGACCATTCTCATGATTACAGGCACATATTGGAAAATATATTTTTGAACTGGCACTTCTCGGACAGCTATGTGTACACATGAGGGTCCTCAGGTTACTATGGTAACAGACACAGCAGCCGCAGATTCAACATTACGTTTTCCGATTATTTTATCAGAAAAAATAGCTCATTATCATGTCAGAATTAAAAAGAATCTAGCTCAGTGGAAGTGAGGACAACTAATGTAATAAGTGTGCATTTTGTCTGTCCACTTCTTTATACTTACTTAACGTAAGTTAAGTAATTGACTCGTTTGTTGCATATTTGACCTCATTTAAACTCACCAACAATGTGAGTAATCAGCTCACATCATTCACATTCATTTGAACCCAGTTATGTTAAAGAGACTTGAAGAATGTTTTAAGGAATCCCTCCGAAACGATTGTGATGTGACTAAAGTGATGTGCAATAGATTCACACCAGAAATATTCTGCACAACAGTTTATTCCTGATGAGCACAATTCCCCGCGGTTGCCTCTGTAAGCCTGTACTGCCATTAAATGAGAAGGATTCAGGATTGGATCTCCCTCTGTTTCAGCAGACCTGACGTAAGGAGCATGCTCGTTTACCTGGTTCTCACTTCTAGATATGCCGCCATAAATAAACTAAAACTAAAGGCTAGCAGCAAAGTTGAAACAGTGAACACACAAAACACCGCTAACGCCAGAGGGGGCACACTAATACAAAAACTCTGGATCTTCTGTAATGCTCCTTTAATTTGACTGATTGAAAATCTGAAAATGTGTAAAAGAGTTTTTGGAGATGAGTAACATGCCACAGTGTCAGTTTCTGTGGGAATCCTAAAGGCTGTTTAAGATAACGTTTTAATGCTGATATAATTAACATAACATTCACTGTCAAAGTGAATATTAGCAGAATATTTCTGTGAAGGTTCTCAATCATCCAGGACATCTCGAAAAAAAGGTTGAAGTAAAAGATATAAAAGATTCCAATACTGGAATCCCAGAAATGATAAAGTCTCTTGGAATTAGAGACGAAGCGTCGTCAATTTGAAAACTGAGTCCAGATGCTTTTTTTTTTTTTTTAGCAGAATAATTACACCAGGTTATCCTAACTTTAGCTCGCTAACTTAAACACAACTACACACTTGTCCACAACCAGCTCGTATTGACAAGTGGTTTAGGGGTTAAAAATGAAAACATGTTGTTGAGGCTGTATGTTTCACAGACCAGTTCTAAACTTACCTCTGACAAAAACACTCGACAAATGCGCTTCACTGTGTTTAGCTGCTCTTTGTGTTCTCCTTGGCTCTGCTTAAAAACAACTGTGCAACATGGTCTGTCTGTGACATGATAACAGCCTGTAGCCCTCTGCTGGACAAATAGCACAATTACACCATTAACTATTTTAGCCAGCAGCCAATAGACTTTTTTGATCCAAAGCTGATAATCTCTTCCCGTGTGTGTTTGTAGGTCTACCCTGTGAGCTCCAGCGGGGGTCTGATCAGTGAGTACGCCTTCATTCGGACCGGTCTGCTGGGCTTTATCGGTCCTGGAGGTCTGGTCTTCATCACCGGGAAGATGGACGGACTCATCATGGTCAGCGGACGCAGACACAACGCAGATGACATCGTGGCCACAGCACTGGCCGTCGAGCCAATGAAGTTTGTCTACAGAGGGAGGTGAGTGAGGGGCGGGGCTTCAGCGTATAAGTGAAATTTGAAGTTGTGTTTAAAAACTTAAATCTGGTTTTATTGAGGGAATAGTTAAAAGATGTCAAAACGCCTAAACTACTTTGGTTTTGAATTCAAGACACAATTCAAAATTCCTGGCCAGGTGTACCCGATCCCTTCCTTTTATAACAAACATGTCCCAAATTAGTGTTTTTGGCCCCAACAGCAGCAGCTTTCGACAAACATGTTCAAATCTTACTAAAACCTGTTCAAGTCTGACTAAAACTTTGTAGGACCTCATTTTCTAATTCAATTATTTGAAGTGCTTCATTGACCCTTTCTCTTTAAATTGGTGTGCTCTTACTCATCCTGCTTTTCATTGAAATGTTTTTTGTGACCATGCATAATAAAAGAAAGGTTTTTCATGTGAGTTGTGTAGATCACCAAGGATACATGATTGAGGTGGATATTTATGGATGTTTTTTTTTCCTGAGATAAAACTCGTGCTTCCAGTGATTCCAGAATTTTAAAGCAGTCCCATAATGAATGCATTCATTTTTACCGTGGTTTACCCCATTTTATGCAGCTGTATTGGGGTATAATATAATTTGTTTAATATTTTGAATTCGTTTTTTTTTTATACAGCTGACCTGCGGATGTCATCTTCTTGTTTTTGTAGATCTCTGCTCCATTTGAATGCATAGATTTTAAAGTGGTTGCAATTGCTTAATAGTGAGTAACATGTTTGTACTATGTTTTTTGTTGGTGAGTTAGGTTTGCAAATAACACATTCAAATTTGTCATGATCTTTGTTCGATGTTATGCTTGTTGTGCTTGCATGGTGACCATAAAAGTAATAATAAATAATAATAAATAAAGAAGAAAATGTTAAAGCAAACACATCTGGACTTAGTTTTCAAGGTAAAGATGGTTTGTCTCTGATTCAAAGAAACTTTATCGATTATTAGATCAGCTGTAAGAGAGCTGAGCTTTATCTCCAGAGGGAAGGGTTTTACCTGAAACTAAACCTGACTCATAGTCGTTGGCTCTGAAAGCACAGTGTTACTCCTGATGTGAGAGTCGTTAGTGACACTGGTCCATTCAGCTGTTGTTGTTCTTCTAGATTGAAACTACACTGAAACTAAACTGTTGGTACTGCCTACTGGAGGATACAGACCAGACTATTTTTTTACTCATTTAACAGATTCTTTTTTAGAATGCATCTTTGTCCCTGTGACTTCATTCAAAGCCAGAATAAACCTAGATTTGATTCATACTCTTACTTAGTAAAGGATAGGATCATCACCATGTATCATTACACATCCTACTGGCTCTGCTAAAGCTAGAATGCTCTTGTGGCCCTACAGTTTGTGAAGGGGCCATGGCAGCAGACAGCATTTATGGCTGTGACGATCTAGTGACAAGGTCCATTTTTAAGGTCCTTGTTTTCCTGTAAGAAGGAACAAATACAGTGTGTTTTCCTGCCTGTGTTTCTCAGGATAGCGGTGTTCTCTGTGACGGTGCTGAGAGACGAGAGGATCGTAGTTGTGGCCGAGCAGAGACCGGACTCCACAGAAGAGGACAGTTTCCAGTGGATGAGTCGCGTCCTGCAGGTAATCTGGGGCACAACTACTCACTTTTTCACAAAGGTCAAGTCCAATGGTTTAATAATCGGATTCAGCCCATTCTGGGCTGGAATATCTGTGAAATCCTTGTGCAATCCCTGGGAGCTGTTGTAGGAGCTGAGGAGAAAAATATTTGAAAAAACAAATGTAACATTGACTCAAACAAAACCATCTGAAGTCACAAAAAACTACTGGACACTGAAAACACAAATGTCTTTATTAGAGTTATTTATTTTATTTTATTTTATTATAATAGGGTTATATGAAAACTTGTTGCCTCAGTGCCTTTGGGCCTTCTAAACGAACATCTCCCTTCTCAAATGTGGGTAGTGTGGCCGAGCGGTCCAAGGCGCTGGATTTAGGCTCCAGTCTCTTCGGAGGCGTGGGTTCAAATCCCACCGCTGCCAAATGTTTAATATTAGATTTAAATAAAGTTCCTGTAATTTGATCTTTGACCCTCTGCTGTTTGTGGAGTAAAGGTTAAAGTCAAACAGAGACACACTTGTTAAAAAACCCAAAATAAAACTGGTTCTAAATGATCTTCCTAATAAACATGAAATGAACAGAAGAAGAATTGCAAACCTAAAATGTTCATTAGTGAAATATTATTATGTCCCACTGTTTACCCATCACCTTGGATGTTTTTTTACACTTTACAGCTGTTCTTGTGGTCGCTAGGAGTGTCAGATATAGTCTATTCTGTTAAATATCACAATATTTAATTGCGTGATTCTTGTATTAAATTCCAATTACGTCCTAAATAAATTTTTACAAAATTAATAAAAAATAAAATGAGGATTATATGAAAAATTTCTGCCCCAGTGCCTTTGGGTCAAACCTTCTAAATGTACATCTTCTTTTGATTATGTAGGTAGCGTGGCTGGATTAAAGCTCCAGTCTCTTCAACTCTTGTCCCACTGCTGCCATTTAAACCTGTTCCAGGCTAACTACAACATGTACTTTTGAAATAAGAATGAAATCAGAGAGACCCCCGGCCTTCATAATTGTTCTTCATTAAATGTGTCCCTCTTTACAAAAAGCTTGGCAACCCTTGAAATATTCCAATGAAATGTTCTCCAAATATATTATACATTCATCTTGTAAAGTATTATTTTTTTCCTTCAGTGTAATTTTTCTCATAAATTCTGTAATCCCTTCTTGTCTTTCAGGCCATAGACAGTATCCACGGCGTTGGTGTCTTCTGTTTAGCCTTAGTCCCGGCTAACACTCTACCCAAAACTCCTCTGGGCGGTATCCACCTGTCGGAGATCAAGCAGCTGTATTTAGAGGGAGGACTACACCCCTGTAACGTCCTGATGTGCCCCCACACCTGCGTCACCAACCTGCCCAAACCCCGACAGAAGCAGCCGGGTCAGAAAACATTCATATACAGTCTGTAGCCTTCTCCAAACAGGTTTTACACTCTTTTCTTATATTTGGATTTTGTCCTACCGTTTCCCCACAAAGAGAACTGGTCTACTACAAATGTAAATTTTACATTATAGACTGGACACCCTACCTAGACTAAAGCTAATATGGGATGGCATGTTTGCTTTTTGGCCCGTTCAGTGCAAATGACACAGAAAAAGACAGCTTTAATTATGGTCTTTATTACTAGCCTGGCCAGCCTTACCCATTCTTTTTGCCATAAAATCTCTCTCCATGTCATTCCTAAAATGGGGCAGACTTTTACTTTCAGTCTATGTCTATCCAATGTGTTGATATAATAACCAAATTAGTTTTAAGTACAGTATTGTGCGATGGATCAAAGTGGAGTTTCTGTTGCACAAAACATAACCTTTTCATGTTTCTCATTACCTGTCTGTCAGGTGCATAGACCTTTTTAAAAGTACACCATTAGAGAGATGAATTGTATTATACAGCACATTCTCAGACATTTGTTGCAATCTTCTCTTTGTAAATCATACATATAGTTGTAGAAGAAAAAGTTAAAGTGGAAAGTATATTGCCTTGAGATTTAGAGAACAACCACTTAAGACATTTTAATTATTTTAAACCTGTTTTGTTTTCCAGAGATCGGACCGGCCTCTGTGATGGTGGGGAACCTGGTTTCGGGAAAGAGGATCGCTCAGGCCAGCGGCAGAGATCTGGGAACGACCGACGACAATGACCAGGTATCAGCCACCAGCAAATATCCTCAGACTCACGGAAGCAGGGCCGAACAATCTGAGGGGCCGGCTTAAGGGTGTAGGTTCAAATCCCACTGCTGCCAAGGGGCTGTTTAGTAAATTTTCCTGCATAGATTTAAATAAAGTTTGTCAGAGAATGTCCTTATATAGGAACTACAAAGTCTGAGGGAGATGAACATCCAAGGCCCTGCTACAAGCTGATTAAAAAAAGAATGGAAGAATGGTCTCACCTAATTAGTTTCTATTAGTGAACTTCCTATTAGTGAACTTCACATTGACCTTGTGACGAAATGCAGAGTTTGTATCATTTCAACAGAAGAGAGGCTTTTCTGTTTCTTTGTCAATAAGAATTTATGTTAAGGATACATTGGTTGACAGTTTGAATAACTCGCTGAAATCTCCTTCTCTCCCAGTTCTTGTTCCTCTCGGAGGTTTTGCAGTGGAGAGCTCAGACCACACCGGACCATGTTCTCTACACTCTGCTCAGCTCCAGGGTAAAAAACACTGCATCACACTAACATCAAGTCTGAGAGATGTCAGCTCCTTTCCCACTGACGGTCTGTGCTTCTGTCATCCTGTAGGGGGCGGTGTCCAGCTCCCTGACCTGTCTGCAGCTGCACAAGAGAGCAGAGCGAGTGTCTGCACTGCTGATGGAGAGAGGGGGTCTGCAGGAGGGAGACCACGTGGCTCTGGTCTATCCTCCAGGTCTGAGCGCTCTGTAACACATTCTTTATTCACAGTTTCATTCAAAAGTTCATCTTAAATTCTTATGAATATGAACATAACTAGTACTGTGATTCTATTCTTTTGTCTTCTGTGTAACGCTTCTCTTGCTGGTTTAGGAATCGACCTGATTGCTGCGTTCTACGGCTGCCTTTACGCCGGCTGTGTCCCCATCACAGTGAGACCTCCACATCCCCAAAACATCGCCACCACACTGCCCACCGTCAAGATGATCGTCGAGGTCAGACTTTCTTAAGCATTGACTTTTACTAGTTTAAGTCCAAATAAAAACTCTCAAAACCTGTGTAAGTCTGTACAAAACCAGTTAAACCAACCAAAACCTGTCTTGTCATAATCAGTTTAAATCCAATGGTTTGCTAGGTTTGTAGTAATTTCCGTCTCTCTAATGATATTCAATTCTTTTTTGAGGTTTATTTGTTCATTTTTACCATTTGTCCTCAACTTTTCAGGTGAGCCACTCGGCTTGTGTGATGACCACAGCTGTCATCTGTAAACTACTGCGGTCGAAGGAGGCCATGGCCACAGTGGACATCAGGAACTGGCCCCCAGTCCTGGACACAGGTACAACTCCTTCTGACACTCTTTCAGCTTCATGTGGTTTAGCGTTATATATACACTTTCACTGTACTTATGAAACAGTCTTTCCTCCATTATAAGACGAGGTTCTTAGTTACAGAAGAGCTTCTGAAAATGTATACATTGAAAATCATCAGAGTAAATATTTAAAACAGACATTGAAACTTAAACTGCAGCAGTATTTCAGCCACAGGTCAGTGATAAATAAAACTGTTATGTGTGTTTGAACAGACGACCTACCAAAGAAGAAGCCCCCTGTGCTGTATAAACCCACGAACCCCGACGGTCTGGCCTATCTGGACTTCAGCGTGTCCACCACAGGGATGCTGGCCGGAGTTCAGGTCTCTCCACAAACAGTGCACTTTACAACAGCGCTCTGTGACTAAAACCGGACAGACCCTGGACTAGAACCGACAATACCAGTTTTAAATCCTCTGTATCCTCTTGTGTTCGTTCCACAGATGTCCCATAATGCCGTGGGGGCGTTCTGTCGCTCGGTGAAGCTGCAGTGTGAGTTGTATCCATCCAGAGAAGTGGCCATCTGCCTGGACCCATACTGTGGCCTGGGCTTTGTGCTCTGGTGTCTCTGCAGGTAAAACACGAACTACATCCAACAATTGTTCCAGTCTCATTTGTTTAAACAGGTATTTTTACAGATTTGTTTTTAAAAGAGGGTAAGAGAGCGTGTAAACCTCGTCAGTGTGTAATCTTGTGTGTCTGTGTGTAACCTGCAGTGTGTACTCGGGTCACCAGTCCATCCTGATCCCTCCTGTGGAGCTGGAGACTAACCCCGCTCTGTGGCTGCTGGCTGTGAGTCAGCTCCGAGTCCGGGACACCTTCTGCTCCTACAGCGTCATGGAGCTGTGCACCAAAGGCTTGGGCCTGCAGACGGAGGCTCTCAAGGTCAGACGCACTGCTGTTCATGTGTTGTGAGAGAAAGACTGTTGTGTTCCATTCAACAGTTATCTTTTAGGTTTTCTCGCTTCAGCACAGGCCACCTCAGCCTCATATTAGGGGTTCCCTAATCAGTTCTAGTGTTGTAGTTTAGACCTCACAAAGTCCGAGACCAGAGCGTATCAAGCCCGAGGAGTGTCCTGGACCAGAGCGTATCAAGACCGAGGAGTGTCCTGGACCAGAGCGTATCAAGACCGAGGACTGTCCTGGACCAGAGCGTATCAAGACCGAGGACTGTCCTGGACCAGAGCGTATCAAGACCGAGGAGTGTCCTGGACCAGAGCGTATCAAGACCGAGGAGTGTCCTGGACCAGAGCGTATCAAGACCAAGAAGTGTCCTGGACCAGAGCGTATCAAGACCAAGAAGTGTCCTGGACCAGAGCGTATCAAGACCAAGAAGTGTCCTGGACCAGAGCGTATCAAGACCAAGAAGTGTCCTGGACCAGAGCGTATCAAGACAGAGACGTGTCCCGGACACGGCGGTATATCGCCGTATTTCGCTGTATTTTGGCGTATGGCGGCGCCCTCACACGATGATCATTTAGGAGGTTCTATTGGAGACGCTTGAAAAATACAGACAAAGGGCAGTGTGTTGCAGATAAATTAATCTCCACATTTAGTAAAACATTAACAGCAAAGCAACTATTCTGCTTTTAGAGTTAAGACTCCTGCTAATAAAGGTGAAAGTCTCACTTAGTTGTGGTGATTTTAACCTTTAACAGTTTCCTAAAAGCCTCAGAACTGGTGAAAAGGATGGAACGGAGCTAGAGCCTGTCCCTGTGGCTTTAACATAAATATTCCTAAAATGAACCCGATTTGAACAAACCCAGAGTCGAGTCTCGGTCTTAATAAACTCTGCCTCGGGCCCTGGTCTCTCTGTAACTCACGAAGGCAGCAGAGTTCATCTGAGTGATTATCGCCGTCTCCATGGAAACACTGACAAAAGTAGAAATGTTCCACACTGAGATAAATATACACCTCACTTTCTCCCTTAACGACAGGAAACGTATTATAAACTTGGATATGGTTTATAATTAGGCCATACAAATATAATATATATATGTTTTTATTCATTAATATTTCACAATTATGTGAAAACTCAGATTCATACTATTTATTAACATTAAAGTAAATTCTGTTACAGGTTTTTACAGAGATCCTGGGATTAAAGAGTGTTAATTAAATACATTTATAAAAATGACCAGATGACCTGGAAATCATTTTTTCAAGATGTCTGATGTTGATTTTTAAAAGATGTCTGCTAATTTTGGGGCAGATTTCTTTGCTGGACTGAAACACAAAATCATGTTAATGACATTTTGACCCTCTGAGGCTGCTGTAGTTTGTGCAGTGGCCAAAAGGAATAGTCAGAATAATTTAAGATTATGGCTACACATAACCCCTGGATCGTTGATGATAAAATACTGTCCTGAATTGTGAAATGTACTTGGCTTGGATTATTCTTGAATATAACAGATATATTTTTACTCACAAACCTACATTGTGCGTGTGAGATTGATATTCTTTCTTGCTCTCAGTCTCACGTCTGTCCTCTGTGTCTCTGTCGGTGCTCAGGCTCGAGGGCTGGACCTGTCCCGGGTCAGGGCCTGTGTCGTGGTGGCAGAGGAGAGGCCCAGGATGGCTCTGACTCACTCTTTCTCTAAACTCTTCAAAGACCTGGGGCTGCACCCGCGCTCCGTCAGCACCGCGTTCGGCTGCAGAGTCAACCTGGCCATTTGTCTGCAGGTAACATATGTCTGCAGTTATTATATCTCATTCTGCAAACAGGTCTATCAGAAGCATTTTGACTTTATTTAGGAATCTCTAGTGCACCTTATGTGGCATGCTGAGTGTTCTGTTCTGTGATTGGCTGCAGGGCACTTCAGGACCCGACCCTACGACTGTGTACGTCGACATGAGAGCGCTCCGACACGACAGGTACCACTTTCACCTCCTCCCTTTGTCTCTTTATCTCATGGATTTACTACTTTGAACCGAACCATGTGACTTCATTCTTTATGCTTTTTAGTCCAAAAACATCTAAAACGAAACATTTGTATGTGTTTTTTTCCAGAGTGTGGTTGGTGGAGAAAGGTTCTCCTCACAGTTTACCGCTGATGGAGTCTGGGAAGGTCAGAACTCTTTCAAATAAATATAAATCAAATAAAAACTAACACCCTTTTAAATGAACACTGACATGATGTTGAGAATTATTTTACTGAAGACCCTAACCCTCACAATGTTCCAGGATTTCGCAACACTAAAGTACGTTCATATTTAAGAGTCTGCTGCACTGAACTGTGCTCCATGTCTTACTCCAGTGAGCTCTGCTGCTCCAGGACACAACTTCTCTTGATGCCATCCGACTGAAACTTAAGCGGTTCTTCTCCAGAGAAAGTGGAGAAACGAACAGAAACTGAGAAAGGCTGAAGGATTAACAAAACTTTAGCAGCCTCCCAACAGCCCACAGCTGTTATCTGATCCAGCTCCAAATGAACTTAAAGATACAAGCCTCGGTTATGACTGTTATATGTGTATTTAAATCAAAAGGTCATTTGCATGAATCTGTAATTTACACTGCGGGTCACATGTCCTTGTGGTGTGAGCAAAAAGCACAATAAGCTAAAAGTTCAGCTCAACACAAGAGTCCTACAACACTGTTTTCACCCCCGTCCCCCAAAACTCACATCATCAACACACCGCCATATACTACAAGTCTGCTGAAGCAATAACAGCTACTTCCATTTTTATTGAAATGTATTTACATTTGGTGTTGCCTCATTTCTTTTTGGTGTTAAAAATTGGTTAGGATGAAGATTTATTGTCTCCAGAATCTTTTAAGTACTGACATTTTTATTTTGACATTGTTTAAAAGCTTAATAAACAGGAATATATTAGTTTTTATACTTAGCAGTCTTTCAAAAGCAAAGGATTTTTGAAATGAAAACAAAACCAGTTTAAAGCAGAAAGAGGCTCTGAAATGTGAAATAAAACCAGTTTACAGCCGAAAGAGGCTCTGAAATGTGAAATAAAACCAGTTTACAGCCGAAAGAGGCTCTGAAATCTGGGATAAAACCAGCTGAAAGAAGAAAACGAAGCTCTGAAATGTGGTCTAATGGAAGTCATGGTGCTATTTCAGTTCAGGCCGTCCTCCCACTTCCACTGAGTCAAAGCGAGCTCAGGTCTGTGCGAGTGGGAGAGCAGCGTCACAGCCGGATCATTACTCATCTGCCTCGGGCTTTATTCAGAAAAATACAGACGGCTTCTGCTTAAAGGCTTAAGAGTTAAATATAAATAAAGACCAGCTCACTTTAGAGTTGATGCAAACTGTCTTTACTTTACTTTTCTGGTTAGAATTATGTATACTGTAACTCCTTCCCTCTTTTCCTTTTCCTCAGATTCTACCTGGAGTTCGGATCATCATCGCAAACCCCGAGACTAAAGGACCTCTGGGAGACTCACATCTGGGAGAGGTCTGTCCTGTTCATCGGTTTATTCATTACCCAGAAAGTTATGATTAACTTTTAACAGTTTACTTCTGCATTTGGACAGGTTTTGAGTGGTTTAATTCAGTCCTTTACTAATTGACACTGATTAAAGTGTTTAAAGTGGCTTAACTTGGACTATAAACTGTTTGGAACATATATAAACACTCCTAATGCACAGTGACACTTCTTGTTCATGTTTTTCTGGTCTGCTCTCTCGTCAGATCTGGGTGCACAGCGCTCACAACGGCAGCGGTTACTACAGCGGCTACGGCGAAGAGGTGCTCCAGTCCGACCACTTTAACTCCAGACTGAGTTTCGGAGACACGCAGACGGTTTGGGCCAGGACAGGTTACCTGGGCTTCCTCCGACGCACGGAGCTCACGGACGCCAACGGAGGTCAGAGGAGGGTGTTGTCGGCTGCTAAACCTCTTTACTGAAACATCCTCTAGCTAAAGCTTGTCTATATACCTCCCTGTGTCTGTAACAGAGAGACACGACGCTCTGTTCGTGGTGGGGGCTCTGGAGGAAGCCATGGAGCTGAGGGGCATGAGGTACCACCCCATCGACATCGAGACGTCTGTCACACGAGCGCACAAGAGCATCGTCGAGTGGTGCGTACTCATCTCAACTTTTTCTGTGTCCAAGAAAGAGTCGTACTTTGCACCACTGGTTCTTAACCTTTTCTGACACTTTAGAGGAAAAATAACTGGCTCAATGCTCAGATCTATTGAAAATGTATTTCTGTGTTTCATCTAGTTTTACGTTATAATTAATACAAAATTAGAAAAAAGACGTATGAGTGGATGTTTATTGTTATTTGCCTCAGACGTGTTTGTCCACAGTTCGTCTGAGCGCGGGACGGAGGATAGGCTGTGGAGCGGGAGTTTTGTGCATCAGGACTTCTAAAAACCTGGACATACGATAGTCCTGCTTTCCACACCTAGCCTCTGAAGATCTCCTGTCCCGATCTAATCCACCACGAACCTGCTTTAAGAGCACATGCTAGTTTTGGATGTGGCCTTATCCTTCGTTGTACTCTTTCTTTCTGCCTGCATTACACATCGTACTTCTTTGGGGGGTTTTCTGGGGGTTTTCTGGGGGTTTTCTGGGGGAATGTATTTCGGAAGTGACTGACCCTCTGGTCTCTGCTCCAGCGCCGTGTTCCCCTGGACCAACCTGCTGGTGGTGGTGGTGGAGCTTGAGGGCTCGGAGCAGGAGGCCTTGGACCTGGTTCCTATGGTGACGAAGGCGGTGCTGGAGGAGCATTACCTCATCGTGGGCGTCGTCGTGGTGACGGACATCGGCGTCATCCCCATCAACTCCCGCGGCGAGAAGCAGCGCATGCACCTCCGCGACGGCTTCCTGCAGGACCAGCTCGACCCCATCTACGTGGCCTACAACATGTAGCCTGCGGGCGCGCACGAGGCCGGGGGGCGTGCACGAGGCCCAAGGGCGTGCACGAGGCTGCGTCTGCGCGGCCACAAAGCCGGGGCCGTGCACGAGTGTGAGCGTGTGTGACACAGAGAGCATGTCCGTGCAGTTCGCTGTTGTTGTTCTTCTTTTGCCCAGATCAGGACGTACTGTATTCTCGAACGCTGTGGTCTAAAGTCGTCTGTTTTCTTTGAGTCTGTGCCGTGTCGAGTGACTGATCGACCGAATGATTGACTGAATATGTCCCTTGAGTCTGAGCACTACTTCCTGTGGCCGGTTTCCTAAAGGTGTGTTCCTCTATTAGACCTGTCTCAGCTGACGTTTGTCTCTTAATCTAAAAACAGTCCCACTAGTCTCTAATTCTGATTTATGGAGTTTATGTTGGTTGTAAAGTAGAGCTTCTTAGGTTTCTCTTTACAACAGATACAGACCCAGAACATACAGTTAATGAACCGTTATTTCATCAGAATATATCACGAATGAAACTGTAAATGTACAAGCCCTCATTAGAAAATCAAAGCACAATATCAAAAGTCTCTATTTTAGCTTAAGCTCCTTAGTACTAAGTGAAAACACAGCTGAAGAAATTAGATCAGATTTGAATATCAGCCATAACAAGAAGAGAACAGTCGAAACGCTTTGAAAAGCGGCCACAGGACCAAAAACGCTCTTTGCAATGAAAACAGAGTCGCCAAAAGTCAAGAAAACCCCAAAGTCTTGTCTCTTTAACTTTTAAAAACAACATTCATTCAGACAGTTTCAGACTTGATTCAAAGTCTGTCACATGAGAAGTTAAGATTACAGAGATTTTTCCTGGAGTTTTCTGGTTCAGGGTTGACCGCTGACTGGTTCGGAGGTGTTTGGACCCTCCTCGCGCCCCGTCCCGTTTGTGCTTCGGGCCGAGCAGAGAGAATGAGAGACTGTCCGATCAGAATCCCCCGCTGTGTGTGCTTGTTGCTTTAAGTCGACGCAGGGGCCGCAGTTCTATGTAAAAATATAAATATTGTACATAGACATAATAATCTATATAGAGAGGAACTAAAAGAAGAGGAGTCGCCCCGATATGCAGCTGTCTCCGGCGCCGCGGCAGAGATTTTTACTGAGTTTATCTGAAATTACCCTTTTTCTCGAGATCAGAAACGACTTAATGGAATAAAATCTGCTTTTGGTTTTTAAAAACAGTGTGTTTTTGATTCATGTTATCAATTTTTGACAAAATGGTTTGGCTCAAAGGTGTTTACAAATGATTCAGAGTTTGGTAAATACTCAAATAAAACAGTGATTTCCTTTTGGACAATATAAGAATTTACTAATAATCTTTAAATATAAGCCTCTCTTTTGGGAGCACCTCAGTGGCTCACCTGTTTGAGTTCTTTTTTGTTTGTTTTTGAACTGTGTAATCTAATAAAAAGACTGCAGCGAGTACAAATGTCAGTATCAGAGGAGCGCAGATAAGTGAGACCAGGTGTGTTAAATAAAAATAACCGCTGATCCTAATTTATCCTGACGACACTGAGACCCAGAACTGGTTCCATAAATGGTTTGTTGTTGTTGTGCTGCTGTTGAAATAACCCTCTGTGGCCTTATTACCCACAATGTCTCTTTAAAAGAGAAAAGTAGACACACAGTGGGCACACCTGTTTATTCACGGAAGCTTAGGGGAAATGTGTTTGGTTTGAACACAGCCAGTGTCTCAAGGAATATAATATTTATCTCCACTATGACACTCATCCTGGAGAAAAACACAACTGAGATGAGAGAACTGTTATTAGGTCTGAGGAAACAGGCCTTGTAGCTGCAGCGTTAGCCACGTTACTGCGGCCAAATAGCATTAGCATCAAAGCCATATTACGAGGGAACATACAGAGTTGATCGCTGAACTGGCTTTTGACAACCTCAGTTTTTTGTGACTGACGAGAATACTGACGTTATAATTCTACTCATAATAACTTTAGCTTTATTAAAGTCAACTTTTTATTTGGACAACTGTTAGTAAAAAGCATATTAACTAAAACAAACATTAATCTAAGTCTTCTAACAGAACGGAATAGAAACAGACAGAATTATAACATGTCATTCTAACATTGGTATCTTTTCAACATGTTACAAATACCTTTTTTTATTCTGAGAAGGATCAACCAATCACTGACAAGACAAGCTCTGAATCATTTTTGATCCTTTTTGAGCCTGAAATAAAAAGTATTGATGATGTTACGGTGAATTTAAAAAGCTTCAAAACTGCAGCATAAGGATTTTTTTTTTTTGTGGAAGGAGTTTAAACCCAAAAGAAAATGATGTTATCTCTCTCTCTGGAAATTAAGGAAAGATTAGTGCTATTTATGAAAAGAGAACTTTGTCGACGCAGTTTGATTATGCTTATTTATCAAAGCGTCCTCTGGGAAAACCAGGATTTAAAGGGAATTGTATCCGAGAATCTTTTCCTTAAACCCTTCCTTCTTCTCTGCTTTATTTTCTCGTCGCTTTGATCTCGTTATTTATGATTTCTTTAAAAAAAACTGGATGCATATCAGAGTGTCTGAGCGCTGGGTGGTAGCAGCACCTCGTCGGTCCCTGTGTGTGTGGACGGGTGTGTACTGTGTGTAAATAGTGTGGGTTTTGTACGGTTAAAGTGCGTGTGACTTGTTTTGTACACATTAAAAAGAGAAATGAGACTTTTATAAAGAGCTGCTCCAGGCTCACTTCACACTATAACAGTGCAATAAAGTGCTTTGATTTGGCTCAAACTCACGCTGGCTCGTCTCGTTTTTAATATTTTACATCATGTCTGTTAAATATGAACCTGATGTGTTTGTGTTTGAAGCAGGTCATAAATAAAGTGGACCATGGGATCAGCTGCAGGAGAGAACGTGAAGGTCGGCTCCAAGAGGTTGAGCTAAAACAAAAACGTCAGCAAGCAACAAATCTAATTTTTATAAATCTTTTCACCTTATTTTATTTAGTCTATAAATTTGTACATTACAAGTTCATTCATAATTGTTTTTATTCTAACCGGTCCCTGTGTGGTTTTAGGTTTGGGACACTAACTGACTCTAATGAGTCTCTGGAATAACTCTGTACTCTAAATGTGAAAATACAGAAACAGAAACCTGGTTTAGTCCTGAGTCCTCACGCTGATAAAACAAGTGTTTTTTCAGTGTTTGGACATTTTTCTCAGAATCCAACTCTATTCTGAGTAAAAATGTTTATTTGTTGCCAGTGTGCGCTCGGTTTATTTTTATTTTACGATGAATCTTGTAAAAAAAACAAGTGGATTTCTCTGATTCTGCTCAGATTCAGTGAGCCTCAGTAAAAGCATTCCTCTCAGACGGATTTATGGAGGAGACTCATAAAAACCTGATGTTTCTTATCTGCCTCCACTGAAGACTTCGATGGACTTTCACCGCTCGGAAAGGTTTAGAGACTTCTGAGAAACAGCGTTCGACCAAAGCTTATGTTCACGTGAGTTTTTGTCAGAACAAGAACATCTTGTTTTAGGTTCATAAACTGTAGTCTGTGTCAAGATATGAACATGAGAGACTGAGCAGGTTTTATTAATGACTAGAGATGAGAGATTATTATTATATTTATTATTATTATTATTATTATGAGATTATGGAAGCAATAGTTATTTTTTAAATGTAGAGTAAAAGTGGTGAACAGTGTATAAAAGCAAATACACAAATACAATGTGTGATGCAAAAGAAATTAAACCGTGGCGTGTTATTTTTGGTACTGGGCTCTAAAAAGAGACCAAGACTGGCCTTAAACTCACCAACTGAAACTGAAGTTCACTCACAAAATGTATTTGGATTTGAACGGGTTTTAGTTTGATTTAAACTATTTTCAATTATTTTAGCAAATATTGTACTGAACAAGTTTTAGACAGTTTTGGACAAGCTTTAAATAAATCTGAACAGGTTTTAGTTCAATTCAAACAGGTTTTAATTGGATTCAAAAGGTTTTAGTCGGATTCAAACAGGTTTTAGTTCAATTCAAACAGATTTTAATTGGATTCAAAAGGTTTTAGTCGGATTCAAACAGGTTTTAGTTCAATTCAAACAGATTTTAATTGGATTCAAACAGGTTTTAGTTAGATTTAAACAGGTTTTGGTTGGATTCAAACAAGTTTAAGAAGGAATGGGACATAAATTGAGGAATTGGGAACTTTAAGATGTTGTAAAAGCTGTTAATGTGACAATCTGATTTAAAACATCTAGAGTGAAACAGAGTTAGAGCAGTATTAGATTTTTATTCAAATGTAATGAAAGTAGACACTAGCATCATTAGAATAGATATTAGTAAAAACATTCAGACAGTCTGTTGTTTGATAAAGTAACAAACAACACAAGAAGAAGAAGCACGTCTTTAAAAGTATAAGGCTCTGGGACAAAATGGCGGCAGCATTTTAAATATTCATAAAACATAGTTTCTACTATTTGAATCCTGAACTCTACTTGTGTAAGTGTCTGCAGTGATCCCCAGTGTCCACCAGAGGGAGCGCTCACTGTTCCTCACATTTGAACAGAGCTCCTCCCTGAAGCACGCGCGCTGTGGGAGTGTGTTGTCACGCGGACGCAGTTCAGTCCGGTCTCTGTGTCTCTGAGAATCATTTCTAAAAGCAGCTCTGACTTTTCTCTGGACATTTATTTTCTGTGTCGCACCTGTACAGTTTCCCAGAGTGCACCTGGAGCAGGGATGACAACAGGATGAAGACTCTGCGGCTGCTCCTCACGCTCAGCCTCTGCCTCACGCGCACGGTCAGTAACCCCTTTTAGTCACTATGTTTACGTATAATAACTCCAAACTTTATTTTTATTTTTTCATAAGCGTTTTTTTATTTAAATGTTGTTTTTCTAGGCACGTGTCCTTAAATCTGTAAGAGTTATATCAGCAATAAACACAGCAACATTATTAGAAATTAATAAGTGTAAAAAGTCAATTTAAAAAAATCAAACGTTTGTGATTGTCTTCTGGGTTTTATGGAACTTCAAATGTCTATTTTTAAAAGACAGTCAAATACAAAATGTTATTTTGAAGCAACCCTATAATAACTTATACAACATTTTACACAAAATACCTTTAAATAATTTAGAGTTTCAGAGTTTGTTTAAAGTGTCCTGTAGGTTCAAGGGGGACAGATTACTTCAGGGACGCTTGTGGTGTCCCTCAGGGCTCAGTGTTGGGTCCCAGATTGTTCAACTTGAATTTAAAAGTCTCTACTTCATTAAAACTCATATTGTTTGCAGAACTTATAAATAGTGACTGCTAAAGAGAAACTGGATGTAGTTCACATGACGCGTTTAAGAGACAAAAGTCCAGAACTGTCTGAAAAGTGCCTCCTACATCAGTTCATCTACACTGGCCTTGAGCTGGTGTCTCTGTGGTGACTCTGTTAAATAATAATAATAAATCATAATAATAGTAATAATAATAATGATAGACCATAATAATATTTTCAATCAAAACTTGAACCTTGTGAAATATTGTACAGTACAAATCCTATTCATTTTTTTAAATATTGAACTTTTTCTTTTTTATTTATTTTGTGTCCAAAATAAACAAAAAAAACAACAAGTATAGAGCTGCGTTTGAAGTGAGTCTGTTTCATTATTCTTCATTATTGTTCATTATTCTTCATTATTCTTCATTATTCAGTGGATCAAACAGCTGCAGACTGGTCTCTAATGTAACAGAGAAACATTAAAATGTCCTAAAGCCACTGGAGAGCATTAGTCAGAGAGAAAAGACTGCATATGGAAGTTTAATTTAATAAATGTAGGATTAAACAGTAACTGCACATGTTCATAGCTCTTCGTTGGTTCACGCTGACAGCTCAGATCAGAGTCTTCTTCTTTTACTGTGTTTCCTCGCTTTATTTGTGCAGAAAGTTGGAAAATTGTTAGATTATTTTAGTAGAAGGGTTTCTTGATTGTGAAGAGAAAACAGGCCTAAGTATTGTCATGTTTTTGTAAATTGTCTTTATATTTCATGAACCCTGTGGCGTAAAGTCTGCTTCAAAATCAAACCTCTTTTTATGCTTCAGCTTTGATAAATGCTGGTGTTTCTGTTGATCTAAGACCTCTTAGCCTTTCTGTTGTTAACAAACAGCAGAACATTGGGGAAAATGTGTCAATGTTCCCTAAAAGAGGCTCTAATTGACTCCAGCATCGACATGAGTGCAGCCCTGAAGCACGTTTCCACTGGAGCCGCACGAGTCGGGTCAGTCCGGTCGGTTTTTATCGACAAAAGTCAGACAAGAGCTTATCCACCTTCACGTTTTCGTCTTCTCTCTCAGCTCCAACAGGGAAAGTCTGTTGAGACTGTTGGAGCAGCGCTGAGCCGAAAATTTAATACACTCCTCTACCGTCCAGGGTTTACATCACTGAACAGGTGTTGTATGGATTTGAACAGGTTTTAGGTGGTTTTGAACAGGTTTTAGTTGGATTTGAACAGGTTTTAGTTGGATTTGAACAGGTTTTAGGTGGATTTGAACAGGTTTTAGGTGGTTTTAACAGGTTTTAGTTGGATTTGAACAGGTTTTAGGTGGATTTTAGTTGTATTTGAGCAGGTTTTAGGTGGTTTTGAACAGGTTTTAGTTGGTTTTGAGTGGGTTTTAGGTGGTCTTGAACAGGATTTAGTTGGTTTTGAACAGGTTTAAGGTGGTTTTGAGCAGGTTTTAGGTGGTTTTAAACAGGTTTTAGTTGGTTTTATACAGGTTTTAGTTGGTTTTGAACAGGTTTAAATTGATTTTGAACAGGTTTTAGTGGGATTTGAACAGGTTTAGTTGGTTTTGAGCGGGTTTTAGGTGGTTTTGAACAGGTTTTAGTTGGTTTTGAACAGGTTTAAATTGGTTTTGAACAGATTTTAGTAGGATTTGAACAGGTTTTAGGTGGTTTTGAACAGGATTTAGTTGGTTTTGAACAGGTTTAAGGTGGTTTTGAGCAGGTTTTAGGTGGTTTTAAACAGGTTTTAGTTGGTTTTGAACAGGTTTAAATTGATTTTGAACAGGTTTTAGTGGGATTTGTACAGGTTTAGTTGGTTTTGAGTTAGTTTTGAGCGGGTTTTAGGTGGTTTTGAACAGGTTTTAAGTGGTTTTGAACAAGTTTTAGGTGGTTTTACAGTTATATTTGAACAGATTTTAAACCTTTGTGGATGTAAAGTTTAAAAAGCTGTGAATAAAGCAGCCGTCTGTCGTCTGTGAACAAACGTTTATTAAAAATGTTTCTGTGTCGTGTTTCTAATCGTTCTCTCTTTAGCCTCGTGTTTGACAGAACAAACCCAGTCCTCATTTCTCTTCTTCTTCTGCTCCTCTTCTGTTTTCTCTGATGAATTCTCTGTCCGAGCTGTAAATCCTCTCCTTTTTCCCTCAAACCGCTGCAGCGCTGCTCGCTCTGTTTCAGTTTACACTCCATCTTCATTCGTTTACGTCGTTTACGGCCGAGCGCTCTGTTTTTAGGCTCAGACGCAGAACAGTGTGGATTTACAGCAAAGTCAGGGACATTAATCAGATTTAGACTCTAACATATTCAAACAAAATGATTAACTGTGTTTAAATGAAATAAATCAGGCCTGGGCAGTTTATGGGAATATAATGTTACTCATACGAAAGAAAGGATAAGGGCCACAAACAGATAACAATCGTTTTTATTTTTGCAAATTAGAATTTTTGTGAGGGTTATTACCCGAGTCTGGGAGAGTCCAAAAAACACTGATTCTGATACGTTTTAGTTTTTTTGTCCAAAGTCATTGCTCCACTTGGGTCCCTAGGACACAAAAAAATATATATTTATTTTAATAAATTTTATTTTTTATTGCATTTTTAAGTTTTCAAACATAAACACAGCACAAAACACTTTAATTTTTTTTTTTTAATGCAGATTGGCTTCTGTAACACCAGCCTTTAGGATGTTTTTTGAGATTGCTCTGGAAACATTAAATAAAACAGAAATCAAGGTATTTATTGAACAAATGCATTTTGAAAGAAGTCAAAGTCAGGAAAGACTCGTTTTATTCCATCTGAGCTGAAATATCTTTTTTCCACTTTTGCTTGAATAATGTCACAGATACATCTGAACTGGAGCAGGTAGCACAGATCTCAGGAGAATAATCACAGTTCCTTCAGTTTAAGAGTTTAATAAATATATTTTGTTTGGTTACACTCTTCCACCGGCCTCCGTCCCGACCACCTCAGAGAAGCCACTAGTGTTATTATGACTCTTAAGATAAAACCACTGTAATTCAAACTGCTCTAAACATCTGTGTGTGTCGCAGACTCTCGGTTTAATCCTGTCTCGGGCTCGTCTGTGATGGAGCTCTTTGTGTTTGAGAGATTATTTAGAGAAAAAACTGATTAAATGACAGCCTCATCCTGTTGTTTTATCTTTAGAGAACATAATCTAGGATACATCGTGTGAAACTATACCAGCATGACGGGTTTCAGGTTATGGGAATATGTCTATGAAATATGTTAAATGAAAACTAATCTTAATAGTTGGTGTGTTTCTGAGACAAGAATGTTATTTGAGTTGTTGTTTCCTCTGTCGTCGGTGAAAGTGCAGCCGTGAGTCGAACGTAAACCCAGTGACAGCTCCGTAAAGCCTTCTCTTAAACAAACCCCGCTCCGATCGCTCGCCCCTCTGTTTACCGTCTGTTTGAGCGTCTCCATGGAAACGGTACCAGGACACGACAGAGAGGATGATGGGAACTTGGACTGGAGCTGTTTGTAATGATTCAGACTGGTTCCTCTGTAAACTCTCACAGTGGCACAGTTCACCTCTAGGAGACGTCTTTGATTTGAAGAGGATCAAAAACGAGAAGGAGCAGGTCGCAGCGGCCTACTCGAAACACCTACTGCTCCGACTATGTACTACATCATGTCTAACCTGCGCAGGTCACAGCGGCCTACTCGGAAAACCTACTGTTCCGACGTATGTACTACATCATGTTGATACCTGCGCAGGTCACTGCGGCCTACTCGGAAAACCTACTGCTTCGATGTATGTACTACATCATGTCTAACCTGCGCACGTCGCAGCGGCCTACTCGAAACGCCTACTGCTCCGACGTATGTACTACATCATGTCGATACCTGCGCAGGTCACTGCGGCCTACTCGAAACACCTACTGCTTCAACGTATGTACTACATCATGTCTAACCTGCGCAGGTCACAGGGGCCTACTCGAAACGCCTACTGCTCCGACTATGTACTACATCATGTCGATACCTGCGCAGGTCACAGCAGCCTACTCGAAACGCCTACTGCTCCGACGTATGTACTACATCATGTCAAACCTGCGCAGGTCACAGCAGCCTACTCGAAACACCTACTGCTCCGACGTATGTACTACATCATGTCTAACCTGCGCAGGTCACAGCAGCCTACTCGAAACACCTACTGCTCCGACGTATGTACTACATCATGTTGAACCTGGAACGTGTCCCAATGTCGTTGTGTCAAAGCCAAACAAACAAGTCATGGCTGTTGTGTTTTTCTGACCAGCGTCAGACAGCGGCCTCTTATTTCTGTAACCCAGAGTCTCTCGAACTTGAACAGGTTTATGTTGGATTTGAACAGGTTTTAGGTGGATTTGAGCAGGTTTTAGGTGGATTTGAGCAGGTTTTAGTTGGATTTGAACAGGTTTTAGATGACTTGAACAGGTTTTAGATGACTTGAACAGGTTTTAGTTGGATTCAAACAGGTTTTAGTTGGATTCAAACAGGTTCTAGTTGGATTCAAACAGGTTTTAGATGGATTCAAACAGGTTTTAGATGGATTAGAACAGGTTTTAGATGGATTTGAACAGGTTTTAGATGGATTCAAACAGGTTTTAGTTGGATTTAAACAGGTTTTAGATGGATTCAAACAGGTTCTAGTTGGATTCAAACAGGTTTTAGATGGATTAGAACAGGTTTTAGATGGATTTGAACAGGTTTTAGATGGATTCAAACAGGTTTTAGTTGGATTTAAACAGGTTCTAGTTGGATTCAAACAGGTTTTAGATGGATTTGAACAGGTTTTAGATGGATTTGAACAGGTTTTAGATGACTTGAACAGTTTTAAAGGAGCAGGTGTTTCTTTTTGTTCAGGTTTAATGCAGTCGGGAAAAGGTGATGAAGAATAAATAAGTTATGGATGCTCTGCTGAAGGAGCTCTCTGATTGGACGAGCCATTTCCTCGTTCACGGCTAAACAAGAGAACATTCACATTAAACAAATCCAACGATTTGTTTAGATGACCTTTTCAGATAAATTCACTTTAGATCTTTTTATTTACTTCCTGATCCTGATCCATGCATTAATGGATTACTTATGAATATGACTTTAATAAATGATCATTATTAAATGTTAAGAATGTTATATTTGTTTCCTACTCATTATCTTTCCAGCCTCAGCCTGTGGTTCTAATGTACGTACCTTACACTGAACATAGTCTCTCCAAAATGACTGTGATGGTTAATTATTGAGTAGGTCTTTGCCCATGAGTCGGTGATAAAAACTACAAATGTGGGTAATTCTGTGGCAATGACTTAATAATTAACCATTATCACTACAAAACGCCCTGATTACTGCACTATTATCACGATATTATTATCACGATATCACCCAGATGAAGATAAATGCATGAAAATGTGTTCAGCTCTAAAGTCATTAAGAGACTTTAGAGAGAGGACAGAGGACAGGAGAGAGGAGACAGGACAGGAGACAGAGGAGAGGAGAGAGGAGACAGGACAGGAGACAGAGGAGAGGAGAGAGGAGACAGGACAGGAGACAGAGGAGAGGAGAGAGGAGACAGGACAGGAGACAGAGGAGAGGAGAGAGGACAGGAGAGAGGAGAGAGGAGAGGAGACAGGAGAGAGGAGAGGAGAGAGGAGAGAGGACAGGAGACAGAGGAGAGGAGAGAGGAGACAGGACAGGAGACAGGAGAGAGGACAGGAGAGAGGAGAGAGGAGAGAGGACAGGAGAGAGGAGACAGGAGACAGTTATCTAACAGAGACTGATCCAGACTGAGGCTCAGAGGGGCTGCCCCCTGCTGGTCTGACAGACACGGTGCAGTGTTTGTGTCAGTCTCTGGAAGAACACACACGGTTTGTGACTCCTCTATAAACTATGTTTAATTTAAAAGTCTACAGAAACCTTTTTTCAGTAAAACCAGCTGTGTCCAAGTGTGCCTTCATGAGTCTGTGTTGAAATCCTGTTCCAAAGATAAACAGTGTCAGAGTGAAGCAGGACCTTTTCTTTCTCCAGAAACAGATGAATGGGGTCATTCTGTTGGTGTTACATCAGACTGAAATGAAGAAATCCACAAAAGACTTATCAGAACCGTTTGTGTGAAAACCTCCCTGAATCTGAGACGTCCTGTTCTGTTAAAGCTGAGGCACGTCTGTCAAACAGAACAGGACAAAGACGAGATAATATTCAGATAATATTCATCATGTTTGTTGTGTGTGGACAGGTTCAGGACAGGTTTCCCCACTGTCAGTTTTACTGGGAACTGGAGAGATCCAGAGGAGACTGTGAGACTCAGCTGCAGCTCAGCCCCAGAGGAAACTCAGGTACGACCCCAGCACTGCACTGGGACGTGTTCAAGAGGAAATACTACACCTGATGAAACACAACACATTTCATCTCACACAGCTGA
This sequence comes from Neodontobutis hainanensis, assembly GCA_024349245.1. Lineage (NCBI taxonomy): Eukaryota > Metazoa > Chordata > Actinopteri > Gobiiformes > Odontobutidae > Neodontobutis > Neodontobutis hainanensis. Next base: position 269,175 of record JALDNG010000105.1, on the reverse strand, counting down.
CACTAACAGTCTCACAGATGTGTGTGTACACATGTCTGTGGAGGATTTAAGTCTCATGTTTAACATCTTAGAACAGAATACAAAGGACAACATGAGTTCACTCCAACTAACCAAAGTCAAACTTGTGCTTAACATCAAAAAGAACGATGTTATGATGTTCACAAAAAAACAGTGAAGCTAAATACTGTAAAATCTGTCGCCCACCAAACAACCCCCGACAATAAGCAGAACTTCAGAGAGGGATTAAAGCTGGCCACTCAGTAAAAGGTCCTTAAACTAGATTCAAGCCTCACTTTCAAAAAACACGTACGAAAGGTAACCAGCCCTACAAAAACTAATCAGAAACAATGTTGCGTTCATGAATATGCACTGTCCCGTCCGGATAAAGGAATAAATGAATAAATGAAAATGGAACACCTGATGTCCGCAGGTTGCCATGGCGAGTGGGACACCTTCCTGTGCTGGAGGAGCGCGGCCGTGGGTCAGGTGATCACTCTGCCCTGTCCCTCACCTCTGCTCCGGCTCTTCGAGAAAAACGGTGAGTGTTTAATGACGAAGGCGAGAGGGAAATATTTACTCAGTGTTACTTTTTAACTCAATCAGGAGAAACTCGAAGACACTGAAGGATTGTGTGATTACCTGCTCCGTAATGTACCTGCCTTATGTCATTCTGTAATTAACGTTCGGTGATGGATTAGCGTTAGTGTGTTCTCTGTGGACCTGCCCTGGTCTGACCTCAGTCCTGAGCCCCCTCCATCATCGATCACTTTAATCGAGCGTTTCCTGTCGATGTGAGGCTTGGATGTGTTCCTCTTCCTTTTTCCTGTGTGTCCTCACCTTCACTTTTACCTTTTACTCAAAGCCTCCAGTCTCTGCTGCAGCTCACAGAAACACACAGGACATGAGGTTTGTCTGGTGACTCTAGAGTCTGGACCTACACCTGTGTTTGTGCAGGTTACCTTTCCATTTAGTTGTTTACCTGATTACCTTACTGTTTATCTGTAATTGTTTAGGCTCCTATAATATTCCTTTTCCCTTCCTTTTCCTCCCAATGAGGCTCTGAAATCTGGACTCAAGTGGCACCGGAACATCCCTAATTGTAATTCCTCTCAGTCTGAAATTATTCTGACATTTGAAAAGTGTACATTTACAGCTTTTTGATCAGAATCTTAAAGATCAAAACAGGAAAACATTGAAAAACCAACTGTTCTAGATAAATAAAACGATTGAAATCATTAGATGAGATTTCACTAATACTTTATTAAACCCAAGGAAACACTGGTAACTTGCAAAAACATCATTTAATTTGTTCCCAAACTGAAGATTTGCTCACTTCTTTTGCCTTAAGCTTATCTATTTGGCAAAATAAAATAAAAAAGGTCCATTAACAATCCCTGTCGAGTGAAATCCTGCACAGCACTCTCAAAATCTGTGCCAAAAGGGAAACGTGCCAGCCAAAAGGGCTGAATAATAATCCTGCTCACTGTGTTGTTGTTACTTTGTGTTTTTGATCGAAGCTAAAACTTAGAACCTCTGACCTCTCTCTGAGTCGTGAAATAATGTCTGAAACATCTGCACTGCTCTGTCGCGACTCAAAAGGAAGGTCTCTGGTGAATACTCATGTTTTCGGCTGTTTAAAGAGACGGAGAGTTTGAGAGGAGCAGAGAATGGGATTAACAGATCTGTCATAAGTCGTTCAAAAACCGTCCTGTATTTTCCTTTTGGACTGACTGCAGTTATTAAAAAGCTGGTGCTGATAAAAGCATGTGTGACAGTCCTGTGTACTGTTCTCGGTCCCGTAGGAAGCGTGAGCAGAAACTGTACGGACAGAGGCTGGTCCAGAGTCTACCCCATCATCGACAGCGCCTGCAGCTCCAACGTCACCGACGAGCCCAGTCAGGTCGGTCTCATCGGTGTCTTTGTGCTCACAAGTCTTTGTGGTCAGAGCTATTACCACATCACGATCTCTCTATCAGAACGCTCTTTCTGAAGAGGATGTGATGGAACATGCTCAGATTCCATCTCTGCTGTGGTTTCCTGTGTTCAAACTAAAACTGCAGATCAGTACATTTTAAAAACATGCACTGGTTGTGACCTGAAACACAAACCATTTCTGTGACAGAAACCTGACAAGAAAGTGAGATGAAAGAATGGTATTTAACATATTTAGTGCTGAGATTGCAGTTGGTTTCTCTGTAAGGCTGTTTGCAGAGATCTGTGTGGTGTAGCTTCTCTCAGGTCGAGCACATGGAGCACTAACATGTAGGTCAGTGGCACAGAGTGTGGTCAAAGTCCAACAGTGAGACTCAAAGGGACAGTGGTGTTTTAGCTTCATTTTCATCTTTTATCATTTGATTACTAAACACATCAGCCGGGTTTATTGTTAGCTTTGCTTCTCTTTTTAACAAAGGTCTAATGCTGTTAAACACAAAGACCACATGAATGCAGCATTAGCCTGAGCGGAAACAGTCCTTCGAACTCACGCTGCGGGGGTTTAATCGAGCTGTGAGCGTAGTAGGAGGTCTTCAATATCAATCATTTATTTATATAGTGCCTTCCAACAAACACAGAACCAAGCTGTACATTATTAACAATAAACAATATAATCACAAATAAGTTTAAAAACATTACACAATAAAAACTGAGCAGTGTCACAGTCATTCTGAATAAGTGGGTTTGAAGTTTGGCTTTAAACCGGTGCAAAGAGTTCCAGAGTCTGGGACCGACCACTGCAGAAGAACGATCGTCCACTATTTGAACCGGGACAGGGGCCCTTCAGCAGAACGTAGAGCGCTGCTGGGCTGGTGAGGGGTCTCTCACACATGAGAAGGTGTAAGGCCCCTGAGGGCATTAAAAACAAACATAGATTTAAACTTGAAGTGTGTTCTTCTTGTTTCATCATTCAGGACACTTCATAATCTGGTTTTTGTTGCTGTCGCGGCAGAAAACCCTGCTTCACAAAGAGATGATGTCGGAAATGGAGAGGGTTTTTCATATTCTCTGAAAAATGGCCCCAAAATAAAATCACAAATTCTGCCAGAGTGAACTTATATATGTTTTCTAATTTTTTTCAAACCAAAACACCCAGAATATTGTCATGTCCCCGGTTTCGAGACACTGAGGAAGTGCTGAAGATGAGGAGTGACAAGGATGGACAGGATCAAGAATGAATCCTTGAGATGTTTAGAAGAAAAAGTCCTCACTTTATATAGGTCTGCACAGTTTATTCATGCTGTGTTTCTTTTACTGTTTTATTATGTTTTTGGATCCTTCTCAAGTATTTTAACGATGCTGTCCAATTTAACTGGATAAACATCTGAAGAAAAACCCTAAAGACACAAATATTTAGTAATATTTAGTTTAGAAAATGTTGAGTAGAGTCTGACTGCGGTGGATTTGGTGAAAAACACAAAAAGTCATTAATCAGTGAGACAGAGACGGATGAAGGCTGTGACCTCCTCTTCATCACTCAACAACACTGGAGTCAGAGGTCGGCCGGGGTCAGAGGTGAAATTAAGCAGCGAGTGAGCCAAGTTACATTTTATGAGAAGCTTTTTTAAGACTTTTTAATGAAGTATTGTTGCTGTTGTGTGTTAATCAATATTAATCAATATTAAACAATATAAACTGTGTGTTTTGAAACGATGTGTAATCCTAGATACTGTATTCTGTGACAATTCTCCCAAAATTAAAATGTCAGTTTTTAGATTAATATTCCTTTTTGAAAAGAACACACAAACAGTTGTTATTTCTAAAGCTACTTCCTGTGATGGAAGTCTCTCATGGACTACAGATAAAATCATTAATGTATATAATGTATATACTGAACAGAATTGGACCTATCATTGAACCCTGTGGGACACCGGTTAATTATTATAAAGGCTTAGAATTATAATTATTAATCCTGATAACGTTGATAATGTTTGGATAAGGCAAATAAATTCTGTTGAGAAATTAAAGTTACAAAGTTTGTGGAACTGAAAGGTTGAATGTGTTGAATGCTTTCCGCAGATTTAACGACTATCCCTCTTCGTCCACTAATGACTTGACTTTTTCCATGAAGTAGCTGCTGTTTCTGTTGAATGATTAGCCCTGAATCCAAACGTTGGGTGCAATGGAAAGGAACTGCTATTAAAGGTGGTTGATGATTTGCTCAGAAACCCGTTTTTCTAATTCCTTGAATACAGTGGGTAAACTGTGACAGGTCTGTATTTAGATGTAAGACTGTGGATTTGGGAATGACACCAGCAGGTTTCCATGATTCAGGAAATCTTCCTTGACTTAGTGAAATATTGATAATATGTTAGTGGATTAATAATTGACCGACCTATAAGTGTGTCCATCCCATAAACATCCTTTGCTCTTGATGACTTGAGCAGGGTAATTTCTTTTTCCACACCTGGATACAGGTGTTGAGTGGAGGCTCTTGAACTCGTGGTAAAGATGTTATGTTGTTATGTTCTCAACAGAATCTGAAACACAGCAGAGACTGAGCCATACACACAGGAGACACATGTATAACACGTGTTTATGATGTATATGTCTGTAAACATTCTGAGATCTGGAGGACTTAACCTGACCCACAGACTCCTGAGGTGAGAGCACACCAGCCTACAACAGCCTGTTCTGTTGTGGTTTTCATCAAACAATCTGCTGCAAAATTTAAAAGGATTTAAAGTACAGTGAGCAGTGGCATCTGGTGTGGATGGCCTGCTACGCCCAGAGCCTGCTACGCCCAGAGGCTGCTACACCCAGAGCCTGCTACACCCAGAGGCTGCTACTCTCAGAGGCTGCTACACCCAGAGCCTGCTACACCCAGAGCCTGCTACGCCCAGAGCCTGCTACGCCCAGAGGCTGCTACGCCCAGAGCCTGCTACGCCCAGAGGCTGCTACGCCCAGAGCCTGCTACGTCCAGAGGCTGCTACGCCCAGAGCCTGCTACGCCCAGAGGCTGCTACGCCCAGAGGCTGCTACTCCCAGAGCCTGCTACTCCCAGAGGCTGCTACGCCCAGAGCCTGCTACGCCCAGAGGCTGCTACGCCCAGAGCCTGCTACGCCCAGAGGCTGCTACGCCCAGAGCCTGCTACGTCCAGAGGCTGCTACTCCCAGAGGCTGCTACGTCCATAGGCTGCTACACCCAGAGGCTGCTACTCCCAGAGCCTGCTACTCCCAGAGGCTGCTACGTCCAGAGCCTGCTACGTCCAGAGGCTGCTACTCCCAGAGGCTGCTACGCCCAGAGCCTGCTACACCCAGAGGCTGCTACACCCAGAGGCTGCTACTCCCAGAGGCTGCTACGCCCAGAGCCTGCTACGCCCAGAGGCTGCTACACCCAGAGGCTGCTACGTCCAGAGGCTGCTACACCCAGAGCCTGCTACACCCAGAGCCTGCTACACCCAGAGCCTGCTACGCCCAGAGGCTGCTACGCCCAGAGCCTGCTACGCCCAGAGGCTGCTACACCCAGAGGCTGCTACGCCCATAGGCTGCTACACCCAGAGGCTGCTACTCCCAGAGCCTGCTACGCCCAGAGCCTGCTACACCCAGAGGCTGCTACGCCCAGAGCCTGCTACGTCCAGAGGCTGCTACTCCCAGAGGCTGCTACGCCCAGAGCCTGCTACGCCCAGAGGCTGCTACGCCCATAGGCTGCTACACCCAGAGGCTGCTACTCCCAGAGCCTGCTACTCCCAGAGGCTGCTACACCCAGAGCCTGCTACACCCAGAGCCTGCTACACCCAGAGGCTGCTACTCCCAGAGGCTGCTACGCCCAGAGCCTGCTACGCCCAGAGGCTGCTACGCCCAGAGGCTGCTACACCCAGAGGCTGGACATTTAAAAGTTTTCATTAAACCTAGTTCACCGACGATGCACAGTAGTGTCACTCTGTCTCCTCACAGAGGTCAGAGGTCAGTCTGTGGCCTGGGCCAGAAACATTACTAAATGTAGCTTAACTTGTTTGTCCCGTAAACGTACAGTTACTCACATTCCTCCATCTGCTCCATGGGTCAGGTCTGGTCCATGTCTGGTCCAGGTCTGGTCCAGGTGGAGGTCTGGGTCAGGTCTGGTCCAGGTGGAGGTCTGGGTCAGGTCTGGTCCAGGTAGAGGTCTGGGTCAGGTCTGGGTCAGGTCTGGTCCATGTCTGGTCCAGGTCTGGTCCAGGTGGAGGTCTGGGTCAGGTCTGGTCCAGGTAGAGGTCTGGGTCAGGTCTGGGTCAGGTCTGGTCCAGGTCTGGTCCATGTCTGGTCCAGGTCTGGTCCAGGTGGAGGTCTGGGTCAGGTCTGGGTCAGATCTGGTCCAGGTGGAGGTCTGGGTCAGGTCTGGTCCAGGTCTGGTCCAGGTAGAGGTCTGGGTCAGGTCTGGGTCAGGTCTGGTCCAGGTCTGGTCCATGTCTGGTCCAGGTCTGGTCCAGGTGGAGGTCTGGGTCAGGTCTGGTCCAGGTGGAGGTCTGGGTCAGGTCTGGGTCAGGTCTGGTCCAGGTCTGGTCCATGTCTGGTCCAGGTCTGGTCCAGGTGGAGGTCTGGGTCAGGTCTGGGTCAGATCTGGTCCAGGTGGAGGTCTGGGTCAGGTCTGGTCCAGGTAGAGGTCTGGGTCAGGTCTGGGTCAGGTCTGGTCCAGGTCTGGTCCAGGTCTGGTCCAGGTCTGGTCCAGGTGGAGGTCTGGGTCAGATCTGGTCCAGGTCTGGTCCACCTGTCGCCTCTGAGAGGATTAGACTCAGCTCTGTTTGATTTCAGAGGTGGGCCTGGTCCTGACTTCTCTGACCTCTGACCTCTGTGTTCATGACTCTACACTTTACATTAGAAAACAAAAAGAGATGTGGACCATGTTTATCATTTATTACATCAGCAGGTTTTAAACTGAGAGCCGTGGCTGATTTCATTAAGAGATCCTTTCTCATTTCACCAGACCCCCCCCCCCCCTTTACCTTCCTAATATGGCCAACCAGATGCATTACAAAAACCACACAGCAACAGTGAATGTAGAATAGACCGTTCTAGATCTAAGCCTGCAAACCACAGTGTACGTCAAAAAGGCAGATTACAAATCTTATCTCTTATTTATTTAGTATAAGTGGATCTCTAAGTCTCACTTTCTGCTCTGAACACTCACATCCAGACAGTGAACACATGAAGCCCCTGTCCCGAGTCAGTCCTGGTCCGACGCCATCATCAGATAAAGAGTCGTCTCTAAACGTCTCATTCCTCCTGAGGACACACACCGAGACCAAAAAGGCATCGAGTCCAGAGTCTGTCGCAGGAATGAGACGCTGATGCCAGGCTCTTCTCTCTCTCAGAGTTAAATAATACAGTCCCACTGTGACCATTCAAGGAACAAACAGAAGAAAAGGCTTTGTTTGGATCAACGTGAAACTAAAAAGTCAAAAGGCACATGTGAAGTTGATTATTGAAGTAGATTATTTGGATTTGAGTTGATGTACAATGACAGGGAAGCCTCCTGTTTTATATTTTTGTCTTTAACACTTCTCTTTCTCTCGGTGCAGTTGATTTTCTATGAAGTGGTCTGGACTCTGGCGACCGTGGGCCACAGTTTGTCTCTGATCACGCTCCTCACCAGCACCGTCATCATCTGTCTCTTCAGGTAACACTGCACCGAACAACACTGCCCAGAGTCACTTTACGAGAGGATGTATCGACACATCTTTTGATTCTGTGGTGGACTGTAAAAACCTGTTCCTGTCGCAGGAGACTGCACTGCACCAGGAACTACATCCACCTGAACCTGTTTGTGTCGTTCATGCTGCGAGCCGTGGCCGTGCTCATCAAAGACGCTCTGCTGTTTTCAGACGAAGAGAACACGGAGTGCAGCACACAGCCGTCTCTGGTGAGGAACTCCTCCCGTTAAGAGAAACACGAACAACTGAGTCTCAAAGCGGTTTGGTTTGGGTTTTTCAAATTAATCACAAAAATCAAAGATGGTCAACGTGACTCTTTGATGAATTGTCTGAACACTGTCTCTGGTTTCTGGGTTTATTTCTGTTTCCTGAGGCCCTTAGAGTCTGCTAAAAAATAACATTATCCCCTGAAGGCTTCTGTGTCAGGGGAACAGTCCTTTTTATAGACGGAGAGGCTCTTACTTTTCCAAACCTCTAGCCTTTTGTCCAAACCTTGATGTGGGCTCTGTGTTCTTTGTTCTCAGGTGGGGTGTAAGGCTGTTATGGCGTTCTTGAACTACTTTGTGATGGCAAACCACTTCTGGCTGTTGGTGGAGGGGCTGTACCTTCACACGCTGCTGCTGGTCTTCCACAACTACTCCATCCGTCTGCAGGCCTACATGCTCATCGGCTGGGGTACGCACTTTACATTTACTCCATCAGGTCAAGTTTCTGTCTTTTCCAACGGCTCAGAGTCTAGAACAGTGGTTTAGTGCTGGTTTAAGCCAGGTTTAGTCCTGATTTTTGTCTTAGTCTCTTTTTTAGTCCAGTCTCAGTCCTGCTTCAGTCTTAGTTGAACATTGATTTTTAGCAGATGTTGTTCAGTATTTGGCGCTGCTCTAGATCATGTTTACCTCTCATTTACAATTCTTCCTTTCTGAGTGTTATTGGTGTTTACTTTATTTAGAACAGTCATTAAAAGTCCAAACACACTGAACTCATCCTAAATGACGGACAAGACCGACTGATCAGGCCGAGCTATTTTTAGAGGAATAAACAGTTTCTCGGCACACATGAGAGACAGGACAGCTCCCAGGTCACAGCAGAGTCAACACAGTGTGTAACGGGATATTTTCCCATATCAGTAACAAAATAAAATAATAAAGTCCATGTTCTTCAGAAGCACACTCCTGAAGTGAGCCCAGGTCTGGTGTTTCCGTTCTTCTCCTGCGGCTGCTGTGTCTCCTCTTGGCGCTCGGCAGCTGTTTCTCGTCCTCGTGTTTCCTCCTGGCAGCGCTCGAGGATGTGCAGCGTCTGTTCGGGAGATAATCCAAACACACTTTTACTGCTAACACCCCTGTCCCCCTGTGTTTCTCTCAGGAATCCCGTTTGTGTTCATGGTGGCGTGGGTCGTGTGTAGGATACACCTCGACGACACTTGGTGAGGCGCCAGGACGTTAACACAGCTTGGAACAGAGCCTACATCTGACTCGTGTCCTGTTTTATTACAAATACATCCAACTCAAGTCCTGCGAAACAGACATTTGTAAAGGTCTTACATTTAAGGCACACCACTAGGAGGCACTGTTACTCTCATAGCACATGTTATTAATCACATTGGCCAGAGTGAGACACTGTTGTTCCATTAAATGTGAACATGACAGCTGCCCAAAAGAGTCCCTTAAAAGGAACAAAAGGTCTTGATTCAGCTACATAGATTTAAACTACATAAAGTGAATGATGAAACAAAAAATACTTCCCGACAATGTGCTGCAGCTGGAGCTAGAGTCACTGCAGCAGCTTGTCTTTAGGCCAAAGCTTGTTACAAACTCCACAAGAACAGTTAGTTCTAGTCAAAGATTTCTAGTCCAGAACTCCTCGCATTCCTGCTAACCACACCCACTTCAGATTTCTGACCAATAACACAATAGTTCTCCCACAAACGATGTGTCGAGAACAAGCTCACATTTCTCTGTTCATCCAGATTATGTTCTAATATAGTTTACTTCATCTTTTACTTCTTTTTGTGAATCACCCACACTTATCCAACTGTACCAGACTTCTTACCAAACAAGCAGCAATATTTCCAGATTTCCTCCATATTCCTTGTTTTTTGTTCAGGTGCTGGGAGATCAACGAGAGCCCAGTCCCCAACAGACTCATCAACTGGCCCATCATGGCGTCTGTGATCGTGAGTGCTGCATTATATAAACAGTATATATATATATATATATATATATACATATATATATTTCTGTGTGTGTGGTTAAACAGACCTAGAACCTTCACAGATTTAACAGGCTTCTGTGCTTTTCCACAGATCAACTTCATATTCTTCATCAGCATCATCCACATCCTGCTGCAGAAGCTTCGCTGCAGCGACGTTGGAGGAAACGAGCAGTCGCAGTACAGGTGAGAGCACAGGTGAGAGGACAGGTGAGAGCACAGGTGAGAGGACAGGTGAGAGCACAGGTGAGAGGACAGGTGAGAGCACAGTTGAGAGGAGGACAGGAGAGAGGAGGACAGGTGAGAGTACAGGTGAGAGGAGGACAGGTGAGAGGAGGACAGGTGAGAGGAGGACAGGTGAGAGGAGGACAGGTGAGAGAAGGACATGAGAGAGGAGGACAGGTAAGATGAGGACAGGAGAGAGGAGGACAGGTGAGAGGAGGACAGGTGAGAGGAGGACAGGAGAGAGGAGGACAGGTGAGAGGACAGGTGAGAGGAGGACAGGTGAGAGTACAGGTGAGAGGAGGACAGGTCAGAGGACAGGAGAGAGGAGGACAGGTGAGAGGAGGACAGGTGAGAGGAGGACAGGAGAGAGGAGGACAGGTGAGAGGAGGACAGGAGAGAGGAGGACAGGTGAGAGGACAGGTGAGAGGAGGACAGGTGAGAGTACAGGTGAGAGGAGGACAGGTCAGAGGACAGGAGAGAGGAGGACAGGTGAGAGGACAGGAGAGAGGAGGACAGGAGAGAGGAGGACAGGAGAGAGGAGGACAGGTGAGAGGAGGACAGGTGAGAGGACAGGTGAGAGGAGGACAGGTCAGAGGACAGGAGAGAGGAGGACAGGTGAGAGGACAGGAGAGAGGAGGACAGGAGAGAGGAGGACAGGAGAGAGGAGGACAGGTGAGAGGAGGACAGGTGAGAGGACAGGTGAGAGGAGGACAGGTCAGAGGACAGGAGAGAGGAGGACAGGTGAGAGGACAGGAGAGAGGAGGACAGGAGAGAGGAGGACAGGAGAGAGGAGGACAGGTGAGAGGAGGACAGGTGAGAGGACAGGTGAGAATGTAGTTTCTTGGCATATTTGTTTTGGCGTCAGGAAGGAGGAAACGTTATATTCATGTCCTATTTCCAATGTTGTTGCTGTTGTGGGCCTCCAACTTTGCTTAATTCTCCAGGACCTCACAGACCGAGCCTTTATGGGACACTGGAGCACCTTTGTTGTGAATGAGTGACGTGTGTAGGAACATTTACATGTCTTTAATAGAATTTTGTGAATCTAGGCACCAGCGCTGAAACTCTGGATGTACACCATAAATATTCTGTATTTTCACAACATTTGGCAGGTTGCCTAAAGAGCTCCAACAGAGATAGTGTCACCGTTCAGAGTGATGTCGACACGTAACACACTGGGCCTTTAAGGGGAACATTAGGGAAAATAAAACCAGACACAAGGACGTTATCAGAGATTTCAGTCCCATTTGTCAAATCAGAGCAGACTGGACTTAAAGTGGATAGTAGAAGAAAAACACGTTTAAATCCAGTTAAAACCAGACACAAACTCTCTTCTGCTTTTAAGAATAGAATAAATTGAATGTGATCTGTTTGTTTTGCAGGCGTCTGGCGAAGTCCACTCTGCTGCTCATTCCTCTTTTCGGAGGACACTACGTGTTGTTCGTTTATCTGATGGAGCCGAGCAATAAAATCGTCCAACAAATCAAAATCTTCTTTGAACTGGGACTAGGATCCTTCCAGGTAACTGTGTTTTAATAGAGTTTACTGAAGGTGGGTCGACATGAACAGAAGCAGTCAGACCACATGCCCCTCCCGGACACTCCACTGTTTATTTGTGTCCATAAATGTCCTGTCCTGCAGCTAACACGGAGCCAACAGCACCTGCACGTACAGGCTCATGTGTAAAGATCCTGGTCACATCTTCTGTCCCTAACGTTTGTGTTTCAGGGTCTGGTTGTGGCCGTCCTGTACTGTTTCCTCAACAGCGAGGTATGTCCACACTTCCATCCCATGTCGTTCTGTTGATCCTGAAGACCCACCCAGTCTTTGAATTCCAGGTCCGTCTTTTATTTCAGGTCCAGGCGGAGCTGCGTCGAACCTGGAGGAGATTGTCCCCGACGCGTTACGTTGGACAAAATTCCAAGATCCACGCCACGACGGTAAAAAACAACACGAACAGCTCTCAGCTCCAGAGAAACGGCAGAGCGCAGTCCATCCTCCAGACGGAGACCACCCTGCTCTGACCCCAGCTGCCTTCAGAGACTCTTTATAAACATATCAGACAAGTACAAGCACTGACTTTGACCAAGTACACGAGAAAAGACTGATATTCTTTGTAAATATTGAGGTAATGACCAAATATTTTCCACTCGGTGACATTAACAGTTGGAGTGTTACTATAGCTTCTGTTTAAAGAGACACAGGGACAAAAGAGTGGGCATCAACAGAGCCAGCGGGTTCTAAATGAAGGAAATGTAAATCAGATACACTCAGGTTAACTCAGAGGCTGTTCCACGAAGGGTGCTTAGAAAGGCTTTGCTCACGGGACAACGTTGTTGCTGAAGGGTTCCATAAAGACTAGTCCATCAGTGAGGCTCAATATTATATTAGATTTATTAGTCTTTTCAGAACACTTTAGTCCACAGTCACACACTGGGGGTTCCCAAAGACACAACAGTATGAACCAGGTGAGTGGGGAATCAAACCACCAACCTTCTGGTAATAGGACGTCCTGCTCATGAGCCACTGCGTCGAGATTAAATCATTTCTGTAGAAACAGAGGCACTGTGGGAAAAGAATTAATACAAATGTAAAACACAGATAAAAAACTGTGGGAACAAAGTAATACAAATGTAAAACACAGATAAAAAAAACTGATTCATTAAATAATTTAACAAAGACTGTCAATCTATTAATTTCACTTAAATATATCAAATATAAATAAAATATATATAAAATAAAGATAAATATTTTAGTTCTTTAGTTTGGGTTTAGTCCCCTTTAAGTTTAATAAAGATAATAAAACATTCGAGCGACAGATGGAAAAAATTGTACATTTTAATTTAATCTGTGACGATAGGGTCTGATTTATCACACGTCAACAACCAGGACCTGGACCAGGTCTGGACCAAGACCAGGACTGGGCCAGGACCAGGTCTGGACCAGGACTGGACCAGGACCAGGACTGGAGCAGGACCAGATTTGGACCAGGACTGGGCCAGGGCCAGATCTGGACCAGGACTGGGCCAGGACCAGATCTGGACCAGGACTGGGCCAGGACCAGATCTGGACCAGGACTGGACCAGGATCAGGACTGGACCAGGACCAGATCTGGACCAGGACTGGACCAGGATCAGGACTGGACCAGGACCAGGACTGGACCAGGACTGGACCAGGACCAGGACTGGAGCAGGACCAGGTCTGGACCAGGACTGGACCAGGACCAGGACTGGAGCAGGACCAGATTTGGACCAGGACTGGGCCAGGACCAGATCTGGATCAGGTCTGGACCAGGACTGGACCAGACGGTTTCCTGGTGACCGACTCATGACTGACTCTTGAAACAGAAAAGCGGTGTTGAGCTCGGTTCTTGGAGCAGCTCTGAGACTCAACACAGAACATTGTGATAAAAATAATGAGAGTGAGATTTTGTAAAAAGAGAGAAGTTACGTGGTTCTGGCTCCGCCTCCCTTCGCTCACACACTGTTCCTATAAACCTTTATCATAAAACTGATTTAAACTGATTTAAACTGATTTTGTGATTACTCTCGGGACAAAGGAGCCTCTGTTATTTTTAAGACTCTGACCGGCATCACTTATAAATGTGTCCTGTATTTACTCTTTAATTTGGAAACATATTTGAAGGTCACCCTGGACTTCACTCAGTTATTGCCTCGAGACCGTCCAGTGATTTTAAAGATTATAAGCTGCCTTTATTGAGAGAACGCTGCCTTGTAAATGCACTGTATAATGTTGCTAATGTGCATTATATGTGCCATTCATAAAACTGTAACTGTATATCTTTCATATAAAACTTGTACTTGTACTGAATAAGTGGCTCTATTTGGGTAGATTTTTATTGTTTTACTGCGACGGAGGCTGTGTGTAAAACAATACCCACTTGTGCCACTAGATGGAGTAAAGACAAAAAATACATTTTAGTTTAATCCTGTTCAGAGGTGAGTAGAAAGGATTTAGAATTTACTTGAGTAGATTTATGGATAAGTGGTAGAAGATGGATAGAAGGAGATTTATTTAACGCTGCTCTGATTCAGTTCCAGTGTAACTCTTCACACTCCACAGTCCTGTCATGTTTCTCTCACCAACAGAGCAACACAGCAGCTCTTCAAACACACAGACCTGCTGCAGGGACGGGCTTCAAAAGAGTTGTGTTGTAAAGCAAAAAGGAACAAAAACGAGCCCAGAGCTGCTCAGGACTCAGGAAGTTCAAAATGCAGCAGTGACCTGACGTAATGTGCCCTGTCCAATATGGCGGCGCTGTTGACGCACGCTCCAACAGCCAGAGCGGTACGTGTACGTGAATAATGTCTGTGGATTTAGGCCAGAGTTAGTTTCTGGTTGAAACTATTGATGGATTTTAGTCCTGATTTACTCTTAAACTTAAGTCTTGGTGTAATCCTGGAAAATCCAAGGTTATTCTCTGGTTTGTTTCTAAAAAGCGTGGGCTCAGACGTCCTGTCACAGTCTAAACCCAGCGCTCAGTCTCTGGCTCAGCTTCTATAGTAAACTGAAATAAAGCAGGATTTGGGGCTCAGAGGCTCACATTCCTGAACTTTTATCTCTGTTTCTGGAGCTGCGTTTGGAAAAAGAAACAGACAGGGAGTAAAACTGGAGCAGACTAAAGTGTTAGTCATTTAAATGTTTCCACGGGACATTGGTAATATTTGTGAGGTGAGTATATTGGCTTCTTTTTATTATGTTCACTTTTAAAGATACACTCCAATCATCATCAAAGGGTCAGGTATAAATGTAGAGCTTTGTTTAAGTTGGCCCTCACCTCCATTATGTTGTTAAATTAGTAAAAAAGGATGGGGTCATAAATGTCTTTGTGTATGTGACTGAAAATACTTTACAGATAATACAAAACACAGTATAATCCTTGGCCATATGTTGTGGATGGATCTCTTTATAAAATAATTAAATGACAGCTCGAGCCTTGAACACCTCTGTGAGATAAGTTCAGGCTATAATCCTCCTTCAGTTGTGTTTTTTAAGTTAAATTATCTGGAACAGACTCAGTGATAAAACTCCAGAACAAAGTGAGTAAATAAAATAGGGATTTACACATTTGTCAACGTTTTATGTGCTTTGTTGTTTACTACGCCCTCTGCTGGTGATGAATGGAGTTTATTTAGAATCTGAAATTGAATACAATGTTTAAAAAAAAAGGTTTGAGTAAAAGCCTCTGGACTTTGTTTTTTCAAGGTGAAGACGGTTCTTCTCTATTCCAAGAGACTTTGTCAATTCTGAATACAATGTTGTTTTATTTTTTTCCGCACCAGTTTTTGTTTGTTTATAATGTTCCTGCCCTGGATAAGTAGAAGAAAATTAATGGATGGAAATTATTAGATGCTTATAATAATATCTATTCATCTTCTACCACTACCCATCCGGGGTCGGGTCGCGGGGGCACCAGTCTGAGCAGAGACGCCCAGACTGCCCCCTTCCCAGACACTTCCTCCAGCCTTTCCGGAGGGATACCGAGGCGTTCCCAGGACAGCCGAGAAACAAAGTTTCTCCAACGTGACCCAAAGCTCATGACCATAGGTGAGGGTAGGAACGTAGATCGACTGGTAAATCGAGACCTCTTACAGCTCAGCTCCTTCTTCACCACAACAGACCGGTACATCGACCGCATTACTGCAGAAGCTGCACCGATCCATCTGTCGATCTCACGCTCCTTCCTTCCCTCACTCGTGAACAAGACCCCGAGATACTTAAACTCCTCCACTTGAGGCAGGAGCTCTCCACCAACCTGAAGGGGGCAAGCCACCCTTTTCCGACTGAGGACCATGGTCTCAGACTTGGAGGTGCTGATCCTCATCCCAGCCGCTTCCACAACATACTGCTATAAGTAAAATGTTATTTTAATCATATTTTGGAATGATATTCTTTTAATATAGTTTGTAAAGGTTAAATCTGAAGTAGATGAGTTTGGAGTGCTTATGACTTCACTGTCTGTGCAGTCATAAGGGCTATATTTAGACTACCCATTTATGGACACGCTGTACATACGTCCCATTTATGGACGCGCTGTACATACGTCCCATTTATGGACGCGCTACACTAAACATATGTGCCTCTCGTTTATGGACATGCTGCTTTTGCTGCACAAGACACACATCTGCCTTTTGCCTTTTTTAGTTATATTCTGAATGTATTCTGTGATTGGTAGATGCACCATTACCATGTAAAGTCACACTGCCATTGTATATAAACTGTGTTAGCCTATTCTAAAATAAAGCTTTGAGAGAGAGAAGATGATATCATTAGTCAGCGGGATGCTGACATCAGCCCTAAGAAATGCTGGGTAAAAAATAAGTTAGTGAACAGCTGACTATCGGGCCCATCGGAGCTATAGGTAAAAAATCTGTATTGGTCAAACGGGAGCTGACTTCGGGCCGAATAAATTCCGGATAAAACATCTATCGACTAGAGCTAGAGTAAAAAACGTTATTTCACATACTTTCCACAATATTGCTGCGGCGTCACTGCAGGACCTCCCCAAACCAGCAACACAGGAGCATTCCGTATCTTCCACAGCTCTTTTGATTGTAACCAACTCCCACACCAAAGGACTTGGAGTGCTACTGGCCTGACTTGGACTGACGTGAGCTTTTAACAGGATATATTCTTGTTCCTGATTTACTAATACATAAAGCTTCTGCTGAGCTGGAGGCACTGCGCTGATAAAGAAGGGTTATTCCTGTTTAATGATAAAAGAATGAAAAAAATATTTTATTAATTTTAATTCTGTGCTCTTTATGGTGAAAATACATAGTGTTACTTTAAGCTTTATGGACTTAACACAAATAACTCTAAATTAAATCTGTAAAAACTATTGTTTTGTCACTTGTTAGTTAATTTAATGAAAGTCAGTAACTCTCACTTCTGTTTTAAATCTCTTCGTTTCCCACTTGTTCCTCATTCTTTTCACTTCTGTTGTATTTTATAGTTTTATATCTTTTTATTAAACACAGAAACATAAACATAAAAAAATGGTTTCTACATTTTATATGTACATGTTTAGTTTCACATTTAAATTTGCAGAAGTCACAAAACTACATTATTGGTGAAGAAGTGGAGGACGGAGCAGTGCTGGAGGTGAAGATGGACTCCTCAGGAGGAAGTCCGTTCAGGGATTTTTAGCTTTGTTCCGTTTCCTGAAAAAAGCAGGACAAGTCAAAGATAATAATTAGTATTACTCTACTTGTATTTAACGACACTGAATGAAAGCAGCTTGAAAATGAGACGAGTCAAACTGGAGCTGAAAAAGAAGCTCACCTGAATTCAATGATCTTATCTCGGACCCAAGGAGCTCTGAGATGACAGCAGTAAAGACCTGTCTCCGTCTGAAAACTAAAGAGAAAACACAAAAACAAGTCTCTGCTCAGTCACAGTCTCTTAGTCAACAGCATTTCTGCATAAACTCGTTAAAATAAGTGTTTTGTTAATTTATCTTACTTTATCCAATATTTGTGAGTTGTTTAAGTTATAATTAAATTAAATAATGTGATTAATCTGGACTTACATGATGGCTGGGACACATGGAGCTGCGGGTTTTTGGACTGAATAACCGATGATGGGTTCAGTGATCTCTTTGGTAGACACAGTTGTGCAGCAGGACGCCAGCTTTTCAACTTTAATCCAACACAAAAGAAATGTCAATGAAAAACTCTTTAAAACCTGCAATAGAATGAAATTCTGGATCAAAGTGAGGTGTTATTTGCAGATCCACAGTGAGACAGAGCCATCAGCATCAGAGGCAGCAGCACCAGCAGGTTTCCACAGCTCATTTTCAGAATAAATACCAGAACTAAACAGAAGAGTGAAGGGAGAGTGAAGAGAGCTGTGAGTTCTGTCAGACGAACAGAGAACACTCGTATTTAACGACAGAAAAGGAGAAGTGGCTCGTCTTCCTGACACAGTTCAGTGAAAGAGTGGGGGGTTGAACTGAGTTTCCATTGGATTAGACCTGTTAGTCCTGGTTTTGTAACGGCGGTCTCTGGACCCAAATGCACAACGCCAGACTCAGACTGATAAGATGTGTAATTTTTATGATTTAAGAAGTAGTAGACCCCCGAGGTGTGGCCGGCAACACAAGGCAACACACTGGTACAGGAGGTGAGGTCAAAATCTGGACGCAGTAGAACAATCTGGCAGCCGAGGTTGCTGGTTAAATATCTGCCTGATTGTCATGGCCGGCACGTGTGCAGCCCGGGAGTGGGTGGTTGCTCAGGTAATCTAACGAGCAGCCATGGCAGGTTCAAACCTGGTTCAGTCCTGGATTAGTCCTGGTTTAGACCTGGTTAAGTCTTGCTGACAAGGCAGGGATTATTGCCGTTGTGATTCTAAAGTTGTACGCTAAGCTAATGCTAAGTGCTAAACTTCTATTTGGTAAACTGTATTAGTATGTTGTGGAGGAACATTTATTTATTTATTTATTAATCAATTCTAATCACAAAAACGGGCATTGCAGGGGTTAAATTTTAGAAAAACACAATAAATATTTGCTCTGTCTGGTGAGAACAGAAACTAATAATAGTATCCATCCATCTTCTACTGTTTATCTGGGGACAAGCAGAGGTGCCCAGACTTCCCTCTCCCCAGACACTTCCTCCGGCTCTTCCAGGGGAATTCTGAAGCATTCCCAGGCCAGCTGAGAGACATAGTCCCTCCAGCCTGTCCTAGGTCTTCCCCTGGGTCTCCTCCTGGTGGGACATGCCCGGAACACCTCCCTTGGGAGGCGTCCAAAAAGGTCTTCCTTACTGCTGGCACTGAACCAAGCTCCTGCTCTGGTCGAACAGGGACTGTACAGCCATTTCCAAAGGACCCCGGACCCCACACTCCCAGAGCACCCCCCACAGGGCGCCGTGAGGGACACAGTTAAATGCCTCCACAAAGAACATGTGGACTGGTTGGGCAAACTCTCATGAACCCTCCAACCCCTGGAGTGGGTCTACAGCTGGTCCAGTGTTCCAAGATCGGGAGAAAAACTGCATTGTTCCTCCTGAATCCGAGGTTTGACATTCTCCTCTCCATTACCCTAGCAGCAGGTAGGATAGACTTTCCTGGGGAGGTTGAGTGTGAGATCTCTGTACTTGCAACACACCCTCCGTTCCCCTTCTTAAAAAGAGGGATCACCACCGCCTGCCAGTCCAGACGTACCACCACGCAACAAAGATGCAGAGGCGTGTCAGCCAAGACAGCCCTACAACATCCAGAGACTTGAGGTACTCAGGCCGTATCTCATCCACCCCTGGTGCTACTACCTCTGTAACTTCAGCTCGAAGTCCACCTTCGAGCCCTCGGCCTCTGCTTCCTCAATGGTAGACATGTATATGAGGAGGAGATCCTCAAAGTATTCCTCGCACTGCCTGACAATGTCCCCAGTTCAAGTCACGGACGGTTTGCCGAGCGAGAGTCTTTCTCCATAGCTTCACCGAACTCTACTACTACCCAGGCTGCTTGGTCTGCTGAGGCCTACCAGCTGCCTCAGGAGTCCCACGAGCCAACCAGGCTTGATAGGTCCTGTTTCTTCAGCTTGACAGCATCCCTTACTTTACGGCCACAGCTCCAAGCAGCTGCGTTGACAATTGAGGTAGAGAACATGGTCCACTAAGATTCAATGTCTCCAGCCTTCTTCGGGATCTGGTCGAAGCTATGCCAGGGGTGGGAGATGAAGATCTCTCAGACAGGGGACTCGACCAAACAATCCAAACAGACCCTCACAGTACATGTGGGCCTGCTTAGTCTGTCCAGCGTCCGCCCCAACGTAATTAAACCGTGACCTTATAGGAGGACCGGCTGTACAACTGAGCCACTGCATCATTAGTCTGGATTAACATACCTTCCTCAATAGATGGGACGGAGCTGGAGGAGGACGGAGCGGCGGTGGAGGTGAGGATGGACAGAAGAGACACTGTGGACTTCACAGAAGGAGGTACGTCCTGGGATTTATCTTTGTTCTGTTTTCTGAAAAACAAAAGAGTAAAAAAACAGAAGGATGAATAAATGTGGGAAACACTTTCACATGACACTGAAGAAATGTGAATTATTATTATAAAAGTATATGTCCCAGTCTAATAGTTACATGTTCCAGGTACAAGGGACACAGGTAACACAGACTGAACTGGAGACTATGCTTTTCATGAACTCAGAAACCTTACTCTGAGGTGTTTTTAAATCTGCAGTTATTATCAGACAAAGATAATAATTAGTATAACTCTACTTGTATTTAACGACACTGAATAAAAGCAGATTGAAAAAGAAGCTCACCTGAATTCAATGATCTTGCGTTGGACCCAGGGAGCGCTGACCTGAGAGCAGTAAAGACCTGTCTCCGTCTGAAAACTAAAGAGAAAACACAAAAACAAGTCTCAATCTTTCAGCGACACAAGTCTCTGCTCAGTCTCAGAGTCTTCAACAGCATTTCTGCATAAACTTGTTCAAATAAGTGTTTTGTTAATTTATCTTACTTTATCCCATATTTGTGAGGTTAGTTTAGTTTGTAAATGAAATAACATGATTAATCTGGACTTACATGACGGCTCGGACACATGGAGCTTTGGGTTTTTGGACCAAATAACCGATGATGGGTTCAGTGATCTCTTTGTTAGACACAGTTGTGCAGCAGAACCTCAGCTTTTTATCTTTAATCCAACACAAAAAACAAGAAACGTCAATGAAAAACTCTTAAAAACCGGCAAGAGAATGAAATAGTGTGGGTGAAAGTGAGGTGTTACCTGCAGATCCACAGTGAGACAGAGCCATCAGCATCAGAGGCAGCAGCACCAGCAGGTTTCCACAGCTCATTTTCAGAATAAATACCAGAACTAAACAGAAGAGTAAAGGGAGAGTGAAGAGAGCTGTGAGTTCTGTCAGACGAACAGAGAACACTCGTATTTAATGACAGAAAAGGAGAAGTGGCTCGTCTTCCTGACACAGTTCAGTGAAAGAGTGGGGGGTTGAACCGAATTTCCATGAACTGACCGACTGCTTCGGAAAAACTTTCAACACTTCAGGTGGAAAATAAAATCATTGTTTTTACTGGGTTTTTTTTCTCTTTAAAGGTGCATTATGGGGGTTTATATCATTATTGTATTTTGTGCATCACGAGCGACACTTCAGGTTGTTAGTGGCAGTTGCAGCTCGTACTCGCTCGACAACAACCGGCAGAGACCGCAGCACAGCAAACACGTAAAAGGATATATTGACTTATTATCAGTAATGACTGCCGTAAAGTAAAACGATTCATGATGTGCATAATGTCTTATAAACTGGATAATGAAGAGCTCATGAGTGGCATCTCCTCACGACGTACACTCCAACGTGCATAATCATCACAGAAGATGTGTTTATTTATGGAACACTGTCTTCTACATCTTACTTTTTGATTATCCAGAAATAAACACCAAGGTTAATGTGTTAGCCTGCGAGGCTAAACATAGCACTCAGAAAGAGCTGCTTTAAAATTACATTCACGTAATTTGAAAAAACGTATTACGTTATACTAATAATACCTTAATACTAATCAAGAAAGTCAATAGAGTCATGATAATTACAGAACCGTTTGAAATGTTTTTGGCATTGACATTAATGTGATTCTAGCTTACACAATTTACTATAGCTTTATAGTTATTTAGCATTAGTCAACTAAAACACAAGAAATAGTCTGTCTTACCTTACCTGTCATTGTAACGCAGATCTGAACTGCCTCCACGGCTCAAATGCAAGACACAAATTGACTTGTCTTTGACCATCATTGATCGCATTTTGACTTTGTGCGATTTTATATGGCCCTCATTTTCTCCTAAAAATAAATATCTCTGATTGAATACAATCCCTGCTGAAATCCAACTAAACCTGTTCAAATCCAAATAAAACCACACACATCTTTATTTCTTTTTTTTTTTTTTCAAACGGACAAGTTTGATGGAAGTTCTGTATAAGCCACATAGTTATTTTAAGAAAAAGAAAAAAAAATTAAAGCAATAAAACAGGCCAATAAATATGTCTGTGAAGGTTCTCAGTCATCCAGGTCATCTTGAAGAAAAGGCATATGGAGTTTTTAAGGTGAAGACAATTCATCTCTTTTTCAAGGGTCCAAAGGACCCATAACAAATTAAACACAAGAATAAATAGACTGTGGAATGCATAACTTTATTCATTGTATATGTCTGACTTAAATCTATTATTGTTTTTCTTGAAGTGAAGAAAAGAAGAACAGAAGTGAAACTGACAACAGAGCACAAAGGAAACTGACTCATCTGTGCTTCTCTTGAATTCCTGTTGTCTTCAAGGACTCTAGTGTGTTTTGTGAGGTTTGTGCAAGAACTGGACAGAGACTTAGTCCTAGTTTACTCCTGGTTTAGACCTGGTTTAGTCCTGGTTTAGACCTGGTTAAAAATGTTAAAATAATTATTTGGTTCGGATCAGAAACGAGACGACGGAGACCGTACATGGTAAATTTAGAAATGGAAGACCGGTTTAATTCTTGCAAAAGAATGAAACAAATCAGACACATGCAACAATGGAACAGTGATGTGTTGAACATGTTTACAGCACATGAAGCTTTTATAGGTTTACATTATGCCTCTCAGCTCCAGGGTCGTGGATGGACGTGTATTGAGCTGTCAGTCCTAGATGTGTGTCACTAAGTGAACAGGACAGAGTCCCGGGACAATGATTAGATTTAGTTTAAAGTCATGTCTTTGTATTGTTTGGATTAGTGTTCACCTTGAATACCTCTAAGGGTTTGGAAAAAAAAAATCAATCCTGTTAAAAAGGACACACTATTGTGTTTGTCCTACTATTTCTCACAATAATTAATAATCAAAATCATTCCAATCAAAATAACTTCAAACAGTGATTAAACCCCAGCGAGCAACAAACTTTAACTTTTTATTTACTTATTTCTTATTAACTTTAAATCTCTCAAATAAATACCTCTACAATGGTTCAAGATTGTTTTTACTGTTTTAAACATATAAATATGTTTTCACTCACCAGATTACAAATTGACCATACAGTTTAAATCTCTATTGTGTAGATGACACTCAGCTCTATTTTAGTGTCATATATTGTACCTTGATTATGAAATATCATTTTAATAAACCCTTGGTTTTATTTTGTTTTCAACTGTCTTCATTTCAGTTTCCCAAATTACTTAAACAATATTTTTTTCTCAAAAACAATATGTAATCCCATTAATTATGTTGTTTTGTTTACCAAAACTTTTCCATAGATTCAATAAAACCCAAATGTGGACTATATTCGTATTAACAGACCTGACAGAAGGTCAAACAGTTTTACTAATTAAGTATCATAAACTTTATTTAACACATCAGTTCAGTGCAATCTGTCTCTGACATTTCCAACAAAGCATTTATTGCAACATTAAAAAGGTTTATTTAATGTAAAGAGTCTCCAAATGACAGTGCAGACAAAAGTCCATCTTCTTTAAAAAAAATACTTTTCTAGCTCAAAAGAGTGAGCAAAGAAAAGGGAGAGTGATAAGAAACCTCTGTTATCTTGTGTTACAGGCCATTAATAAAATGGATGGTGCAGATGAAGGAAGAGGGCGTTCTTGGTAGACTTGGGGATCCCTACCAACAAAAGCCCAGCAACAACATTTTTTTAAATTATCAACTTTTAGATTAATGAATGTAAAAGTAGAAGTAGATTCAACCCTTCACAGAAGGACAATGACAATCAATTAAATTAATTAATTAATTAATTAATATTTGAGGATCTTAATTGTATTACGCTGAGATTTTTTCAGAGAACCAACTTTTCAGACAGGACCCGAGCTGTATCTAGATGCAGAAGAAGATAATGTAGCCATTATGGAAGGGATGAAGACTATCCCTTCCCCCGACTCTCACTGGTAAAACAAACACACCCACTCAAAAATTGCCGCCTCCCACACCATAAACATTGTCTCCATACACTGAAGCTAGGAGTGTGTTAAAACATACTGTAACCTATAATTAATAATGGTTCTAAATAAAAAGTGCAAATATGCCCAGAAACGTTATGTCACTATTTGAAGTAAAATAATGGTCAGCAATCAATGTGTTATCCCGCAGATGAGTGACATTTAGCTCTTGACCAATGAGCTTCTGTTAAACTGCGCATTGTCCCGCCCCCTCACTCCACCTGCCACAGCCCAGGCCTCTCTCTTTTCCTCCGACGCGAGCACGCGAGACACTGGCAAAAACAGGCAAAGAAAACGCAAATAAAAGGTAAATTTTAGACTTGAAGAGACAATTAAAAATATCAGTTGTTGACGTTAAACGTTCTTTCTGACATGGGTATTTGAAAAAACGTTGCTATAAGCTTAGAAAGTCATTGTTTTTGCACTTTTGGTGGTAGACAATCAAGGCTGGAGACGGCGCTAATTTTAGCTTAAGCCTTTTAGGTGAGTTTTTTTAATTTTTTTTTTTATGTTTAAGGTCTAAATTTGAAATGCACGTTTACACTGAGAAAATGTATTAGCAGAAGGAGTTGATTATTATTATTTATGTTGGTATTTTACTGCTGTTTGAAGCAGTAAAATACTTGGTATTTATACAAGACAAGACAAGACATTTATTTTTGTAAAGCCCAATATCACAACAACAGCTGCCTCAAAGGGCTTAACAGACTGCACTAGACAACATCCCCTGTCATTAGACCCTCCATCAGGGTGAGGAAAAACTCCAAAAAAAACCCAGCCAGGAAAAAAGAGAAACCTCAGGGAGAACCACAGAAGGAGGGATCCACTCCCAGGACGGACAGGCCGTGCAAGAATGTGTCCAGGACAGTTGAAAAAAACATATAAATACAAAACATATTCACAAAAAACATTTATGTTGACTGTGTGTGTGTGTGTGTGTGTGTGTGTGTGTGTGTGTGTGTGTGTGTGTGTGTGTGTGTGTGTGTGTGTGTGTGTGTGTAAAGGTGGATGGGACCTCAGCCAACATCAAGGTAGATGAAAGATGAGCTGTGGGTCCTCTCACTGGAGCAGAGTCGGGGGGGGGGGCAGTACACATCACCCAGCAGATCAGAGGTTTGCGTCCACCCTAGGAGGAGGTAGAAAGGAGAAAAACAAAAGTGCTAAATACTACTGAAAAAAGGCAGATGTAATAATAATATGAGCGGTTGAGTGTGTACCTACAGCTACACCCAGTGTAAATCTAACACTATGATCATCAGTCTCCATACGTTTGGTGAAATAAGTAAGTTTTGAGTTTGCTTTTGAAAATCTCAACAGAGTCAGATCGCCGCACTTCCACCAGGAGCCCATTCCACAAAAATGTGGCTCTATAAGAAAAGGCTCTGTAGCAGACTTCTTCTTTATTCGAGGAAGTTGAAGGAGGCCAGCGTCCTGAGAGCGAAGGGTACGAGCTGGAGTATACGGGGTGATAAGGTCAGAGAGGTCAGAGGGCGCGCGTCCACAAAGGATTTTATAGGTTAACAAGAGAACTTTGAAATCAGCTCTAACATGAGGAAGTGTAATGAAGCCAGGACCGGAGTAATGTGATAGAACTTCCTGGTCTTTGTTAAAAGTCTGGCGGCTGTATTTTGGACCATTTGTAGTCTGTGAGTACTTTTCTTCGGCAGTCCAGAGAATAACGCATTACAGTAGTCCAGCCTGGATGTGACAAATGCATGAAAGAGAATTTCAGCATCAGCTAAAGAGAGGCAGGAGGGAGTTTTTGAGATATTCCTCAAGTGAAAAAAGCCCAGTTTAGTGACCTCACTAATGTGCTGCTGCAGAGATAGTGTGGAGTCAAAAATGACACCGAGGTTCCTCAGAGTGTTGCTCCAACACACAGTTGTTGATTGAGACAGTAAGATTGTTGAACTTGTGCCGATGACTGGCAGGACCAATTAACAAGAGCTCTGTTTTATACAAGTTCAGATGGAGGAAGTTTTGAGACATCCATGTTTTAATTGAAACGAGGCAGGCCTCTAGACGCATGATGTCAGTAGAATTATTCACTTTTATTGGTAGATGCTGCTGTGTATCATCGGCATAACAGTGGAAGTTCACTCCATAACTTCTGATGATTTGTCCCAATGGTGTAACATATAGTGAAAAAAGTATGGGACCGAGCACAGACCCTTGTGGCACACCGAACTTCACTGGTGCCGTGGAGGAGAAGGATTTATTAAAAGAGACAAAATGAGACCTATCACACAGATAGGATTCTAACCAAGAAAGAGCAGAGCCAGAGATGCCAAAAACATCTTTAAGTCTGTTGATTAGTACTGCAGGATCAATCGTATCAAATGCAGCACTGAGATCCAGCAATAACAGTAGAGCCGATGAGTCCTCGTCCATCTGAAGGAGGAGATCATTTGTTACTTTAACTAAAGCAGTTTCAGTGGAATAAGAGGCCCTAAACTCAGACTGAAACGGCTCGAGGAGGTCATTTTCTGATAGATATAGAGTAAGTTGTTTTAGCACAACTTTTTCGAGGACTTTAGATAGAAAAGGTAAATTGGAGACAGGACGGAAATTATTTAGGCATCCAGGATCCAGAGTAGGTTTTTTGAGCAGGGCTTTGACCACAGCCTGTTTGAAAAGGGAAGGGACGGTGCCAGACAGGGACAAGTTTATAATGTTTAATATAATTTGCCCCACATAGGGCCACAGTTCTTTAAGCTGTTTTGCTGCAGGATATCCAGGAGACACGTAGTTGCTTTACATGAAGAAACCACCTTTGTCAGCTCATCGAGGGAAACAGAATCTAAGACTGAGAGACGAGAGGTCGGTGGATCCAAGTGAATGGGACCCGGAGCCAAAGAAGACAAAAACAAAATATTATCCCTGATATTTTCAATTTTATGATAAAAGAAATCTAAAAAGTCTTGTGCACTAAAGGGAGAGGAGTCTTCAGTTGTTTTTGGTTGGATAAGTTTAGCAACTGTTCCAAAGAGAAACCTGGGGTTATGCCGGTTTTCTCTGATTAAAGATGTGTTATAATAATTTAAATTCTTATGTTTAGAGTTACTGGGGGCTTATAGTTCTCCTCAGGTCATGTCAAATTCATGTCATGTCCTTCGTGCTAATCCAAGCAGGAAGTAGACATAACAAGAACATTCCCCTCTCTTTATGCTGATAACAATTAGCATAAACAATCTACTAGCTTGAGTGTGAGTTGTTTACTTTTGACAAAGCGAAAACCCAGCAGGGCATCTGACCTAGCCTAAGTACACTTGACCATTTGACCTAACGCTGGGAAAAACTCTTTGTCCAGCCCTTGCCCCAAGGCGGCGTCAACACACAAACATCAAGCATTAACTTATGTAATCACTTCAACTGAATCTCAAACACATTTCAAATCAAAGACAAAAATGATTATACGGGATATGTTCACAATCAAATGGGACTCCACAGAGTCATGCACTGATTCTTCAAAATCAAATTCATAAAAGTCCATAAATCAAAACACAGTGTCACTCCAAAAGCGTAGAAAAATATGCCAGAGTTTAAGCTGGTCGCCCCATTGGACTCAAGATCTCTGGCCTGTCCCTGCCTGTCCATTACTGTCCCTGCCTGTCCATTACTGTCCCTTCAATGAACCATACGGCCCTTAGGACTGTAGTATGATCCGTCCTGGAGCTGTTGTCCCGTTGGTGTTCATGCAGATGTTAACGTCCCTCAGATATCAAAGTGTTCATCTGAGCTCAAAGGACCACAGTCGTTGGGCAGGTGCATGTCCAGGAATGTTGACCCAGCAATGGCCACATCCATCAATCTCACCAACAAGCTCCGGATACATAGAACACTTTGGATCAAATCATGTTGTGGATCTCACCTTTTCAGCTCAAAGCAGCTCAGTGCTATTTGGTCTGTCCAGTCCTTGGACCAGTTTCCTCTCATTGGGGGCTCTCAAATAAACCTGAAGGAACTGCTGTTTGGTTCCTAAGGTGTGAGGTTTTACTCACGATGTTCTCCGTCACATTGTATGTGAACAAATAAACCAGGATCCTTTAAGGACACATGTTTCCGGTCAGCAGGCAATGCTGCTCTAATGGTCCTACTTTCACAAAACCTCCAGACTTCTGCTTTGCACTGCACCTGTCCCTGATCTCTCAGTTTGTCAGGTTCAGAGTGATGTTACAGACCCATAGAAAGTGCCCTTCAGGCTTTCGTCAAACGAAACCATACAAGCTCTTAAAATGATCAAACCATAAAAATGAAACACAGATAAACCCTGTTTCCACAGATATGTTCTGCTGGAAATCTAATTTAATCTGAAAGGTTTTGCTCAATCAGACCAAACAGTGCTTCTCCAGAACGGTCCTGTCAACCTTCTTTCTTTCTTTATTTTTGATTTAAACTGCTCTTTTACTGTATTAAACACTGTTGTTATAGCCTCATCCTAACCATTAGGTTAACCACGCGTCACCTCTTCACTTTAGTGTTTAATATATTAATTGAATTTTTCAATTTAAATTACAAAAAGAAAACGGTATAATAAAACAATACTCCAACAGGAAACAAAAAACAAAAAATAAAGATAGAAACCCTCCAACAAAAACACTGTCCCCTGTGCCCGTTGTCAATCACACTCACAAAAATTTACAAATACACCTCATCACTTTAATACAGTTAGTATCTACTTCTCCCTCTTTTTTTATTTACCTGGGAAAACCATAAACAACCTCAATATAAAAAAACAAAATGGCCAGTGCCATTAATCAATTTTAAAATGTTAGTCCATCAATTATCGTTTCTAATTATTTGTCTTCTTTATGTTTTCCAAATAGCATCACTGTTGTTTTTGTTATATTTAAAACTTCATTTTGTTCAGTTTTAATTTTATTCAGTTGATGCAAACATAAAATTTTTTTAAATGGATCAGAACTAGTTTCTCATAATCTATCGTCACAAACTTTTAGCCAAAGACTTTAAATTCACAATCTAATTAGAAAATCCTCAGAATATTGTTCACTCACTTCAAATTAATTCCTTTAGAAATAAATTCCATTTAAATCCTCTCGGGTCAGACCCCTCCCTCTGGGGTTAACCTTGTAATCAGGCAGCCTCTCTCAGGTCCTTGAACACACCACAAAGCCTCTGTTCACACTGCTTTCCTCCAAAACTCCATCATCATGTGACTGTCGTTTAAAAGAAAAGACTGTTCATCAAATCAACAAAGCTCTGTGTAAATATTTCTGTATTTACTTTTATAATAAACTATTTTTTCAGGGTTTTGTTCAGTATATATTTGTTCCAGACTGCCTCTGTAAAACTCAGCCTTAACACCAGGTGTTCAATAACTACAGTAAACCATTTTGTTTTTGCATCTTTTCCATATAAATTTTAACCACAGCATATTTAAAACATTTATTCATTCCTAATTTCATGTTTCCATCAATTTTGCATCAGACTCTACAAAAAGATTACAAATTTACATTGTAGTTTAAAACTTTATTGTAAAGATGACACTTGTTAAGTGTTAGGTATTATACCTTTATTAAAAAGTACTATTTCAAAAACCATTGGTTATTATTTATTCTCAACTGTCTTCATTTCAGTTTTCTAATTACTCAGACAATAATTTTCTCAAACAATATTTAAGGCCATTCATTTTGTCTAGTTTACTAAATAAACAATATGATCGTACCAGTGTAAACACATAATAATAATATACAAAAAATTAAAGCAAATCCAAATGTAGACTATATTTGTTTCCACCGACCTGTCAGAAGTTCACACAGTTTTCCTGATTACGTCTCATAAACTTTTATTTAACACAGATCAGTGTTAAATAAATGTTTATGAGACGTAATCAGGAAAATCTGTTTGTTCTGACATTTCTACTTCAGCATTTCTCAACATTAAAAGGCTAATTAATAGATTAATAGATCTCACTAGATTGTAAAATAATTGTTTGATCTCTCCCTTTTGATCTTTTTGTCTTTATCAAGTTCAAGTTCAAGTCTGCTTTATTGTCAGTTCTTCCACATGTACAGTACAAACAGAGAATTGAAACTGCATTACTGTCAGACCCTGGTTCACACAGATAACATTAACATTAAAGCCTAAAGAAAATCTAGATCAAAATATAAAATGTAGATACAACTGTACAATTATACAATAAGGGAATGATAAAAAAAGACATAATAAATATTTGATGGAGACGGTCGATCAACAGGAAACACAGTGAAAGACAGAGAGGAGTGACACTTGGCAAATGACCTGAGCTGGAATAGAACCCTAAAAACTAAAAACCTAAAATAAAACTGTGTTATAACAGAAAGTCAGGTCCAGACTCGGTTTAATTCTGTATTTGACTCTTGAGTCTTATCCTGCTCAGTGCAACTTTCATGTGCTTCCATATTTCATAAGTTCTGCTGATGTTTAAAGCAGAGGAGACAGAGAATGGAGTGTGTTTCATTCACAAAGACACCTGCTGTTAGCACAAAGCTAACACTGCTAACCCTAGATGCCAAAGTTAGATTAAAGTAATTCCTCTTGTTAATAATAATAATAATAATCTTTATTTTTATATAGTGCTATAGTGACACCTACTGTAGTAGGCACTCAAAGCGCTTTACATACATTAAACTATTACCAGTGTTACAGAACTACACTGGCGGCAATGTAGGTTAAATGTCTTGCCCAAGGACACAACGACAGTATGC
This sequence comes from Neodontobutis hainanensis, assembly GCA_024349245.1. NCBI lineage: Eukaryota > Metazoa > Chordata > Actinopteri > Gobiiformes > Odontobutidae > Neodontobutis > Neodontobutis hainanensis. Next base: position 238,458 of record JALDNG010000105.1, on the reverse strand, counting down.
GGGGGAGAGCTGGATGTTATGATGTTTTGGGATGTTTTGAGCGGGGATCCACCCACCCGCCGGTCGAAGGATGTTCTTCGGGACAATTACCACAGGCTCCGTTTGGCAGCAGCTGGAGGTTTGTAGCAGTGACATCACCAAGATGGAATATGATAGAATCAAACCTGAGAGAGTTCAGAGAGCTGCTGGTTTCCTCGAGTCTGGTCAGTGAGATGAATTTCTGCTGCTGCTCGTGTTTCCTCACTTTCCTCCACTAAAAAACATTTTAGAAATATACATGTTGTGGGATGTCTGGCCAGTTTATGTCAGGACAAGCTGATGTCGTAATACTCACACTGTTGTGGTTCGTCAGATGGAGGCTCTGAGGCGGTTTGCCTGGACTCTCTACGAAAGATAGAAAGAAAGAACTTCCTCAGACGGCGAGCTGAAAGACACAAGGGTTGAGTGAGGAACAAAGGTTTCTTCTGAATGAGTCTGTGCTCTGAGCTTTTACATTGTTGTCAGTTACCTTTAAGGCCATAAATCAGATTGACTAACTCTGTAACAGGCTGGGACTGAGTTTTACTGAACATGAGAACTCTCCGCTGAATCTACACTTCTACAGGAGAACCTCTCACTAAATACCTCCTCTTTTTCACACATTTCTTCTGATGGTTTGGTTCGAGGCTCTGCAGCTCGTCTCTTTAGACTCCAGACTAAACCCAAAGCACTGAGGCACATGGATTAGATATTTGTGATTTCACTGAGAATTACCTTTATAAGCGTCTTTGCGTCCCCAGAAAAGCGCTATATAAAATTGATGTAATATTAATAATAACAATGAGAAACAATAAACTGTTGTGAGCGACACATTTGAGCCAAAGTCATTGAGAAAAACGGTCAAAATAAACCAAAACAGGATCCAGTCCCGTCCCAAAAGAAATCTGAAGAAACAATGCAAACCAAACAAAAACGTCTATGATTCAACAAAAGTGGAAAAGGCACAAATCGCTCCAGACTTCGCTTCTCATCTGTTTCTGAGTCTAGCACTGTTCATTAAAATCATGAACATTTCTCAGAATGATTCTAAATATATAAGATGGAGGTCAGAGTATCTTCAGGTTAAATCTGGGTTTTCTTTTTTAGGAAGTGCTTTTGCTCACAAAGGTCTTTTCTGACATGAGTGTGTTCAAGTAAAATTATACAGAGTACAGGGTGAACAGTGTCAAAGGGGTTAGCACTCCTGCCTCACAGCAACAAGTCCTGACTTCAAACCCTCTCCAAGTGTTAACCCTGCGAATAACTGATCATTGTTTAGAGTGTACCCCGCCTCAGACCCAAAACTGCTGAAGTCACCCATGACCCCTGACCCCTGACAGGATTAAGAATTTACCTGAAGACGTTGTACCACGTTGTGGAACCTGCAAAAAGAGACAGTTTCGTTTTTTTAACACACACTCGTACTTTGAATTTTGTAGAAAAAAACAGACTTGAGTAAATACAAACACAATTCTGAAAAATGTGTGTAAAAGAAAAAACAGAATGCATTAATTTAAAATGTCATAAAACCTTATTTTATGTTTGTTTAAATGTAAGGGTCTTAACAGTGAGTGACAAGAATAAATGAAGAAATCAGATTTTAAATTTAAGTGTCAATGTTCTACAAACCTTTCGATGTTTCCTGCACAGGACCAAGATTAAGATGATGATGAACAGAAGGAACAACAGGACTCCAACAACTGTTGACTGTGAACATGAGGAATCTGCAGCAGAAACATATATTAAAATAATCTAAACAGATAAAGTGTGGAATCATTTCTCAGACAGACTTCTTCACTGACCTTCTTCTCTGACGACTGTTCTGCTGATGAGAGTGTCTCTGTCAGAGCTGAGGACACAGCTGTAGACTCCCTGATGACCTGAGTCCAGGTTCTTTAAAGTCAGGCGGCCGGACTCTGAGACCTCCTCCACAAACTGTCTCCAGGATTCATTATAAACTCTGTTGGTCTCAGTCTGAGTTAATATGGTCTGAAGATGGTTGAATTTCCAGAAGAAGCTCTTTATTGAAGCGTTGGAGGCAGAGCAGGGGACTGTGACTTCATTTCCTGGAATCATTTTGTGAACTAGAGCAAGAAACAAAAAATGTTAAATGTGTCAACCTCAAGACACATGAGACAGTGGCAGCAGGCCTCAGGACGTCCACTGCAGACATGTTGCAAATTGACAATTTTGAACTAAAGGTAGTACTCACGCTGCAGCCTGTAGGTGGCGCTGCTCCAGCTGTGCTCAGTGCTGATGTTACAGCTGTGTTCCTCTGGAGGCTTGTGTGAAAGTGTGACAGAGCTGAAGATGGAGTAAAGACCCTTCTCTGAGACACTGACTGATGTTTTGGGCTCAACATCAGGAGGTGGAGGCCTCAGAGACCAGCTCACATCAGGTTTTGGGTAAATATCTTTGGAGCTGCAGATCAGTTCATCTCCTCTCTGCTCTATGTTCACAAAACTAACAGAAGCTGCAACAAAAGACTTCAGTTAAAAGCACCAAGACTCAGCTCCGAAGAAGAAACATTTAAAATATAGTTTTTTTCTCACCTCTCACTCTCAGATTGATAAAGGAGATTTTGCTGACAGTGTCGGTTGTGCTGGTGTAACACTTGTATCTGCCTTCATCCTGGAGCTTCACGTCTCTGAGCAGCAGTGAGGCGTTTCCTCTGGAGATCTGATCCACAAACAGAGAGGTCCGGCCTTTAAAGTCCTGGTTCTGGTCTGAGAGCTCGTCCTGACCGTAGAAGTAGATGTGAACTGGAACATCTCCTGGAGTCTTATACCAGTGGACGACAGGGTCAGAGCTGCTCTGAAAGCTGCAGGGCAGGACACAGCTCTCGTTGAAAACACAGGACACTTGAGTCTCTGAGAAACGAGACAGAGACATGTTCGGGACAAAAGGAGACAGAGACATGTTCGGGACAAAAGGAGACAGAGACATGTTCGGGACAAAAGGAGACAGAGACATGTTCGGGACAAAAGGAGACAGAGACATGTTCGGGACAAAAGGAGACAGAGACATGTTCGGGACAAAAGGAGACAGAGACATGTTCGGGACAAAAGGAGACAGAGACATGTTCGGGACAAAAGGAGACAGAGACATGTTCGGGACAAAAGGAGACAGAGACATGTTCGGGACAAAAGGAGACAGAGACATGTTCGGGACAAAAGAAGACAGAGACATGTTCAGGACAAAAGAGACAGAGACGTGTTCGGGACAAAAGAGACAGAGACATGTTCGGGACAAAAGGAGACAGAGACATGTTCGGAACAAAAGGAGACAGAGACATGTTCGGGACAAAAGGAGACAGAGACATGTTCGGGACAAAAGGAGACAGAGACATGTTCGGGACAAAAGGAGACAGAGACATGTTCGGGACAAAAGGAGACAGAGACATGTTCGGGACAAAAGGAGACAGAGACATGTTCGGGACAAAAGGAGACAGAGACATGTTCGGGACAAAAGGAGACAGAGACATGTTCGGGACAAAAGGAGACAGAGACGTGTTCGGGACAAAAGGAGACAGAGACGTGTTCGGGACAAAAGGAGACAGAGACGTGTTCGGGACAAAAGGAGACAGAGACGTGTTCGGGACAAAAGAAGACAGAGACGTGTTCGGGACAAAAGAGACAGAGACGTGTTCGGGACAAAAGAGACAGAGACATGTTCGGGACAAAAGGAGACAGAGACATGTTCGGAACAAAAGGAGACAGAGACATGTTCGGGACAAAAGGAGACAGAGACATGTTCGGGACAAAAGGAGACAGAGACATGTTCAGGACAAAAGAGACAGAGACATGTTCAGGACAAAAGGAGACAGAGACATGTTCAGGACAAAAGGAGACAGAGACATGTTCAGGACAAAAGAGACAGAGACATGTTCAGGACAAAAGGAGACAGAGACATGTTCGGGACAAAAGGAGACAGAGACATGTTCGGGACAAAAGGAGACAGAGACGTGTTCGGGACAAAAGAAGACAGAGACGTGTTCGGGACAAAAGAAGACAGAGACGTGTTCGGGACAAAAGAGACAGAGACGTGTTCGGGACAAAAGGAGACAGAGACGTGTTCGGAACAAAAGGAGACAGAGACGTGTTCGGGACAAAAGGAGACAGAGACGTGTTCGGGACAAAAGGAGACAGAGACGTGTTCGGGACAAAAGGAGACAGAGACGTGTTCGGGACAAAAGGAGACAGAGACGTGTTCGGGACAAAAGGAGACAGAGACGTGTTCGGGACAAAAGGAGACAGAGACGTGTTCGGGACAAAAGGAGACAGAGACGTGTTCGGGACAAAAGGAGACAGAGACGTGTTCGGGACAAAAGGAGACAGAGACGTGTTCGGGACAAAAGAGACAGAGACGTGTTCGGGACAAAAGGAGACAGAGACATGTTCGGAACAAAAGGAGACAGAGACATGTTCGGGACAAAAGGAGACAGAGACATGTTCGGGACAAAAGGAGACAGAGACATGTTCGGGACAAAAGGAGACAGAGACATGTTCGGGACAAAAGGAGACAGAGACATGTTCAGGACAAAAGAGACAGAGACATGTTCAGGACAAAAGGAAACAGAGACATGTTCAGGACAAAAGAGACAGAGACATGTTCAGGACAAAAGGAGACAGAGACATGTTCGGGACAAAAGGAGACAGAGACATGTTCAGGACAAAAGGAGACAGAGACATGTTCAGGACAAAAGAGACAGAGACATGTTCAGGACAAAAGGAAACAGAGACATGTTCGGGACAAAAGGAGACAGAGACGTGTTCAGGACAAAAGGAGACAGAGACATGTTCGGGACAAAAGAGACAGAGACATGTTCAGGACAAAAGGAGACGGAGACATGTTCAGGACAAAAGGAAACAGAGACATGTTCGGGACAAAAGGAGACAGAGACGTGTTCAGGACAAAAGGAGACAGAGACATGTTCGGGACAAAAGAGACAGAGACATGTTCAGGACAAAAGGAGACAGAGACATGTTCAGGACAAAAGGAGACAGAGACGTGTTCAGGACAAAAGGAGACAGAGACATGTTCAGGACAAAAGGAGACAGAGACATGTTCGGGACAAAATGAGACAGAGACATGTTCGGGACAAAATGAGACAGAGACGTGTTCGGGACAAAATGAGACAGTGACGTGTTCGGGACAAAATGAGACAGAGACGTGTTCGGGACAAAAGGAGACAGTGACATGTTCGGGACAAAAGAGACAGAGACATGTTCAGGACAAAAGGAGACAGTGACATGTTCGGGACAAAAGGAGACAGAGACATGTTCAGGACTATTAACTATTTTAACTGAGTCCTTGTTAAATAGAACTGATGTTTTCTCATATCTGACTCTAATCTTGTGGAGAACCTATGTTTTACAGAAATCTGAAGAACTCTTCAGTCGACCTTTGACCTCAGGACATGACTCTTGGTTTAAAAAGGAAGCTGCAGTTTGAGTGAGGACTGCACTTTTCAGTCTTCATCTGTTTTTGGAAGAACAATGACACAGAAGCTTTCAGAGCCAAAAGTAGAACTCTATGAAGACTCTGTTCTGGCCATGGTTCATATGTTTCCAGAGCTGGTCCCACAGAGAAACACTCACAGGGACAGTTTTCTGAGGAACAGTGGCTCAGAGCTGAGGCTCCTTTCTGACACTGTTTCATGAGTTTCATCAAAACAGATGTTCATCCACTTTCCAATAACCCAGATGCTTGTAATCAGACAGAAACCATCAGTAAATACCTATCTTTACTTTATCTTTAGAGTTTCCATGATGTAAAAACTCAACAGTTGTTTTTGAGACAGAGGCTAAAGTCTGTGGAGTTAAAGAGGTTCAGTCAGACATGCCTCATGTCACAGTAATTCTACACCAGCTCCAAAACAAAGAAGGATCATGGATTTAAAGAACAAATACTGCCCAAATCAAACAAATCAGCCTCAAATGTTGTGGCGCAGGATTTAAGAACTTTACTTTCAGTTCTACAAAGGTCTAAAGTTTAGGTGTGGTCCTAAAGCTTTAGCATTTTTCTGCTGATGGTGGAGCTTACCTTCAGAGGCACAGATGAACACAGAAGAGAACAGGTTTATGAATAAAGCTAGGAATCCTTTTAATAGAATCATATCCAATGCAACAAGTTCTCTTCAAATTACACATAAAGGTGAGTACCGCAGTGAAGTTAGACCGACATTGGATGTTAAATGTCCGGCTCCACACTTTCACCGGGAAGATCAGTTAATCTGTGTCCGACTAGTGTGTCATGGTTGCGGGGTACTCACTCTCGAAGACCGCCCTTACCACGGAGCACTGACTCTTAGGGACCGTCAATAAATGACGAGCACAGGGAATGAAGTATATAAATAAATTCGATAGCTTCAATATAAACACATGTATTTTCTCCAAACCACTGTAAACAAATAGATCTGGTCTAGTAGTACTATGTACACCTTTTTTTTTACTTTTATGTTTTTGGGAATTTTTTATTAATTTTAGAAAATACATGTGTTTATCTTAAAGTTTATATTGAATTTATTTATATACTTCATTCCCTGTGCTCGTCATTTATTGACGGTCCCTATTATGGTAAGGGCGGTCCTTCGAGAGTGAGTTTCATTTCACTTTCATGTGACCTTTAACACACTGCAGACAGCTTTATGTCAAACTCTTAAGGTGCGTTCACACCAAACGCGAATCAAGGGTTAAGCGCGAGTGATTTGCAAAGACGCGATTAGACCAAGCTCTCATGGAACCCCTTAAAAGGTCCTCGAGTAAGGGCGCCGCCATACAGCAAAATACCTCCGTCCACCATAGACCAGGCTCAAAAAGCGGAAATATTAGGAGAAATCCAATGCCGGTCTCTAGAGCTAAGTTTTTACTACATGACAACTCTGGGGTGTGAATTTTTGATTGATACGTCCGTTTTAACTGAAAATTAAAATGTTTTACAATACAGTAAAAGCGGGAAAGCCTATTTTTATTGCGCTTTCATAATGACAATATCGGTGAATAGTGGTCCATAGGATTAAACGCGCGATTTGCTCGAATTACGCGTTAATCAGGAGTTTGCGGAGGCAGAAAACCAAAACAACAATGGAGGACGATGTTTACGGGGCAGCCTGTGGGATACGATACATTTTCGTACTTTTACAGAGCTAGGAATCTAAATCTACAACTTTAGTTTTAGTCATACTGATTACATTCATCAGACCAGCAACGGGTAACCCTTATTATCTTATTGGTCATGTGTACCCGACCTGGCTTTTTATCTTAGAGTGGGTCTAATGTTGAGCCATAATCTTCTTCTGATGTTGAACTGTTTTCTTGAGGTTGGAGAACAATCCTTGCTTCTGACTCAGTCTGCTGAGACTTATATTTCCATAACCAAAGACCGGGATCCTCAGACGACTACACTAAATATTAACCAGGTAATTTCCTGTGTTAAATTTTTCTCATTTAACTAAGTATTCTTTTTTTGGTATTCATTTTAAGTTATTTGCCTTGTTTCACTAAATTTATTTTTCTTTTTTAAGATGGAGAACCAGGTTCACTTTGATTCAGATGAGCTTTTTGACTCTTCCTCAGCTGGCAGTGAAGAAGAATATGTTCCTGGAACTAGTGACGGTGAAGATGCCTCTGATTGCGCAGAAAGAAGTCAGGTTGTTTGGCTAGAGGATCTGAAAAGGCGGATGCTCTCTCTTCTGTTAAAAATAGAATTGCAACCTTAAAAAATAAATATTACCATGTTAATGTGTTTTGCTTTGTGTATCACACTCCTAATTTCATAAGTTCTGTTTTTCTACATGTTGAAAAGTTAAACATTTTCTTGTGCTTGTACAATGCAATACACAATTCTTGTGAGATTTCTAAGTTCACAAACTCCTAACTGTGGGGAAGTTCTATCTGTAAAAATATAAAAAATTGTGATAGTTTTATAGATATTATGTTTTCTATTATAATCTTTCTTAAAAAAACAGATTCTGAAACTAAAACAATGTTAAAATTAAAGTTCAGAACTTCAACTTGAAACTACATTGTCTTGCATTTCTTTAGTAAGCGGTCATTCTTGGGTGGCTTTTTTAAGCCTTAATATTCATTAGTTGACATTTTTAAATAATTTAAGAAAAGCTCCATCTATTCATTCATTCATTTTCTACCGCTTTGTCCCGTTAGGGGTCCCAGGTGACTGGAGCCTATCCCAGCAGCTTTGGGCCTGAGGCGGGGTTCACCCTGGACAGTGGCCAGTTAGTCGCAGGGCTGACATTTAGAGACAGACAATGACAGACAATCATTCACTCTCACATTCATTCACTAGGGACACTTTAGAGTTGCCGATTAACCTGTACATGCATGTGTTTGGACGGTGGGAGGAAGTCGGAGAACCCGGAGAGAACCCACGGTAACACGTGGAGGACATGCAGACTCCTCACAGAAAGACCGGAGACGGCCGAGAATATTTGAGTCGGCCGGGTTTTGAACTCATGACCTTCTTGCTGTGAGGCAGGAGTGCTAACCACTCTGCCACGTGCACTCAAGAATTATATTAATAATAATATTAAAATATATAATTAGCATTTTTTTTATAGATAATTTATCATGCCTCTTTGTTATAGTTGTCCTAAAGTAGCTTTTACCTGAATTTGTTTAAGAGTTACTCAGAAAGTATAAAAAACAAGAAAGGAGTTATTTGTTGACCTCACACTTACCCAAAACCTAAAAAGTCCCCAGAAACTAGTTCACAGTCTGGTCTAGGAACTTTTTTTAGACTGATTGTGTATTTGAAGTGAGGTTGCTGTTTAGAAACACTAGGGGGCTTTGCCTGATTTTTTTCATTGCAGTACAATTAACAGAAAGGGTGGTTCCCAGAATGCTTCTCAGTATTTATTAAATATATCAGACTTGTTTTTATCATGTGCTAGGCTTCATCATTAACTCATCTGAGAGAGTCGTCTCCAGTCCTGTCATGTCCCACTGACTCTGCTGCTCAGACGCTCACAAACAGGCTGCTACTTCTTTGGTTTCTATTAGATTCATTCCTCGTTTATAAAAACACCACAAGCCCCTCAACCCCGACACTGAGCTCGAGGAGAATTAAACAGAACAGAGAAAAGACACTGCACTGATAAACATTCTTCAACTTGTAGCTTGTGAAGTTTAAAAGTGTCTCCAGTGAAGTTGTTTGGTCAGTCTGGATCTGTAGGGGCCCCCCACAGGCCACGGGGCCCTCAGCACAAGAGATCATAGACATGAATTTAAAAACTGGAGAAACAACAGCGAGCGATTGAAGTGATCTGACATAATACTGATGATTTACTGATGAAATATTTTGTGACAGGGTGAAGAGAGAACTGAAAAACATATTTAGAAAAAAACAGAAAACAATTACACACCGAAATGAGAATTGTTTAAATTTAAAATGAGATAAATAATAAAACACACAAAAAAAAACCTAAATAAAAAAGTCACATTACTGACAAAAGTGAACCTTAATGAAAATGAAGAAATTAAAGAGGAATTTGATCAAATGTATTTTGAGGAGCCTTGATAAGAAATGGAACAAGGAGAAAGTAAAAAAAAAAAAGAAACAGAATAACATTAATCATAAAAAAGAGCCAAACTTGTTCCTTGAGCCAATCCTTTTACAGTTGTATTTATAACTCGACCATGATTTCTGAGGCATGTCATACATTCATCGACTTAATCCAGACACATCCGTATCTGCTCCATTCAAGTCTGAGAGTGAACAGCCCACAACTATAACAGACATGTTGGAGGCAAAAAAAACTCTAAAGAAAGGAAAAGCCCGTGTTTGTGAGAATTCCATCAACACTTTTGGATGTAATTGAAAATCCATTATTTCTGTAAAAACAATGCAGAGAATGAAATGTCAATAACCATATACTGTACCTGAAACCAAAACCTGAAGAACATCTACAAATAAAAATCTGGAGAGCAGCTATACTCCTAAATGTTTAGTATAAAATGTTATCTCTAATCTTTGCCAAACCAGATTCTTGTGAAAACATCACAAAAACATAAGACTCTGGTGGATTATTAACAACATTTAAATGCTGAAGCACTAGTTCTGTTTCTGGATTTCTATAAAGTATTTGATGTATTAATGTTGAATAAATCTAATGACGACTGTATCTGTAATATTTCTGTTCAGAAAAGTGTCACATATTCAGAGGTTCACATTTGAAAGGACCAAAGGTAATGCCAGATTTAAAACTTCTCTCCTAAACTAAAGAAAACAAAGACAGTTCTGAACTTATGGTTTCAAAGAGACATCACAATGTGGCAGAATCCTTTTAAGTAAAGCAGAGGGAATATGAAGACATGTGTCCCTCACACTTTCTCTGGACGTTCAGGAGTCCACTTGTAAAGACAAAGTGTTTGTGAACTGGAAGAACAAACATCACCTCAAGAAACAAACCCTCACAAATCCAACTTACTGAGTTGAATAATCCACTGATGAAGAATCAGGGAACATTGTTAACGGATCAAACACTGTCAGTTTATGAAGTGTAATATTTAGAGTAAATTTATGAACGCTAAATGTTCCTGATGAGTCACAAAGACCAGACCGTGACCAGACCAGGACCAGACCAGAACAAGGACCAGTTCTGGATCCATCTCCTGTTGTAGACGTGCTGAATGAAAGACTGGTTTGAGAGGTTTTAACACAGATGCAGTAGAATGCATGTTAATTATACCATAAGCAAGAACTGAAAGTAGACTGGATTATTTTTTTTTAGCTCAGTGAGGCAGCAGTAAGCGTTAGTATTTTTATTGCAGGGGGGAGGGGTTGGAACATTAGCCTTTTTTGGTAGAGCACTGACATAACATAACTGAACCTCTTTGAAGCAAAAACAGAAAAACTGGAGTTGTCGTGAGAACCAGATGTGACAGTAGCCCATGTATTTTACTGGAATAGACACTGTGTTGATTAAGCTTTATGAACCGACCCTGGATATGTTTCTCCTACAGTTACACAAACCCTAACAGTCTCAGTCTGGAAGAGTGGCTCATGAAGAGGGACGGATGAGTCTGCAGTAAACGTCCAATCACAGAGACAAGTCTGAGAGAGTTAACACGAGAACCAACACTAAATTACACTTCAACTCTTTGGTCTCTGTCTGGACCAAACTAAACCAAGATCTGGTTCATTTGTGAAAGATAGTAAGATAATAGTAAGTAAAAGTTATTTATACAGCACCTTTCACAGACACTTAAATACACAATAAAATACAGAGACATTATAAAATACATATCACAATAAGGTGCTTTCAGTCGTAACAGCTGCTACATTAAAGCTACAGGAGACACGCCCCCCGTTGTCATGGCGACAGTGAGCACAGCGTCAGGGAAAGTGTGATTGTCCACTTTTAAAAATCGTAGTCCACCAAACGTTACGTAACCTAAGTGTCAGGAGTGAGAACAGCCTCAGAGTCGACTGAACTGACTCTAAACTGTTTCTGAGTTTAATGAACCTGCTGCAAAGACTCCTAAAACACAATTCTATTTCATAGGAGCGAGGGATGAAGATGGGACGGAGCTGGAGGAGGACGGAGCGAGGGATGAAGATGGGACAGAGCTGGAGGAGGAGGACGGAGCGAAGGATGAAGATGGAACAGAGCTGGAGGAGGAGGACGGAGCGAGGGATGAAGATGGAACAGAGCTGGAGGAGGACGGAGCGAGGGATGAAGATGGAACAGAGCTGGAGGAGGACGGAGCGAGTGATGAAGATGGAACGGAGCTGGAGGAGGACGGAGCGAAGGATGAAGATGGGACGGAGCTGGAGGAGGACGGAGCGAGGGATGAAGATGGAACGGAGCTGGAGGAGGACGGAGCGAAGGATGAAGATGGGACGGAGCTGGAGGAGGACGGAGCGAGGGATGAAGATGGGACGGAGCTGGAGGAGGACGGAGCGAGGGATGAAGATGGGACGGAGCTGGAGGAGGACGGAGCGAGGGATGAAGATGGAACGGAGCTGGAGGAGGACGGAGCGAAGGATGAAGATGGGACGGAGCTGGAGGAGGACGGAGCGAGGGATGAAGATGGGACGGAGCTGGAGGAGGACGGAGCGAGGGATGAAGATGGGACGGAGCTGGAGGAGGACGGAGCGAGGGATGAAGATGGGACGGAGCTGGAGGAGGACGGAGCGAGGGATGAAGATGGGACGGAGCTGGAGGAGGAGGGAGCGAGGATGAAGATGGGACGGAGCTGGAGGAGGACGGAGCGAGGGATGAAGATGGGACGGAGCTGGAGGAGGACGGAGCGAGGGATGAAGATGGGACGGAGCTGGAGGAGGACGGAGCGAGGGATGAAGATGGGACGGAGCTAGAGGAGGAGGACGGAGCGAGGGATGAAGATGGGACGGAGCTGGAGGAGGACGGAGGGAGGGATGAAGATGGGACGGAGCTGGAGGAGGACGGAGCGAAGGATGAAGATGGGACGGAGCTGGAGGAGGAGGACGGAGGGAGGGATGAAGATGGGACGGAGCTGGAGGAGGACGGAGCGAGGGATGAAGATGGGACGGAGCTGGAGGAGGACGGAGCGAGGGATGAAGATGGGACGGAGCTGGAGGAGGACGGAGCGAAGGATGAAGATGGGACGGAGCTGGAGGAGGACGGAGCGAGGGATGAAGATGGAACGGAGCTGGAGGAGGACGGAGCGAGGGATGAAGATGGAACGGAGCTGGAGGAGGACGGAGCGAGGGATGAAGATGGGACGGAGCTGGAGGAGGACGGAGCGAGGGATGAAGATGGGACGGAGCTGGAGGAGGACGGAGCGAGGGATGAAGATGGGACGGAGCTGGAGGAGGACGGAGCGAGGGATGAAGATGGGACGGAGCTGGAGGAGGACGGAGCGAGGGATGAAGATGGGACGGAGCTAGAGGAGGACGGCGCGAGGGATGAAGATGGGACGGAGCTGGAGGAGGACGGAGCGAGGGATGAAGATGGGACGGAGCTGGAGGAGGACGGAGCGAAGGATGAAGATGGGACGGAGCTGGAGGAGGACGGAGCGAGGGATGAAGATGGGACGGAGCTGGAGGAGGACGGAGCGAGGAATGAAGATGGGACGGAGCTGGAGGGGGACGGAGCGAGGGATGAAGATGGGACGGAGCTGGAGGAGGACGGAGCGGCGGTGGAGGTGAGGATGGACAGAAGAGACACTGTGGACTTCACAGGAGGAGGTACGTCCTGGGATTTATCTTTGTTCTGTTTTCTGAAAAACAAAAGAGTAAAAAAACAGAAGGATGAATAAATGTTTACATGACACTGAAGAAATGTGAATTATTAGTATAAAAGTACATGTCCCAGTCTAATAGTTACACGTTCCAGGTACAAGGGTCACAGGTAACACGAACTGTTTTTAAATCTGCAGTTATTATCAGACAAAGATAATAGTTAGTATTACTCTACTTGTATTTAACGACACTGAATGAAAGCAGATTGAAAAAGAGACGGGTCAAACTGGAGCTGAAAAAGAAGCTCACCTGAATTCAATGATCTTGCTTTTGACCCAGGGAGCTTTGACCTGAGAGCAGTAAAGACCTGTCTCCGTCTGAAAACTAAAGAGAAAACACAAAAACAAGTCTCTGCTCAGTCACAGTGTCTTAGTCAACAGCATTTCTGCATAAACTCGTTCAAATAAGTGTTTTGTTAATTTATCTTACTTAATCCAATATCTGTGAGGTTAGTTTAGTTTGTAAATGAAATAACATGATTAATCTGGACTTACATGATGGCTGGGACACATGGAGCTGCGGGTTTTTGGACCAAATAACTGATGATGGGTTCAGTGATCTCTTTGGTAGACACTTTTGTGCAGCAGAACGTCAGCTTTTCATCTTTAATCCAACACAAAAACAAGAAATGTCAATGAAAACCTGCAGGAGAATGAAATATTGTGGGTGAAAGTGAGGTGTTACCTGCAGATCCACAGTGAGACAGAGCCATCAGCATCAGAGGCAGCAGCACCAGCAGGTTTCCACAGCTCATTTTCAGAATAAATACCAGAACTAAACAGAAGAGTAAAGGGAGAGTGAAGAGAGCTGTGAGTTCTGTCAGACGAACAGAGAACACTCGTATTTAACGACAGAAAAAGTAGTTCTTAGGTCATTTTCCTGATAGAGATCCGTGAAGGGGTGGGGGGTTTAAACGGACTTTCCCACTGATTGTGAAAGAGAAACACTTCAGCAGGAAAATGAAGTCATTGTTTTTATTTTTAATTGTGCATTAAAATAAAGACAGTTTACAGATTTCACAGTAGTTTTTGGCAGATGTCTCCAAACATTTGAAATAAAACATTCATAGCCTCAGATCAAACAGCTTTATAGACTTTAATCATTTAAACCAAACCAGTTCAAAGTCCGGTTCAAGGGCCAATCACATGGAGCTAAAATAAGCTCCATGTGAAAAAAAAAAAACTGAAAGTTCAAGTTTTACATTTACATTTTATCCAAAGCGACTTACATTGAGCTTCTAATCACCAGTGTTAGAGCCACTGGAGACAAGGTGGGTTAAGTGTCTTGCCCAAGGACACAACGACAGTATGAACTGTGGGGAGAGCGGGAATCAAACCATCTACCTTCCAGTTGATGGAGGACTTCTCTACCCACTGAGCTACTCGTCTCGTCTTTTTGCAGATGATGTTGTCCTGTTGGCTTCATCGAGCCAGGACCTTCAGCTGCACTGGGACGGTTTGAGGCCGAGTGTGAAGCGGGACGAGGATCACACACTTTAAATAGTTTTTGAATGAAAAACTAACAAGACAAGACCGTAACTCTCACTTCTGTTTTAAATCTCCTTGTCTCCCACTTGTTCCTCATTCTTTCCACTGTAGTTTTTTATAGTTTTATAAATCGTTTCATTCAACACAGAAACATAAAATAAAATGGTTTGTACATTTTATTTGTTCACTTTTAGTTTGACATTTCAATTTGCAGAAGGCACAAAACTACAATAAATACATTGCAACAAGGACGGAGCGAAGGATGAAGATGGGACACACTCACACTGGTCGTAGCTGTAGGTACACACTCACACTGGTTGTAGCTGTAGGTACACACTCACACTGGTCGTAGCTGTAGGTACACACTCACACTGGTTGTAGCTGTAGGTACACACTCACACTGGTCGTAGCTGTAGGTACACACTCACACTGGTCGTAGCTGTAGGTACACACTCACACTGGTCGTAGCTGTAGGTACACACTCACACTGGTCGTAGCTGTAGGTACACGCTCACACTGGTCGTAGCTGTAGGTACACGCTCACACTGGCTGTAGCTGTAGGTACACGCTTACACTGGCTGTAGCTGTAGGTACACGCTCACACTGGCTGTAGCTGTAGGTACACGCTCACACTGGCTGTAGCTGTAGGTACACACTCACACTGGTCGTAGCTGTAGGTACACACTCACACTGGTCGTAGCTGTAGGTACACACTCACACTGGCTGTAGCTGTAGGTACACACTCACACTGGTCGTAGCTGTAGGTACACACTCACACTGGTCGTAGCTGTAGGTACACACTCACACTGGTTGTAGCTGTAGGTACACGCTCACACTGGTCGTAGCTGTAGGTACATACTCACACTGGTCGTAGCTGTAGGTACACGCTCATACTGGCTGTAGGTGTAGGTACACGCTCAGCCATTCATATTATTATTACATCTGCCTATTTTTCAGTGGTATTTAACACTTTTTTCTCCTTTCTACCTCCTCCTAAGGTGAACGCACAGATCTAATCTGCTGGGTGATGTGTAGTACCCCTGGACTCTGCTCCAGTACGAGGACCCCCTTTCCATCTGTCATCTACCTTGATGTTGACTGAGGTTTTTTTTTGTTGGTGTAATTCTATGTATTTTTTCAACTGTCCTGGACACGTTCCTGCACGGCATGTCCGTCCTGGGAGTGGATACCTCCTTCTGTGGTTCTCCCTGAGGTTTCTCTTTTTTCCCGGCTGGGTTTTTTTGGGAGTTTTTCCTCACCCTGATGGAGGGTCTAATGACAGGGGATGTTGTCTAGTGCAGTCTGTTAAGCCCTTTGTGGCGGCTGTTGTTGCGATATTGGGCTTTACAAAATAAATGTCTTGTCTTGTCTTGTATTTAAACACAGAGAAAAGGGAAAGTCCTATTTCTTCCTGATAGAGATTAGTGAAGGAATTGGGAGTTGGAAGGACTTTCCAACTGTTTGTGAAACAGAAACACTTCAGCGGGAAAATGAAGTAATTGTTTTTACAATTGTGCAGTAAAATAAAGACAATGCACAGACTTCACAATAGTTTTTGGCAGATTTCTCCAAACATTTGAAATAAAACATTCATTGTCTCAGAATAAACAGCTTTTTAGACTTTAACCATTTAAACCAAACAAGTCCAAAGTCCGGTTCAAGGGCTAATCACATGGAGCTAAAATAAGCTCCTAATGTTTGGAACTGAAAAACAAAAAACTGAAACTGAAAGTTCAAGTTTTAAAGTTGAACTTTGATAAATAGAAATGTATTCAGATTTCTCGTCTCGTCTTTTTGCAGATGATGTTGTCCTGTTGGCTTCATCGAGCCAGGACCTTCAGCTGCACTGGGACAGTTTGAGCCCGAGTGTGAAGCGGGATGAGGATCACACACTTTAAATAGTTTTTGAATGAAAAACTAACAAGACAAGACCGTAACTCTCACTTCTGTTTTAAATCTACTTAAATCCACTTATGTAGTATTATATATCTTTTACATTTACATTTATTCATTTAGCTGACGCTTTTATCCAAAGCGACTTACATTGTTCTAATGTAATCACCAGTGTTGCAGACACTGGAGGCAAGGTGGGTTAAGTGTCTTGCCCAAGGACACAACAACAGTATGAACTTTTGGGGAGAGTGAGAATCGAACCGCCTACCTTCCGGTTGAAGGACGACCGCTCTACCACCGAGCTACCGCCGGGTGCTGTCTTTTCATTCATAACAAAATAATAATAATAATAAAATGGTTTCTACATTTTATTTGTTCACTTTTAATTCGACATTTCAATTCGCAGAAGTCACAAAACTACAATAAATACATTGTGACAAAATATTAAGTTTTTGTTTAAATATAACAAAAATAAATACAAAGTTCCAAACCAATAAATAATTATTCAAAACTCAACATTTGGAAAAGACTGGTTTTAAATGTAATTACTCTGAGGGACACGTGGAGACGTCTAGTCAAAGTCTTTTTTTTACTCCAAAGGCCTCTCGTCGACATGACTCAGTGAAGAAGAGGAGGGAGCGAAGGATGAAGATGGGACGGAGCTGGAGGAGGACGGAGCTGGAGGAGGACGGAGCGAGGGATGAAGATGAGACGGAGCTGGAGGAGGACGGAGTGAGGGATGAAGATGGGACGGAGCTGGAGGAGGACGGAGCGGCGGTGGAGGTGAGGATGGACAGAAGAGACACTGGACTTCACAGAAGGAGGTACGTCCTGGGATTTGGCCTTCTTCTGTTTTCTAAAAAAAGAGTAAAAAAGAGTAAAAAAACAGATGGATGAATAAATGTTTACATGACACTGAAGAAATGTGAATTATTATTATAAAAGTATATGTCCCAGTCTAATAGTTACATGTTCCAGGTACAAGGGACACAGGTAACACAGACTGAACTGGAGACTATGCTTTTCATAAACTCAGAAACCTTACTCTGAGGTGTTTTTAAATCTGCAGTTATTATCAGTCAAAGATAATAATTAGTATAACTCTACTTGTTTTTAACGACACTGAATGAAAGCAGCTTGAAAATGAGACGAGTCAAACTGGAGCTGAAAAAGAAGCTCACCTGATTTCAATGATCTTGCGTTGGACCCAGGGAGCGCTGACCTGAGAGCAGTAAAGACCTGTCTCCGTCTGAAAACTAAAGAGAAAACACAAAAACAAGTCTCAGTCTTTCAGCGACACAAGTCTCTGTCAGTCACAGAATCTTGGTCAACAGCATTTCTGCATAAACTTTAGTTTAGTTTGTTTAGTTTCTAAATTAAATAATGTTATCAGTCTGGACTTACATGACGGCTCAGACACATGGACCTTTGGGTTTTTGGACCAAATAACCGATGATGGGATCAGAGTGGTCAACACTCCTTCCTCACAGCAAGAAGGTCCTGGGTTTGATTCCCTTCCAGGGCAGGACCCTTCTGTTTGGAGTGTGCATGTCCTCCCTGTGCGTAGGTTTCCTCCGGTTTGCCCTACCACTAAAGACATGTACAATAGTCCTCCCCAAAAACACACATGGGGCCAGGACTCTCCTCTAAAACAGATGTGTAATCTCAGCGGTACTATCCTGGATAAATAAAGGTTAAATAAAAAAATAAAAAAAACGGAGAGAAGGCTGAAGATGGGACAGAGCTGGAGGAGGACGGAGCGAGAAATAAGGATCGAACGAAGCTGGAGGAGGACGGAGCGGCGGTGGAGGTGA
This sequence comes from Neodontobutis hainanensis, assembly GCA_024349245.1. NCBI lineage: Eukaryota > Metazoa > Chordata > Actinopteri > Gobiiformes > Odontobutidae > Neodontobutis > Neodontobutis hainanensis. The sequence continues at coordinate 220,001 of JALDNG010000105.1, read as the reverse complement.
GGATGGACAGAAGAGACACTGTGGACTTCACAGGAGGAGGTACGTTCAGGGATTTGGCCTTCTTCTGTTTTCTAAAGAAAAAGGAAAAAAACTTTAGGATAAATAAATGTGGAAACACTTTTTTCCAGTTATTATCAGTCAAAGATAATAATTACTACTTGTATTTAACGACACTGAATGAAAGCAGCTTGAAAATGAGACGAGTCAAACTGGAGCTGAAAAAGAAGCTCACCTGATTTCAATGATCTTGCGTTGGACCCAGGCAGCTTTGAGATGACAGCAGTAACTACTTGTCTTTGTGTGAAAACTAAAGAGAAAACACAAAAACAAGTCTCAGTCTTTCAGAGTCTCTGCTCAGTCTCAGAGTCTTAGTCAACAGCATTTCTACATAAACTTGTTCAAATAAGTGTTTTGTTAATTTATCTAACTTTATTCAATGTTAATTTTGACAAGAAATTTTTATTTAGTTTTAGTCTCGACTAAAATTAAAATAGATTTAGTCGACTAAAACAAAAAAAAAAATTCATGAGGTAATCATTTGTCCTTTTGTATCAGACATAACATTATACTTTTTTAGAAATGAGATTTAAATGTGCAAATATATTTCACATTGTTTATTTCAACACAACTGCCTTTTATTGAAAATAGTTTCAATCAATAAAAAACAATACCAATATTAAAAATAATCTTGCGTCTATTTTAACTTAAACACAAAGACATCAATGTGATTCAAAGAGATGCACACATTCACAGCTTATTTTAAATTAAATTAAATAAATGTACAATCGTCAAAAGGCCCTTACAGCCCAAGAAAGATATATAATAATAATAAACGTACCATCTAAACCATCTTTGAACCTAAAGTGCATTGAACAGGAGGATATTCGTTATGCTACATAAACACTAGCATCAGAAACATCTAATGCAAACATTTATTTACTTCCATTTGTTTTCTTTGTTCTTAAACTTGAAATGAGACCACAGGTCAGCAACATGTTTCATTTATCGCAGTTCGCAGTTGTTGCTGTTGTCTCCCGTTAGCTTCCGGCACCAGCGCCGCGTCACAACAAGACGCGCTCTGATTGGCTGCTGGACTCATCCCGCCTCTTCCATTTCCTCTTTCCCTTCTCCTGACGGCTTTTTCTCACAAGTTACTTTTGTCTCGGCTTTTCTTCTTTGACGAAAATATCAGTCTATTTATTCATCGTTTTAGTCATTATGAAGTCTTTTTTATTTAGTTTTGTTTTGTTTTCCTCCGCAAAAAAACAAAATTTAACTTTTTTATCTAATATTTGTGAGCTTTTTAAAACAGTTTTTAGTTTGTAAATTAAATAATGGGATCAATCTGGACTTACATGACGGCTGGGACACATGGAGCTGCGGGATTTTGGACCGAATAATCGATGATGGGTTCAGTGATCTCTTTGTCAGACACAGTTTTACAGCAGGACGTCACCTTTTCTTCTTTAATCCAACACAAAAAACAAGAAATGTCAATGAAAAACTCTTAAAAACCTGCAAGAGAATGAAATATTGTGGGTGAAAGTGAGGTGTTACCTGCATATCCACAGTGAGACAGAGCCATCAGCATCAGAGGCAGCAGCACCAGCAGGTTTCCACAGCTCATTTTCAGAATAAATACCAGAACTAAACAGAAGAGTAAAGGGAGAGTGAAGAGAGCTGTGAGATGACTTGTATTTAAGAGTTCAGTGAAGGGGTGGAGCGTTGGACGGACTTTCCCACTGAGTTGAAACCGAAACACTTCAGTAAGAAAATGAAGTCATTGTACATTTACAGTAGTTTTTTGGCAGACGTCTCCAAACATTGGAAATAAAACATTGGAAATAAAACATTCTTAGTAGATTAAACAGCTTTATAGACTTTAACCATTTGAACCAGATGTTATAAGAATTCTTTGTCTTTATATTTATCCACAGCGACACGTAGAAAGTATATAAGTATCATTTAAAAAAGGAATGTCCAGGTTTAATTCTTACAAGAATGAAGCAAAACCACAAACATGTCACAAGTTATTCAGGCTGAGGTTTACTTCAATAAACAATACCTTAGATTTTATAGTTACTGCAGGGAAAGCTTTAGGAGGCGTTACTTTCACACTCCCAGCACAGGCTCCAGATGCAGAAAGTCCCGTGGAAAGTTCTGTCTCGTTCATGTCTGGATTAGGATGTAGGACATGATTCGATTCGACATAAACTGAAGAGAACTGTAAACACCAGGTAATTAGAAACAACAGCAAATTTAAATGATTATAACATTCCCTCCTCTTTATGCTTATAACCATAAGCATAACACACCATATTAGCATCAAATGTGTGTAATCAATTCAAATGATTCAATTAAACAATATTTTTCTCAATCTTTTTCTGTCACTGACATTTCTAACATTTTTCATTAAGTATTAAAAGGTTTGTTTAATGTAAAGACTCCAACAATGACTGAGGAGCTAAAACTCCAGCTCTTATAAAAATAATAAACATTTCTAGCTCCTGAAAGTGAGCAAAGAAAGGGAGGGTGCTGTAAAACCCGTTCTCTTGTGTCACTGTGGAACATTCTTCATGAACACAAACATCCACTGTCTTTAATTATTCACCAGAACCAAACGAGAAAAATACATAATTGTTTCTTTTCTTAGGTTCTGGTATCATTCTTTTTTCTTTTATATGTGAGCTTATGGCCCAAATATCTATTATCTTTATAAACATGCTCTGTTCAATTTCATTTAAGACACATATTCTAATTCTTCATTTTCCTTCTCCCCCTGATTTCTTTCTTTTATTGTCTTCATACCGTGTGGGCTTGGAACCACACTGATATTAATCTTTAATCTCCACGTTCCCATGTTACACAAAAATGGATCTGTTATTTAACAGACTTACTCATTATTTTTCTCTGTAGAGTTTATTATAACAGCAGAGAGTCCAGAGTCAGTCAGTTCAAGGGCCCATCATATTGAGCTAAAATGAGCTCAGAATAACTGAAAAACAAGATGAACAATGTTGATTTTTGAAAATTACAGAAATGTATTCCAATTTCTTGTCTCTGCTTTTTGTAGATGATGTTGGTTCCATCGAGTTAGGACCTCCAGCTGCACTGGGACGGTTTGCAGCCGAGTGTTTCGGGCTGGGATGAGGATCAGCACCTCCAAGTCTGAGCCCATGGTTCTCAGCTGGAAAAGGGTGGCTTGTCCCCTTCAGGTTGGTGGAGATCCTGAGGTGAAGGAGCAATGAGCCAAGCTCCTGCTCTGGTCGTACAGGGACCGGACAACCCTTAGCAAAGGGTCCCGGACCCCATACTCCCAGAGCACCCCCCACAGGGCACCACGAGGGACACAGTTAAATGTCTCCAGATCCACAAAGCACATGTGGACTGGACAAACTATGAACCCTCCAGCCCCTGGCATAGACTATCCCGGGGAGGCTGAGGAGTGTGATCCTTTTGTAGTTGGAACACAACCTCCGGTGATTTGTTTTGTAATTCTCCTCCAACACACCTCTATGCATTTATATGTACAGAGCAAAACCCAAGTACAGGCACAAAAGGGCTTTGAATCTACTGTAGATTCAGGACGTCTGCCAAGCAAAGGAGCAGGAAGCAGGCTCAGACCAGTTTGGCAGACCTCAGCACTTCACAAATGGTTTCTTCGGCTCACGGAAAACCTAGATCCTCATAGAATGCATTTCAGGGCCCAAGCCACTGGCCTCTGGAGCACAAAATCACAAATGAGATCAAAAGTGAAAGTTCCAAGACCATCTGTAAAATAATTATGAACAAAAAGACATTTATATTCTGTAGTATATTACTGAATATGTCACTATGTGGGTTGGCGCCTGCAACACGTCCGGCCGAAAGACTCTGCAACGCAAAGTGAGAGCAGCTGAGAAGATCATTGGTGTCTCTCTCCTCTCTTTCCAGCACATTTACGGAACATGTCTCACCCACAAAGCCCTCGGTGTTGCATGTGATCCCACCCACCCACCCACCCATCCCACAGCTTCTTCAGCTGCTGCCATCAGGAAGAGGCCTTGCCTTGCGCTGCTTTAGTTAACTTTATTTTTGATTTAATATGTCTTTTTTAACATTCCCTTAGTGTATAATTGTACAGTTTTATCTACATTTTATATTTTGATCTAGATTTTTAGGCTTTAATGTTATTGTTACCTGTGCACCGGGGTCTAACACAGTTTCGATTCTGTGTTTGTACTGTACATGTGGAAGAACTGACAATAAAGCAGAAATGAACTTTGGCAAAAATGAAGTAAACTTTCAACTTTTAATTAACATTTACTGGTTGTTAGAAGTAGTTTATGCACACGTAGACCTAAAATGAACTTCTAGATTTACATTAACAGTACGCTGTAATCTAGCAATTAAGATTTAAATCAAAGTAATCACATTAAACATTGTAATAATCACATTCAGTTAAAAATATGCATATTTACTACCGTCTTTAAAAGCATTACAGTTTATTAATCCATTGTTCTCTTTTATTCAGTTTATAAAAAGAACACTAGATAAATAAAAAAAATATATATTAAATAGTCATTAGGTTAGGCGACTAATCAAAAAAGTAATCATTAAACTAGTCGACAGAAAAACATAAGCGTTAGTTGCAGCTCTCACGTGTTGGGTAATACCCTGTGTAGTGTCCCAAAAGGGATGGAAATACTTTCGGGACTTACCCTGGCATATTTAATATCATGTTATTGTAAACGTAAAGTTTAATGAAATTAGTTCAGCAGTAGAATCATGTGAAGAAAGTAAACATTTGGAAAGGACTGGAAATATACGTGCTCTGAGGGAAATGTGGAGACTTCTAGTCAAAGTCTTTTTTCCTTCTAAGGCCTCGGTGGGACTTGGTAAAGAAGGACAGAGCGAAGGATGAAGATGGGACGGAGCTGGAGGAGGAGGACGGAGGGAGGGATGAAGATGGGACGGAGCTGGAGGAGGACGGAGCGAGGGATGAAGATGGGACGGAGCTGGAGGAGGACGGAGCGAGGGATGAAGATGGGACGGAGCTGAAGGAGGACGGAGCGAGGGATGAAGATGGGACGGAGCTGGAGGAGGACGGAGCGAGGGATGAAGATGGGACGGAGCTGGAGGAGGAGGACGGAGGGAGGGATGAAGATGGGACGGAGCTGGAGGAGGACGGAGCGAGGGATGAAGATGGGACGGAGCTGGAGGAGGAGGACGGAGCGAGGGATGAAGATGGGACGGAGCTGGAGGAGGACGGAGGGAGGGATGAAGATGGGACGGAGCTGGAGGAGGACGGAGCGAAGGATGAAGATGGGACGGAGCTGGAGGAGGAGGACGGAGGGAGGGATGAAGATGGGACGGAGCTGGAGGAGGACGGAGCGAAGGATGAAGATGGGACGGAGCTGGAGGAGGACGGAGCGAGGGATGAAGATGGGACGGAGCTGGAGGAGGACGGAGCGAGGGATGAAGATGGGACGGAGCTGGAGGAGGACGGAGCGAGGATGAAGATGGGACGGAGCTGGAGGAGGACGGAGCGAGGTGAAGATGGGACGGAGCTGGAGGAGGACGGAGCGAGGGATGAAGATGGGACGGAGCTGGAGGAGGACGGAGCGAGGGATGAAGATGGGACGGAGCTGGAGGAGGACGGAGCGAGGGATGAAGATGGGACGGAGCTGGAGGAGGACGGAGCGAGGGATGAAGATGGGACGGAGCTGGAGGTCCGGTTTCTGGAAAGAGGGAGAAAAACATAAGGATGAATAAATGTGGAAAAAACGTTTCACTGTAAATCCAAATAAGTTACCAGAACTCAAACATTATGAGGCAGTCAGTTGCCTCATAATGTTTGAGTTGGAAAACATAAAAGTTTTAATTATTGCAAGAAATATTTAGGTTAATAGTACAGAAACATTTTGACTTATGTTAAATTGAAATGTTCATTTAAGTAACTTGAAATCTTTAATCACGGCAAACGGTAGTGTTTATTTAACACTAAATGAACATGAATAATAAAGTAACTTAACTATTTTAATTACATTACAAGTCCTTGTAATTAAGTAAAGAAAGCCATCAATATTGAGAATAAAAAAAATCAACATTGTGTTTAATAGACATTTATTTGTTGCTCTGTTGACATTTAATATTGACATTAACTTAGTAAAACTCAAGTCAGTTGACATAAAACTTGACATAAAAACAAAATACATTACCCTTACTTAATATAAATATAAATATGAAGAACGACAAATTCAAAGCCATTTTGGCTCTTTTTGTAAACATGAACAATATAAGTGTCACACAAAATCTTTGCACACTGTCACAGCAATGTTCGGGTCCATCTGGCCTTCACCAGATTTGAGGGCACTTTTTTATACCCGCAGGAGCTACCTCCAAAACACTAAAGTCATGAACATGGATTCACCGTTTGTCATCACTCACCACCAAAATACAATAAATACACACATCAAGGCATCGCACACAAAGCTATCTTCACGTTACAGATCAAGTCAAAAACAAAAAAGTATTTTCCAGAATATATACTTTTAGTTTAATCTCAGTCTTTAAAGTGGAAATCTAATGTGCTGTGCATCTTCAGGTCCCACTAGTCCTAGAACGTCTCCTAAATGTCTAAAATATCAGTTACTATTGAAAGTTAGTTTGGCTTCAATGTCTTTCCCTCTGCAGCATTGGGGATTAGAGATACTGCTCCTTTAAAAGTAGAATGATAATGCCATTAAATCTAATAGGATGGTGTTTCTGGGGGAAGCACCTGCATGTTCAAAAAACGTGGAGCACAAGGGCTGCCTTCAAGTCTGGTGTTGGTCACGTGGACTGAAATGTTGTTTCAATAAATAAATAAATGAAGAGTGAGGACGTGTGTGGAAGCCTTTTTAATTTTTTTGTAATTCTCCACCAACACTATATGCATTTAATTGTACAGAGCAAAACCCAAGTACTGGCACAAAAGGGCTTTGACATAGCTCAAAAGTTTTCAGGATGTTTGGAGAATACTGTAGATTCAGGACGTCTGCCAAGCAAAGGAGCAGGAAGCAGGCTCAGGTCAGTTTGGCAGACCTCAGCACTTCACAAATGATTTCTTCGGCTCACGGAAAACATAGGTCCTCATAGAATGTATTTGCTGCTGCCTAAAATAAAATAACCCATGTGCCCTGATTAGATTGTACTTACATCCTGCAGCTCAGGCAGTGGAAGACAAAGGATTAAAGGTGACATGTCCATGATGCTTTCGTGGCCAACAGGGGGCAATAGAGAAGGACTGAAAACCAACAGAATCCTAAAGGCAGATAGCAGCTGGTAGTCATTCAACACTGTGTGGATTAAATGTACTTTTTAGTGTCTTTTAATAATGTAAAGTTCATATTTTTGTACAGAAAGAGAAAGTGCTAACACTAGCATTAGCACTTAAACACATAGCACAGCCTTTTCACTTTGTACAGGATTTAGGCAGTTCAACTCCAGTTAGTTAGACTTAGTTAGTTAGACTTAGTTAGTTAGACTTAGTTAGTTCAACTCCAGTTAGTTAGACTTAGTTAGTTAGACTTAGTTAGTTAGACTTAGTTAGTTCAACTCCAGTTAGTTAGACTTAGTTAGTTAGACTTAGTTAGTTAGACTCCAGTTAGTTAGACTTAGTTAGTTAGACTTAGTTAGTTCAACTCCAGTTAGTTAGACTTAGTTAGTTCAACTCCAGTTAGTTAGACTTAGTTAGTTAGACTTAGTTAGTTCAACTCCAGTTAGTTAGACTTAGTTAGTTAGACTTAGTTAGTTAGACTTAGTTAGTCTGACCTAGTCATTTGAATGAACCTTTTTACACAAATGACAAATACAGTTGGCCTTTAGCTCTGTTTTTAACCATTTATTAAGCCATTACTATTTTTAACTGTAAATAATATTTAAAGCTAGATACTGAACATATTTAAATGAGTAGACTTATTCTAGCATAAAACGTCTCAAAATATGAATTTTACATATTTAACTGACTTTTAAGAAAGCCTACCAAAGCTGTTCTAGAGAGTTGACAAGTTTGCCAAAAGTGTGCTTACAGAGCCATGCTTTAGATATTTCTCAAAACTGTCAATGAATCTTACTTTAAACAACACACATACTCACGTTAGTGCTGCAACAACGCGTCGACGTCATCGATTACATCCACGTCATCGATTACATCCACGTCATCGATTACATCCACGTCATCGATTACATCAACGTCATCGATTACATCCACGTCATCGATTACATCAACGTCATCGATTACATCCACGTCATCGATTACATCAACGTCATCGATTACATCCACGTCATCGATTACATCCACGTCATCGATTACATCAACGTCATCGATTACATCCACGTCATCGATTACATCCACGTCATCGATTACATCCACGTCATCGATTACATCCACGTCATCGATTACATCAACGTCATCGATTACATCCACGTCATTGATTACATCCACGTCATTGATTACATCCACGTCATCGATTACATCCACGTCATCGATTACATTGACGATTATCAAAAGTGTGGGAATACTTTAAGCAGAGTGCGATGCACGAGCACCTCAAAAGAAAACATCCTGGTGCTCTTCGACCTCAAACTGACCAGCCATCTTTGTAACTATTTATTATTACAATTAGTTTTGGGAGTAATTGTTTGCGTTCTTTCCTGATGTGTTTTAATCAAGAATTAATGGATTTATGCTAGATAAAAATGGTAATGCGAATCACTAATGTTATAACATTGAACTGTAAATGTATAATACTGTATAGGTTACGTTGGCGATAATAAAGTAAACTTTAAACTTTTAATTAACATTTACTGGTCGTTAGAAGTAGTTTATGCACACGTAGACCTAAAATGAACTTCTAGATTTACATTAACAGTACGCTGTAATCTAGTAGTGTACATGAACATAGAATTAGGCTACTTGTGCATTTTTGTTTACTTTTGTCTTTGGTCTTTAAAAACATAGTTTACTTAGTATAACTCTACTTGTTTTTAACGACACTGAATGAAAGCAGCTTGAAAATGAGACGAGTCAAACTGGAGCTGAAAAAGAAGCTCACCTGAATTCAATGATCTTGCTTTTGACCCAGGGAGCTTTGACCTGAGAGCAGTAAAGACCTGTCTCCGTCTGAAAACTAAAGAGAAAACACAAAAACAAGTCTCAGTCTTTCAGCGACACAAGTCTCTGCTCAGTCTCAGAGTCTTAGTCAACAGCATTTCTGCATAAACTTGTTCAAATAAGTGTTTTGTTATTTTATCTTACTTTATCCAATATTTGTGAGCTTTTTAATACAAGTTTAGTTTGTAAATGAAATAACATGATTAATCTGGACTTACATGACGGCTGGGACACATGGAGCTGCTGGTTTTTGGACCAAATAACGTATGATGGGTTCAGTGATCTCTTTGGTAGACACTTTTGTGCAGCAGAATGTCAGCTTTTCAACTTTAATCCAACACAAAAAACAAGAAATGTCAATGAACAACTCAAGAGAATGAAATATTGTGGGTGAAAGTGAGGTGTTACCTGCAGATCCACAGTGAGACAGAGCCATCAGCATCAGAGGCAGCAGCACCAGCAGGTTTCCACAGCTCATTTTCAGAATAAATACCAGAAGTAAACAGAAGAGTAAAGGGAGAGTGAAGAGAGCTGTGAGTTCTGTCAGACGAACAGAGAACACTCGTATTTAAGAGTTCAGTGAAGAGGTGGAGTGTTGGACGGAGTTTCCATAAAGTGACCGACTGATTCTGAAACAGAAACACTTAAGCTGGAAAATGTTTTTTACAGAATTTTTTTATCTTTAAATCTGCAGTAAAATAATGACGATGCACAAATTTCACAGTAGTTCTGGGCAGATGGTTACAAACATTTAAAATAAAACTGGACTTACAGTGCTCTAGGGTCAGTTATATGGAACTATATTATGCTCATAATGTTTGTAACTGAAAAACAAAAAACTGAAACTGAAAGCTCAAGTTTTTGAACTTTGAAAAATACAGAAATGTATTCCAATTTCTCATCTCAGCTTTTTGCAGATGATGTTGTCCTGTTGGCTCCATCAGGCCAGGACCTTCAGCCGAGTGTGAAGTGGCTGGGATGAGGATCAGCACCTCCAAGTCTGAGTCCATGGTTCTCAGTCGGAAAAGGGTGGCTTGTCCCCTTCAGGTTGGTGGAGAGCTCCTCTCTTCTTACTCTCACCTATGGTCATGAGCTGTGGGTCCTGACTGAAAGATGAAGATCCTGGATACATGTAGCTCAGTCCCTCGGGAGGAGATCAGTGTAGAGCCGCTGCTCCTCCACATTGCCTCCTAGACGCCTTCCTGGGGAGGTGTTCTGGGCACGTCCCACCAGGAGGAGGCCTCAGTGAAGACCTAGGACACGCTGGAGGGACTATGTCTCTTGGCTGGCCTGGGAACGCCTCTGTATCTCCCGGAAGGGCTGGAGGAAGTGTCTAGGGAGAGGGAAGTCTGAGCGTCTCTGCTTAGACTGATGACCCCTGTGACCCGGCCCCGGAAAAGCGAAGATGGATGGATGGATGTATTCCAATAGTTGTTGCAGATTTATTATTTTCAGGTAAGAGGAGGACAGGTGAGAGAAGGACATGAGAGAGGAGGACAGGAGAGAGAAGGACATGAGAGAGGAGGACAGGAGAGAGGTGGACAGGTAAGATGAGGACAGGTGAGAGAAGGATAGGTCAGAGGAGGGCATGTCAGAGGAGGACATGAGAGAGGAGGACATGAGAGAGGAGGACAGTTCAGAAGAGGACAGGTAAGAGGAGGACATGAGAGAGGAGGACAGGTGAGAGGAGAACAGGTGAGAGGAGGGCAGGTGAGAGAAGGACATGAGAGAGGAGGACAGGTAAGATGAGGACAGGTGAGAGGAGGACAGGTGAGAGAAAGACAGGTCAGAGGAGGACATGAGAGAGGAGGACAGGTGAGAGGAGGACAGGTAAGATGAGGACAGGTGAGAGAAGGATAGGTCAGAGGAGGACATGTCAGAGGAGGACATGAGAGAGGAGGACAGGTGAGAGGAGGACAGGTAAGATGAGGACAGGTGAGAGAAGGATAGGTCAGAGGAGGACATGTCAGAGGAGGACATGAGAGAGGAGGACAGGTGAGAGGAGGACAGGTCAGAAGAGGACAGGTAAGAGGAGGACATGAGAGAGGAGGACAGGTGAGAGGAGGACAGGTCAGAAGAGGACAATTAAAAACATTCAAAACAAAATTTTTTACATTTATTTATTTTGGCGTCAGGAACGAGGAAACTTTATTTTCATGTCCCGTTGTGTTGTCGTAGTGGGCCACCAAATTTGCTCAATCCACCAAAAACTCACATATTGACCCTTTATGGGACACTGTTTACCTTTGTTGTAAATGACAGAAATTTGGTGCAAACGTGAACATGTGTGTAGGATCATTTACATATGTCTTGAATTGAAAGGGATTTCAATTTTGTAATGCTTTTAGCAGCCCCCTGGAAGTGTGTCCCTTTTTTCTCTCTCAATTGTATGAGCTTTTGTTAAACATTGTTGGGCATTGCAATGCGGGCAACAAAAATGTTGCCCGAGTGGGACCAACAATTTTGTGATCCTTTGAACTAATGACAATACTCTTAAAACTCAAAAGATCCCCAAATTTGCAAGATAAACTCCAATTATTATCAAAAGGTCCAGTGAGAATAAGAATGTCCCATTAAATGTAGAGCTTTGTTTAAGTTGGGCCCTCGCCTCCATCAAATTGTTTAATTTTGTAATAAAGGATGGGGTCATAAATGTCACTTTGTGTATGTGATGTGTGATGTGATGTCATGGTGTAATCATTAGCAATATGTTGTTGATGGATATCGTTAGAAAATAAATAAATAAATTAGAAAAAATGACATGTTGAGCATTGAACACCTCTGTGAGAGAAGAACAGGCTATAATCCTCCTTCAGATGTGTTTTTTAAGTTGAATTATCTGGGACAGACTCAGTGATAAAACTCAAGAACACAGTGAGTAAATAAAATAGTAATTTACACATTTGTCTAAGAAAAAAACAAAAAAAAAAACAGTAATGAGTCAAATCATTTATATCTAAACGTTTTATGTGTTTTACTCCCTCTGCTGGTGATGAATGGAGATTGTGTAATATTTAAAATGCCATACAATGTTGTTTTTTTTCCTACATCATTTTTATTTATTTTTTTTTGCCCCCAAAATTAAATAAACAAATTAAAGATCCTTTATCTGATATTTTTGTAAAAAATATTATATTGTAAAACAATTATTTGTGAAAAAACAGGCTTTATCTAATGTTGATTTTAGGGAATTTAATAATTTTGAGGGACGAAAAAATTGGCCAATCACATGCGAGAAAACCATATGCTAAAAAAAGGAGCGCTCCTATTGGTCTTCAACCGGTGTGCGATCTAACGTTCAAGGACGTTCAATAGCTGCCGATGTTTTATCAACACTGAAAATGTATTTTAACAGGGAAACAGCTTAAAAAAGAAAAAACATCAACAGAGAAAAATGAGGAAATGTAAAATGTGGGTATACACTCTTAATTCAAACACGTAATGTTTAATAAGGCGGGTATTATTGCCGTTCTGACGCTAAAGTCGCACGCTAAGCTAATGCTAAGCTAATCTAAGAGCTAAACTTCCATTTTGTATACTGTATTTGTATTTTGTGGAGGAAACATTGGTCCGGTTTGATTTCATTTATTATTTTTTCATAAAAGAAAAGCGGGAGAGGTTCCCAGGCTCCTTTTGGGGGAGCGGCCAATGAAAAGAACATGTATGTATTTAGGATTTGCAAAACCAGTTAAGTTCCCGATAATCCTTTAGTGCATCTTTTACTGTTGATAAAGAAGAGAAGAGGACGCTTTTCAAATCAATTTAAAAATGATGATGCATTGAGGAAAACTATACATATAGGTAAGCTGCACTAGTTTCCCTCAAAAATACACTTTTCTGAATGGCTGTAAGTGTATTGTTGCTGCCACACCACCAGATGGCGCCTTCAGACAATTTTCTGACATAAATTATAGTTCCACTTTGTCAAAAACACAAAATTGAGTCATGTTTCAGAGCCTTGTTGATTTTTCAATGTTTTATCAGTAACTTTTGTGACTTTAACAGAGCATCAGTTTTCTACTCTGTCAAGTATATTTTCAAAACTTTTTTCTGTGGAGGAAAATGGAAAGAGTAGAACTAGCTGCAAGGGCGGCAGTAGGTAGAGCGGTTGTCCTTCAACCAGAAGGTAGGTGGTTCAATTCCCACTCTCCCCACAGTTCATACTGTCGTTGTGTCCTTGGGCAAGACACTTAACCCACCTTGCCTCCAGTGGCTGTAACACTGGTAATGAATGTAGAACAATGTAAGTTGCTTTGGATAAAAGCGTCAGCTAAATGAATAAATGTAAATGTTTTCATTCACAAACAAATGACCAGAATGTCCTGTAGACACACAAAAATTATGAATATAAGTAAATTTTAATACAATTTCAAGTCATTATTACTCATTGTGCCATGGAAGCTTTAGTCACTTTTTCACTTCATGTGTTTTTTTTTGTTTTTTTTAACATGTGATGCTTACAGCTGCAGCAGGAAGGGATGACAGGGGATCAAAATAAAACCAGAGAGACAGAAATGAGTGAGCATGACGTCTTCAGTTCCTGTGAGTGTTGCACAGCTCTACAGTTTGTGTTTGTGTTGTATTATTTCATATTCACTGTAAATATGTCTCTCAGTGTCGGTCCATGTGGAGTCTCAAATCTGAAAAGACAGAGCAGATGAAACCAGACTTTACCAGAGGATTTATTTTTACATCATATTACTGTTTAATGGCGCTCTTATTGAGGAAGAAACATGTATGAACTCTCGTCTAATGTCCATTTATGGGCATTGACAATTTGACAAAAACAAAGAGCATCCTCTTCTCTTTGTTATCAACATAGCATTAATGCTAATGTCTTTCGCTAACACTAAAAGATGTTTGTGCAATATTCCTTCTGGCAATGTCATAACCCTAAATACATAAACAGCCTTTTTATTGGCTGACGTCCTAGTTTTATTTACAAATTTAGTGATAGTTAACGGTCCTTTTATTCTCAAAATCACTCACACAATGTTATGTGAGCAGTTCTCTCTGGCAGAGTCAGTTTAACTTATACATGGCCTAGAAATAAAAAAATTAAATGTGGTTTCTGGTAGTTTGTTGGTTAAGAGTCAAAGCATGTCACCTTTCTTCTTTATGAGACAGTGATATGCAGATAATTTTGAACTGCGTGGAACACAGACAACAAAATAGTTTTGTAATCAAGCTTTTGTTTTACTTAATTCGACCGACATGATTCTGTAAACCACACAAATGAATTCAATCCAGTGGTACTTAATAATCACTAGGTGTGTGTTGTAAAGATGATAAAAACTATGTTAAGTGTGAGCCCTAATGTCACCAATGTGTCTTTTTCTTTATTTATATTGTTGACTGTAGGCCGTGGTTCAAGAAGCAGGTTTAGAGTATGTTAACCTTAGAAAAAAACATAACTCCCATAAAGTTGGGACACTGTAGCTACAATTGGTGAATAAAAACAGAATGCAATAATGTGGAAGTTTCAATTTCAATATTTTATTCAGAATACAACATAGATAATATATCAAATGTTGAAAGTGAGACATTTTGAAATGTAATGCCAAGTATTGGCTCATGTTGGATTTCACGAGAACTACACATTTCTAAAAAGTTGGGACAGGCAGCAATAAGACGCTGGAAAAGTTAAATGTACAAATAAGGAACAGCTGGAGGTCAATTGGCAAAATGCTTGGTATAAAAAGAGCCTCTCAGAGTGACACAGTCTCTCAGAAGTCCAGATGGACATTCCCCCAATGCTGCCGTGAATAATAGTGGAGCAATATCAGAAAAGAGTTTCTCAGAGAAAAATTGCAAAGAGTTTGAAGTTATCATCTTTTACAGTTGATATCATCCAAAGATTCAGAAAATCTGGAACAATCTCTGTGCGTAAGGGTCAAGGCCTGAAAACCAGACTGGACACTGCATCACAAACAGGAATGTACTGTAATGGAAATCACAACATGGATCAGGAATACTTCCAGAAAACATTGTCGTTGAACATAATCCACCGGGCCATTCACCGTTGCAGTTAAAACTCTAAAGGTCAAAAAAGAAGCCATATCTAAACCTGATCCAGAAGCAGGTGTTTTCTCTGGAGCCAAGACTCATTTAAAATGGACTGTGACAAAGTGGAAAACTGTTCTGCGACAAATCAAAATGTGAAGTTCTTTTTGGAAAACTGTGACGTCATGTCATCTGGACTAAAGAGGACAAGGACAACCCAAGTTGTTCTGAGCTCAGTTCAGAAGCATCTCTGATGGGACGGGGGCAGGAGTGTGTGTGGCAGGGGCAGCTTACACATCTGGAAAGACTCCATCAAAGATAAAAGGTTTATACAAGTTCTAGAACAACATATGATCCATCCAGACGTCGTCTCTTTCAGGGCAGACCTTTTCCAACAGGACAATGATCACATCCTGCACCAGTTACAACATCATGGCTGCATAGAAGAAGGATCAGGTTCTGACATGTCCAGATCTTTCACCCACAGAAAACATCTGGAGCATCATAAAGAGGAAGATGTGTTAAAGAAGACCTAAGACAGTTGAGCAAATAGAAGTCTGTATTAGACAAGAATGGGACAACTTTCCTAAACTTGAGCAGCTTGTTTCCTCAGTCCCAGATGTTTGCAGACAGATGCCACACAGAGGTAAACATAGATTTGTCCATACTTTTTGAGATGTGTTGATGTTAAAATCCCTTAAAATTAAACATATTTTCAATTTCAACATTTGATATATTATCTATGTTGTATTCTGACTAAAATATTTAAATTTGAAACTTACACATCATTGCATTCTGTTTTAGTCACAATTTTTACAGCATCCCGACCTGGTCAGAACCTGGTCTGTGCAGGTTTTGTCTGGACCTGACTGTGGCCCCTGTTCTTTAAAGCTAGTTGGATATGTTTCTCCTACAGTTACACAAATTCTGACAGTCTCAGTCTGGAAGAGTGGCTCATGAAGAGGGTTTACAACTTCATATGAAACAGGACGAGTCTGCAGTAAACGTCCAATCACAGCGACAAGTCTGAGAGAGTTAACACGAGGACCAACACTAAATTACACTTCAACTCTTTGGCCTCTGTCTGGACCAAAGTAAAAGATAGTAAGATAATAGTAAGTAAAAGTTATTTATACAGCACCTTTCACAGACACTTAAATACACAATAAAATACAGAGACATTATAAAATACATATTACAACAAGGTGCTTTCAGTCGTAACAGCTGCTACATTAAAGCCAGCTACACCCACTAAGGCCAGGCCGGTCAAGAAAGCCAAAAGTATTTTTGCTGATCGTAGCCACGCATCAGTTTGTTTAATGTCTCCGAACTGGTCTCAGTTTTCAAGGTGAAGACGTTTTGTCTCTAATTCTAAAAGACTTTATCAATTCTGAAGAGTCCAAAAGCTTTTGCTTTAACCTTTTCTTCAAGATGACCTGGATGACTGAGAACCTTCAGACATTCTTATCATTATTATTATTATTATGTAGCGTTGCTCTTTCTACTATCGTGTTATGTTGTTGTGATTGGCTGTTCACTGCTGGCTGTGAAACCATTTGCCCCTCGAGGATAATAAAGATACCTTGAACTCCTTGAACCCTTCATAATTTTGGCCACCACTGTATTTATGCTCTATTCTAACGATCAGTTGAAATATAAAGTGACATGACTCATTCAGGAAGAAGACATTCTCAAACAAGACACTTACAGCCACAACAGTCAAGTTTCTGCTGAGCTGGAGGCACTGCACTAATAAAAGAAGGGTCATTCCTGTTTATTCATAAATAACTTAAAGAATGACTTAGATATTAATATAAATAATAACGATTCTGAGGCTGTGCTCTTTATGGTTAAAAACAAAAAAATGCATAGTGTTGCTTTAAGCTTTATGGACTTTGGTAAAAACTATTCTTTTGTCACTTGTTAGTTTTTTGAATGAAAGTCTGAAACTCTCACTTCTGTTTTAAATCTCCTCTTCTCCCACTTGTTCCTTATTCTTTCCACTTCTGTAGTTTTTTATAGTTTTATAAATCTTTTCATTAACACAGAAACATGACATAAAATGGTTTCTACATTCTATTTGTTCACTTTTAGTTTTGCAATTCAATTTGCAGAAGGCACAAAACTACAATAAATACATTGTGACAAAATATTTAGTTTTTGTTTAAATATGACAAAAATAAATACAAACTAATAAATAACAATTCACTAAAAATCATTTGAAGAGAATAAACATTTGTTAAAGACTGTTTTTAAATATAAGTGCTCTGAGGGACACGTGGAGACGTCTAGTCAAAGTCTTTGTTTTTACTCCGAAGGCCTCCTGTCGATGGGACTCAGTGAAGAGGAGGACGGAGCGAGGATGAAGATGGGACGGAGCTGGAGGAGGACGGAGCGGTGGTGGAGGTGAGGATGGACAGAAGAGACACTGTGGACTTCACAGAAGGAGGTACGTTCAAGGATTTAGCTTTGTTCTGTTTTCTAAAAAAAAGCAAGACAAGACAAAACAAAGATAATAATGAGTATTACTCTACTTGTATTTAACGACACTGAATGAAAGCAGCTTGAAAATGAGACGAGTCAAACTGGAGCTGAAAAAGAAGCTCACCTGAATTCAATGATCTTACGTTGGACCCAGGGAGCTCTGACCTGAGAGCAGTAAAGACCTGTCTCCGTCTGAAGACTAAAGAGAAAACACAAAAACAAGTCTCAGTCTTTCAGCGACACAAGTCTCTGCTCAGTCTCAGAGTCTTAGTCAACAGCATTTCTGCATAAACTCGTTCAAATAAGTGTTTTGTTAATTTATCTTACTTTATCCCATATTTGTGAGGTTAGTTTAGTTTGTAAATGAAATAACATGATTAATCTGGACTTACATGACGGCTGGGACACATGGAGCTGCGGGTTTTTGGACTGAATAACCGATGATGGGTTCAGTGATCTCTTGGTTAGACACTTTTGTGCAGCAGGGTGACATCTTTTCAACTTTAATCCAACACAAAAAACAAGAAATGTCAATGAAAAACTCTTAAAAATTTGCAATAGTAAAATAATGAAATATTGTGGGTGAAAGTGAGGTGTTACCTGCAGATTCACAGTGAGACAGAGCCATCAGCATCAGAGGCAGCAGCACCAGCAGGTTTCCACAGCTCATTTTCAGAATAAATACCAGAACTAAACAGAAGAGTAAAGGGAGAGTGAAGAGAGCTGTGAGTTCTGTCAGACGAACAGAGAACACTCGTATTTAACGACAGAAAAGGAGAAGTAGCTTCTTTTACAGAGGTCAGTGAAGGGGTGGGGGGTTGGACAAAGTTTCCATAAAGTGACCCACTGTTTCTGAAACAGAAACACTTTAGCTGGAAAATTAAGTCATAGTTTTTACAGATTTATTTTTATCTTTAATTCTGCAGAAAAATAAAGATGATGCTTTATAGACACTAACCATTTAAAGCAGTCGAGTCCAAAGACCGACTCTCGTGCCAACCAATCATATGGAGCTGTAATAAGCTCCTAATGTTTTTAACTGAAAAACTAAAAACTGAAGAGGAACTGAACTGGAGGATCAGCACCTCCAAGTCTGAGACCATGGTTCTCAGTCGGAAAAGGGTGGCTTGCCCCCTCCAGGTTGGTGGAGAGCTCCTGCCTCAAGTGGAGGAGTTCAAGTATCTCTGGGTCTTGTTCGGGGCGCTCCCTTAGAGATTGGGTGAGGTGCTCGGTCACGTGGGAGGAGCTCAGTGTAGAGCCGTTGCTCCTCCACATCGTGGGGAGCAGCTGAGGCTCAGGCATCTGTTCAGGATGCCTTCTGGGTGCCTTCCTGGGGAGGTGTTCCAGGCATGTCCCACCAGGAGGAGACCCCAGTGAAGACCTAGGACACGCTGGAGGGACTGTGTTTCTCGGCTGGCCTGGGTACAGCTCGGTATCCTCTGGAAGAGCTGGAGGAAGTGTCTGGGGAAGGGGAAGTCTGGGCGTCTCTGCTTAGACTGCTGCCCCTGTGACCCGGCCCCGGATAAGTGGATAAAATGGATGGATGTATTCTAATAGTTGTTGTGGCTTTTTTTATTACACTTTAAAATATAATTTTGGTGGGTTTCATTAAAGTTAACGCGGTCACAAAACCAGAGTTGTTTCTGCCTCTTAGAATGGGTGACTGTGTAGACCAGGTTAAAACAGCTAAAATTGTTATTAAGTTTGATCTTCTTAAGGGTTACTGGCAGGTTCCGTTGTCTCGACGAGCACAGGAAATAGCTCCCTTTGTGACGCCCTCAGGATTGTATCCCTTCACTTCAGACTTAGAAATGCACGTGCTTCCTTTCAAGGTCTAATAAATACAGTAGTTTGTGACATGAGGGGCTGTGACCTGGATCTAAATGTCGAAATATGTTCTGATATGTTCTGGATGGATCTTGCCAAATGTGAGTTTGCCAAGGTACGTCATGTTGAAGGTGACACTAGGAATGAGTCAAATCATTTATATCTAAACATTTTATGTGTTTTCTTGTTTACTACTCCCTCTGCTGGTGATGAATGGAGTTTATTTAGAATTTGAAATAGTTTACAATGTTGATTTTTTTTTTTCAGCACCAGTTTTTAATTGTTTGGGGGAATTATACAACCCTGACCCCAAAATTAAATCAATAAATTAAAGATCCTGTAGCTGATATTTACATTTTTCTAGTTTCTAGTTCTAGTTTTAACCATTGTTTAAACCCCAAGTATATTGTAAAAGCAATAATTAGTGACAAAAACAGGTTTTGATTATAGGGAATTGAGTAAGTTTTTCAGGAAAGTGTCAGGAGTAAGAACAGCCTCAGAGTCGACGAGAGTCAAAACTGTTTCTGAGTTTGATGAACCTGCTGCAAAGACTCCTAGAAGACAATTTCATTCCATAATGTTCACTCACAACAAATATCAGATGAAGCCCACTTAAGCTCATTTTGGCCGCCTTTATCCGGGATCTGTTTTTTTTGGTCATCACCCAAAGCTCTTGACCATAGGTGAGAGTAGGAACGTAGATTGATCGGTTGTTACATTTGCATGTGATGTCTGTGTTCTACCTGCAGGAGGAGTGTTTGTGTGTCTGATCTCAGCTCCTGATTGGCTGCTACAAGGAGGATGTTTGGTGCCGGCTCTTGCTCTCTGCTTCGCTCCATGTTTCGGTCTGGACTCCGCCTCCTGTTGGTGCTGCTGCTGCCGCGCCGCCAGGGGCAGCTTAAACCTTCAGCTCCTCTTTTATGTTCTAAGTTAGTTCTTTTAGGTGATGAGCGCGGTGGTCCTGTTTTAACGGTTAGTTGTTTTACTTTAGGAGTTAGGATTTGTTCGGCAGGGACAGAGAAGTCGGGTATGACGGTCCAATGGCGGGCTGGCTTGGCTTGTTGCCCTCTTTTGTTTTGTTGGAATTTTAAAGTGACAGGACTCATTCAGGAAGAACACATTCTCAAACAAGACACTTACAGCCACAACAGTCAAGCTTCTGCTGAGCTGGAGGCACTAATAAAAGAAGGGTAATTCCTGTTTATTCATAAATAACTTAAAGAATGACTTAGAGGAAATATATTTTAATGATTCTGAGGTTGTGCTCTTTTGGGTAAAAAGAATTCATAGTGTTGCTTAAAGCTTCATGGACCTTGGTAAAACACATATCTCTGTAAAAACTATTCTTTTGTCTTGTTTCATCTTTTCATTCAACACAGAAACACGAAATAAAATGATTTGTACATTTTAACTGTCCACTTTTAGTTTCGCATTTCAATTTACTAAAATAAATACATTGCGGCAAAATATTTTGTTTTTGTTTAAATATGACAAAAATAAATACAGTTCCAAACACAATAAATAATTATTCAAAACTCAACATTTAGAAAAGACTGGTTTTAAATGTAAGTGCTCTGAGGGACACGTGGAGACGTCTAGTCAAAGTCTTTTTTTTACTCCAAAGGCCTCTCGTTGACGGGACTCAGTGAAGAAGAGGAGGGAGCGAAGGATGAAGATGGGACGGAGCTGGAGGAGGACGGAGCGGCGGTGGAGGTGAGGATGGACAGAAGAGACACTGTGGACTTCACAGGAGGAGGTACGTTCAGGGATTTGGCCTTCTTCTGTTTTCTAAAAAACAAAAGAGTAAAAAAACAGAAGGTTGAATAAATGTGGGAAACACTTTTACATGACACTGAAGAAATGTGAATTATTATTATAAAAGTACATGTCCCAGTCTAATAGTTACATGTTCCAGGTACAAGGGACACAGGTAACACAGACTGAACTGGAGACTATGCTTTGAATGAACTCAGAAACCTTACTCTGAGGTGTTTTTAAATCTGCAGTTATTATCAGACAAAGATAATAATTAGTATTACTCTACTTGTATTTAACGACACTGAATGAAAGCAGCTTGAAAATGAGACGAGTCAAACTGGAGCTGAAAAAGAAGCTCACCTGAATTCAATGATCTTGCGTTGGACCCAGGGAGCTTTGACCTGAGAGCAGTAAAGACCTGTCTCCGTCTGAAGACTAAAGAGAAAACACAAAAACAAGTCTCAGTCTTTCAGCGACACAAGTCTCTGCTCAGTCTCAGAGTCTTAGTCAACAGCATTTCTGCATAAACTTGTTCAAATAAGTGTTTTGTTAATTTATCTTACTTTATCCAATATTTGTGAGCTTTTTAATACAAGGTTAGTTTGTAAATGAAATAACATGATTAATCTGGACTTACATGACGGCTGGGACACATGGAGCTTTGGGTTTTTGGACCAAATAACCGATGATGGGTTCAGTGATCTCTTTGGTAGACACAGTTGTGCAGCAGGTGGCCAGCTTTTCATCTTTAATCCAACACAAAAACAAGAAATGTCAATGAACAACTCAAGAGAATGAAATATTGTGGGTGAAAGTGAGGTGTTACCTGCAGATTCACAGTGAGACAGAGCCATCAGCATCAGAGGCAGCAGCACCAGCAGGTTTCCACAGCTCATTTTCAGAATAAATACCAGAACTAAACAGAAGAGTAAAGGGAGAGTGAAGAGAGTGTGAGTTCTGTCAGACGAACAGAGAACACTCGTATTTAACGACAGAAAAGGAGAAGTGGCTTGTCTTCTTGAGTCATCTCCTGACAGAGGTCAGTGAAGGGGTGGGGGGTTAGGGAAAGTTTCCATAAAGTGACCAACTGTTTCTGAAACAGAAACACTTTAGCTGTAAAATGAAGTCATGTTTTTTACAGATATTTAATTCTGCTGTGATATAAAGACGAATCACAAAATAGAATAATCGTATAATTTTTCACAATAGTTTTTGGCAGATGTCTCCAAACATTTGAAATGAAACATTCATAGTCTCAGATTAAACAGCTTTATAGACTTTAACCATTTAAACCAGACGAATCCAAAGTCCAGCTCAAGGGCTAGTCATATGGAGCTACATTATGCTCCTAATATTTGTAAATTAAAAACAAAAAACCAAGCTCGGTCGCTCGGGAGGAGCTCAAAGTAGAGCCGCTGCTCCTCCACATCGAAAGGAGTCAGCTGAGGTGGCTCGAGCATCTGTTTCGGAGGCCTCCTGGACTCCTCCCTAGGGGGATGTCCCACCGGGAGGAGACCCCGGACCTAGGACACGCTGGAGGGACTATGTCTCTTGGCTGGCCTGGGAACGCCTCGGTATCCCCGTCTCTGCTTACACTGCTGCCCCCACGACCCGGCCCCGGATAAGCAGTAGAAGATGGATGGATGGAAAAATATATATTATTATTATTCATTTATTTTATTAATGTGTGTCACCATTTAAAAACACAATTCCTTCTTTTTTAAACCAATTTTATTTTTGTAAATGAGCTCTTTCATAACTAAACTTTTATTTAAATTTTAATATCAAAATAAATGTTTTCTTAATATGTACTTATAGACGCCCCCAAAAGATGTGACATACGCTCCAATGTTTCCATGTCGCCACCCCACCCCCCTCCTTTCTACAGCCTGTGAGCAGCTATGGTAGCCCTGCAGGGACATGCTGTCATCTGTGAACAAACCCAGTGCAGATAAAGTCACTTTCCAAAGAACAAAAGGAAGTATAGCTGTATTCACCAAACATGTCCAAAAACAGTTATAGTAATAGATTTACTCTAGTTTAATGATCAAGTCTTGTATTGAGGGCTGCTGTATTAGTCTCCTGCTCAAATACACTTCTCTGAATGGCTGTAAGTGTATTGATGCTGCCACACCACCAGATGGCGCCTCACTTTAGACAGTTTTCTGACATGAATTATAGTTTCACTTTGTTGAAAATGAAAAAATTGGGTCAGGTTTCAGAGCCTTGTTGATTTTTCAATGTTTTATCAGTAACTTTTGTGACTTTAACAGAGCATCAGTTTCCTGCTCTGTCAAGTATATTTCCAAACTGTCTGTGGAGGAAAAATGGAAAGAGTAGAACTAGCTGCAATGTTTTCATTCACAAACAAATGAGCAGAATGTCTTGTAGGCACACAAAAATGATGAATATAAGTAAATTTTAATACAATTTAAAGCCATGTATTATCTACAACTCATAGTGCCATGTAAGCTTTAGTCACTTTTTCACTTCATGTGTGTATTTTTGTTCATGTGATGCTTACAGCTGCAGCAGGAAGGGATGACAGGGGATCAAAATAAAACCAGAGAGACAGAAATGAGTGAGCATGACGTCTTCAGTTCCTGTGAGTGTTGCACAGCTCTACAGTTTGTGTTTGTGTTGTATTATTTCATATTCACTGTAAATATGTCTCTCAGTGTCGGTCCATGTGGAGTCTCAAATCTGAAAAGACAGAGCAGATGAAACCAGACTTTACCAGAGGATTTATTTTTACATCATATTACTGTTTAATGGCGCTCTTATTGGGGAAGAAACATGTATGAACTCTGTCCATATATGGGCATTGACGGGGCATTTCTTATGTTAATATGTTAATGAGGAGTGGGCGGAATGGATTTACAAAATGACATGACATCATTAGAATCATGTCTGTGTCACTGAGACAACACCCTCAGCTGCACAGAAACTTCCTGTAACTGCCGTCCCGGGACGAGGACTAATCTCCAGAGATTAGTGAGAGAGGCTCTGCCACACGACAAACATAATAAAGAAAATACAAATGCATATTTTTTTTCTGTGACTTCTCTCAATCTCACACTTGAAACTGTGTTCTCACACTCAGCATTACTTCGACGTTATACTTCCATGTTTAGTACCGGCCTCTCGCTCTTGTAATGTTTCTGTTCGCTCACAAAACCAGCGGTTTGTTTTGCTCGCACTGGGATCTTTGTGAAACGGACCAATCAGACGGCACTGGCTCCTTTTGTGTCGAGTGTAAAAGTGACACTTAAAAGCCTTAGAGCACTCGGGACTCAGCACAGTTTTAAGTTTGAGAGTGAAAAAAAAAAGCTCTCAAAAACAACAACTACTTGTACCTTTCCCAAAAATAGTAAATTAAATTAAAAATATAAAAAGTTTGTTGGTTGAGTCAAAACATGTCATCTTTCTTCTTTATGAAACTGTCCTGTGCAGATAATTCTGTCCTCAATCAGACGCCTGGTCTCAGAAATAATGACGAGCAGAAAGACTGTATTCTGAGGTTGGCATTTTCACACCTCACCTGCTGCAAACTTTCCGAGGTTCATGTTATGCTCCCTAAAATAAACTCATAATGAAAGATGCGCTAATACAATCTCACAGCTCCGCCTCTTCTTTCACCACAAACATGGTTCTGAGAAACTCTGGTTGGCACTACTGTTTTATTTATCACCATCACCCACCTTTACATTCTTTATTCAAATATGTTTACCTTCCTGGAAGTCTCTAAAATGTCTATCATCAAAGATTATCGAGAAAAATATTTGAGGTGTTTTTTGGTTCTTTATTTATATTGTTGGCTGTAGAGGCCCAAACTATTTTGTCTGATCCTAGCCACCCTCTCTCGAAACAACCAGGTTCAAAACAAACAGATTTAGAAAGTCTTTTATTCCTGCTGTCATCAGTTTGTTGAACGTTATTTAATAAGTTTGTCTTAACTGTTGTGTGGTTGGCTGTTCACTGCTGCCCCTCCAGGATGATAGAGCTATCTAAGCTGTATTTGAAAGTTGAGTGAAAATATATAAAGTGACATGACTCATTCAGGAAGAACACATTCTAAAACAAGAAACACTGAGACCACAACAGTCAAGCTTCTGCTGAGCTGGAGGCACTAATAAAAGAAGGGTAATTCCTGTTTATTCATAAATAACTTAAACAATGATTAGAGTAAATATATTTTATTGATTCTGAGGCTGTGCTCTTTACGGTAAAAACTATTCTTTTGTCACTTTTTTGAATGAAAGTCAGTAACTCTAACTTCTGTTTTAAATCCCTTCGTCTCCCACTTGTTCCTCATTCTTTCCACTTCTGTAGTTTTTTATAGTTTTATAAATTAATTCATTCAACACAGAAACATGACATAAAATGTTTTCTACGTTTTATTTGTTCACTTTTAGTTTCACATTTCATTTTGCAGAAGGCATAAAACTACAATAAATACATTGTGACAAAATATTTTCATTAGTCCATTTTTCTTTTAAATATAACAAAATAAATACAAAGTTCCAAACCAACAAATAATAATTCACTAAAAATCCTTTGAGAAAAGACTGGTTTAAATATAAGTGCTCTGAGGGACACGTGGAGACGTCTAGTCAAAGTCTTTGTTTTACTCAGAAGGCCTCCTGTCGATGGGACTCAGTGAAGAGGAGGACGGAGCGAGGATGAAGATGGGACGAAGCTAGAGGAGGACGGAGCGGCGGTGGAGGTGAGGATGGACAGAAGAGACACTGTGGACTTCACAGGAGGAGGTACGTTCAAGGATTTAGCTTTGTTCTGTTTTCTGAAAAACAAAAGAGTAAAAACACAGAAGGTAGAATAAATGTGGGAAACACTTTTACATGACACTGAAGAAATGTGAATTATTATTATAAAAGTACATGTCCCAGTCTAATAGTCTAATGCTTTTCATGAACAGTAAGTCGACTTAGCGCTGCTTTGTGTGTTTTCAGTTTACATTTACATTACATCTATTCATTTAGCTGATGCTTTTATCCAAAGCGACTTACATTGAGCTTCTAATTACCAGTGTTACAGCCACTGGAGGCAAGGTGGGTTTAGTGTCTTGCCCAAGGACACAATGACAGTATGATCTGTGGGGAGAGTGGGAATCAAACCAACTACCTTCCGGTTGAAGGACAACCGCTCTACCACTGAGCCACAGTTTGTGTTAGAATAAAGCCAGTGGAAATCTCTGTTCTGTCAATGCTACTCTACCGTCAGTGTCCTCCACCTGCCATTCATCACCTTTACACACTTGTGTCTGTAGCATTAAATACTTAAATACTTTAGTCCCTAATCATCTATTTATGAATATCGTTATTACGTTTCAATTATATGAACTGCCGTTCTTTAGATCTCCATCTCCAGTTATTATCAAAGATAATAATTAGTATTACTCTACTTGTATTTAACGACACTGAATAAAAGCAGCTTGAAAATGAGAGGAGTCAAACTGGAGCTGAAAAAGAAGCTCACCTGATTTCATTGATCTTGCGTCGGACCCAGGGAGCTCTGACCTGAGAGCAGTAAAGACCTGTCTCCGTCTGAAAACTAAAGAGAAAACACAAAAACAAGTCTCAATCTTTCAGCGACACAAGTCTCTCCTCAGTCACAGTCTCTTAGTCAACGGAATTTCTGCATAAGTTTATCTTACTTTATCCATTGTTTGTGAGCTTTTTAAGACAAGGTTAGTTTGTAAATTAAATAATGTAATTAATCTGGACTTACATGACGGCTGGGACACATGGAGCTGCGGGTTTTTGGACCGAATAACCGATGATGGGTTCAGTGATCTCTTTGTCAGACACAGTTGTGCAGCAGAGTGTTGCCAGCTTTTCATCTTTAATCCAAGACAAAAAACAAGAAACGTCAATGAAAAACTCTTAAAAACCGGCAAGAGAATGAAATATTGTGGGTGAAAGTGAGGTGTTACCTGCAGATCCACAGTGAGACAGAGCCATCAGCATCAGAGGCAGCAGCACCAGCAGGTTTCCACAGCTCATTTTCAGAATAAATACCAGAACTAAACAGAAGAGTAAAGGGAGAGTGAAGAGAGCTGTGAGTTCTGTCAGACGAACAGAGAACACTCGTATTTAACGACAGAGGAAAGGGAAATGGAGCTTGTCATCTTCCTGATAGAGGTTATTGAAGGGGTGGGTGGTTGGACGGAGTTTCCATAAAGTGACCAACTGTTTCTGAAACTGAAATACTTCAGATGGAAAATTAGGTCATGGTTTTTTATGGTTTAATTCTGCAGTAAAATAAAGACGAGGCACAAAATACAATAATCTTATCATTTCTCAATGGCTCCAGACATGTAAAATAAAAATACATAACTTGTGATTAAACGGCTTTATAGACCTTCACCATTTCAACCAGTCAAGTCCAAAAAGGCTCTAGGGCCAAACATATGGAGCTCTTTTAAGCTTATAATGTTTAAACTGAAATAAAGTTAAACTGAAAGTTCAAGTTTTAAAGTTAAAAAAATACAGAAATGTATTCCAATCTCTCATCTCTGACGGGAGAGAGGACAGTTCAGAGGAGGACGGGTGACCCTAACTTTTGCCCCCAAATATTTGTATATTTGTATTTTAAAAAACATTATTATAATTTTCACATGTATTTTCAGGTTTAAGTATTTTTTAGTTTTTAAGTATTTTTTTTCTTCAGACTGGAACACATATAAATATAAAAAATATAGGATTTGTTTGAATATTTTTAACCAAACATCTTTCAAAGTTTATAGTTTTTTCACAAAATCTGGCACATTTATTTGTTTTGGCATCGTGAACGAGGAAACATTATATTCATGTCTTATTTCTAATGGTTTGGCCTTAAAGGGCCACCAATCCACCAGAACCTCACAGACTGAGCCCTTATGGGACACTGTTTACCTTTGCTGTAAATGAGTGACATTTGGTGCAAACATTAACGTGTGTAGGAACATTTACACCCCGCAGTGAACTTTTTTTTCTCTCACAATTTTATAAGCCTTTGTTAAACATTGTTGAGCGTTCTTCTGCGTCTTTAAAAATCTGATAAAGGAAAGGAAAAAACATTCTAGAGTGGAACCAAGGCGCCCTCCTGAAAGAACAACCAGTAAGTAATTTAAAATTTAGTGCTTCATTTCCTTATTGATCTAACACTTTTGTCAGATTTTAACCAAACTATTCAGATTCAGTGATAAAACTCAAAGACAAAGGGAGTTAATAAATAGTAATTCACACAGAAAATAAGAATGAGCCAAATCACTAATATTTGAAATTTTAATATGAGTTTTCCTGTTTAGAAAGCCCCCTGCTGGTGGTGGAGAGTCATTTATAATCTGAAATTGCATAGAATGTTTTTTTTATTCCACACTGATTTTTATTTGCTTTATACAGCCCTACCCCCAATAAATAAATAAATGTATATATATTTATTTATAAATTTATGTCACCTTTTAAAAACACAACCCATTTTTTTCCTATTTTCTTTATTGTAAATATTCTTTGTTAGTATTTAATATTTAATTTTTTTTTCAGAATACTTTTAAATTTTCATCAGTATGGGCTTATTTTTATACAAGCCCCCAAAGATGTGATGTACGCTCCAATATCTCCATGTAGCCACCCCACCCCCCTCCTTTCTACAGCCTGTGAGCAGCTATGGTAGCCCTGCAGGGACATGCTGTCATCTGTGAACAAACCCAGTGCAGATAAAGTCACTTTCCAAAGAACAAAAGGAAGTATAGCTGTATTCACCAAACATGTCCAAAAACGGTTATAGTAATAGATTTACTCTTCATAGTCTTAGTTTAATGATTAAGTCTTGTATTGAGGGCTGCTGTACTAGTCTCCTGTTCAAATACACTTCTGAATGCATTTTAATAATGGACAACTCAAAAACAACCTCTTAAACAAGTGTTCTGATAGTTTTCTCACTGTACCTGAGCTGTATTTTAAAGGTGAGTGGAAATATAAAGTGACATGACTCATTCAGAAAAAACATCAAACAAGAAACTCACAGACCACTGCACTAATAAAAGAAGGGTCTTTAATGATAAATATCCTAAATAATTATTAAAAATATATATATTTTAATAAATATGAGGCTAGCCCTGCGATTAACTATTGTCCAGGGTTTACCTAAAGCTGCTGGGATAGGCTCCAGTCACCTGCCGCCCTCTAACGGGACCAAGTGGAAGAAGATGAATGATTCTGAGGCTGCGTTGCTTTAAGCTTTATGGACTTTGGTAAAAACTATTCTTTTGTCACTTGTTAGTTTTTTGAATGAAAGTCAGTAACTCTCACTTCTGTTTTAAATCTCCTCGTCTCCCACTTGTTCCTCATTCTTTCCACTTCTGTAGTTTTTTATAATATTATATATCTTTTCATTCAACAAACAGAAACATAACATAAAATGGTTTCAACATTTTATTTGTTCACTTTTAGTTTCACATTTCATTTTGCAGAAGGCACAAAACTACAATAAATACATTACAGCAAAATCCTTTCTTTGGTCCATTTAAAAAGAAAATATGACATAAATAAATATAAAGTGTGGTGCACTTGGCAGAGTGGTTACGCTCAAAGTTAGAAGGTTGTGAGTTTAAACCCTGGCTGATTTAAACATTGAGACAAACAACATGTCCTCCATGTTTTACTGTGGGTTCTCTCCGGGTACTCCAGCTTCCTCCCACCGTCCAAACACCTGCATGTGTAGGTCAACTGTAACTCTACAGTGTCTCTAGTGAATGAATGTGAGAGTGAATGAGTGTCTCTAAATGTTAACCCTGCAACTAACTGGCCATTGTCCAGGGTGAACCCCGCCTCAGGCCCAAAGCTGCTGGGATAGGCTCCAGTCACTCGCGACTCCTAACGGGACTAAGCGGCAGAAAATGAATGAATAATTACAAAGTTCCAAACCAATAAATAATAATTCACTAAAAATCATTTGAAGAATTTGTAAAACCCTGGTTTTAAATATAAGTGTTCTGAGGGACACGTGGAGACGTCTAGTCAAAGTCTTCTTTTACTCCAAAGGCCTCTCGTTGATGGGACTCAGTGAAGAAGAGGAGGACGGAGCGAAGGATGAAGATGGGACGGAGCTGGAGGAGGACGGAGCGAAGGATGAAGATGGGACGGAGCTGGAGGAGGACGGAGCGAAGGATGAAGATGGGACGGAGCTGGAGGAGGAGGGAGCGAGGGATGAAGATGGAACGGAGCTGGAGGAGGACGGAGCGAGGGATGAAGATGGGACGGAGCTGGAGGAGGACGGAGCGAGGGGTGAAGATGGAACGGAGCTGGAGGAGGACGGAGCGAGGGATGAAGATGGAACGGAGCTGGAGGAGGACGGAGCGAAGGATGAAGATGGGACGGAGCTGGAGGAGGACGGAGCAGCGGTGGAGGTGAGGATGGACAGAAGAGACACTGTGGACTTCACAGAAGGAGGTAAGTTCTGGTTTTGGTTCTGTTTTCTGGAAAGAGAGGAAAAAAACAGAAGGATGAATAAATGTGGAAAACACTTTTATCCGACGCTGGAGAAATGTGAATGATTTGTTTTAGTCGGACTGAAGTCTGACTTTTAAAAGTAGTCCAATAGTTGTTTTTTTCAGTCGAGCTAAATGTGGTTGTTTGTGGAGCTGCGTCTGAGCCCAATGCTGAGACAGCACAGGCTGGTTTCTGTTGTACACTTCTGTTTTTTACTCATAACATTACTGACTCTTACACTCATAGGAGGCATTTGAAAAGAGAAAAACTAAATGCATTCTTTCCTTATGACAAGACCCAAAATGGCAGATAACGTATGGTTCTGTGTGGCTTATTTAAACTTGAGGAGCTTCCCTTTAATGTAGCTTTTGACTTTTCCTGTAAGTCCTCTCTCTGCATGTGGTCTGCTCGAGTCAGGCTTTTCATGTAGCTTTATTCCATAATCGTTCGGATTATATGAGAATAACTTGTTCCTAACTTGAAAACTGCAGCTTTTGGATCTTTTTTCTGAGACCATTACAAGCAACAAACTAGATTTAAAATGAGACGGTTCAAACTGGAGCTGAAAAAGAAGCTCACCTGAATTCAATGATCTTGATTTTGACCCAGAGAGCTTTGACCTGAGAGCAGTAAAGACCTGTCTCCGTCTGAAAACTAAAGAGAAAACACAAAAACAAGTCTCTGCTCAGTCACAGTCTCTTAGTCAACAGCATTTCTGCATAAACTTGTTCCAAAATGACAGAAAGAGTTAGAAATCCATGTGTTTTGTTATTTTATCCAACTTTATCCAATATTTGTGAGCTTAGTTTAGTTTGTAAATGAAATAACATGATTAATCTGGACTTACATTACGGCTGGGACACATGGAGCTTTGGGTTTTTGGACCAAATAACCGATGATGGGTTCAGTGATCTCTTTCTTAGTCACAGTTGTGCAGCAGGTGGCCAGCTTTTCTGCTTAGATCCAACACAAACAACAAGAAATGTCAATGAGAAACTCTTAAAAACCTGCAAGAGAATGAAATATTGTGGGTGAAAGTGAGGTGTTACCTGCAGATCCACAGTGAGACAGAGCCATCAGCATCAGAGGCAGCAGCACCAGCAGGTTTCCACAGCTCATTTTCAGAATAAATACCAGAACTAAACAGAAAAGTAAAGGGAGAGTGAAGAGAGCTGTGAGTTCTGTCAGACGAACAGAGAACACTCGTATTTAACGACAGAAAAGGAGAAGTGGCTCGTCCTCTTAAGTCATCTTCCTGATAGAGTTCAGTGAAAGAGTGTGGGGAAGGACGGAGTTTCCATGCTTCAGGAACACTTTCTACACTTCAGCTGTTTTTACAGGAATTTGTCTTTTGAATCTTTAATTTTGCAATAATATAAAGACAATGCACAATCCCTGCATCTTCTTCCACTTATCCACTGGACCAGATGCCCGAGCCTCAGCTGCTCCTCTCAATGTGGACCTGTCCTAGTTTAGACCGGGTTTAGTCCTGGTTTAGTACGGGTTTAGTCCTGGTTTAGTCCGGGTTTAGTCCTGGTTTAGTCCTGGTTTAGTCCTGGTTTAGTCCGGGTTTAGTCCTGGTTTAGTCCGGGTTTAGTCCTGGTTTAGTCCTGGAGACTGGTCCTAGAAACAGAAAAACAACACGCACATCCAAAGCCAGAGGGCTTTTGTGCCGGAAACAGAGAAACTCATGAGTAAAAAACTGAAGGCTCTGCACAACAAATAAAGCTCTCAGATTCATTTTATTATTTTTATCACCACATGTGTTGTTTTGGGCTAGTGCCCTTCATCATTCTCTCTGATGAAGACCTGGTTTTGTCCTGGTTTAGACCTTTAGATCTTAGGCAGGAGGAGTTTATTGACCAACAAAGACAGACCATGAGACAGGTCTGGTATGCTTTTGTTAGACTCATTCATTTGTCTTCTATCGTTTAGTCCCGTTAGTGGTCACAGGTGACTGGAGCCTATCCCAGCAGCTTTCACAAGTGACTGGAGCCTATCCCAGCAGCTTTCACAGGTGACTGGAGCCTATCCCAGCAGCTTTCACAAGTGACTGGAGCCTATCCCAGCAGCTTTCACAGGTGACTGGAGCCTATCCCAGCAGCTTTCACAGGTGACTGGAGCCTATCCCAGCAGCTTTCACAGGTGACTGGAGCCGATCCAAGCAGCTTAGGGCCTAAGGTGGGGTACACCTTGGACAATGGACAGTTAGTCGCAGGGTTAACATTTAGAGACAGACAGTGACAGATAACATCTGTAAGACTGAAAACCTAATAGCTGCTCAGTGTGTTTGTGATGCCTTATGAAAGGAACAGTCCACATTTAAGACTCATGAAGACAAACATTTCTCCATCACAGACTGTTACATCACTTTGAGCGACTAGACCGAGCAGCGAGCTACTGCAGATACTAAAAAAACATATGACTTTTTTAAAAACTATTTCTTACTGTGAGCGCAGAAGGGCGATTGGACTGATGTCTGATGAATGTAGACGATGACTAAAGCTGAACTGGAAATACATGGGTTTTGTCGAGGCCTGTCCCGCTGTGTCACTGAAAACTCCCTCTTTCTTAAACAATAAAACAAGCCAAACAACATACTTTCAGTTTGGTTTTGCTCTAAAATGCGAAAGTTAAACTGTTCTTTGAAGCATATTCCTTTTTTATTTCACACTGCAACAAGAATCAGGCTCAAGATGTTGGCCTTTCTTTGTCCCAGACTCATCCAATAAAACAAGCTCAAACTTTATTTATATTATAAGATAAAGATCCCGGCTCATTGCTTTATTTCAAAGTCACAATGTCTTTTCTAACAAAATGCCTTTCTTAAACATTTTGTAATTCTTTAAACAAGTTTCTGAACATTCAGAGTCAGAGTTTATCTGATAAATTATTTTTGCAATAACGTATATTATCCCGTTTCTTGGAAGGGAATAAGTGCTGAACTTGAGCCATTTTGAGATGCTTCCACTTTCTGTTTCTCATTCCTTTAAGAGGGTTTGTGTTAAAGGAAACAACCACAATATAAATAATAAGAATATGTGCACTGATTGCAGACTCAGACAAATCTTTGAAATGAGGTGGTAGTCTGGAAACGACTTGTATTAAAATCAGAATGTCTGTGTGTGTCTGTGGTTTTTGTAAATTTTCTTTCAGTCCTGATAGAGCTCTATCCAGAACTAGACTGGCCTCATATTAATTTATTTAATTAATTTATTTATTTATTCTAAACATTCCTCTTATTAACTTTCTTTTGAGAAAGAAACTACTTCTAGTTCAGTATTAGAGCGGTCGTCCTGTAACTGGGGAAGACACTAAACCCGCCTTGTCTCCAGTGTCTGTGGCTCTGGTGTAAGAATGTGTGTGACTTATCCATGCATTTATCTGCAGCAGGTTAGAATACTGTAACGGCTGCTCACTGGTCTCTCAAAACGAGGGTTAAGACATCCATCCATTCATCTTCTTCCGCTTATCTGGGGCTGGGTCGCGGGGGCAGCAGTCTAAGCAGAGAAGCCCAGACTTCCCTCTCCCCAGACACTTCCTCCACCTCTTCCGGGGGGATACCGAGGCGTTCCCAGGCCAGCCGAGAGACATAGTCCCATCAGCGTGTCCTAGGTCTTCCACAGGGTTTTTCTCCCGGTGGGACATGCCCGAAACACCTCCCGAGGGAGGCGTCCAGGAGGCATCCGAAACAGATGCCCGAGCCACCTCAGCTGGCACCTCTCGATGTGGAGGAGCAGCGGCTCTACTTTGAGCTCCTCCCGAGTGACCGAGCTCCTCACCCTATCTCTAAGGGAGCACCCCGCCACTCTGCGGCGAAAGCTCATTTCGGCCGCCTGTATCTGGGATCTTGTTCAAGACCCCATGATACTTGATCTCCTCCACTTGAGGCAGGAGCTCTCCACCAACCTGGAGGAGACAAGCCACCCTTTTCCGACTGAGAACCATGGTCTCAGACTTGGAGGTGCTGATCCTCATCCCAGCCGCTTCACACTCGGCTGCAAAAAAAGGGTTAAGACAGCTGCAGCTTATTCAGAACGCTGCTGTTCTGGTTCTATCTAACACCAGGAAGTACAACCACATCAGTCCAGTTTTAAAATCTCTGCACTGGCTTCCTGTTGCTCAGAGAATAGACTTGTTTGAGATCTTCCCAGAGTGGCTCAATGGCACTGAGGCCAGTCCAGAACCTTCACTTTATGGAGCTGTAGCCAATAGCCCTTGTGCTTTGAAACAAATGTTCTTCCAGTATTTTCTGAAAACATGCTGCGTTCTTCAGTTGTTGTCCTGTGCCTTTGTATCTCACAAAGCCCCAAAACACATCCACCTTTTACACCAGCTCACTCAGCTCTTGTACCAGGTTAAGGACAGCTTTTTCTGAGGGAACAGATTTAGGACAGTCATCCACGTAGACGTTTGATGTTTGTTGTCATCTGCGATCTTTTTTAGTGTGACATTCACGCAGCTTTGAAAGTGTTTGTGCAGCGTAGGGGCCATGACCTTGACTGTTTATAATCTGCCAAGCTTCCATTGCCTTTAACACGTCTACTTCAATCAGGAGCTCCACATCTGCATCAGTCTCTGTTAACAGACCTGCTTAAGTCCTGGTTCAACACTTGTCTTTTCATCCAAACAGCATTTCAAAACAAAACCACTTCATTTAAATATTGCACTTGGATTGATTAAAGCAGAAATATGTTGTGTCTGTTCCTCTGCGGCTCACCCTTGTCTTGTGTAAATGAGATAATGGTAAGTTTTTAAAAGAAACCCCACTTCCTTCCTCCTTTCTTTTTTCTGTTGCAACACCTCGGATGATACTGAGAGTTTAGACAAATATAACTCTCAGAACTCCCCTAAAGGTCCTTTCACTGGGGAAATCTGGAGTTATTTCTGCCTCTGGTTAACACTCATGGAGTTACTGGTACAGAACAGACAGAAGGGCTGCAGAGTTGTAACAGTCAATGCACAGAGGAAAAGAGTCTGAATGTTGGCCCTTGACTTGAAACTGAACTGGTTTTGTTCAGAAAGTAAACTACCCTGAGTCACTCAGTTCTTATGCTTTAGTTTATCCACAAAAGTCCAAACGCACACCCCATTTACAGAGTCACACGACAGGACGATTGAGAAATGGGACTCCCTCAGAAGCCATTGAAAGTTTATGAAAAAGGAACCGAAGAAACGGCCAGAATTGTGACCAATACAACAAAAAATATATTTCTGAAGAAAGTTTATGAAGCTTCTCCTTTTTTCTTTTTTACCATAATTTCTCTGTTTTGTTCAAAATAACAGTCTGTTTAGTTGTTCACGGGTTTGGATCCTGGGGGTCACTGAGAGGTCGACCTTCTCAGAGCTGGAGCTGTCAATCAAACAGACACTCCACTTGAATAAAGCTGATTAATTGGTCTTTCCTGCTTTTTAATCACTGGAAAACAACAACAAACAACCTGTTAGTGACACATATACTGTTTAATGATGACACTTAACAAAAGATATGTAATGCACAAGGCAAGAACAAAGAGAAAAGCAGGCTCTAATATCAGTTTATACAGATAATACACCATCTGACGTTTGGTTATTAGCTGTTAAGATTTAGAAGGAGGTGTTAAACTGCAGAGGTTGTTCATGTTTAGCTGTGGTTCTGACAGTGAGGACGAAGAAGACCTGACGCAAAGTGCAAATAAACCACATTTATTGTGAAGGTTTGGCTCCAAATACCGCTTTGTTGAGTCTGAGTCATCGAAGTTATTTGAATCGGGGGAACCATGTGTTGGGTGTATGTATGAGTTTAAAATTTTGCTTTATTCTTAATGTACTGTCTCCCATTTATTTAGAGACCATTATTAGAATAATGCGGTGTTCATTCAATAACTTTAATAAATATTGTTTCTCGTTCTGTTGTAGTATGAAATGACGACAGAACAGTTTGCCCACTTTACATTTTTAGTTGGATTTGAGCAGGGTCTAGTTGGATTTGAGGAGGTTCTAGTTGGATGTAAATTGATTTTAGTGTGATATAAACAGGTTTTAGTTAGATTTAAACATGTTTTAGTTGGTTTTAACAGTCTCATTAAAGATGTTTCTCTGAACGGCTGGATTAGATCCAGTTAAAGTCAGCTGAGGGCAGGAGTGCTTCTGTGAAAGAGGAAGTGTTGAAAGGACGAGGGTCATGTGCAGCAGTCACTTTAACTGTTAATGATGAGCTCAGCGTCCTGTCAGATATTCATCATGTCTGGATCAACCTGCAGACTCACAGCAGGTCCATTCATCAGAGCAAGTGAACATTAGCTTTGTTTCATCAGAAGCTCTGTAATCTTTCATTTATGGATCAGTCCTTTTAGACCTGCTTTAGTCCTGGTCTGCTCCGGGTTTAGTCCGGCTTTAGTCCAGCATTAGTCCGGCTTTTGTCCTGTTTTAGTCCTGTTTTTGTCCGGCTTTAGTCCAGCATTAGCCTGGCTTTAGTCCTGGTCAAGTCCTGCTTTTGTCCAGCTTTAGTCCTGGTCTAGTCCTGGTCCAGTCCTGCTTTTGTCCCAATAAATACATATTTAGAGTATTTTTAGTTCTTGCTCAAAGCTTATTTCGTAAAAGCAAACACACTTTAAATTTATATTTAATATTAACAAAATGATTGATAATAAAATGTGACTGTGACTCCATCTTGTGGCAACAGGAAGGACTGCAACATGAAGGGTTTTGTCAGGAACAGGCCAAAGACTGCAGACCCCACAAGGCAGATGTTAAACTGGGTTTTTTTCCGAGGCAGAGGTACACAATCACAATCCAAGAAACAAGGACGAAACAAGGTCGAAGTCAGAAAATACTAGAAGACTTTACAATAAGACACAGAAAACAAGATAAATACATAAACAGACTAACTGTTATAATATTTTTTATTATTATATTGTGTATATTGTTTATAGTCAGTGGGTGCTCATGGTTCTCTTCAGGTCAGGTCAAATTCATGTCCTTCTGGGACTAGCCGAGACAGGACCTCCTCTCTGCAGCTGGGGCCTTGGGGAGTGTGTGTAAGATACGACCCCCTACGACCCCCACGAGTAATGATATAAAATCTAATGTTTTCCTTTGTTCTTTGAGCAAACCTTCCCCTGTTCCATTGATACACGTGTGTCTGCTTTGCTTCTTCTTGGAAGAATTAAACCTGGCCCTTGCTTTTAAATTATACTCTGTCTACGTGTCTCTGGAGGACATAAAAAATAATTTTAACACTAAACAGATCAAGAGGGTGGGACATTATTCTACTGATGCACAAAAGCAACAAAAACTGAAATGTTAAGTCTGTTCCATCTTTATTTAAAAACAGGAAATACAACTTAAAAAAACTTTTATGAATAATAAAAAAGTTTAATTAATACAAAAATAAAGTCCTGTTTAGAAATGTATTTATAAAATGAAAACTAAGCGTTCTGATAGTTTTCTCACTGTATCTGAGCTGTTTTTTAAAGGTGAGTGGAAATATAAAGTGACATGACTCATTCAGAAAAAACATTAAACAAGAAACACACAGACCACAACAGTCAAGCTTCTGCTGAGCTGCAGGCACTGCACTAATAAAAGAAGGGTCTTTAATGATGAATATCCTAAGAATTATTTAGAGAAATTATATTTTAATGAATATGAGGCTAGCCCATAGATAGTATAAATATGGATGATATCCGCCCATTGGTCCCCTATTCACTGATATTGTTGATACGATTCGGCAATAAAATGGCCGTTACATCCGGTATTTTCGACTTTTACTCCATAGTGAAACAATAGTTTTTAGATAGCATAAACGGACACAATAATCAAAAATTTACCCCCCATCAGCCTGCCCTCTGGTGGACGGCGGTATATCGCCGTAATTTGCTGTATTTTGGCGTATAGCGGCGCCTTTACGCAACGACCATTTAGGAGGTTCCATGGGAGACAATTGGGCTAGCCCTGCAATTAACTGTCTATTGTCCAGGGTTTACCCAAAGCTGCTGGGATAGGCTCCAGTCACCTGCCGCCCTCTAACGGGACCAAGTGGAAGAAGATGAAAGAATGATTCTGAGGCTGTGTTGCTTTAAGCTTTATGGACTTTGGTAAAGACTATTCTTTTGTCACTTGTTAGTTTTTTGAATGAAAGTCAGTAACTCTCACTTCTGTTTTAAATCTCCTCGTCTCCCACTTGTTCCTTATTCTTTCCACTTCTGTAGTTTTTTAGAGTTTTATAAATCTTTTCATTCAAGAAACAGAAATATAACATTAAATGGTTTCTACATTTTATTTGTTCACATTTAGTTTAACGTTTCTAATTTGCAGAAGGCACAAATCTACAATAAATACATTACTGCAAAATACTTTCTTTGGTCCATTTTTCTTTCAAATATGACAAAAATAAATACAAAGTTCCAAACCAATAAATAATAATTCACTAAAAGTCATTTGAAGAAACAAAACATTTGTTAAAGACTGTTTTTTTTTTTGTGTCCGAAGGCCTCTCGTCGACGTGACTCAATAAAGAAGACGAGGATGGAACGAAGGATGAAGATGGGATGGAGCTGGAGGAGGGGGGAGCGGCGGAGGTGAGGATGGACAGAAGAGACACTGTGGACTTCACTGGGATTTAGCTTTGTTCTGTTTTCTGAAAAACAAAAGAGGAAAAAACAGATGGATGAATAAATGTGGGAAACACTTTCACATGACACTGAAGAAATGTGAATTATTATTATAAAAGTATATGTCCCGGTCTAATAGTTACATTTTCCAGGTCCAGTCCAATAAGACGACTTAGCGCTGCTTTGTGTGTTTTCAGTTTACGTTAGAATAGAGCCAGTGGAAATCTCTGTTCTGTCAATGCTACTCTACCGTCAGTGTCCTCCACCTGCCATTCATCACCTTTACATACTTGTGTCTGTAGCATTAAATACTTAAATACTTTAGTCCCTAATCATCTATTTATGAATATCAATATTAACATTCCAATTATATGAGAAAAAAACATTTCAAACTTTTAAATTAAGATGCTGTAAACTAGATGGACTGGAAACAACATGAGCTAATCCACTGTCTACCTTCCTTATGGGACTCAGATGTGTTTTTAAATCTGCAGTTATTATCAGACAAAGATAATAAATAGTATTACTCTACTTGTATTTAACGACACTGAATGAAAGCAGCTTGAAAATGAGACGAGTCAAACTGGAGCTGAAAAAGAAGCTCACCTGATTTCATTGATCTTGCGTCGGACCCAGGGAGCTCTGATATAACGGCAGTAAAGACCTGTCTCCGTTCGAAAACTAAAGAGAAAACACAAAAACAAGTCTCAGTCTTTCAGCGACACAAGTCTCTCCCCAGTCACAGAGTCTTAGTCAACACCATTTCTGCATAAACTTCAAATAAGTGTTTTGTTAATTTATCTTACTTTATCCAATATTTGTGAGTTGTTTAAGTTATAATTAAATTAAATAATGTGATCAGTCTGGACTTACATGACGGCTGGGACACATGGAGCTGCAGGTTTTTGGACTGAATAACCGATGATGGGTTCAGTGATCTCTTTGGTAGACACTTTTGTGCAGCAGAACGTCAGCTTTTCATCTTTAATCCAACACAAAAAACAAGAAACGTCAATGAAAAACTCTTAAAAACCGGCAAGAGAATGAAATATTGTGGGTGAAAGTGAGGTGTTACCTGCAGATCCACAGTGAGACAGAGCCATCAGCATCAGAGGCAGCAGCACCAGCAGGTTTCCACAGCTCATTTTCAAAATAAATACCAGAACTAAACAGAAGAGTAAAGGGAGAGTGAAGAGAGCTGTGAGTTCTGTCAGACGAACAGAGAACACTCGTATTTAACGACAGAGGAAAGGGAAATGGAGCTTGTCATCTTCCTGATAGAGGCAATTGAAGGGGTGGGTGGTTAAACGGAGTTTCCATAAAGTGACCAACTTTTTCTGAAACTGAAATACTTCAGATGGAAAATTAAGTCATGGTTTTTTATGGTTTAATTCTGCAGTAAAATAAAGATGATGCACAAAAAACAATAATCTTATAATTTCTCATAGTAGTTTTTAGCAGATGGCTCCAAACATTTAAAATAAAAAATGCATAGCCTCAGATTAAACGGCTTTATTAACCTTCACCATTTCAA
Organism: Neodontobutis hainanensis; assembly: GCA_024349245.1. Classification (NCBI taxonomy): domain Eukaryota; kingdom Metazoa; phylum Chordata; class Actinopteri; order Gobiiformes; family Odontobutidae; genus Neodontobutis; species Neodontobutis hainanensis. Next base: position 179,174 of record JALDNG010000105.1, on the reverse strand, counting down.
CCAGTCAAGTCCAAAAAGGTTCTAGGGCCAATCATATGGAGCTCTTTTAAGCTCGTAATGTTTAAACTGAAATAAACTTAAACTGAAAGTTCAAGTTTTAAAGTTAAAAAAATACAGAAATGTATTCCAATCTCTCATCTCTGACGGGAGAGAGGACAGGAGAGAGGAGAGGAGAGAGGAGGACAGGAGAGAGGAGGACATGAGAGAGGAGGACATGAGAGAGGAGGACATGAGAGAGGAGGACAGGAGAGAGGAGGACAGGAGAGAGGAGGACAGGAGAGAGGAGGACATGAGAGAGGAGGACAGGAGAGAGGAGGACAGGAGAGAGGAGGACAGGAGAGAGGAGGACAGGAGAGAGGAGGACAGGAGAGAGGAGAGGAGAGAGGACGACAGGAGAGAGGACGACAGGAGAGAGGAGGACATGAGAGAGGAGGACAGGAGAGAGGAGGACAGGAGAGAGGAGGACAGGAGAGAGGAGGACAGGAGAGAGGAGGACAGGAGAGAGGAGGAGAGGAGAGAGGAGGAGAGGAGAGAGGAGGACATGAGAGAGGAGGACAGGAGAGAGGAGGACAGGAGAGAGGAGGACATGAGAGAGGAGAGAGGAGGACATGAGAGAGGAGAGGAGAGAGGACGACACGAGAGAGGAGAGGAGAGAGGAGGACAGGAGAGAGGAGGACAGGAGAGAGGAGGACAGGAGAGAGGAGGACAGGAGAGAGGAGGACATGAGAGAGGAGGAGAGGAGAGAGGAGGACATGAGAGAGGAGAGGAGAGAGGACGACACGAGAGAGGAGAGGAGAGAGGAGGACAGAGGAGAGGAGAGGAGAGAGGAGGAGAGGAGGGAGGACAGGAGAGAGGAGGAGAGAGGAGAGGAGAGAGGAGGACAGGAGAGAGGAGGACAGGAGAGAGGAGAGGAGAGAGGAGGACAGGAGAGAGGAGAGGAGAGAGGAGGACATGAGAGAGGAGGACAGGAGAGAGGAGAGGAGAGAGGACGACAGGAGAGAGGAGGACATATTGCTAAAAACCCCTTAGTGGAAAATCAAGGACCGTTACGTCGCCCGGTATGGCGCAACCGGGGCCCCACCCTGGAGCCAGGCCCGGGGTTGGGGCTCGTATGCGAGCGCTTGGTGACTGGGTCTTTCACCACGGGGCCCGGCCGGGCTCAGCCCGAAGGAGCGACGTGGGGCCGACCTCCCCTGGACCCACCACCTGCAGGAGGAACCGTAAGTGGCCGGTGCAAAGTGGATTGGGTGGCAGTCGAAAGCAGAGGTCTCGACGACCCAATCCCCGTACACGGAATCTGGCGCTAGAGACATGGAATGTCACCTCGCTGGCGGGTAAGGAGCCTGAGCTTGTGCGGGAGGTTGAGAGATACCGACTAGAGATAGTCGGGCTCACCTCCACGCACAGCTTGGGCTCTGGAACCCAAATCCTAGAGAGAGGCTGGACTCTCCACTACTCTGGAGTTGCCTGCGGTGAGAGGCGGCGGGCAAGGGCAGCTCAGCCGCCATGTGTTGGAGTTCACCCCGGTGAACGAGAGGGTCGCTTCCCTGGCCAAACGGCCATGCAGAGTACCCGGCCTTCTTGGAGTCTCTGGGAGGGGTGCTGGAAAGTGACTCGGCAGGCCCAAACGTAATGAGAGTTTGTTGGGAACGTTTGGCCGAGCCCCCTGTCAGAAAGATCTTTAACTCTCACCTCCGGCAGAGCTTCGACCAGATCCCGAGGGAAGTTGGAGACATTGAGTCCGAGTGGACCATGTTTTCCACCTCCATTGTTGACGCAGCCACTCGAAGCTGTGGCCGTAAAGTCTCCGGTGCCTGTCGTGGCAGCAACCCCTGAACCCGGTGGTGGACACCGGAAGTAAAGGATGCTGTCAAGCTGAAGAAGGAGACTTACCGAGCCTGGTTGGCTTTTGGGACTCCTAAGGCAGCTGATAGGTACCGGCAGGCCAAGCGGGCTGCAGCACGGGTGGTTGTGGAGGCAAAAACTTGGGTATGGGAGGAGTTCGGTGAGGCCATGGAGAAGAACTATTGGTCGGCTTCGAAGAAATTCTGGCAAACCGTCCGGCGCCTTAGGAGTGGGAAGCAGTGCATTGCCAACACTGTTTACAGTGGAGGTGGGAATCTGCTGACTTCAACTGGGGATATTGTTGGACGGTGGAAGGAATACTTTGAGGATCTCCTCAACCCCACCGACACATCTTCCACTGAGGAAGCAGAGGCTGAGGGCTCAGAGGTGGACTCGTCCATCACCCTATCCGAAGTCACTGAGGTAGTTGGGAAGTTCCTCGGTGGCAAGGCACCGGGTGTGGATGAGACACGCCCTGAGTACCTCAAGTCTCTGGATGTTGTGGGGCTGTCTTGGCTGACACGCCTCTGCAACATCGCTTGGAGGTTAGGGACAGTACCTCTGGACTGGCAGACCGGGGTGGTGGTCCCTCTTTTCAAGAAGGGGGACCGGAGGGTGTGTTTCAACTACAGAGGGATCAGTCTCCTCAGAAAGCAGGAGTTTGGTTCGCATTGCCAGCATTAAGTCAGACCTCCGGCAGGGCTGCCCTTCGACACCTGTTCATTATCTTTATGGACAGGATTTTTAGGCGCAACCAGGGGCCGGAGGGAGTCTGGTTTGGTGACCATAGGATCTCATCTTTGCTTTTTGCAGATGATGTGGTCCTGTTGGCTCCATCAAGCCAGGACCTTCAGTGTGAACTGGGACGGTTTGCAGCCGAGTGTGAAGCGGCTGGGATGAGGATCAGCACCTCCAAGTCTGAGACCATGGTTCTCAGTCGGAAAAGGGTGGCTTGTCCCCTTCAGGTTGGTGGAGAGCTCCTGCCTCAAGTGGAGGAGTTCAAGTATCTTGGGGTCTTGTTCACGAGTGAGGGAAGGAGGGAGCGTGAGATAGATGACAGGTGGATCGGTGCAGCTTCTGCAGTAATGCAGTCGATGTACCGGTCTGTCGTGGTGAAGACGGAGCTGAGCTGTAAGGCAAAGCTCATGATTTACCGATCGTTCCTACTCTATATTCCTACCTATGGTCTTGAGCTTTGGGTCATGACCGAAAGAACAAGATCTCGGACACAAGCGGCCAAAATGATCTTTCTCCGCAGAGTTGGGGGGCGCTCCCTTAAAGATCGGGTGAGGAGCTCTGTCACTCAGGAGGCGCTCAAAGTAGAGCCGCTACTCCTCCACATCAAGAGGAGCCAGCTAATGTGGCTCGGGCATCTGTTTCGGATGCCTCCTGGACGCCTCCCTAGGGAGGACCATACATTTTTCAAAGTTGACAGTGTAAACAACAATTAAAAACATTGTCTTTTGGACCATCAAAGAATGTAGTTTCTCCAAATTATCACCAAATTTGGCATTTATTTGTTTTGACATCGGAAACGAGGAAACATTATATTCATGTCTTATTTCTAATGGTTTGGCTTTAAAGGGCCACCAATCCACCAGAACTTCACAGACTGAGCCCTTATGGGACACTGTTTACCTTTGTTGTAAGTGAGTGACATTTGGTGCAAACATTAACGTGTGTAGGAACATTTACATATGTCTTAAATAGAATGAGCTGAAAAGAAACACAACACCCCGCAGTGAACTTTTTTTTCTCTCACAAATTTATCAGCCTTTGTTAAACATTGTTGAGCGTTCTTCTGCGTCTTTAAAAATCTGATAAAGGAAAGGAAAAAACATTCTAGAGTGGGACCAAGGCGCCCTCCTGAAAGAACAACCAGTAAGTAATTTAAAATTTAGTGCTTCACTTCCTTATTGATCTAACACTTTTGTCAGATTTTAACTAAACTGTTCAGATTCAGTGATAAAACTCAAAGACAAAGGGAGTTAATAAATAGTAATTAACACAGAAAATAAGAATGAGCCAAATCACTAATATTTGAAATTTTAATATGAGTTTTCCTGTTTAGAAAGCCCCCTGCTGGTGGTGGAGAGTTATTTAAAATCTGTTTTGTTTTTTTTTTATTCCACACTGATTTTTATTTGCTTGGGGTAATTATACGGTCCTACCCCCAATATAATAAATAAATAAATGTATATGTTTTCTCGGCCGACTCCAGCCTTTCTGTGAGGATGTCCTCCACGTGTTACCGTGGGTTCTCTACGGCTTCCTCCCACCGTCAAAAGACATGCATGTTTAGGTTAATTGGCAACTCTAAAGTGTCCCTAGTGAGTGAATGTGAGAGTGAATGGTTGTCTGTCAATGTCTGTCTCTAAATGTTAGCCCTGCGACTAACTGGGCACTGTCCAGGGTGTACCCCGCCTCAGGCCCAAAGCTGCTGGGATAGGCTCATCACCCGCGACCCCTAACGGGAGAAAGCGGTAGAAAATGAATGAATGAATGTATATGTATTTTATTAGTTTATGTTACCTTAAAAAAAACACAATCAATTTTTTCCCCATTTTTTTTTTCTAAACTATTTTCTTTGTTAGTAATTTTTATTTACTTTTAAATTTTCATCAGTATGGGCTTATTTTTATACAAGCCCCCAAAGATGTGATGTACGCTCCAATATCTCCATGTAGCCACCCCACCCCCCTCCTTTCTACAGCCTGTGAGCAGCTATGGTAGCCCTGCAGGGACATGCTGTCATCTGTGAACAAACCCAGTGCAGATAAAGTCACTTTAAAAAAAATGGAAACAGGCAGTTGTAGAAGAAGAAAAGGATGTATATTCAATATATACTAAACACTGTATCTGAGCTGTATATTCAAGGTGAGTGGAAATATAAAGTGACATGACTCATTCAGAAAGAACCTCAAACAAGAAACTCACAGACCACTGCACTAATAAAAGAAGGGTCTTTAATGATAAATATCCTAAATAATTATTAAAAATATATATATTTTAATAAATATGAGGCTAGCCCTGCGATTAACTATTGTCCAGGGTTTACCTAAAGCTGCTGGGATAGGCTCCAGTCACCTGCCGCCCTCTAACGGGACCAAGTGGAAGAAGATGAATGATTCTGAGGCTGTGTTGCTTTAAGGTTTATGGACTTTGGTAAAAACTATTCTTTTGTCACTTGTTAGTTTTTTGAATGAAAGTCAGTAACTCTCACTTCTGTTTTAAATCTCCTCGTCTCCCACTTGTTCCTCATTCTTTCCACTTCTGTAGTTTTTTATAATATTATATATCTTTTCATTCAACAAACAGAAACATAACATAAAATGGTTTCAACATTTTATTTGTTCACTTTTAGTTTCACATTTCATTTTGCAGAAGGCACAAAACTACAATAAATACATTACAGCAAAATCCTTTCTTTGGTCCATTTAAAAAGAAAATATGACATAAATAAATATAAAGTGTGGTGCACTTGGCAGAGTGGTTACGCTCAAAGTTAGAAGGTTGTGAGTTTAAACCCTGGCTGATTTAAACATTGAGACAAACAACATGTCCTCCATGTTTTACTGTGGGTTCTCTCCGGGTACTCCAGCTTCCTCCCACCGTCCAAACACCTGCATGTGTAGGTCAACTGTAACTCTACAGTGTCTCTAGTGAATGAATGTGAGAGTGAATGAGTGTCTCTAAATGTTAACCCTGCAACTAACTGGCCATTGTCCAGGGTGAACCCCGCCTCAGGCCCAAAGCTGCTGGGATAGGCTCCAGTCACTCGCGACTCCTAACGGGACTAAGCGGCAGAAAATGAATGAATAATTACAAAGTTCCAAACCAATAAATAATAATTCACTAAAAATCATTTGAAGAATTTGTAAAACCCTGGTTTTAAATATAAGTGTTCTGAGGGACACGTGGAGACGTCTAGTCAAAGTCTTCTTTTACTCCAAAGGCCTCTCGTCGATGGGACTCAGTGAAGAAGAGGAGGACGGAGCGAAGGATGAAGATGGGACGGAGCTGGAGGAGGACGGAGCGAGGGATGAAGATGGGACGGAGCTGGAGGAGGACGGAGCGAAGGATGAAGATGGGACGGAGCTGGAGGAGGACTGAGCGAGGGATGAAGATGGGACGGAGCTGGAGGAGGACGGAGCGAGGGATGAAGATGGGACGGAGCTGGAGGAGGACGGAGCGAAGGATGAAGATGGGACGGAGCTGGAGGAGGACTGAGCGAGGATGAAGATGGGACGGAGCTGGAGGAGGACGGAGCGAGGATGAAGATGGGACGGAGCTGGAGGAGGACGGAGCGAGGATGAAGATGGGACGGAGCTGGAGGAGGACGGAGCGAGGATGAAGATGGGACGGAGCTGGAGGAGGACGGAGCGAGGATGAAGATGGGACGGAGCTGGAGGAGGACGGAGCGAGGATGAAGATGGGACGGAGCTGGAGGAGGACGGAGCGAGGGATGAAGATGGGACGGAGCTGGAGGAGGACTGAGCGAGGATGAAGATGGGACGGAGCTGGAGGAGGACTGAGCGAGGATGAAGATGGGACGGAGCTGGAGGAGGACTGGCGAGGATGAAGATGGGACGGAGCTGGAGGAGGACGGAGCGAGGATGAAGATGGGACGGAGCTGGAGGAGGACGGAGCGAGGGATGAAGATGGTACGGAGCTGGAGGAGGACGGAGCGAGGGATGAAGATGGGACGGAGCTGGAGGAGGACAGAGCGAAGGATGAAGATGGGACGGAGCTGGAGGAGGACGGAGCGAAGGATGAAGATAGGACGGAGCTGGAGGAGGACGGAGCGAGGGATGAAGATGGGACGGAGCTGGAGGAGGACGGAGCGAAGGATGAAGATGGGACGGAGCTGGAGGAGGACGGAGCGAGGGATGAAGATGGGACGGAGCTGGAGGAGGACGGAGCGAAGGATGAAGATGGGACGGAGCTGGAGGAGGACGGAGCGAAGGATGAAGATAGGACGGAGCTGGAGGAGGACGGAGCGAGGGATGAAGATGGGACGGAGCTGGAGGAGGACGGAGCGAGGGATGAAGATGGGACGGAGCTGGAGGAGGACGGAGCGAGGGATGAAGATGGGACGGAGCTGGAGGAGGACGGAGCAGCGGTGGAGGTGAGGATGGACAGAAGAGACACTGTGGACTTCACAGAAGGAGGTAAGTTCTGGTTTTGGTTCTGTTTTCTGGAAAGAGAGGAAAAAAACAGAAGGATGAATAAATGTGGAAAACACTTTTATCTGACGCTGGAGAAATGTGAATGGTTTGTTTTAGTCGGACTGAAGTCTGACTTTTAAAAGTAGTCCAATAGTTGTTTTTTTCAGTCGAGCTAAATGTGGTTGTTTGTAGAGCTGCGTCTGAGCCCAATGCTGAGACAGCACAGGCTGGTTTCTGTTGTACACTTCTGTTTTTTACTCATAACATTACTGACTCTTACACTCATAGGAGGCATTTGAAAAGAGAAAAACTAAATGCATTCTTTCCTTATGACAAGACCCAAAATGGCAGATAACGTATGGTTCTGTGTGGCTTATTTAAACTTGAGGAGCTTCCCTTTAATGTAGCTTTTGACTTTTCCTGTAAGTCCTCTCTCTGCATGTGGTCTGCTCGAGTCAGGCTTTTCATGTAGCTTTATTCCATAATCGTTCGGATTATATGAGAATAACTTGTTCCTAACTTGAAAACTGCAGCTTTTGGATCTTTTTTCTGAGACCATTACAAGCAACAAACTAGATTTAAAATGAGACGGTTCAAACTGGAGCTGAAAAAGAAGCTCACCTGAATTCAATGATCTTGATTTTGACCCAGAGAGCTTTGACCTGAGAGCAGTAAAGACCTGTCTCCGTCTGAAAACTAAAGAGAAAACACAAAAACAATTCTCTGCTCAGTCACAGTCTCTTAGTCAACAGCATTTCTGCATAAACTTGTTCCAAAATGACAGAAAGAGTTAGAAATCCATGTGTTTTGTTATTTTATCCAACTTTATCCAATATTTGTGAGCTTAGTTTAGTTTGTAAATGAAATAACATGATTAATCGGGACTTACATTACGGCTGAGACACATGGAGCTTTGGGTTTTTGGACCAAATAACCGATGATGGGTTCAGTGATCTCTTTGTTAGTCACAGTTGTGCAGCAGGTGGCCAGCTTTTCTGCTTAGATCCAACAAAAAACAAGAAATGTCAATGAGAAACTCTTAAAAACCTGCAAGAGAATGAAATATTGTGGGTGAAAGTGAGGTGTTACCTGCAGATCCACAGTGAGACAGAGCCATCAGCATCAGAGGCAGCAGCACCAGCAGGTTTCCACAGCTCATTTTCAGAATAAATACCAGAACTAAACAGAAGAGTAAAGGGAGAGTGAAGAGAGCTGTGAGTTCTGTCAGACGAACAGAGAACACTCGTATTTAACGACAGAAAAGGAGAAGTGGCTCGTCCTCTTAAGTCATCTTCCTGATAGAGTTCAGTGAAAGAGTGTGGGGAAGGACGGAGTTTCCATGCTTCAGGAACACTTTCTACACTTCAGCTGTTTTTACAGGAATTTGTCTTTTGAATCTTTAATTTTGCAATAATATAAAGACAATGCACAATCCCTGCATCTTCTTCCACTTATCCACTGGACCAGATGCCCGAGCCTCAGCTGCTCCTCTCAATGTGGACCTGTCCTAGTTTAGACCGGGTTTAGTCCTGGTTTAGTCCGGGTTTAGTCCTGGTTTAGTCCGGGTTTAGTCCTGGTTTAGTCCTGGTTTAGTCCTGGTTTAGTCCGGGTTTAGTCCTGGTTTAGTCCGGGTTTAGTCCTGGTTTAGTCCTGGAGACTGGTCCTAGAAACAGAAAAACAACACGCACATCCAAAGCCAGAGGGCTTTTGTGCCGGAAACAGAGAAACTCATGAGTAAAAAACTGAAGGCTCTGCACAACAAATAAAGCTCTCAGATTCATTTTATTATTTTTATCACCACATGTGTTGTTTTGGGCTAGTGCCCTTCATCATTCTCTCTGATGAAGACCTGGTTTTGTCCTGGTTTAGACCTTTAGATCTTAGGCAGGAGGAGTTTATTGACCAACAAAGACAGACCATGAGACAGGTCTGGTATGCATTTGTGAGACTCATTCATTTGTCTTTGTTTAGTCCTGTTAGTGGTCACAGGTGACTGGAGCCTATCCCAGCAGCTTTCACAAGTGACTGGAGCCTATCCCAGCAGCTTTCACAGGTGACTGGAGCCTATCCCAGCAGCTTTCACAGGTGACTGGAGCCTATCCCAGCAGCTTTCACAAGTGACTGGAGCCTATCCCAGCAGCTTTCACAGGTGACTGGAGCCTATCCCAGCAGCTTTCACAGGTGACTGGAGCCTATCCCAGCAGCTTTCACAGGTGACTGGAGCCGATCCAAGCAGCTTAGGGCCTAAGGTGGGGTACACCTTGGACAATGGACAGTTAGTCGCAGGGTTAACATTTAGAGACAGACAGTGACAGATAACATCTGTAAGACTGAAAACCTAATAGCTGCTCAGTGTGTTTGTGATGCCTTATGAAAGGAACAGTCCACATTTAAGACTCATGAAGACAAACATTTCTCCATCACAGACTGTTACATCACTTTGAGCGACTAGACCGAGCAGCGAGCTACTGCAGATACTAAAAAAACATATGACTTTTTTAAAAACTATTTCTTACTGTGAGCGCAGAAGGGCGATTGGACTGATGTCTGATGAATGTAGACGATGACTAAAGCTGAACTGGAAATACATGGGTTTTGTCGAGGCCTGTCCCGCTGTGTCACTGAAAACTCCCTCTTTCTTAAACAATAAAACAAGCCAAACAACATACTTTCAGTTTGGTTTTGCTCTAAAATGCGAAAGTTAAACTGTTCCTTGAAGCATATTCCTTTTTTATTTCACACTGCAACAAGAATCAGGCTCAAGATGTTGGCCTTTCTTTGTCCCAGACTCATCCAATAAAACAAGCTCAAACTTTATTTTTATTATAAGATAAAGATCCCGGCTCATTGCTTTATTTCAAAGTCACAATGTCTTTTCTAACAAAATGCCTTTCTTAAACATTTTGTAATTCTTTAAACAAGTTTCTGAACATTCAGAGTCAGAGTTTATCTGATAAATTATTTTTGCAATAACGTATATTATCCCGTTTCTTGGAAGGGAATAAGTGCTGAACTTGAGCCTTTTTGAGATGCTTCCACTTTTTGTTTCTAATTCCTTTAAGAGTGTTTGTGTTAAAGGAATCAACCACAAGATAAATAATAAGAATATGTGCACTGATTGCAGACTCAGACAAATCTTTGAAATGAGGTGGAAGTCTGGAAACGACTCGTATTGTGTAAATTTTCTGTCAGTCCTGATAGATCTCTATCCAGAACTAGACTGGCCTCATATTAATTTATTTAATTAATTTATTTATTTATTCTAAACATTCCTCTTATTAACTTTCTTTTGAGAAAGAAACTACTTCCCGTTCAGTGTTAGAGCGGTCGTCCTGTAACTGGGGAAGACACTAAACCCGCCTTGTCTCCAGTGTCTGTGGCTCTGGTGTAAGAATGTGTGTGACTTATCCATGCTTTTATCTCCAGCAGGTTAGATTACTGTAACGGCTGCTCACTGGTCTCTCAAAACGAGGGTTAAGACATCCATCCATTCATCTTCTACCTCTTATCCGGGGCTGGGTCGCGGGGGCAGCAGTCTAAGCAGAGAAGCCCAGACTTCCCTCTCCCCAGACACTTCCTCCAGCTCTTCCGGGGGGATACCGAGGCGTTCCCAGGCCAGCCGAGAGACATAGTCTCATCAGCGTGTCCTAGGTCTTCCACAGGGTTTCCTCCCGGTGGGACATGCCCGAAACACCTCCCGAGGGAGGCGTCCAGGAGGCATCCGAAACAGATGCCCGAGCCACCTCAGCTGGCACCTCTCGATGTGGAGGAGCAGCGGCTCTACTTTGAGCTCCTCCCGAGTGACCGAGCTCCTCACCCTATCTCTAAGGGAGCGCCCCGCCACTCTGTGGAGAAAGCTCATTTCGGCCGCCTGTATCTGGGATCTTGTTCTTTCAGTCATGACCCAAAGCTCATGACCATAGGTGAGAGTAGGAACTTAGATCGACTGGTAAATCGAGAGCTTTGCCTTACAGCTCAGCTCCTTCTTCACCACGACAGACCGGTACATCGACCGCATCACTGCAGAAGCTGCACCGATCCGTCTGTCAATCTCACGCTCCTTCCTTCCCTCACTCGTGAACAAGACCCCGAGATACTTGATCTCCTCCACTTGAGGCAGGAGCTCTCCACCAACCTGGAGGAGACAAGCCACCCTTTTCCGACTGAGAACCATGGTCTCAGACTTGGAGGTGCTGATCCTCATCCCAGCCGCTTCACACTCGGCTGCAAAAAAAGGGTTAAGACAGCTGCAGCTTATTCAGAACGCTGCTGTTCTGGTTCTATCTAACACCAGGAAGTACAACCACATCAGTCCAGTTTTAAAATCTCTGCACTGGCTTCCTGTTGCTCACAGAATAGACTTGTTTGAGATCTTCCCAGAGTGGCTCAATGGCACTGAGGCCAGTCCAGAACCTTCACTTTATGGAGCTGTAGCCAATGGGCCTTGTGCTTTGAAACAAATGTTCTTCCAGTATTTTCTGAAAACATGCTGCGTTCTTCAGTTGTTGTCCTGTGCCTTTGTATCTCACAAAGCCCCAAAACACATCCACCTTTTACACCAGCTCACTCAGCTCTTGTACCAGGTTAAGGACAGCTTTTTCTGAGGGAACAGATTTAGGACAGTCATCCACGTAGACGTTTGATGTTTGTTGTCATCTGCGATCTTTTTTAGTGTGACATTCACGCAGCTTTGAAAGTGTTTGTGCAGCGTAGGGGCCATGACCTTGACTGTTTATAATCTGCCAAGCTTCCATTGCCTTTAACACGTCTACTTCAATCAGGAGCTCCACATCTGCATCAGTCTCTGTTAACAGACCTGCTTAAGTCCTGGTTCAACACTTGTCTTTTCATCCAAACAGCATTTCAAAACAAAACCACTTCATTTAAATATTGCACTTGGATTGATTAAAGCAGAAATATGTTGTGTCTGTTCCTCTGCGGCTCACCCTTGTCTTGTGTAAATGAGATAATGGTAAGTTTTTAAAAGAAACCCCACTTCCTTCCTCCTTTCTTTTTTCTGTTGCAACACCTCGGATGATACTGAGAGTTTAGACAAATATAACTCTCAGAACTCCCCTAAAGGTCCTTTCACTGGGGAAATCTGGAGTTATTTCTGCCTCTGGTTAACACTCATGGAGTTACTGGTACAGAACAGACAGAAGGGCTGCAGAGTTGTAACAGTCAATGCACAGAGGAAAAGAGTCTGAATGTCGGCCCTTGACTTGAAACTGAACTGGTTTTGTTCAGAAAGTAAACTACCCCGAGTCAGTCAGTTCTTATGCTTTAGTTTATCCACAAAAGTCCAAACGCACACCCCATTTACAGAGTCACACGACAGGACGATTGAGAAATGGGACTCCCTCAGAAGCCATTGAAAGTTTATGAAAAAGGAACCGAAGAAACGGCCAGAATTGTGACCAATACAACAAAAAATATATTTCTGAAGAAAGTTTATGAAGCTTCTCCTTTTTTCTTTTTTACCATAATTTCTCTGTTTCGTTCAAAATAACAGTCTGTTTAGTTGTTCACGGGTTTGGATCCTGGGGGTCACTGAGAGGTCGACCTTCTCAGAGCTGGAGCTGTCACTCCACTTGAATAAAGCTGATTAATTGGTCTTTCCTGCTTTTTAATCACTGGAAAACAACAACAAACAACCTGTTAGTGACACATATACTGTTTAATGATGACACTTAACAAAAGATATTTAATGCACAAGGCAAGAACAAAGAGAAAAGCAGGCTCTAATATCAGTTTATACAGATAATACACCATCTGACGTTTGGTTATTAGCTGTTAAGATTTAGAAGGAGGTGTTAAACTGCAGAGGTTGTTCATGTTTAGCTGTGGTTCTGACAGTGAGGACGAAGAAGACCTGACGCAAAGTGCAAATAAACCACATTTACTGTAAATTAGAGAATCTGATCTTCACCGTATCGTTGTTATGATTTTTATTCTTTACCTTGTGATGCACAGAGCAGCATCACCAGAGCCAAACTGAGCACAATCCAGCGGCAGACTGAGGAGGACATGTTTAAACCGGGTCCAGCACTGATCCCAGAGCAGCAGACGGACGTCCAGTGTGAGTCTGACTGAAGTGGATTTGTGAATGACCCAGAGCAGTTTTTATTCAGGTTCCAAAAGAGGACAGGCCCACTTTGATGCTTACTCACTGTGGAAACATTGACTTTTGTCCCCGGTCACTGTGGCCTGTGGAAGTAACTCATGCCCCCCGCAGCTGAAAACCCCCTGCGTCTGGAGGGGGACAGGTGTTAAAGTCCAGCTCTGGAAACATTCTCAGTTTCTCACAGACAAAAATAAATACATAGATGAAAACTCCTGCGATTCATGACGACAGTGAGTGACAGAATGAGGTCTAAATCAGGACTAGATGAGGACTAGACCAGGACTGAACCAGGACTTAAGACGGCAGTAAGTCCTAGGACCTACAGTAAGCCTAAAACACACTCGTGTCCCTTGACTTGGACTAGATCAGTACAAGAGTAGGAATAAAACAGGACTAGACCCAAACCAGGACTAAATCCAGTCCATCAGTCTACAAATGGAGATGCTTTGGGACTGTTCCTACTCAACCAAGAAGTGGACGCTCCGTCAAAGTGACACCAAGAGCACATGAAGACTCATCAACGAGGTCAAGAAACAACCTGGGTGACAGTCAAAGATCTGAAGCATCACTGGAACCTGCTAACGTCTCTGTTCATGAGTCTACAATACGTCCAACACTGAACAAGCAGAGAATCCACAGCAGGACTCCACGAAGAAATCCACCGCTCACTAATATCAACGTAATACTAGTCCACAAACAGGCCTACAACATTCAGAGTTCAGTCTGAAATATTTAATTACATTATCTGCCCTGGGGAAGCAGGAATAACCACTGTGGAAACACTTTTTTTTAAGTATTTGTATTAATGAATAATAAAATGCAGCTGAGTTCTTAAGTCGTGTCACTGAGGGGACTCTCTGAGGCTTCACTAAGAACAGCCTCGGCTCTATCTTTAGTGACAATGATGCTATAAATGTGAAAATTACTCAGAGGCGTGCAGCGCTGCCGGAAACAATGAAACAGGAATCACTCACAGATATTCTGCTGCTTTTATTTCTGCTGAATAAAAGATTTTCAATATTTTATTCAGAATTCAACATAGATGACATATCAAATGTTTAACCTGAGACTTGCTCAAGATTAAGAACAGGAATAAAAACTCATAAATAAAAATAAAAGTTTAAATACAAAAATAATGCCATGTTTATAAATAAATGTATTTTTAAAATGAATAAATATGAAGTTGTCAGAGAAAGAGTAGCTGCTTTAGACGTCTTCTGTGACTTCACTCAGGACTTGGTCAAAGGAAGACACTCCAGCTGCTTCTGTTCAGAGAGAGACCGGGTTAGACCAGGTTAGACTGGGTTAGACCAGGTTAGACTAGAGTTAGACCAGGTTAGACCAGGGTTAGACTAGGTTAGACCGGGTTAAACCAGGTTAGATCAGAGTTAGACCAGGGTTAGACTAGGGTTTAGACCAGAGTTAGACCAGGTTAGACCAGGGTTTAGACTGGGTTAGACCGGGTTAGACAGGGGTTAGACCGGGGTTAAACCAGGACTATAACAGGACAGAACAAGGACAAAAGATGGAGTAAAATAGGACTGAACTGGGGGTTTAACCAGAACTGAACTAAGTGTAATCTTGGACTAAACCGAGATTAAAAGTGAGGCTAAAACCAGTTTTAAAGAAGAATATAACGAGAGAAAATCTAAATCAACTAAACCCGGACCAGGTCTTGACCAGGGACTAAAGCAGGACTAAACTAAGGATTAAACAAGGACTTAACTTAAACCCAGACCCCCTTAACAACTTAACTGTCTTTCTTTGATTCACATGGTGTTACTTAATGACATCACTCTGTAACATCAGTGTGAGTCTCAGTTGAACTCACCTTCGTCAGAAATGTTTCAAACCATTCTGTCGGTTCAATGCACTGTTTTTTGCCTTTTTTTGTTCTTATCCTAAAAGAAAACATTCATATTCTGTCATTTCAAATCTTAAATATTCAAATGTAAAGAGTTTTTAGGAAAGACTCTCACCAAAAAGCGTGGACACAGTCCAGAGTCGGCCTCTGCTCGTAACATTCTCTGATTCTGATTTTTTGAACGACCCTTTTGCGGAGTTGTTGTGGTTTGCAGATGCAGACGTCTTCAACAGGCCACGCTGTGACAGGAAATATGAACTTGTGAGAATCATAAACCAATGTTTTTGCATCAACTCAGCCCTTCCAATAGTCACTCCTTAAATCTAGTGAAGACAATACAAACATCGAGACTTTTGAGACGAACATGGGTCGCTCTAATGAACAGTGTTAATAAAGTGTCTTTTCCAGCACAGGCTACACATAAAGACTGCCACTGCCTTCATTTCGAGTCCTAATTTAATTCTTTACCTTGTGATGCACAGAGCAGCATCACCAGAGCCAAGCTGAGCACAATCCAGCGGCAGACTGAGGAGGACATGTTTAAACCGGGTCCAGCACTGATCCCAGAGCAGCAGACGGACGTCCAGTGTGAGTCTGACTGAAGTGGATTAGTGAATGACCCAGAGCAGCTTTTATTCAGGTCCCAAAAGAGGAAGAGGCTCTGAAGCTCACTCACAGTGGAAACATCGTCAGTGGTACCTGAGGCTTACTCACACTTTAGACGATACGTAACCAACAGCAACTGTAATCTGGGTTTTTGGGAAAATACTTTAGATAAAAACTCCTGCAACGCATTACGACAGTGAGTGACAGAATGAGGTCTAAATCAGGACTAGATGAGGACTAGACCAGGACTGAACCAGGACTTAAGGCGGTAAGTCCTAGGACCTACAGTAAACCTAAAACACACCCGTGTCACACGACAGAACTAGACTCGGTTTGAACAAAAGGGACGAGACTACATCAGGTCTAAGTCTAAACCTGGGACAAAACTAAATCAGGTTAAGACCAGGACTAAACCAGCGCTAGACCAGTACTAGACCATAATTAGTCCAGGACTAGACCAGGTATAGATCTTAGACTAAAGCAGGTCTAGCTGAGTTTGATTTGTGCATTGGACATAAATATTTTTCTGTTAGTTTTTTATATTATGATTAAAGGGATTTATAAATATCATTATAATACTTCTCCATAAACAGGCCTACAACAGTCTGTCCAGGGAAACAGCCACGGGTTTTATTCTCTTTACTTCCTAATTGTTTCCAGATGAAAGAGTTGTGAAAGTCTGAGGCCCACAGCAAACTTCCACTCACTCTTATCAGTTCAGTGACTGTAGTAAGTATTTATATTAATGAATAATAAAATGCAGCTGGAGAGTTCTTAAGTCGTGTCACTGAGGGGACTCTCCGAGGCTTCACTAAGAACAGCCTCGGCTCTATCTTTAGTGACAATGATGCTATAAATGTGAAAATTACTCAGAGGCGTGCAGCGCTGCCGGAAACAATGAAACAGGAAACACTCACAGATATTCTGATTTTTTTTATTTTTTATGATTGAACATGAAACTTTGTGGTCAATAAGTTCTATATGTGAGAGCATAAAAATTTACATCAGAAAAATCACATTACATTGTTGTGCTTTTTATTGTTGACTTCAAGATTTATCAAGTGCATGTATCTAAACCTGACATAAGGTGCTATCAAGACTGTTTAATAAACTTTCAAATAGACTTTTTAACTCTAACTACCTTTGTGATTGTTTTGCCATTTTTCAGAGAATATAAATGATAACACAAAAAACATTTCCTTCACTCATAAGCCATTTATTGTAAAACAACGGTGTTTAATCTTTTTAAATCATAATGACAACAGAAACTACCTAAATGAACCTGATAAAAAGTGTACATACCCTGGTGATTTGACCTGATAACATGCACAAGTGACAGAAACAGGTTTGAATGGTTACTAAAGGTAACCCTCCTCACCTGGGACCTGTTTTATAGTGTGTGTGTATAAGGTCAGTGAGTTTCTGGGCTCCTGACAGACCCTTGCATCTGGTGTTTCTGTCTGAGTAATGGGGAAAGCAAAGGAAGGTCAAAGGATCTGTGGGAAAAGGTAACGGTAATCAGCAGTGTTCAAAATGAGGGATTCTTTTGAAACCAAGCACGGTCAGGCAGACCAACAAATATTATTTGGGATGCAAAGAAAAACTCACAAATAACTTCAGCTGAAATACAGGACATCTCTGAAAAAAGTGGTGTGGCTGTTTAAAGATGCACAATAAGGAGGCTCTTGAAGAAAAATGGGCTGCGTTTTCGAGAAAGCCATTACTACAAAAATGCCACAAAGAATTCCACTTACAACACACCAAACAGCTCAGAGACAGATAACAGCCCTTAAAATGGTAGCCTTAAGTCGAATTGTTGCAGGCTAAATATAACCTGAGATTTCTGAGCTGAATGTAGCTGTGACCAATGCTTACACAAGTGTCTATTTGCACTCACTGGAATTTAACAGTCACTGAATGTAAGAACAGGACACTCACTCGTCACTCATCCTTTATACAGCAGTTCTTCAGATAGTGTTCCAGAAGACCCTCTAAAGTTATCACACTATGATTTGATCTACTTCATGGGAAACTGTTTTAAAGGGGTCGACTGCTGCTGTTGTGTAAGTGACTCCAAAGAAATTGTGAAAATTGTGAAAGCTTTTTTAAACCAATGAATAAAATGTACAAGGAGAAGTTGTCATTTATTAAAAACTATATGTACTGTATATATTCAATAGTCACCCCCCGTGATAGGGTCTTGACTGTGCAACATCAGACTGAATGATGTTTGTTAGCTCAGTAGGTTAGCTTTGTGGTCAGTGGCTAATTTTATTGAACTTACCTGGATAAATCCGAAAAAGAATTTAAAGTCACAATGTAAGAATAGGTTTGAGGAAAAGGATCCATAATATTAAACGAGGATTGGAATAAGTACCTCAAAATGTTTAATTAGAGCAAGAACTTAGACCATATAAAATCAAGTATGTGTTATTTATTGATATGGCTGGTATAATTTGAAAATATTTTAAAGTTGATTGAAAAGAAAACTTTCAAGTTTTTCAATTGCTTTACTTTTAAATGTACTTTTGTAGTGAAATAATTAGCTTGAGAACAAGATAAAACAGTGATTTTGTAGCAAAGTTTAAGCCCATAGTTGTATCGTACCTTACATTTTTTGTCAAATTAAATGTCTAAAATTTTAAAGTTATTTATTTTATTGAGCTTGCGTTGACTTTTCTCGCTTTTTTGCAAAAAACATTTTCTTTTCGAATAACCCGCCTTCCTATGAGATCTCGCGAGAAGTAAGCAACAGCGCCCTCCTGTTTATGTGCGGGATATCGACAGGAGGTTTGAGGAATACTGCTCTGCTAATGATAGCCAGATTCATAAAAAAGGATTTTAGCCTCTGTGTTCTTTTATTGGCGTTTGTGGTGATCAAAAAACCCCAGGAAAAGGATATAATACCGGCTAAAACTTGAGATTTTACTGCTGCGTTCTCACCGAGGCGACTGGCAACAACGCGAGAGTTCCACTAATCCCGAAGAGAGCGGCGCGGCCTTCTATTGTGGTCGGCTCAGAGTGCTGCTCAGGCGGCTAGCGCTATCAAGAAAGTCCGCTGCTTCCGCTGGATAATTTTTTATTTCACCGTGAACATGTTTTGGACTTTAAAATTATTTTAGTGCGATTACTCGTGTCTTCAGCTATTCTTATTCTTTTTTGCGGTTAGCTGTGTGGTTTTATTCACCGAAGAGGAGCGTTTAAAGATGAAGCGGCCTGTATTGTTTTCGTGAATCTCCGTGAACAATAACAGAGCTATAAACAGAAAGCTGCTTTTTGCGTCCGTAAACCCCATATATCCCTCAGGATACATGCACAGGACCGCAGAATAAACCAGCATGGCTTTGGACTATGGAAACGACAGGGAGAAATCAAATAGTAAACTGGGAGACAGAAAAGCAGGATTTTTATAGCAGCATTTTGCATCGAACCATTTGAATTAAACATAAAAAGCTATTGGGGAATAATCGCCGAATCACTGTTTATGTGTAAAGTCTGCAGGATTTAACTGGTCAGACGCTCGTGAATGCAGAGTTTTTCCTCTGGAGCAGGTGCACACATTAAGGATGGACGAGACTGGTCGCTAAGTGATGCTTGAATGCATTCAGCACCTATGGGATTTACAACACTACCCTAGCTACCGCCCGAAAAACTGAGGAATAAACCTGTTTTTGTCATCCATGCTATCGTCAAAACCACCAGACTGTATTTACATTTCCATACATATCACGTGAGAACTTGTGTGTTTGTTTTTAGCGTTTTAAACCAGGCGGCAAATGGTTTTGGAAAGCTAGCATTGAAACAGGAAGTAGCTTTTGTTCTGAAGACAGGCTCCGGAAGTTAAGCTTATACGTATTTATTGTGAATTTACAAGTGATTTAAATTTATAAAAAAGAAAGCTGTTGTCTCGAGCTAAGTTTGTGGCAACACTGTGGAAATATTTTTTAGGATTTGCGTAAATAAAAAAACGTAAATTGTGCACGTGTTGACTTTGATTGACAGCTGTCCAAAGTCGGATCTTCCACAATGGGGACATGGGGACGGATGTGAACCATAAAAAAACGACTTCCATGTATTTCTCGAGTGCGTGGTTTTAAGGTAGAGGCGGCAGAGATGAACCCGGTGAACGCCACGTCTCTGTTTGTGTCGGTGACCCGGTCCGTGCTGCAGTGTGACCCTCGCGACCCTCGAGCCCTGGCCGAGCTCTGCAAACTTCTGCCCTTCTTCCGCCAGTCCCTGTCCTGCCTCGTCTGTGGTGAGTGTATTCACAATACAGTTATACTTCCTGGTTTAGAGTTAGAGAAAAAATACACGTCTGTTTTCAACAGAAACACATTAATTTATGTTTGAAGAAATCTTTTGAAATGGTTTATTGGAAAATAGTTTGAGTTTTTTTTTCATGCAGTACTTCTACTGTCCACCTGTTCTAATAATACAGCTATAATTTTACTGAAACACAGATGAATCTGTTTTATGAAACAGTTCTGCCTTTTGTCTTACATTTGCTCCGTTATAAACATTGGCTAAAATTATGTTAATTTGTCAAAAATATATATTTAATTCATTTAACATTTAAAAGGATTTACGTCAAACATCAAGTAATAATGAAAAGTAAGGCATACAGTACATTAAATCTTTAAATACATCAACCATATTTTTTTATCCAAGATATAACAGAAAAATCTTACATACAATTTGTCACTGAATTAATTTACGCTTTATTTAACATGTAATAATCAAAGTTGTAGTTGAAGTTGTAAAACTAAATTGTTTTCCTGGTTTGACAGGAGTTGTAGGGCACACTTATGCAAGATTTTAATCCTTAAACGCATCTATCAACACATTAAATAATATTAAATAAAAAGCCAAGCTTCCATTGAATAAGCCTTTTTATTCCAACATGTAATTGCAGAGAGCTGAACCTTAATGCTATGAATGGCTTCTTTGCTAATCCAACCACACAAACACATCATGACACACCCCCTTTTCATTATGAAGTTTAAGGTAAAGCTTAGCCAGTGGCATTCACACACGTCCAGCTCACACTAGCCTTTTCATAGAGTTGAATAAGTCCTCAGTTTATACAGCCCTCGTTACAAGAACCCAATCAAAAGACATTAAAGAGTCATTTTAAATATGTACAGCCCCAAAAAAATGTATACCAGCTTTTAATTTGTGTTCATTGATAAAATCAGCTCAGATTCAACCTGTTCACTGAAGCCTGGCATGTTTCCAGTCGGATGACAACTGCTCTTTGAGAGGAGCTTCCTTAGCAACGGCCGGTCGCTAAGGCTCACAGCTGCAGGCGAGAAATGAAGGTCCATTCATAAACATAATAAAAAAACGACCGCTCACGCTCTCATTCAGCAGAGGAGAGGAGAGTTTTAGAATTTAGAAGCTGTTAATCAATGCTTTTATCAGCTTTAAATGTTGCTCTGGGGAGATGTGTTGTGCGTGCAGAATGAAACTTAGAAGAGGGTGTCTACTGGTAATGAGATGGTAGATTAATAGGAAACAGGGTGAGAGACTGTTGTTGGAAAGAGAATGTCATTGTAAAGTGAAAGCAGAACTGTGTAAAATGTGATGGTAAACAGTAAAAACAGTCGGATGTGCTTCTGAAACAGTGGGTCGCTGTAGACTCTACTTTCATGGATGGTGTGGGTTTTAGATGAAAACATGAATGTGATTGGATGAAGCACTGGACAGTTTTTGCCATGTTGCTGTGACTGCTGCGGATTGTCAGAAGCAGTACAAGATAGACTCTTGAAGCATCTTTGTGACATGAATTATTGGAATAATACTGTTTTGGAGCTTAGTCAGAAGCAAAAAAAAAACAACAGTAAAGGGGAAAAAAACTAAGACAGTAAGAGATTCACTCAGGTTATTATATAATGAGTTAAGAGTAAAGTATCTGGACATAGTTGTGAATGTAGAAGACTTTTAATCCATTTTATGAGAGTTTTACTTGTGATTGTGAAGGTTTGTCTCAAAATGAGGAAACTGGGATTGTAATGTGTCCTGCAGCCAGCTGGGGGCAGTAGAGACTAACCTGCTTCATATTCCACACCTGATTCAACACTAGTCCCCTTTCTGCTCACTTTTTATCACAGGATATTCTCTTTTTTTATGTCTCGCCTTGTCCTAAAGCATGAATATTGGTGGTAGAAGTTCCCTCCAGTGTTCGAGAAAGAAGCATCAAAGAGGGAAGTGTCTAAGAGTAGTCTGGTATAGGGACCTTTAACTGCACTAAGTCTATATTTACCTCAGTGAGAAGAGTGCTGTCATTCTGATCCATTATTTAAACAGAGAAGGTGCAGGAGGGTCAAAGTGAGCAGCCACAGGTTTGACAAATATAAAACAAATCAATAATTCACAAACAGGCCGTGGGTCTGTCCTTTTATCCAGTAAAGGGTCAGACCTGACTCAGCCTCGTTTTAAAACAACATGAAAGATGTCTGTTTTTATTAATGAAGTCTCAAACTTGGCATAGTCCTGGTTTAGACCTGGTTTAGACCTGGTTTAGACCTGGTTTTAGACCTGGTTTAGTCCTGGTTTACCTCCTGTCGTGTGATATAAAGACAAACCCCATAATGATGATCTTTTAAGTTTAAGTAAAAAAATGAAGAGCCTGAAAAGTTTGCATTAAGAGGCTTTTGTTTTACTCAGATCATTGACTGCTTGTTGTTTTTGTTCATTTATAATCAGTAATGTGCTGGTCTTGATGCTTGTGTGAATGAGTCACATGTTCTTGTGAATCATGTGACGCTGAATCAAAAGGGGCCCAAAGTCATTGAAAATACTCTTATTCAAATTTAGTTCTAAGATTTGAAATGAAATTGAATGCAAGACTGGAACAATCCTTTGATAATCACTTTGTTGAATAGTTTTATGAATTATTTATTAGTGCTACTAACAGTATATTATACTCTACACTTTGATTTAAAACGTTTGACATAAACTGAGGATTGAACCTTGATTTCTGTATTTGTGTGTGTTTGTGCTCCTCAGGTAACCTGCTGCAGGACCCCATCGCTCCCACAGACTCGTCCTGCCAGCACTACGTGTGTCTGGGCTGTAAAGGCCAGCGGATGCAGCTGAAGCCGTCCTGCAGCTGGTGTAAGGACTACTCCCGCTTCGAGGAGAACAGGCAGCTGTCTCTGCTCGTGCACTGCTACAGGAAACTCTGTCTGTACATCGCTCAGTCCCCTCTGGCTCCGCACGTCGCAGCAGCCGCCACAGACTCCCCCGAACTGCAGGCCGTGCTCGACGAGGGGCTGACGCTGGCTGAGAATGAACCGACGCTCAGGACGAGGCGGATTCACCGACGACTGTGACCTCGCGTTCAGAGATGACGCAGGTTTGTAATGACGCGCTGTGAGAACAACACATGATGGAAAGTACGGTTATAAAGATTTAAAGCAGCACTCTTTACTTTTTACCCCAAAAATCTGTAAAATGATTGCCTTAAATTCATGTTGAGGGTTTATTTCTTCAAACCCCTCATGTTAATATTTGAAACAAACAGATTTTCCTGTTTATAAATGTATTTTGCTGATGTCTCAGACGGAGGCCCCGACCCTGAAGGAGGTGAAGGAGGAGCCTAACGCCATCAGTATAAACGGACTCCACGACTGTAACGGGCTGCCACCTGTCGCCGTGGAAACGAAACAGGGGGGGTTCTTAGAGGAACTGTGCGTCACCACAGCGAAGAGCAGGGGGGCGGGGCTGTGTGACATCATCGAGGACGAGATGAAGCCCGACGAGGGCCCCCTGCTGCTCAGCGTAGAGGAGGTGTTGCGGACTCTGGACCCCCCCTCGGGCCCCCCTCTCAACGGCCCTGCCATCCTTCAGTCGGACACAACCCCCCAGACTCTCAACCAATCAGAACAGAACCCCGCCCCCTGTTTAAATCCCCTCATCCAATCAGAAAACAACTCTGTGTTAGCCTCCTTTCGTTGTCTTCGTAAACGCTCTCGATCGGAAAGCGACAGTGAGAAGCTAACGCCGCTGCCTCTGAGTCTCCTCCGGGGGGCCCCTCACTTCAACCCTGTCCCCAAACAGGAGCCCCAGTTTACGCCCATCTCCCCGCTCCCACACCTGGCCCCTGTTCCCAACGGCGGCCCCCCCAAAGTGGGCAAGACCGTCCTGGTGGCCAACAAGACGCTGAAAAAGACAGTGGAGCATCACAGCGGCCCCAAAAAGGCCTGCGCTAAAGCTCGGCAGGGGGCCCCCAAACCTCGGCCCCAGCCCCGGATCCCCCTCATCCACACACACCCCTCTCCCACCCCCCCAGCCCCTCCAAACCCATCTACAAGAAACCCCCGGAGAAGAAGGGCTGTAAGTGTGGACGGGCCACACAGAACCCCTCCGTGCTGACCTGCAGGGGGCAGCGCTGTCCCTGTTACTCCAACCGTAAGGTGAGAGCCCAAAGAATTACAATAACTACATATAACATCAGAATAAACTGTCCAAACACAGCCGTTCAGTCTCTCTGTGTCTCTTAACTTTAACAGAGCTTCATTTACAGTTCGCTCTCCTTCTGTCATCATCAGTTTCAGCAATAAAAGGAAAAAGTACTTTTATGCCAGTATTTGAGGAGGTCAAACAAGTAGAATACTGACACTTACGAAGTACTTCAAATCAGTCAAACAATAAAACCTCTGAAAAAAACAATCTAGTAAAAAATAAGAACAGTCCAGCTATACTTCTTTAACAAACCGTTATCAGTTCACATTTCAGAGTCACTCCTTTATTCTACTAAAAACTATCCAAAGCCAAAAAGTAAGGGATGGCTTTCCTCTAAATATACGTCTAGTTTTAGGACGATTGGAAAAGCCCTGTTTTGTATTAAATGGTGTCCTGTATCTGCAGGCATGTCTGGACTGTATCTGCCGCGGCTGTCAGAACTCCTACATGGCCAACGGAGAGAAGAAGCTGGAGGCGTTTGCCGTCCCAGAGAAAGCCCTGGAACAGACCAGACTCACACTGGGCATTAACCTGACCAGCATCACCGCCGCCGCACTCCGCAGCCCGGCCCCCGCGTCCCCCGGCAACGCCCTCCTCAACGTAACCACGGCGACGGGGGCCCCGGTGACGGCCTCCTTCCTGTCGGGGGCGGGGCACGACAACAGAGCCTTCGACGACTCGCTGGAGATGAGGTTCGACTGCTGAGACTAAAGAACTCGTCTAAAGGGCCCGGACTGCCCTCTTCTCTGATTGGTCGACACGCACATTCCCCGCCCCCAGACTTGTCATGTGATCTGCAAGGGGGGGGCGGAGCCAGAACAAGGCAGCTACAGCGACAAAAGAAGAGCCACAAAGAACACCACAGATAAACAACCGATACTGCATTTTAGTCAGTTTATGTTGCCATCAGTGCCGCCATTTTGGACAGGGCAACTTTTATTATCCCTAAGGCGATCTGTTTTTTTTGTCCTTGTTTTTTAATTGTGACACTTTATTTTATTAAAATGATGTTGTGGGTTATCTCAGGAAAGCTTATATTAATCTACAAATATAAAAGCAATACAAAATCCAACCACTGTTAGTTTATGGTGCCCTGTTAGCTTCATAGCATGTTTTTATTTTTTAATCATTAAGACAAGCAACAGGCACTTTATATTTGGCTCTTTTAAACACCGATGTGGGTAAAGGCTGTGAATATGCTATTTAATAATAGCATAATAATAATGCTATTTTCTGATTGTGATATAAAATAATACACTGGTTTCTGTTCAAACGTTGCTGAATGTTCAATGTGCTCAGTAAAGCTGGAAATCGGATGTTTTATACATGTTTTTAATTAAACTTCATATATTTTAAACTTAGAAAAACATAAAAACACAAAATCCACAGAAAATGAGACAAACCTTTAAAGGCTTCCACAAAATTCAAGTGAGATTTCTTTTTTTACTTGACTTTCTGCAACCACACTCCAGGGGGCGATATAGAGGACATTTTAGACCTGTTCATCTTTATATATATATAATTATATATATATACACACTACCTGGCCCAAAAAAGCCCCCACCTGGATTTAATTAAGCAAACAGCCTCTATTTGGATAATTCCAGTTATTTAACTCTGATGCAGTGAGTCTTTCTTAAACCATGAGGGAAAACTAAATCTGTTTCAGGAGGGTCAAATTATTGACATCAAGCAAAGAAAATTTAAAGAGATGCTGGAATTATTAAAATGGGGTTAGAACTGTCCAAGGCATTATTAAAAAGCTGGGCAGTGTGTATAAATATTGTCTATGGCTCTTGTTTCATATGTTTCTTGTTTAAAAAGTAAATGAACAAATAGCAGTTGCCATCTTGTCCAACTTGGCGGACATTTCGACAGAAGCAGAAGCCGATGCAGTATCTCTTGTCTTATACTCGTGCTCGTGGTGTTGGACACAGAAAACAGAAGTAGCCCTGGGTTAATAATAATCACATTCTTCTCTGTTTTTGGGGAAAGTCTGGAGCATGTTGTTGTGTAGCTTTGATAAAAGGCGAGTGCATGAGCGAGCGAAGGAAAGGCCCGGTTGAGAAACTGGTGTAATTTATTTAAAGAGGACTTTTTCTACACAGACTTGAGTTTCCATTTCAAGAGATTTTAGAGATGTTTTTATTTTCTTAAGTTGGAAACCGTTGAAGCAGAGAAAAGCACTCAAAGTTAAATACTTCACACACTGGATTTAAAAATGTGTGTTTTTTCTAAATCAGGTTTTGATCCAAGTTAAAAAATTGTTGCCACATATATTTTATTTTTTATTCCAGATTTAATGAACTTTCAGCTGAATGCCTCCACACCTGCCCTCTGCCTGCCTTTCATTATAAAATAATTCAGGAGATATATATATGACATTTATCATAAGTCCTATTAAATCATAAAACCTATTAAACCTAAAACAAAGGATGGGGCTTGTTTGTTTTCAAATATTTACTGAAAAATCTGCGCATTATGCCTTTTTAAACAGAAAAGTTAAATGTTTGTTTTCAGGTTATTCTCTGCATGAATGTAGGGCTGGGGAATGTTCAGACAATCTTTTCTCAAATTTCACCTAAAAATATGAAAATGCCAGAATATTCAAAAATGTCGTTACGTTTAGAAATAATCTGTTTTACTTCCCAAATATTTTCTCACCAGTGTAAAGCAGTTTTTAAAATCAGTTGTGTTTTGAGTTTTTATAGAAAAGTCAAATGAAACGGTCCAAGTCCAAACCTGTGGGCTTCCGTAGTGGTGATTGGTGAAAGAGTTATATTTTTGATTTTTAAGATAATACAAAGTAATATTCTCAATCCCAAATAATAAATCATTTGTGGTCTTGGCTGGTCTTGATTTTCTGTAAAAATGATTATGAATGAGTTTAAATCTAAAAAAAAAATCAATGCTTCAATTCTACAACGATATTCCTAAAACTGGTATTTCTCTTTGGTTTTATAATTATTAAAGTGACATGTTTATTTTAATTTTGTGTTCATTCTTGGAAAATAAATATTTCTGGTCCCACTCACGAAAATGTTTCTCAAAATGTACCCCAACCTTTTTATATTATTATACTTTGATGATTTCAACATTGTGACCCATTTCAAACAAATAAAACAATATTTATGTTTGAATTTATCCGATTTCCTGCTAAAACTAACATTTTGTGAGTGCTTTTCCCTGCTCTTTTCTGGAGGCTACACACCTGCTGCTAAAGCCAACCGTCTCGAGGAGAGCACAGCCCGGTCGGGACTCATTCTTTTGCTGGATTTATTTTTTATAAGTTGCGTTAACATGTTCAGTATTTATTGGTCTCTAACATGGGTTTCCGCTCACGGCTCACAGTTTGTTCTGTCTTCTTTTGAGTTCATTGTCTCATGTTTTGGGGCATTTAAATCCTGTAATATACTGTAATATATTTCCACAAAAAGAAAGAAAATCAACAACTTTACAAAATGTTGTGTGGTTATTTGTGTTGAACATTTGATTTTAAGGTTTAGGCAGTAGATGGCAGCCTTTCCGTTCCATTCAGAAAATTGACAAAACAAAACACTAATAGTTTCAACAGGGCGACTAAAACTTTCACAAAACTGTAGTTTAAACATAAAGTGTCCAGTTATCTGAAATATAGCAACAGGGTGTTAATAATGCGTTAACACTCATTTTAACCAGTTTTGAGTTAACAGATTATGATCAGAATTTACAATAACAATGACTGGACCTCACCATTTACCAGTTTTGGGATTTGTCATAAAATTCAAGAAAAAAAAGAGTCTCAAAACATAATCCAGAGAATATATAGTGACTATATTCAAGAGAAATACCAATTACTATAAGATTACAAAATTAAAACCACTTTAATTACCGCAAGGAACAATAACTAGAGCACACACAGTTTAAAACACAAAATATTTTTCCTCAAAATTTTGCCTTACTTTAACCTAACATTTGGGAGATCGATGAGTTTTGGTGACTTTCGACTAAAAGCTTCAGAACAGCTGGAAATGTAACAGGTGACATTTATTATGGTGTAAGTACGTATTTTAACCAATAAAAAAAAGCAGTAATTTAAATGTGTTATTTTTGATGACCTTCAATTAAAGTCTTCAAAACATTCAAACATCTACATTTTGAAATTTTTGAAAAATGGGCAACTTCCAAATGAAAGCGTTACAACAACCTCAAAATACACCAGTTTAAAGTAAATTTGACTGCCATTATTCAAAATCAATAAATCAAAATTAAAGAATGTAATTTTGTACTTACACGTTTTTTATAATAAAATCATAAATTATCAATAAATGAACACGCTTAGTTGCCATCAGCTTTTCACATATTTGTCTTTTTTATTTCACATATTTACACTTATGTACATTCACATTTGTCTTTGAACACAAGAACTGGACTAAATCCACAGATTTACCCTCAACCAAGGAGAGGTTGCATTTATGCCTGAGGGAAAAGCCTGGACATTTCAAAGCAAAAGAAAGTAGAAAAGACCAAATGTTTATTGAAGTGGTTTATCTGTTGCTCTCATTCTTTGCAGCACAAGGCCTACTCTACACAGTTATACAGTTATAGAGCTTTTATAGGGCATTTAAGAATCAACATAAGGTCAAAAGACTGACTGTTTTTTATTGGTCAGTGATTTTTGTGGTTAACCAAAGGAACAATAAAATAAAATAACATCAGCAACAGACAGAAAACATTTCTTTCTGACAAATGGATAAAATAAAAGGACAGGTACCAGAAAAATGGGACCAGAACAGCCACTTTAATGACTCAATAAAAGAAATAGACGTTAGATTTGACATCTCCTCGGTCATTGTTTGATCAAAAACACATCACTCACTTCTCCTTTAAACAAAATATGTTTTATTTCTTTCCTACAGAACCATAACCAGAGCCTACATTTCTGACGTCCCGATCCAGATGTTAATGTTTTGTGTGGGTCGCATCTGCGTTTGATTCAGATTTGACTGAAAAGACCATGAAGCCTTTCTGAAGGCTGTAATGCACCGTTTGGACGCACAGTAACGGCTCTGGAGCCAAACCCACAGAGAGGCATTGTTCAGGGGCCGCCGTGGTGTTACTACAGCCTCGGTTCTATTCTTCACTTTGGCTGTCAACAAGAATAAACGGGTCCAAGCCACAGTAAAAGTCACGAAGGAGAAAACAAAAATGTATAATTCACAATATAAAAATACGATCTGTACATCTCTATAACACATTCACACAGCTGGACGTGATTTCTGAAGCGTATTGTTGTACAAATGAGTCTCTTTTTTTGATTTGTGAAGGAGAATAGAAAATCTTGACAAACAATTTTGAATCTCGTGCAAACATTTTCCCAAAAGAAGCCAGGTTTTTGTGGAAAACTCACTTTGTAAACTAAATCTTCACCATGTGTGCCCACATTAGGTTAGAATAGCGTATGGCCTTGATGCTAATGCTAATAACAGTGGCAGGAAAGTAATATCAGAACTAAAATTTGCACTGATTCTTATTTGTTTGATATCTATGTTAAAAGGAGTGTTTTCAGTTCTTTTTAGTCAAATATACTGTATGTGTTCAACAGTTTTGTGGCCCACGTTCTGTAAAGTGTTAATGTCTCCATTAACCACCGTTCATCGTTTTTATTTGTGAAGTAAATGTGTATCGATGGCCAGGCCAAGAAAGTTCTGAATAAACAGTATTTACAACAACAAAACAACTTGAGCTGCAGTAATATCAGGCAAAGTCTCTTTGCACAAAAACATTGTCTTTGTACAAATGTTGATTGTCAATATTAGAAAACATCTTCCTGTGGCAGTCTTTTCCGTTTCCAGGTGACTGCTGCTGCTTTTAGAAACAGCTTTTAGATCAATCTATAAAGTCACAACAGAAGAAAGGTACCCAGCAGTTTGTCGATGGACGGTGGGAGACTGTCGATGTATGTTTTGTGTATCTTCAGGAAAGAGACGGCTGTGATGTTTGTGCTGGACTCTAGGTGGACTTTAGCTGATGAGGAAGGCCCCAAAGAAGCTGCTCTTCTCGTCCATGTCCACGGCAGAGGCGTTGGTGACGGTGACGAACAGACGGTCTCCTGAGCTGAGGGGGAACAGCCCCCCCTGGTGGGCGGAGTGTAGAGAGAACTGAGAGCCCCGAGACCAACAGGACGTCCGGCTCGTCTTCATCAGGAGGATGGGCACTGGGTACGAGCTCACCTGGAACACACAAGGAAGAGGATTGTTTTGAGCAGACATGTCCAAACTCAAGGCCCAGGGGCCAAATGTGGCCCTTTGCAATGTTTTATTTGGCTCCAATTCTTTGAACATTAATTAGAGACAAAAGGCACTGAACTGTTTCATCTGTAGAGCTTCAACTGAAGCAAGCTTTTGCAGATTTGAACAGGTTTTAGTTGGATTTGAACAGGTTTTAGTTGGATTTGAACAGGTTTTAGTTGGATTTGAACAGGTTTTAGTTGGATTTGAACAGGTTTTAGTGGGACTTTAACAGGTTTTAGATGGATTTGAACAGGTTTTAGTTGGATTTGAACAGGTTTTAGTTGAATTTGAACAGGTTTTAGTTGGATTTGAACAGGTTTTAGTGGGACTTTAACAGGTTTTAGATGGATTTGAACAGGTTTTAGATGGATTCAAACAGGTTTTAGTTGGATTCAAACAGGTTTTAGATGGATTTGAACAGGTTTTAGATGGATTTGAACAGGTTTTAGATGGATTTGAACAGGTTTTAGTGGGACTTTAACAGGTTTTAGATGGATTTGAACAGGTTTTAGATGGATTCAAACAGGTTTTAGTTGGATTCAAACAGGTTTTAGATGGATTTGAACAGGTTTTAGATGGATTTGAACAGGTTTTAGATGGATTTGAACAGGTTTTAGTGGGACTTTAACAGGTTTTAGATAGATTAAACACTCCTGACAGATAAAGTGTCCTTGTAAACTGACCTTCTTGTAGACGTACTGCAGCAGCGGTCTTCCTCGGTCTCCCTCCTCTTCCTCCTGCTCGTCTTCCTGCTGAAGGCCGTGGCTGTGTCTGAAGTACGTCTGGGCGTAGACGTAGTACAGACCGGGCCGGGGCACCACCAGCTCCCCGTCCACCAGCTGCACGTCCTGCAGAAAGGCCAGCCCCTTCTGCCCCTCCCACCACGAGATCTTCTGGCCCTGAACGCGCCGCCCCAACGCCACCGGAGCTTTGAACGAGATCGAGAGGAAACATTACAAAGAACACACGGAAATAAATCACAGAAAGGGCTTTTTTTAAACTCAGTGAATGTTACTGACCTCCTCCGTCTTTGTGAAGGTTGGGCATGAAGCTGCCCGTGACGTGAGCGGCCACTTTGGGGCGAGCTGAAGCCCTGTCGTCCATCACAAGTGAGGGCAGCACTCTGGAGACCTCATCTGAAGGAAAACAGAACAGTTTAAATGTCTGTAAAGGTTCAGACGCATTAACTCTTGTTGAATGTGTCTCAAAGCAGTGTAATTACCTCTGACGGCTGAGGAGAGCTGTCTCTGGTAACGCTGCGACAGGGACTAAAGACAAAGGACACACAACACTTGTGTTATTTGAATCTTTCAGAGTAAAAACACAGGAGGAAATGCATTCGTTTGACTTTCTCTTCTGCTTCTGGTCCGGCTGAGGATTCTCCGGTCGGTCGTGTATGTTCCTCAAACACTGTGTGAGCGTCAGATAATGGCTCTGAACATGAGCTGCTTCAGGAGGAAGTCAGCTCAAACACAGGCCTGTACTTTTCTCTGTGTGAGGGTTATTATCTCAAAGATCCCAACAACAGGATCAAATGTAGAAAAGGAAATAGACTGGGGGATGATTTAGTGCCTTTAAGTGAGTTTCCTGGAACACAAACAAGAATCTAAAATGCAATATTAAAGAAAATATTTCAACTGAAAAGTGTATTTACAGTATGTTTTATATAACTTTAAATTTAATTAAAATGATAAATGCATGAATCTTTATATCACAGACATCCAGCTCCTCTGAGTTATTGTTTTTCTTTTTTATGATCTTTTTACTTTTATGCATAAAGCCTGTTGTATTGTATGACAGTAAAGATTTTTTCTGTTTGAAATGTCAGTGTAAGAAAAATATGACTAACGTGACTCATTTATGAAACTCTTCGATCAGAACGTCTCTGGAGGACGACTGGGAAGAGTCAAAGATGAAGGTCCTGCTGCTGCGGTGGGTTTGAAGTCCTTTCTCTTAAAAGTCCCGTGTTGACTTGAATCAGATCTGACCGTTACATCTTCATCCTCACTTTCATCTTTCCGTTTGCTTTAACTATCTTGACAAGCACACTCTTGTGCAGAGAGTGCATAAGTTTTAGTTGAAGGTTACTCAGATAAAGCCTGCCACTTATCGTCACAAAAATACAGCTGTCAGCTCTGATTCAAGCACAAACATGTTCAGAGCCTCAACACAAATGTACTTTTCATCAGGGGTTTCTTCAAAGTGCTGCCAGACTTTCAAACTAAAATATATAAATACATACCTTTGCATTTTCATTTTATTAGAAACCTTTAGATCAAACCCAATAATTTCACCCATTGTTTATGAATAATAACAAGAATATTTCAACAGTAATAATTAATGTGAGGACCAGAAGTACTAACACAGGTTACTGCTCACATTCTCTCTGTTCTCGGTGACGGGACATTTACGGGACTTTTTTGGAGAGAGCCTCAGACACAGGCTTGAACCGACCCGACCCGGGACAGGTGTGTGTTTCGTCCCGAGGAGCATCACGGAGTTCCCAGGATAGTGTTAGTTTCGAGTCCTGCCTGGGGGGCCGGATGGGAAGCTGTGGGGGGCCCGGATGTTGATGATCAGCACCTCTGAACACAGAGTAATCCAACACAATCTGTAGAGACGCAGACAGAGCTGTGGGAAAGAGTCACTGATATGTTTCTAAAGCATCTTCAACAGAAAACTGCAGTTGTCTGAGCGTCACTGAAGCAGGAGCAGAGCAGGTGAATGCATTCCTGAGCTGATTAAGCCTCCGTGGATCACATCTCTTCATGAACAGACTCTTTGTGAAGGGCCGTCATCGTCCGAGCAGTTGGTGTTCAGAGACCTGCTCCGACCAGAGACAGGACGGCTCTGCCCCGGTCCTTCTCAGACTCGTATTTCATCATAGGCCCAGGGCACGGGACAGTCTTCAACCATACACCCATCGAGTTTATTCTCCATTTATTTAGAAAGTTTAAAAAAGGAATAGTTTAAATATTGAATCATGGTTCAAAGCCTAATAATTAAAACTCTGGATCTTCGGCTGGACCCATGAGAGACTCACAGAGATTATGTTACAGTTGTTTTTTAAAACAGCACGTCTCTAGTTTTCTTCAAACAAACAGAAACGAAATAGCCTCAAACTATTCTTACTCAAGCGCGAGAGTGTGAAGTTTTATTCTTGTGTTCTGAAACCTTTTCGTCTCACGCCTGGATATTTGTCTAACGGAGAGTGATCAAGAAGGTTGTGGGTTTGACCTTTTCTGTGAAGAGTCTGCATGTCCTCCCCATCGTCTCCCTCCCACCGACCAAAGACAAGCCTGTCCAGGTGAACGGTTGGCTTTAAATGACCCCGAGTCAATGACCGTGAAAACGTCTCTAAACGTGTCCTGGGATCAAATGAATCTGCTGGGATAGGCTCCAGCTCCCTGTAACGGGAAGAAACGTCTGCCTTTAAAGCTGGATTTAAACCCCGTCAGCAGCTTTGGTGAGATCTCAAGTCCGCGCTCGGCTGGATTCGTGACCCGTGCTCACTTTGAGAAGCGCTTGTGTGAATCTATTATCATCCTTTACGATGCAAGCGACAGGTTTAGTAGAGCCTTGAGGGCCTTTATTGTCATTTATTTTGGGACACAGAGAGGACCCACAGCAGCACAAGGAGGCACATACACATAGGAGTCTGGTTTTGGTGTGTGTGTGTGTGTGTGTGTGTGTGTGTGAGTGGGGGGGGTTTAATATTGAGGTACTGAGGGCGTTGTCTCTGATGCGTCTCAGAAACAATGAGCTGCAGTTGATTTTCATTTCTTTTATAAAAAACGCCTGAATCATCAAATGGGAACCCCCTCCATTAAAATCCAGTGACCTCAGCCGTCCCGCAGCAACAATAATGCAGCAGAGTCTTATCGCGTGCTCCGGGACGTGTGGGGGGAGCGCTCATGTCTCCAGACCGGGACGTGGGAGGGGGGCCTGAGCTAAAGCAGACTGTGGGAAACTCAGCCAGAAATGTGAGTCCAATCATCGTAAATACACTCGGGCTAATACTGGGAGGGTAACGTGGGGGCACCGTCAGCAGAAGGAAGGTGCTGTTTGTCCAAATACAAGAATGTGTCCCGAGGAAACCTTGGATCCTTTTATCTCTTTTGTGTAAAGCACCAGGGTTTCCACTCTTTTGAAAAGTATATTTTAGTCTCATCATAATCATAATTACTAAAACATAACGAGTATTAAATAAGTACATGGAGCTGAGAGTGGTAATGCTGTAGAATCACTTTAGAGTTCCTGGTGACTGTAACAAACTGAGACCCAAGGCCAGCTGTAACTGAGGTTAGACCAGGTCAAGAGGACAAGTACTGGACATATTGACTTGTCTGTGACAGAAAAGTGGTGGTTATTAAAGATGAGGTCTGGAAAGTTATTTTCAGTAAGATAAAAGGTTTCTGTGTCTCTAGAGTCCTCATGTTGACTGTTAACGTGGATTCATTTGTTGTGTTCTACAATAAAGCCAATTTTGGCACCAGACCTTGACCTTTTCTTCTTTTTTGATTTGCTGATCATGCCTTAGAGCAAAAACTAAGACAGTGACATTGTGAGAAAACCAGAAATGTGCTAATTCTTGCCTCAGCACTTTTTAACAAGACATGTTCCAGGACTTTTTGATGATTCAGTAAAGCTTTTTCTCATGTAATTTCACTTCTGCTGAATGTGTGGATGTAAGATTGTTGGATGGAAACTGAGTGAGAAAAAAGTTCGAGGTAAAAAGTTGTCTTTATAGTCTTTATAATTAGAGTCAATGGGGAATTGACACTTTAGAGCTGATAATTCAAATTCTCTAAAAGATACAGGTTTGAGGGTTAGATTTTCTGAAAGGGGGTAGAAATCTCTTTGTTTTAATGTATTATTTGTGTGGGTGAGTAAATCTAGAGGGAGATAAAAAGCCTGAAATGGAGAAGTTTTGAGAAAAGTCACTGGTCCCTAGCAACCATAGCAACCCATTAAAAAAGCCCACTTAAAGCTATCTATTCATATCTATTATAATTCCTCTCAAAAAAATAACATCAGCCACTGACAACAAACCTAAAAGGCCTTCTCTCTGATCATTGGGAAAAGAAAAAGGACTCTCAGTTGGTTGTAAAACTGTTGTGACAGTTACCTTCTCGATGAGCAGGTGCAGCTGCTGGGTGACCTGCCAACAGGGGTCACCTCTGGAAGCTGTGAGGCTCTGCAGGTCGGCTCCGGTCAAACACGAAACACTGCTGCGAGCAAACGTCTCCTTCATCTGAAGAGTCAACCCCGAACCACAAGACAAGAGTTAGGATTAGTCTGTTGTGAATGGGACAGAGGCTTCTTGAACTAACTACGGAAAACAAATGCAAGGACTGACAGGTCTCCTAAAGCTGATCTCTAAATGTTTTCTTAAATTTATTCTCATCTCAGTGTCTGCTTCTTGTAAAAGGGAAAGGGTTAAAGGTCAGATGTAGACCCGTGTGGTCCTGGAGCAGGACTTAGTGAGACTGGCACTTGCTCACTTCCTGGTATTGAGCTGTTCCTCTGCGTCTCTTTATCTCAGAGCAAAACCTGGTTAGACATTAATTCCTGTAAAACACACACAGCGCTCGACTTGGACCAGAGCCAGGTTCTGCGTAAACAAGTTCAGAGAGTTTTGCACTGTAAAAAAATACAGAACCAGGCGTTAACAAGGACTAAACCATTAAAAACCTAAACAAACACCTGGACTTCAGCATTACCAAACTACAAGCCTCTCATTGAAGGGAACGATTAACAGTCAACGTTTGAAAGCTTTACGTAAAACTGTGAAACAGGTCTTGATACCGTTTCATGTTTGTGATTAAAACACCAGCTGAACGTTCTTATCTCCTGTTGTTGAAGAAACTGTGCTTGACCAAGTAAAAGTGGATAATTGCACTGCAACAGTCTGGCTTTGAAAAGAAAACAACATTAAAACCAAAGTATGAAGCTGTTGTTCAAACCTCCTCCAAAATAAAAACGAGGATTATTGTAAATTACATATTTGAGCAGAAATATTTAGTTTAATGCACAAACAACACATATTTCTGAGAGAACCTGAGAGACGTATAAAACTATGTTAGCTTTGTTCAAATAAATCAGATTCTATCGTCTGCACTGATCCTGATCCTACAAAGTTATAGAAATGTTTTGAAATAAAAAGCTGGCATCTGAAAATACCAATAAGCTTGTCAGTGACACCAGCGCACTGTAAACACCTCGGCCGTTTGCTCAGGTCAAACGTGCAGACTGTGGACTAAAGAAAAGTGAAGAGTGTAAATGTGTTAAATCAATAACTCGACCTTTGACCTGGACACAGACACATCGTAAAAGAGCATATCTTCCTCCAGTAACAGACCCAGACCTTTCTCTGATAACGTTCACAGAAGCAGCTCTGAGACCCGCTGAGACCCACTGAGACCTGCTGAGACCCACTGAGACCCTCTGAGACCTGCTGAGACCCTCTGAGACCCTCTGAGACCCACTGAGACCCTCTGAGACCTGCTGAGACCCTCTGAGACCCTCTGAGACCCACTGAGACCCTCTGAGACCCTCTGAGACCCTCTGGGACCCTTTGAGACCCTCTGAGACCCACTGAGACCCGCTGAGACCCGCTGAGACCCTCTGAGACCCTCTGAGACCCGCTGAGACCCTCTGAGACCCTCTGAGACCCTCTGAGACCCTCTGAGACCTGCTGAGACCCTCTGAGACCCACTGAGACCCGCTGAGACCCTCTGAGACCCACTGAGACCCACTGAGACCCTCTGAGACCCTCTGAGACCCTCTGAGACCCGCTGAGACCCTCTGGGACCCTCTGGGACCCTCTGAGACCCTCTGGGACCCACTGAGACCCTCTGGGACCCTCTGGGACCCGCTGAGACCCGCTGGGACCCTCTGAGACCCGCTGAGACCCTCTGGGACCCTTTGAGACCCGCTGAGACCCTCTGAGACCCTCTGGGACCCTCTGGGACCCGCTGAGACCCTCTGAGACCCTCTGGGACCCTCTGGGACCCGCTGAGACCCGCTGGGACCCTCTGAGACCCGCTGAGACCCTCTGAGACCCGCTGAGACCCTCTGGGACCCTTTGAGACCCGCTGAGACCCTCTGAGACCCTCTGGGACCCTCTGGGACCCGCTGAGACCCTCTGACACCCGCTGGGACCCTCTGAGACCCGCTGAGACCCGCTGAGACCCTCTGGGACCCTCTGAGACCCGCTGAGACCCTCTGAGACCCTCTGGGACCCGCTGAGAATGTGTGATGGCTGCTGAGCGGTGGATCTTTTATGGTTTTCGAACAGAACAGGACCTCTGTGTCTCTCTGTGGTCGTGTGGGTTTGTTTCCCCTGGAGCGGCTCCCCCCCCCCCAGAGGGTCTCAGTGGGTCTCAGTGGGTCTCAGAGGGTCTCAGTGGGTCTCAGTGGGTCTCAGAGTGTCTGAGAGGGTCTCAGAGGGTCTCATCAGGTCTCAGCAGGTCTCAGCAGGTCTCAGCGGGTCTCAGCAGGTCTCAGCAGGTCTCAGCGGGTCTCAGCAGGTCTCAGCAGGTCTCAGTGGGTCTCAGAGGGTCTCAGTGGGTCTCAGCG
Organism: Neodontobutis hainanensis; assembly: GCA_024349245.1. NCBI lineage: Eukaryota > Metazoa > Chordata > Actinopteri > Gobiiformes > Odontobutidae > Neodontobutis > Neodontobutis hainanensis. The sequence continues at coordinate 141,248 of JALDNG010000105.1, read as the reverse complement.
GGTCTCAGCAGGTCTCAGTGGGTCTCAGTGGGTCTCAGCGGGTCTCAGTGGGTCTCAGTGGGTCTCAGCAGGTCTCAGCGGGTCTCAGCAGGTCTCAGCAGGTCTCAGTGGGTCTCAGCGGGTCTCAGCAGGTCTCAGCAGGTCTCAGTGGGTCTCAGCAGGTCTCAGTGGGTCTCAGCAGGTCTCAGCAGGTCTCAGTGGGTCTCAGCAGGTCTCAGCGGGTCTCAGCAGGTCTCAGTGGGTCTCAGTGGGTCTCTGCAGGTCTCAGAGGGTCTCAGTGGGTCTCAGAGGGTCTCAGTGGGTCTCAGAGGGTCTCAGTGGGTCTCAGCGGGTCTCAGTGGGTCTCAGTGGGTCTCAGCAGGTCTCAGAGGGTCTCAGTGGGTCTCAGAGGGTCTCAGTGGGTCTCAGCGGGTCTCAGTGGGTCTCAGTGGGTCTCAGCAGGTCTCAGAGGGTCTCAGTGGGTCTCAGTGGGTCTCAGCGGGTCTCAGTGGGTCTCAGTGGGTCTCAGCAGGTCTCAGAGGGTCTCAGTGGGTCTCAGCAGGTCTCAGAGGGTCTCAGTGGGTCTCAGCGGGTCTCAGCAGGTCTCAGCAGGTCTCAGCAGGTCTCAGCAGGTCTCAGCAGGTCTCAGTGGGTCTCAGTGGGTCTCAGCAGGTCTCAGTGGGTCTCAGCAGGTCTCAGCGGGTCTCAGCAGGTCTCAGCAGGTCTCAGTGGGTCTCAGCAGGTCTCAGTGGGTCTCAGTGGGTCTCAGCAGGTCTCAGCAGGTCTCAGAGGGTCTCAGTGGGTCTCAGTGGGTCTCAGCAGGTCTCAGTGGGTCTCAGTGGGTCTCAGTGGGTCTCAGCAGGTCTCAGTGGGTCTCAGCAGGTCTCAGAGGGTCTCAGTGGGTCTCAGTGGGTCTCAGCAGGTCTCAGTGGGTCTCAGTGGGTCTCAGTGGGTCTCAGCAGGTCTCAGTGGGTCTCAGTGGGTCTCAGCAGGTCTCAGCAGGTCTCAGAGGGTCTCAGTGGGTCTCAGATCGTTCACACTTATCCAAACGACCCACGGCACCAGACTTCTATTTAAACTCTAATCTAAGCTTTTAAAGTCCTCTTCAAAGAAGATATTAATCTGATAAAGAACGTGTGTGGCACCTGTTGGTCTTCTTCCTGAAACACGAGCCTCTTCAGAGTTTACTTCTGTGTCTCACAGTTCGTCAGAGTAAAAAGTACACTTAAAAGTGTCAGTGATGCATCTAAAGAGTGTATGAGTGTACCAATAAAAGAGCAGTGTTAAAGAGCAACAGGCTCCAAACAAAAGCCTTCCAAAAGCCTGGCTCCAGTCCTGAGTTACGTGTCTTATCAGCCTCCAGTTGTTTGTGGAGTTAAAGTGAGCAGTGAGGCAGAAAAGTGACCGGGATTAACACTGCACTGAAAAAAAAGGTGTGAGGCTGTTGTCCAAAAGTGTTTCTACAAAACAAACCCAGAGTAAGTCAAGAGCATGGCATTAGTAACGTGTGAAGAATCCAGAGTTTTATGAACTGAATGTGTTGTTTTTGCTCTTTGTCTCCAGATATTTACAGCAGGTCTCTCTAAAGCTCTGTTTCCACTGCAGCCGACACTGGGCTCCTCCTGGTTCCATCGCAGGGGTCCACTTTTTAAAACCGTGAAAAACCTCGGTGTGAGCAGCATTAGCCTGTTTCTGTTTTACAGTGCACTCTGTCAAACTAACCAAACCTGCTGAATAACTCTGAGACTTAATTAGGTTTGTGACAGTGAGGAGTGTTTTAGTGAAGGCTGCCTCCAGAAGCCCTCTTTTATCGTTTCCATCGCTGTGTGGGACCTCCATGAGCCCAGGCCTGCTGTGAACATTTGTCAGCTCTAATGACTCTTGTGTGGGTTTACTGGAGGTTATCAGAGGTGTCACTGCTCCAGCCTCAGACACACGGGCTAACTGTGCATTACTCCTCATTTAAAGCCCGAGACGCTTTAGTCGTCTTCTGTTTTCTTTCTTACACAATAAATAATATTAATGTTGTGGAAAATGAACTGAGATCAGAGCCAAACATTCTCCAAATCGAACTGTACTTGCAACATGTGTTCAACAAGCCAAAACAAGCACACGCTGCAAACACAACCAAGAATAGCTCCGAAAGAAAGCTCCAGTGCACAGACTCTAGAAGGGCATTCAGCGTGTGTTTTAAAATCTCATGTAGAATAAAGTGTGTATTTGTGAAGAAAAGGTAAATACTGCTCTGACTCACAACAGTTCAGAAAAAAACATACATTTCTGGTTTGTACAGTGAAACTCTGCTGGAAAAAATGTGCACTGTATTTAAAAAAAGACAGCTCCAGAGTGAGGTTTACAGCCGCCATCGTCCAAAACACTGTCAAAATAAAATGCAGACGTTCGAGCCAAACCAAGCAGACCCTGAGCATCACTGATACATTCTCATAAAGCTCCATTTATACAACAGTACGTCCATAAGAGTGAGTCTAAAGAAGCTTTTATACCACGACACGTCCATAAGAGTGAGTCTAAAGAAGCTTTTATACCACGACACGTCCATAAGAGTGAGTCTAAAAGAGCCTTTACACCACGACACGTCCATAAGAGTGAGTCTAAAAGAGCCTTTACACCACGACACGTCCATAAGAGTGAGTCTAAAAGAGCCTTTACACCACGACACGTCCATAAGAGTGAGTCTAAAAGAGCCTTTACACCACGACATGTCCATAAGAGTGAGTCTAAAAGAGCCTTTACACTAAGAGTGAGTCTAAAAGAGCCTTTACACCACGACACGTCCATAATAGTGAGTCTAAAAGAGCCTTTATACCACGACACGTCCATAAGAGTGAGTCTAAAAGAGCCTTTACACCACGACACGTCCATAAGAGTGAGTCTAAAAGTCTTTACACCACGACACGTTCATAAGAGTGAGTCTAAAAGAGCCTTTACACCACGACACGTCCATAAGAGTGAGTCTAAAAGAGTCTTTACACCACGACACGTCCATAAGAGTGAGTCTAAAAGAGTCTTTACACCACGACACGTCCATAAGAGTGAGTCTAAAAGAGCCTTTACACCACGACACGTCCATAAGAGTGAGTCTAAAAGAGCCTTTACACCACGACACGTCCATAAGAGTGAGTCTAAAAGAGCCTTTACACCACGACACGTCCATAAGAGTGAGTCTAAAAGAGCCTTTACACCACGACACGTCCATAAGAGTGAGTCTAAAAGAGCCTTTACACCACGACACGTCCATAAGAGTGAGTCTAAAGAAGCCACAGAGACATGTTGTGTTCCTGTCTGTTCAGACACAGTAAATACATTCTGCCCCAGATGCAGGTCAAAAGAAAGGTTGTGCCTGTCTTCAGTTCCTGGCAGGATATCAGCTGTGTTTAAGCCCAGCCCAAAGTATTACGAGATTAGTCACTGTAAATACTGTGTTTGGTTACAGAGAGTTGTTTCGTAACACTGTTGGCCGTGTGAAAAACAACTCAGTAAACCAAACGCCCGCTCAGTTCATTCACCTGCAGACCTTCGTCCGACTTAAACCCTCGCAGCATCATGCCCGCTCAGGCTAATGCTGCATTCATGTGGGCTTTGTATTTACCAGCATCAGAAACAGAGCTAACGTTAAACCTGACGCAACAAGTGAAATGCTCGTCAGAGACGCAGCAGGTAGTTGCAGTGTCGCCCATAAAGTCAAATAAAACTAAAAGAAACTACTGAAGGCAAGCAACAAAATGTGGATAAGTCATTCTAAAGTGTAGCTCCAGGTGTTGTGTGAAAAGAAGTCTGAAGTCTGACTTTGCAGCTACTCATTTGTCGTAAATGATTCATGTTTAAAACCTCGTCGTGCAGGTGGTTAATCAGTGTGTCTTCTCAATCAGACTCCTGCTCTTATTCATTTTGCAGTGATTAAAGCCTGTTTTATGCAAGTCTTTGGAAGTGTGTTTGTTCGAAGAGAAAGACGAGCCCAGAAGGAGTTAGAAAGAGCTCCTTTTCTTTATGTCCTCTGCCAAACACGGCCTGGAGGAGAATTACATTATCGTGACGGATCTTGTGATGCATGTTCAAACTGGAGGAGGGCTGTTGTGGTCTATGAGTGGGATCTATGGGACCACATGATCAAACTCTTCCAGCTGCTGGTTTGTCCAGTAAACCTGAGAGAAAACAGTTCTGAAGTGAGGTTTATAATCACCTGCCAGACTCGTATTGGTCCCTGGACGCTCCTCTCGGTGCATGATTCTGTTTATTTGACTTGACAAAATGCATGTTTGTTGTTACGTTTGCCCAGAGCCGCCTGTGTACGAGGCTCATTTGTGTCTTGCACTGATTGTTTGGACAGTTTAATGAGGGACAAGAAAGAAAACTGTGCAAAAACATTGTTAGTTTCCTTCGTTAATTGTAGTTTGTATTTGATTGTTTTTGTACAAAATGCCTAAAGCTGCCTGTGGAGGTGAATAAGTGCAGTTTTTCAGTACAAAATACTGTCAAAGTTTAAAAGCAGAGGAGTTAAAACCAGCTCATACACTTCTATCAAACTAGGACACATTTAAACAGCACTATTTCCTTATCCTTTCACTGCTGAAGTCAAATATGCAAGAAAATGGAAGATACTGCACTATTTTCTTTAATTTTCTTTAAAAAACATAAAGAAAACAAAGAAACAAACACTAGGTTTAGTTTCATGAAAGAGTAACATCATTACAATGTTTTTATTCATGCTTCATCAACATGTTGTATAAGATGAAAACAGGTAATAAATGAAAAAATGTGCAAAGAGTTGAATAAATCTTTGTGTTCAGTGTAAGATTTTGTGATTATTACAGAGTTATGAGGTCAAATAGTGCCTTCATTTAATCTAGTTGAATGTAAAAAGTGCGTAAAAACGTGGAAACCCTGACTGCTGTTTGTTTCAGAGCTGTTTACGTGAACATGCAACGTGTTCAAAAGTCAAAGTTAAGTTCCAAGGCCGAAAGAACTTGAAGTGTTGTTCGGTGAGACTTTGTAAAGTTGTAATAAAAAGGTGTTAAATGAATCTGGAGTAATGCAGGGCTTCCTTACCGCGTTCAGAGCCGTGCTGAAGTGCAACACGGTGATAGTGACCGCCACAGTTTGCAGAAGAACAGCGACCAGCAGCAGAACTCCGAGCCTGGGACCGGAGCTCGTCATAGCGGCCTGCTGTGCGCGCGGCGGCCGCCCTCTGGAGCTCCCTGTCCGGCTGCCCCCTGTGACCGCTGCGGGTCCACCTCCAGAGAGAGCAAGAGGAAAAACCTGCCCGAGACTCTCCAGGAGAACAATGGCTCTGCGTTTAACTTCTAGTTTAAACTCGAGCACGAGGAGGAGGAGGGAGAGGGGGGCGGGGCCGTGCGCGCTCCCGTGTCTTCTGGAGTTGAATGCGTCCTGCTGCGAGGATTGTTCCATAAGGCGCTGAGAAAACACTGATACGCGGCGGCTATAGTTTATTGTGAGCTCGTATCTGCGCCGTGCATCTGAGACGAACACAATGTGAGCAGATAAAGTTTAAAAAGCAAGGCAGTGAGCTGGAAACTGGCACGTACTTTAACAGGAGGCCACAGTCAGGTCAGTGCCATCAGGGGTGGCAGCTGGAGAAACTGTAAAGGCTTCTGGAAAGGTCAAGAAGATGTAGTGTGTTGCAGAGTAATTGTGTTAATTGTGTAAATCTGCAGAAAGTGGCCCAGGAGCTCGTCTCAGAACTTATTACACCTGTCTCTGAAAAAAAAAAAACATATGTCCGACTAGTTTTAGTGGACTTTTTAGTCTCTTTTCAACTTTTTTTCTTGTTAAATTCATTAGCTTCCTGCTGGTTCTGTGAAGGTTCTGTGAAGAAGTCTAGTCCAGCTCCAGTCCCACTAAAGCCGTAAACATGTTTACTCCAAAAAAATTATAATTACTGTGATTCTAATCCAAGTCTGGTTTTCAGAAAGAGAAGTGACTCTTAAGTGGATTTGAACAGGTTTTAGGTGGATTTGAACAGGTTTTAGATGGATTTGAATAGATTTTAGTTGGATTTGGACAGGTTTTAGTTGGATTTGAACAGGTTTTAGTTGAATTTGAACAGGTTTTACTTGGATTCGAACAGGTTTTAGTTGGATTTGAACAGGTTTTAGTTGGATTTGAACAGGTTTTAGGTGGATTTGGACATGTTTTAGTTGGATTTGAACAGGTTTTAGTTGAATTTGAACAGGTTTTAGTTGGACTTACATAAAAACAAATGAAAGTAAAGACTTGTGATGGCCTCTTAATGAAAAAAAATGGCAGCATAGTCTTGTGTTGATGGAATATGACTCTGGTTTAGTCTTAGTGTAATTAAGACCTGTTTAATCCAGCTTTAGTCCAGGTTTAGTCCAGGTTTAGTCCAGGTTTAGTCCAGTGGTTTCATTTTCCTAATCTAAGGCAGTCCTACAGTGGTTATGTAACAGCAGGTCTCTTCAGGAGAACCTCATAAATCCGGATCCAGACTAAAGTCCTGTTTCCCTCTAACACATGTGAACAATATGGCCGCCTTCAACAACAGACCATCATTAAACTGCATTAATTCAGTCACTGAGGTACTTTAGATTTAATATGTTCTGAGACACTCGTGCAAACCTCATACAAAACTTAAGACAATAAAAGTCCTAAACAAGTTTATCTGGATTTATTTTTGGGATTAAAAAAATAAACCCTGGTGACTTGTGTTTTCTGTCCAACGTTACAGATAATGTCTGTGAAAACGACAGGGTTGTTTTCTGGTTGGATAACAGCTCTATTTCTTGTTTCACTTTGATGAAGTGCTCTGGTGTGAGGTTTAATGAAAACCCGCTGCTGCAGCTGTGGCTCATCACTCACAGCCTTTTCAGCTTTTAACAGCACTCATCGATAAAGACACTGACTCTAGACACAAGACGAGCAATTAGAGCTTTGTTGTTCAAGAACGAGTTACGAGCAGCCCAGAACTTAACCAGGACTGAACCAGGACTTAACAAGGACTTAACAAGGACTTAACCAGGACTTAACCAGGACTGAACAAGGACTTAACCAGGACTTAACCAGAACTTAACCAGGACTGAACTGGGACTTAACAAGGACTTAACCAGGACTAAAACAGGACGTAACAAGGACGTAACAAGGACGTAACCAGGACTTAACCAGGACTAAAACAGGACTGAACCAGGACTGAACCAGGACGTAACAAGGACGTAACAAGGACTTAACCAGGACTTAACCAGGACGTAACAAGGACGTAACAAGGACGTAACCAGGACTTAACCAGGACTAAAACAGGACTGAACCAGGACTGAACCAGGACGTAACAAGGACGTAACAAGGACTAAACCAGGACTTAACCAGGACTGAACCAGGACTGAACCAGGACATAACAAGGACTTAACCAGGACTTAACCAGGACTTAACCAGGACTTAACCAGGACTGAACCAGGACTGAACCAGGACTTAACCAGGACTTAACCAGGACTGAACCAGGACTGAACCAGGACTGAACCAGGACTGAACCAGGACGTAACAAGGACGTAACAAGGACTTAACCAGGACTTAACCAGGACGTAACAAGGACGTAACAAGGACTTAACCAGGACTAAACCAGGACTTAACCAGGACTGAACCAGGACTGAACCAGGACATAACAAGGACTTAACCAGGACTTAACCAGGACTTAACCAGGACTTAACCAGGACTGAACCAGGACTGAACCAGGACTGAACCAGGACTTAACCAGGACTAAAACAGGTCTAATCCGGGTCTAAACCAGACTCTGCTCATTATAAATCCTCCAAACCCTCATAATCCTGATCCTGATATCAGACTTGTTCTCTGAGTGTCCTGGACCTGGTCTTGGCTCGTACTCGGCTCACATCTGGACTCAATCTGCCGTGCGCCGGTTCGATTCCCTAGGGAAGGCTCTCGGGTTTCAGTGCTGCTGGGGGTAACGCTGTCGAACACCTCCCTCTCCTTTTATGGGAACTTTCACTCGTTTTCACAAAAAACTGAACACAACCGAGAGCTTTTCAATCTAACATTTGATCGTTTTCAAGACCAAGACCGGATTTAGTCCAGAACCAATGTTTAATACACTTTAGTAGATACATGGAAGAGTTAAAAGATCTAAACTGTCCAAGTCACGTTTTAGACCAGGTCCAGTCCTCTCTGTCCTCTCTCTGTTCTCTCTGTCCTCTCTGTTCTCTCTGTCCTCTCTGTTTCTGTCCTCTCTGTCCTCTCTCTGTTCTCTCTGTCCTCTCTGTCCTCTCTGTCCTCTCTGTCCTCTCTGTCCTCTCTGTTCTCTCTGTTCTCTCTGTCCCCTCTGTTCTCTCTTTTCTCTCTGTCCTCTCTGCTCTCTCTGTTCTCTGTTCTCTCTGCCCTCTCTGTTCTCTCTGTTCTCTCTGTTCTCTCTGTCCTCTCTGTTCTCTCTGTTCTCTCTGTCCTCTCTGTTCTCTCTGTTCTCTCTGTCCTCTCTGTTCTCTCTGTCCTCTCTGTTCTCTCTGTCCTCTCTGCTCTCTCTGTTCTCTGTTCTCTCTGTCCTCTCTGTTCTCTCTGTCCTCTCTGTTCTCTCTGTTCTCTCTGTTCTCTCTGTCCTCTCTGTTCTCTCTGTTCTCTCTGTTCTCTCTGTTCTCTCTGTTCTCTCTGTTCTCTCTGTCCTCTCTGCTCTCTCTGTTCTCTGTTCTCTCTGTTCTCTCTGTCCTCTCTGTCCTCTCTGTTCTCTCTGTTCTCTGTTCTCTCTCTGTTCTCTCTGTCCTCTCTGTTCTCTCTGTTCTCTGTTCTCTCTGTCCTCTCTGCTCTCTCTGTTCTCTGTTCTCTGTTCTCTCTGTCCTCTCTGCTCTCTCTGTTCTCTGTCCTCTCTGTTTCTGTCCTCTCTGTCCTCTCTCTGTTCTCTGTTCTCTCTCTCTGTTCTCTCTGTTCTCTGTTCTCTCTGTTCTCTGTCCTCTCTGTTCTCTCTGTCCTCTCTCTGTTCTCTCTGTTCTCTCTGTTCTCTCTGTTCTCTCTGTCCTCTCTGTTCTCTCTGTTCTCTCTGTCCTCTCTCTGTTCTCTCTGTCCTCTCTGTTCTCTCTGTCCTCTCTGTCCTCTCTGTTCTCTCTGTCCTCTCTGTTTCTGTTCTCTCTGCTCTCTCTGCTCTCTCTGTCCTCTCTGTCCTCTCTGTTCTCTCTGTCCTCTCTGTTCTCTCTGTTCTCTCTGTCCTCTCTGTCCTCTCTGTCCTCTCTGTCCTCTCTGTCCTCTCTGTCCTCTCTGTTTCTGTTCTCTCTGTTCTCTCTGTTCTCTCTGTCCTCTCTGTTCTCTCTGTCCTCTCTGTTTCTGTCCTCTCTGTCCTCTCTCTGTTCTCTCTGTCCTCTCTGTTCTCTCTGTTCTCTCTGTTCTCTCTGTCCTCTCTGTTCTCTCTGTTCTCTCTGTTCTCTCTGTTCTCTCTGTTCTCTCTCTGTTCTCTCTGTCCTCTCTGTTCTCTCTGTTCTCTCTGTTCTCTCTGTCCTCTCTGCTCTCTCTGTTCTCTCTGTTCTCTCTGTCCTCTCTGTTCTCTCTGTTCTCTCTGTTCTCTCTGTTCTCTCTCTGTTCTCTCTGTCCTCTCTGCTCTCTCTGTTCTCTGTTCTCTCTGTTCTCTCTGTCCTCTCTGTCCTCTCTGTTCTCTCTGTTCTCTCTGCTCTCTCTGTTCTCTCTGTTCTCTCTGTTCTCTCTGTCCTCTCTGTTCTCTCTGTTCTCTCTGTTCTCTCTGTTCTCTCTGTCCTCTCTGCTCTCTCTGTTCTCTGTTCTCTCTGTTCTCTCTGTCCTCTCTGCTCTCTCTGTTCTCTGTTCTCTCTGTCCTCTCTGTTCTCTCTGTTCTCTCTGTTCTCTCTGTTCTCTCTGTTCTCTCTGTTCTCTCTGCTCTCTCTGTTCTCTCTGTTCTCTGTTCTCTCTGTTCTCTCTGTTCTCTCTGTTCTCTCTGTTCTCTCTGTCCTCTCTGTTCTCTCTGTTCTCTCTGTTCTCTCTGTTCTCTCTGTTCTCGCTGTTCTCTGTTCTCTCTGTCCTCTCTGTTCTCTCTGTTCTCTCTGTTCTCTCTGTTCTCTCTGTTCTCTCTGTCCTCTCTGTCCTCTCTGTTTCTGTCCTCTCTGTCCTCTCTGTTCTCTCTGTCCTCTCTGTTCTCTCTGTTCTCTCTGTCCTCTCTGTCCTCTCTGTTTCTGTCGTCTCTGCTGTAGACCTGCCTCGAGGCGTCCATCTGTGAGCACTTCAGACGTGTTCAGGCAACACTCAGTACGAGACTCTTTACATGAAACCCAGGAAAACCAAAACCCAGCAGAACCACACAGAGTGGTTTGAAGGAAAAGAGGAGGTGAAAGCTTAAATAAAAGCAGAAATAACAGGTTTAATCTACGACTAAATTGAAGACCAAGGATTAAAGCAGGACTAGGCTGACAAAAGACTGTAGGACTAAATAACTTAAGAAAAAAACTAAAACACTAAATCTAGACGGAACAATTAAAACAAGGTCAAAACCTGGACTAAACCATCTGTAAAGCAGGACTAAGTCTAACACTAAACTAAATAATAAATAATAAATACAAACCAGCACTAAACCTGGAATAAACGGGTGGTAATGCAAAGGATTGTGGGACGCTTTAGTGACTTTTGGCCCATGACCTCGATCCAGGTCACTGCTGAGGTTCTCATAACAATTTTGTGTTTTCAGATTAAATATTGGTCTTGGACTTAATCGAAGAATAAATCGAGGAAGGCTTTCACTGAATTTACAGAAGAAGCAAAAACCTGTGAAAGGATTTTAGTCTTAAATCATGAAACATTTGTGACTATTTTGTATCGTTTCAAAGTCTTTTTGGTGCTGTTTTTATTTAGAACAAAGGCATTTATCTTAGCTCTGAACTAAACCCAACCTAAAACTAAACCTTTAGTCCTTTAATGGCCTCTTCATCGTCTCTAAATGTTTGTTCCAGATGAGCTCACAGTTCTGATATTAACAACATCTGCATGAATTATGATTTGAGCCAAAAAGATCAAACAACGTTCTCGACTGAAGTCAATGTGTGTCAGGTTTTACAAGTTTACATCCGTCCAACAGTTACCATGTTTCAGAACAAACTGAACCTCTTTAGTCCTGGTTTAGACCTGGTTTAACCTGGTTTAGACCTGGTTTAACCTGGTTTAGACCTGGTTTAGACCTGGTTTAGACCTGGTTTTACCTGGTTTAGTCCTGGTTTAGACCTGGTTTAGTCCTGGTTTAGACCTGGTTTAGACCTGGTTTAACCTGGTTTAGACCTAGTTTATCCTGTTTTAACCTGGTTTAGACCTGGTTTAGACCTGGTTTAGACCTGGTTTAGACCTGGTTTAGACCTGGTTTAGACCTGGTTTAACCTGGTTTAGTCCTGGTTTAGACCTGGTTTAGACCTGGTTTAGACCTGGTTTAGACCTGGTTTAGACCTGGTTTAACCTGGTTTAGACCTGGTTTAACCTGGTTTATCCTGTTTTAACCTGGTTTAGACCTGGTTTAGACCTGGTTTAACCTGGTTTAGACCAGGTTTATCCTGTTTTAGACCTGGTTTAACCTGGTTTAGTCCTGGTTTAGACCTGGTTTAGTCCTGGTTTAGACCTGGTTTAGACCTGGTTTAGACCTGGTTCAGACCTGGTTTAGACCTGGTTTAGACCTGGTTTAACCTGGTTTAGACCAGGTTTATCCTGTTTTAGACCTGGTTTAACCTGGTTTAGTCCTGGTTTAGACCTGGTTTAGTCCTGGTTTAGACCTGGTTTAGACCTGGTTTAGACCTGGTTCAGACCTGGTTTAGACCTGGTTTAGTCCTGGTTTAGACCTGGTTCAGACCTGGTTTATCCTGGTTTAGACTGTGTTTCGTGCTGCTGACTCCAGATCTGAGTAGAAGCAGGTTTTCGTGGCTGTAACATAATAAATACGCTCCGTGTGGAAACCAGATCTGACTCTGGGGGTCTCTGATCGGACTCTGGGGGTCTCTGATCGGACTCTGGGGTCTCTGATCTGACTCTGGGGGTCTCTGATCTGACTCTGGGGGTTTCTGATCTGACTCTGGGGGTCTCTGATCTGACTCTGGGAGTTTCTGATCTGACTCTGGGGGTTTCTGATCTGACTCTGGGGGTCTCTGATCTGACTCTGGGAGTTTCTGATCTGACTCTGGGGGTCTCTGATCTGACTCTGGGGGTCTCTGATCGGACTCTGGGAGTTTCTGATCTGACTCTGGGGGTCTCTGATCGGACTCTGGGAGTTTCTGATCTGACTCTGGGGGTCTCTGATCTGACTCTGGGGGTCTCTGATCGGACTCTGGGGGTCTCTGATCTGACTCTGGGGGGGTCTCTGATCGGACTCTGGGGGGGTTTTTGATCTGACTCTGGGGGGGTCTCTGATCGGACTCTGGGGGTCTCCATTCCTCTGGTCAACCCAAGCACAGCTTTAGACATAAATATAGATCCTTTTCTGTGAGGTTCTGAAGGGTTTTAAAAAACAGGAGCTGTCCAGTCGACGAGGACATAACTGTCAGAGGCTTCAGTCGAACACTCAACGAAAAGCTCTAAACTTCAGCTTCATGTAATAGTTTTGTGTAAGAGCCGACATAATAAAAAAGTACATGTATCATATTTTCTCCTGGAATATAACTGTTTATCACAAAAACACACACATACAGGTTAAACACAACTGCAAAGCCTTTGTTCTCGTTCATATCTCCTCCCTCCATCCCTCTCTGTCCTCCTTCACTCTGCTCCAGACGCAGGAGGAAGAGGTCACAGTCTGACCTTTAGTGGCTGCGATAACGCTCTCCCTGAGTTCTGTTTTCTCTGCTGCGCTCGGTGTTTCAGGTTTATGAAGTCACCACCAGTCACAGTCTGTTGTTTTTAATTAGAGTCGACAGCTCAGAGGGGTTTTGTTTCGACAGAGACGAGAGCTCGACAAATATGGAACCAGCAGAAGAAGAGAAGAGGAGGAAGATCAGGTTTAGTCTGAGATAAAGTAATAAAGTCTAGATTAAAACCAGGACGAATACAGGGAAAAAACAAGACAAATCTAGACTGTATGAGGTAAAAACTGGGAATAACCAGGACTAAACTTGGACTTAGCCTGGATTAAATCAGGCCCAAACCCAGGACTGAAGCACAAACCTGGACTTAAAGCAGGATATAACCTGGTCTAAAAGAATAACCCAAGGCTAAATCAGGATTATAAACAGGACTAAAGTTCAAACCTAAAGTTAGAGAACAAAACAAAAAACCTTCAGTTTTTAGAACTTTCTGGTGAAAAACGCCCTAAAATGCATTCAAGCCTCATCCGAACAAAGAGTAAATCCAGGAAGGAACTAAAACCGAGCCAGAACAAGAGTCACGTGACCAAACAAGGACTTAACCAGGACTAAACCCAGAGTAAACCAGGACTAGAGACAATCTAAAAGCAGGCCTCTCTCAGCTTTGCTCTGAGGCTGGAGCTAAAATACGATCTGTTCCTGACCTTTGTCCCCGGTTTATAATGAGCCTGTCACGTTACAGCTTATCTGAGACAGAGAAGAGAAATATGGAGGTTTAAGGCGGGAGAATGTGCTTGTACCGACAGCTCTGTGGAGGGTCAGACTCAGAAGGTTACAGACGAGCTCTGAGACGACAGACCCTCCGCTCAGACCTGATCCGTCACAGACCTGATCCATCACAGACCCTCCGCTCAGACCTGATCCATCACAGACCTGATCCATCACAGACCTGATCCGTCACAGACCTGATCCATCACAGACCCTCCGCTCAGACCTGATCCATCACAGACCTGATCCATCACAGACCTGATCCGTCACAGACCTGATCCATCACAGACCTGATCCATCACAGACCTGATCCATCACAGACCTGATCCATCACAAACCTGATCCATCACAGACCTGATCCATCACAGACCCTCCGCTCAGACCTGATCCATCACAGACCTGATCCGTCACAGACCTGATCCATCACAGACCTGATCCATCACAGACCTGATCCATCACAGACCTGATCCGTCACAGACCTGATCCATCACAGACCTGATCCGTCACAGACCTGATCCATCACAGACCTGATCCGTCACAGACCTGATCCATCACAAACCTGATCCATCACAGACCTGATCCATCACAGACCTGATCCATCACAAACCTGATCCATCACAGACCTGATCCATCACAGACCTGATCCGTCACAGACCTGATCCATCACAGACCTGATCCATCACAGACCTGATCCGTCACAGACCTGATCCATCACAGACCCTCCGCTCAGACCTGATCCATCACAGACCTGATCCGTCACAGACCTGATCCATCACAGACCTGATCCATCACAGACCTGATCCATCACAGACCTGATCTGTCACAGACCTGATCCATCACAGACCTGATCCATCACAGACCTGATCCATCACAGACCTGATCCGTCACAGACCTGATCCATCACAGACCCTCCGCTCAGACCTGATCCATCACAGACCTGATCCATCACAGACCTGATCCATCACAAACCTGATCCATCACAGACCTGATCCATCACAGACCCTCCGCTCAGACCTGATCCATCACAGACCTGATCCATCACAGACCTGATCCATCACAGACCTGATCCATCACAAACCTGATCCATCACAGACCTGATCCATCACAGACCTGATCCGTCACAGACCTGATCCATCACAGACCTGATCCATCACAGACCTGATCCGTCACAGACCTGATCCATCACAGACCTGATCCATCACAGACCTGATCCATCACAGACCTGATACATCACAAACCTGATCCATCACAGACCTGATCCATCACAGACCCTACACTCAGACCTGATCCATCACAGACCTGATCCATCACAGACCTGATCCATCACAGACCTGATCCGTCACAGACCTGATCCATCACAGACCCTCCGCTCAGACCTGATCCATCACAGACCTGATCCATCACAGACCTGATCCATCACAGACCTGATCCATCACAAACCTGATCTGTCACAGACCTGATCCATCACAGACCTGATCCATCACAGACCTGATCCATCACAGACCTGATCCGTCACAGACCTGATCCATCACAGACCCTCCGCTCAGACCTGATCCATCACAGACCTGATCCATCACAGACCTGATCCATCACAGACCCTCCGCTCAGACCTGATCCATCACAGACCTGATCCATCACAGACCTGATCCATCACAAACCTGATCCATCACAGACCTGATCCATCACAGACCCTCCGCTCAGACCTGATCCATCACAGACCTGATCCGTCACAGACCTGATCCATCACAGACCTGATCCATCACAGACCTGATCCATCACAGACCTGATCCGTCACAGACCTGATCCATCACAGACCTGATCCGTCACAGACCTGATCCATCACAGACCTGATCCATCACAGACCTGATCCATCACAAACCTGATCCATCACAGACCTGATCCATCACAGACCTGATCCATCACAAACCTGATCCATCACAGACCTGATCCATCACAGACCTGATCCATCACAGACCCTCCGCTCAGACCTGATCCATCACAGACCTGATCCATCACAGACCTGATCCGTCACAGACCTGATCCATCACAGACCTGATCCGTCACAGACCTGATCCGTCACAGACCTGATCCATCACAGACCCTCCGCTCAGACCTGATCCGTCACAGACCTGATCCATCACAGACCTGATCCGTCACAGACCTGATCCATCACAGACCTGATCCATCACAGACCTGATCCGTCACAGACCTGATCCGTCACAGACCTGATCCATCACAGACCCTCCGCTCAGACCTGATCCGTCACAGACCTGATCCATCACAGACCTGATCCGTCACAGACCTGATCCATCACAGACCTGATCCATCACAGACCTGATCCGTCACAGACCTGATCCATCACAGACCTGATCCATCACAGACCTGATCCATCACAAACCTGATCCATCACAGACCTGATCCATCACAGACCTGATCCGTCACAGACCTGATCCATCACAGACCTGATCCATCACAGACCTGATCCGTCACAGACCTGATCCATCACAGACCTGATCCATCACAGACCTGATCCATCACAGACCTGATACATCACAAACCTGATCCATCACAGACCTGATCCATCACAGACCCTACGCTCAGACCTGATCCATCACAGACCTGATCCGTCACAGACCTGATCCATCACAGACCTGATCCATCACAGACCTGATCCGTCACAGACCTGATCCATCACAGACCTGATCCATCACAGACCTGATCCATCACAGACCTGATCCATCACAGACCTGATCCATCACAAACCTGATCCATCACAGACCTGATCCATCACAGACCTGATCCATCACAAACCTGATCCATCACAGACCTGATCCGTCACAGACCTGATCCATCACAGACCCTCCGCTCAGACCTGATCCATCACAGACCTGATCCGTCACAGACCTGATCCATCACAGACCTGATCCATCACAGACCTGATCCATCACAAACCTGATCCATCACAGACCTGATCCATCACAGACCTGATCCATCACAAACCTGATCCATCACAGACCTGATCCATCACAGACCTGATCCATCACAGACCTGATCCGTCACAGACCTGATCCATCACAGACCTGATCCGTCACAGACCTGATCCATCACAGACCTGATCCATCACAGACCTGATCCATCACAGACCCTCCGCTCAGACCTGATCCATCACAGACCTGATCCATCACAGACCTGATCCGTCACAGACCTGATCCATCACAGACCTGATCCGTCACAGACCTGATCCGTCACAGACCTGATCCATCACAGACCCTCCGCTCAGACCTGATCCGTCACAGACCTGATCCATCACAGACCTGATCCGTCACAGACCTGATCCATCACAGACCTGATCCATCACAGACCTGATCCGTCACAGACCTGATCCATCACAGACCTGATCCGTCACAGACCTGATCCATCACAGACCTGATCCATCACAGACCTGATCCATCACAGACCTGATCCATCACAGACCTGATCCATCACAGACCTGGAAACACTAAAGCAAGGAGAGTGAAAGGTTTATAAAGCCTTGTTTCCACTGCTTCGGTACAGGTCAGTTTCAGCCAAAAGTGTCTAAAGTGTCCCTAAAATGGCTCTGTACCACTTTGGGGACACTTTGGCCTTGCACAGTTCACTGCATTGTCCTCTTGAAACCACCTGACACTGTGTAAAACAACTCTAGGAGCGAAATATCAAGTCTCTGTGAAACAGAAAACTAGAACGCAGAGCACGTTTTTGTAGAAGACGACAAACAGATGGAGAAACGCACTTTTATTATCCTCCCATTATGGAAACATAAATCAGAGAAAAAAAAGTAGGTAGAAGGGAGAAGTCTAAATCAGTCAAAGGTGGTTTATTCCAGAAATAATGAGGATTAATTGGTGATGTTTGAGTTTGGCGCCATCTGCTGTTTGACTGTGGAACTGAACACTGACAGAGTGCAGTATTGAATAAAAGTGAATAAATATAATAAATACAGATGGGTTTATTTGGCAAACAATTAGTTTCCCATCATGCTTTGAGGCTTGTACTTGTTTTTTGCTGAATCTGTAGCAGTTTTTCATTTGTTTATATTTTACTTTAATGCTAATATATTCTGTAATTTTAGAATACACATTTTATTAGCATTATCACTCATTTAAAATATCTAATTAAGTAAAAATTACTTATAACAGCCATATCAATTAGCCCCAGTATTTTTATTAGTCTTACGTTTAGCCCTATAATCTTAACCCTTAGTCTCAGACTCGGTTTAGTCCTGGATTAGATCAGTTTAACGGATTAATCCTGGTTTGGACCAGTTTGAAAACTGACTGTGTTTTAGTTTAATCCTGGATTAATGTGGGTTTGATTGGGTCTTAATCCTGATTCACACAACGCTGCCCTCTAGTGGTTTCCAAGCAAACTGCCTCAATCTTGAGCTAAAGCCACAGGAAGTTAACAAAAATAAAACATAAACAGATTTTTTTTATTATACTCTCAATTCTAATAAACAATTAAACATGTCACATTGCATTTGATGGTTTATTACAGCTTATTATTCTGACAGCACCGACAGCATGGAATCTGCCGCCATCTTTGTTTCTGTACAGCACAGTGACAGTCGTTCTGTAGCAAGAGAATGATCATTTTTCACAATAAAACATCTCTGGGCAGCACTTTCTTTTCCAGTTCAGATCAGGGAGATAATAAAGAGGTTAGAATAAGCAAAATATCAGTTTTATAAAGTACATTTTTAATAATTGAACACTCATTTTTAATCTGTCGGTATCAGTTGAGACGTGATCAATGTGAGGCTAGTGTCGACTAATATTTAGAAATTTTCAAGATCCTCTGCCTTCACGGTTGTCCAAACCTTTTACTTAAAAGTGCCACATTTGAGGAAATATCCATTTTATCCTTATTCCATAAGTGCAAGTTTTTGTTGGATTTGGACAAGTTTTAGTTGGATTTGAACAAGTTTAAAATGGATTTGAACAGGTTTTAGAAGTTTTTTATGGATTTTCCACATTTACTTTTGGCATAAAGAAATATAATATAAAATTTTAAATATAAGAACTAGTCACTGGAATTGAAGATAGTTTGATAAACCTGATATTTCTGAAGAGTGTGTTTCCTCTGGGACAGGACGGTGTGGCTCGGGTCGGTTCCAGATAGGCCTTCATGAATTTAAAGATTATATTTCCCTAAACGACAGGAAACTGCTGCAGCTTTATGGATGTAATGTTCAGAAAGATCAGGTCGGGTCCAGTGGTGCTGTGCGTTTATTCGGGAAGCTTTCGACAATAAAAACACTTCTATTAAAGAAATTGCTGGTAGTTTCTGGGCAACATTGAAAGTATAGAGCGGTAATAGAAAGTGCTGCCCATTTATCAAACCCATTCTTCCCACAAAAATTCAACCCAAACCATTTAAAACACACAGTCCATCTTTAAAAACGCCAAACACAGACAAAAGTCACTTAAAATAACTCCATATGTGGGGAATGTGTCTGGAACAGTTTATAAAAAGCAGAATGACACTTTCTTGATCCCAGTGTTGATTTTTTCACATAATGACCCACCTTCGGCTCAAGTTTTGGAAGTGTTTCGGGCTCCGAGCCAGCGTTTGAGTCGTTTTTCTTCTCTTTTTTCCTGTGGAGCTGCGACAGGCGAAGGGGAACACGATACTCCGACTGGGAAATCCTCTCTCGGGGGGTCTATCACTGAACGTGGGGCTCGGCGCTCGCCTCACAGTAAGTCAGAGTCAAAGCATTGCACAATCCTCAGAGCACACAGCTGTGGACTCTGCACAGATATAAATATAAATACACGATTCCAGTGCATTCAACAAGAAAACTGCAGTTTGTGATTTTTCTGAAACCACATTTTGAGGCTCATTGTTTTTCACATAATCCTGCCTCTTCAATGAAGTCAAAAAACAAATATACAAAGAACTAGGGTCTTAATGCCTGAAAATGTTTTAGATTCTTGTAAAAAACAATGAGCCTTTTGTTCTTATATTATTATAATCCAGTGAGTTAAAGAGTTGCTTTGGTCACATTTAAAATAATCTTTGGTTTATGTAAAGACAGTAAGCTCAGTGGTATTCTGTGAGGAATAAAAAAAAGAAAGAAAAGTGGACCAATAGATTTCAGAAATAAGTCACATTATAAAACTGAATGGAACCAGAAAAGATGAGCGGACTTTATAAGATATTTCACTTGGTCCTGGTTTTAGTCCTGGTTTTAGCCCTGGACTAGTCCTGGTTTTAGTCCTGGTTTTAGCCCTGGTTTGAGTCCTGGTTTTAGTCCTGGTTTGAGTCCTGGACTAGTCCTGGTTCAGTGTTGACCAGATCAAAGTTCCGTTCTTAGAAGTGAATTTATGGAGCCAGAAGAGACTGTATTTTTAAAGATTTCATGGAGCTTCATGGAGCCAGCCTTCACAATAAACGTTTCCCTGTTGGTCCACTTTTCTTTACTGTCTATTATATAAATATAAATATAAATATAAATAATTGTTTTCTTTCATAATATATAGAAGTCCTGGCCAGTCATCCCTGTTCACTTTGCCCTTCTTTTTGAACTGATTCTGTTCCAAATTGAGCGTTTTTTTATATAAAATTAATTTGTCATTTGGTTGTATGTTTATCCACTGGACTAGATTTTATAAAAAAAATAAAAATAAAAAAAGGTGAAGTATCGGTATGGCTGGCCAGGTTAATAACATTACAGAGTCGAATATTTGCCCGGTTCCCTTCAGGAGCTGTGTTGGGTCGGTCACAGATTCCGGTCCAACCACTGGATGTAGTTGCCCATGCTCCTGCGTCCCACGGCAGACCACATGGGGAGGTAGGCGAACACCATGCAGCCGTGGAAACCGTCGTCGTGGTGATCGTGTGTCACCGGGACGCCGGCGTCCGTCAGCCGCCGCGCGTACATGAGCCCGTCGTCCCGTAAAACGTCGAACTCGCACGTCATCACGTAAGCTCTGGGCGTCCGGCTCAGGACGTCGCTCTCGGCCAAAAGAGGAGCGGCTCGGACGTCCAGTAAACTCGGCAGAGATCGGACCAAACCCGACGAGCCGGTTTCCACAACGACGGGGCGGTAGTGTTTCCTCTTTTCAGCGGGAATCAGAGCGGTCCAGTTAACTTTGGAGCGGACACTGTCGGTGATGTCCCGCTCAGAGCTGTGGTCGTTGGTTAACAGGACGGGCTCTAACGCGGGGTCGGCGCCCAGATACTGAAGCCAGAACCGGGCCATGATGCGGCGGTACAGGATCGGCACGGCCTGGTTCTGTTGGTAGGACGCCGTGTGGAAGTCCAGCGCCTGGAGGACAGGGTAGATCAAGGCCTGGGCTTTGAACTTCACCAGGAGAGAGTCGTCCAAAACAAACTGAGACAGAAACACACAGGGTTAGACCAGGACTGTGCAAACTCTGCAAACAGCCACATGTGAAGAGAGTAAAGTCTCTTTTATTCTTATTCCACAGGGTTTCAGATGGAATTAACTGGGTTTTAGATGGATTTAAACAAGTTTCAGATCGATTTAACTGGGTTTTAGATGGATTTAAACAAGTTTCAGATGGATTTCACTGGGTTTTAGTTGGATTTAAACAAGTTTCAGATGGATTTAACTGGGTTTTAGTTGGATTTAAACAAGTTTCAGATGGATTTCACTGGGTTTTAGTTGGATTTAAACAAGTTTCAGATGGATTTCACTGGGTTTTAGTTGGATTTAAACAAGTTTCAGATGGAATTAACTGGGTTTTAGATGAATTTAACCAGGTTTTAGTTGGATTTAAACAAGTTTTAGTTGGATTTACCCTGGTTTTAGATTAATTTAACCGGGTTTTATTTGGATTTAAACTAGTTTTAGTTGGATTTACCCTGGTTTTAGATTAATTTAACCGGGTTTTATTTGGATTTAACCTGGTTTTAGATGGATTTCACCAGGTTTTAGTTGGATTTGAACAGGTTTTAAGTTGATTTAACCAGAGTTTAGTTGGATTTGAACAGGTTGTTTCTGAGCGTGTGCGTCTCCAACTCAAGCTTGTCCCAAAAGTGAAGATTTAAAAAAACTCCAGATGCAGCAGAGACATGAAGACAGACCAAACAAATCTGTTGTGTGTACTGAGCATGTGCGTATCCATGGTAACGACAGATGTGAACAGGTTTAAAACATTTACTTGGCTTTATTAGGACTAACGACATGTTTATGAGTGATCTTTCTCCACCTCATCCACAACAAACCAGTCCCTGATACTTATTACACATAATACATTTACATGTTGCACTGTCAAAGAGACAAACCCCAGATGTTTGTTCTTCTGAGGACTCAGAGCGTTTACTGCCATCTTGTGTTTGAAGAACTCATTTGTAGCAGAGAAGAATGGGTCTGAGATTTTTTTGCTGAACTCTCACTGACCTCCTCGAGTCTGGACCTGGTCTAAGACTGGACTAACTCTGTCTCCTTCAAACACTGACCTCCGTGAGTCTGGACCTGGTCTAAGACTGGACTAACACTGTCTTCTTCACCAAACACTGACCTCCACGAGTCTGGACCTGGTCTAAGTCTGGACTAACTCTGTCTCCTTCAAACACTGACCTCCGTGAGTCTGGACCTGGTCTAAGACTGGACTAACACTGTCTCCTTCAAACACTGACCTCCACGAGTCTGGGCCTGGTCTGGTCCTGGTCCTGCTCTGGTCCTTCTCTGGTTCTGCTCTGGTTCTGTTCTGGTCCTGGTCTGGTCCTGGTCTGGTCCTGGTCTGGTTCTGCTCTGGACTTGGTCTGGTCCTGCTCTGGTCTTGGTCTGGTCCTGGTCCTGCTCTGGTCCTGGTCCTGCTCCGGTTCTGCTCTGGTCCTGCTCTGGTTCTGCTCTGGTCCTGGTCTGGTCCTGCTCTGGTCCTGCTCTGGTCCTGGTCTTGGTCTGGTCTTGGTACCTTCTGTGTGACGGCAGCTGCCAGGTTTCCTCCGGCGCTGTCCCCAGAGATGCACAGTCTTTCAGGGTCTAACCCGTAACGCTCCAGAGTCTCCGGAGACAGAAAGGCCCGGGACGCAGCCAGAGCATCGTGATACTGTTCCGGAAACACCGCGTCTGGAGCCAAACGGTAACTACCGACGACACAACAGCAGCTTAGACACATCACACGACCACACCACCACAAATAAAACATGAACTTACTCCACAGACATGACCACAGCGTCCAGATCTTGTGCCATTTTCCGACAGAGACGGTCATAGGATCTCATCCCTGAGAAGACCAGTAGGGGGCGCAAGGGTGGAGGGATGCAAAGGAGAAGCAACTTAAACAACTACGATTCAATAAATAATACCAATAAATATGCAATTATCCTGTATTTTTCTGTTTAATAACATAAGGTTTTTTGTTTTTTCAATAGTCAATCTTTAAAAAAACGTTACATGTGTGTAAGTAGTTCTTTTCTGCGTTGATTCTTAACACTTCAGTGAAAATCAGAGCAACTCACAAACAGCACAGCACAATCTCTTACAAACAAGAGCTGCAGTCTGACAGTGGAGATACCTACACACCTCCTTTACAAAGTGTTTTCATGAATAAAAAGACGGACAGGGCAGTGGAACTTGGGTCTGAAATACACATTCAGCAGCAGGGTTTCCTCCTGTTCTGTTTCAAAAAGAACAAGTGGACTGCAGCAGAGGTGAGTCTGTGTAGAACAGTGTTTAATAGGACTGTAGCTCATTATCTAAACACGGCGTCCTGCAATTGTAAATTTACACAGCTTTATTTATTTATTTAACTGTCTAAAAGACTGTTCTGGCACACACTGATGTCATTCTGAGGCTCTGAATCTTTAAAAACATCCTAAGCTAAAAGAGAAGGACATAGGAAGTGTTGGTTGTTGACTCACGTGCGCTGGCCAGAGCCCATCCTCCTCCGTGGAAATAGATGACCCCTCTCTTCAACCTCTGTCCTCCTCTGGCCTGAAAGACTCTGGCGGGAACTCCTCCTAAAGTGGAGTCGGACACGTTTACGGCCGAACAGGACCGAGCCGGGACCTCCTCCACCAACGACACCAGCCGGTTCAGGACGTGCACTCGGTGGCACAGGCCCGACGCGTGAGCCACGTCGCTCTGGGAACAACACAACGGCTTTTAGTGACATGGTGCTGCGACCAGTGTGGGATACACAAAAGACAAACAGTCCAAGTCCACACTGTTTTTATTCTCTCACAGGAATCCTTCTAAATCCAACACAGGACAAGACTGACTCTCAATCTGTTCATAAAACACGTTTTAAGAACAGACTCAGATATTGCAGTCTTGGATACATGGCACTTGTAAAGGGTCAAAGACTGGGTTATACAGTGAATGGTGTCCAGAGTGGACTTTAAACAAGACTTTCAACCCTGTTATAACCAGTTTGGATGAACTTTAATTGGTTTAACACAGACCTTAAACAGTTTAAAATAGACTTAACCTGGTTAGAACTTAATTTAGACAGTGTTAAAGTGGACCTTGTGTGGGATTCAACGGGTTATACCCAGATTTGGAGGATTTTTGAGTGGTTAAACTCAGGTTTTTCCTGTTTTTTTGTAGATTTAAGTCTGTTCTCCAAACGCCTCGTGTTGAACGTAAAGGCTGCTTATGGGAAAAACCATGACAAGGCAAAAGATTTCAGTGACAAAAGTCTATGGACAATTGTTTAGACGTTTTCTGCAATGGTTGTTGTTTGTTGAAAAGGGGACATTAGAGACAACAGACAACCTGCCTAACATTCCCACTCTCCTGTTGCCCTCTCCTTGTGCCCTTCGACTCCGATTGTCACCACAGAGGGTTGGGTTAAAAAACAAAGAGAGTAAAAACCCGAGCGGTCCTGCAGAACGACGCGTCTGTGTCGAAACATGTCCTGCAGAGCTTACCCCAGAGCCAGTCTAACAAGTGCTGCAGCTTTGTCTTTTCTCGATCCACGGCTTATTCATGTCATATTACACGACTATTATCAGCCATAACATTACGACCACCTCAGCGTCATAAATCTGTTCTGTAGGAGCCTTCCTAAACTGGTGATTAGCAGATTTGGCGACTTATTTATTCATTCATTTGGTCACCGTTTGTTTGCTGTCATTACATTAATATATGCTGTCATTACATTAATATATTAACAATCTGTGAGCAGCATTTAGGTCCCATCAGTCCATTGTGTTCATTTACATTAATATATTAACAATCTGTGAGCAGCATTTAGGTCCCATCAGTCCATTGTGTTCATTTACATTAATATATTAACAATCTGTGAGCAGCATTTAGGTCCCATCAGTCCATTGTGTTCATTTACATTAATATATTAACAATCTGTGAGCAGCATTTAGGTCTCATCAGTTCATTGTGTTCATAGCCAGAGCAGTCAACTCCTCATTAATGTGAAATAATCCAATCCATTTTCACAGTTCACAGTGTTCAGACCTGGATTAGTCCTCCCTGACTGGAGATCTTTTGTTTCCATCCATCCCTGGGTTGTATAAACATTCCTTACATTCCATAAACTTTCTAAAGATAGAGACAAAAAGAGAGGAGTTGTTTGTTTTTGATCCAATGTGAGCCTCTCTGTCTTTAAATCCTAGTGACGTCTCTATTAATTAGACCGAAGCCATTAACTACTTTAAAGAAAACCTAATTTGTTATAGCACCCTGTTTTTGAGTAAACATGTATGCAGTGTTTTTCTCGTGTGTCCGGTTCCTGTCATGGACCCGTCCCCTGCCCCCTGTCCCCCCCCCGGCTCCTCTCCCACAGTCCCCGGTCAAAGTGCTTCTCACCGCGGTCATGAAGCTCCTGAACAGCGCGTCCAGCAGCATCAGTTTCCAGGGCTCGCTGACTCCCGGCGGCAGCGGGAGGTAGACGTAGTACGCGGCCGCGGAGAGCAGCACGGCTCCGGCCAAACGCAGCCTCATCTCTGCGAGGTGAACCTGCCTCTAGCCCCGCTGCGTGCCTTCCTCCAGACCTGGTTCAGACCGGACTGCCCTGTCCTTGTCCCTGTCCCTGTCCCCGGCCGGTCCCAGCACAGGAGCGGTTCACCTCGAGGTCACTGCTCTGGATTTCAAAATAAAAGCCTTGAAAGCGGGTTGAATGCTTTTAGAAACGGAGCTAACGGCTAGTAACGTCTTATTTCGAAATAACGTTTAAGGAAGTTAGGTAACGCTTGCGTAATGCTAGGTTACATGGGAAATGTAGTCCTACAGATTGTAAACAAGGGTTAGAAATACAAAACGAACCAATGACAAAGAAATAATCATTCAATAACATCAATAACAACTCCAAATCTATGAAAACCGTTTGTGAACATAAGCATTACGTAATGACACTGGTTAAAATGTTAGTGAAAAGGTTGTTGTCCCCTTTAAACCCACAATTAACCAACTGATGCGTAAGTAAGTATTGTCTCTTATCCAAGTTTCAAGCACCAATTATGGCCATATTTATGCTTTTGTAACATTTAGAAGTTGATCATGTTTTAAACAGAGCTAAGCAGGTTTTCCATATATGAGTAAATTTAATATTTAATATTTGTCTTCTGCCTGAAACAGACTCAGAATCTAACAAGACGACAAACAAGTCTGCTCCAGTGTTCTCCGATAAATAATCTCATGTACAGTTCAAAATAATAGCAGTACAATGTGACTAACCAGAATAATCCAGGTTTTAGTATGTTTTTATTGCTAAGACAAGTTCCCAGCAGGTGCAGTAGGTTCATGATATCTCTCTTAAGGCTGTGCAACATTTATTAGAAAGGGCTGTGTTCAAAACTAGTTTGTAGAAAGTCTTTTGTGTCTGAGATCTAGTTGTATGTGCACAGTTTTTTGAGGTTGACTACACATCTTCCTCGTTAGTATAGTGGTGAGTATCCCCGCCTGTCACGCGGGAGACCGGGGTTCAATTCCCCGACGGGGAGGCATCAATCTTTTTCCATCGCTTCTCCTCAATTTATCCATGACTTTATAGGATTTTGCAGCTCTTTTAGGTCTTGTTTGACATTTGGAGTTAATCTCTTTGTTCCTTTTGTTGTATCAAAGTGGAAATAACAAAGCAAGAAGGAAAACGAGTTCTGGGGATAGTTCATACTATTGGAAGGTTTATCTGAACTTTTAGCAACTCTGTTTTATTTTGTCTGAGAAGGTTCTCAGTAATCCAGGTCATCTGAAACTAACACTGATTGGACCATGGCTTCCTTCAGCCCTCTCTCAAACCATCTGGCCATCTGGTCTCTTTGAGGTTGAGGTGCTGCAGTCTCAGGTCCTCCAGGATTGTGTAAAGGAATCACCTTGGGTTCCCTTTTCCACATTTTACATACGTTGTTGTGGTCACAAGGAGTGTCAAATATAATCTATTCTGTTAAATGAATGTGAATGTGCACATGTACAGACTAGAGTACGAAATGAAACATTAAAAAACACGCAATATATCTATCTTAAAATACAGTTTTGTGATTTTTCGTATTGTGGCAGGTGTATTGTGGTACTTATTGTTTTGCCAGGTGTTAGTGTTGTATAGAGCTCTTTATTCAGGTGATGCATGTTACAGTTGTTACGAGAATTAACTTTACAGATTAAATGAGCAGACGATGGAGACTGTATATGATTTGAAAATAAAAGACAGGTTTAATCTTTGCAAAGAGAAACAAAACAGACACACATGAACAATGGCACGTGGAAGGTTTTGCTTAAAGGTGTAAACAATACATGAAGCTTTTATAGATGTACATTATGTCCCTCTCAGATCCAGGCTCGTGGATGGACGTGTATTGAGCTGTCAGTCACAGATGTGTGTCACTAAGTGAACAGGACAGTGTAACTGGACAATGATTAGATGTAGTGCAAAGTCATGTCTTTGTATTGTTTTGTTTGGCTCTGGCGCCAAATATGAGATACAGCTGAAAACATTAAGTCATACTTGTTTGTGGATAAGCATATGACCTGGAGCAGGAGTGAGAGCATAATATATATTAATGGAGATGTACAATTCCCATAACAACAGTTTAGGAATAAATCAAGATTAAAAACAGCAAAATAACCCCAAAAACATTTCCGCTCATGTACAAGTGGAGCTACACGGGCTGAGAAGTGTTGTAATGTACAATAAATAATGTCAAAAGAGTTTATGAGCTGAGGCTAAGGCTCTATTTTTGGACTGAATCTCTGGTCTGCTTCAAAACTTTTGCTTTGGTAATAAATACAACTAGATTCAACATGACTAGCTGTTTTTTTTTATAATCATTTGTTTTTAAAGCTAATGTTATTTCTGTTTCTCAAAACACAAGAAGTAACTAGAATTACTTTCTCCTTGGTCCAACCATTTCTTATAAAGACTCCTCAAAATACATTTAATAAAAAATAAATAATTTTTTTTTCCTCATTAGGGTTCACTTTTGTCAGTAATGTTTATTCATAATACTTCATTTTCTAAGAATTTACATTTCAGTGTTTTTTTTTTTTTTTTTTTTAAATTGTCTCTTTACCATATCACAAACTATTTCATCAGTAAGTAATTTATTATTTAAGATGAGCTGTAGCCTAACATGACGCTGGTCTCCGGGGACGCGTAGCGTCAGATGTCGGTGACCCTCTTCCTCAGGTCTTCCCCGGCTTTAGACAGTTGTATTCAGTTATACAAGTTCATTTATTCAATTAGCAACAAAACGGTTTCTATTTTTAGTTTTTATCTAAATTAGTTCATACACTAAAGCCAATGCAAAACAAATCATTTCATAAGATCCTAGTCCATAATAAAGCAGACAATCTAATGAATATCACATCAGCAGCAGCCCTAACTCAAGCTGGAGAAGAAACAGGGATCATAAAGACATGTTACCGGACAATGAAGGCCTTTAGCAGAGCGACCTGAGTCTGGTGAAGGGCGTTTGTACAAATACAAAACTAACAACAAAAACCATTGGATTCTAGGCATTTTAGAAAATAAATAAATAAATGTAGTTAGGTTTAGGGGTTGAGCAGTTAAAAGAAAACCAATTCTGGCAAAACATTCTGCAGAGTTTTTTTATTCAAACTTGAACCACATCTTTAGTAACACAATCAAATATTGGATTTGTTTGTGCCATTTTAAATCTGATACAACACTTAAATATGGTCATGTAGCATTCAATGTAAAAAGATTAAACAAACAAATAAAAAAGTGAATTTGTCGTAAGAACAGTTATGTTGTAGATTGTTTATAAAGACGTTCACAGGTTGGTGACTGAGAAACACAGGTCGGTCACAGGTCTCGTCCACGGTCGGTGTAAAGGTCACTCCTCGTCGATCAGACTGCACCAGAAACAAGATTAGAAGAGTTTAAAACAAGAGTTTATAGTATGTCTAACCCGAGATACTGAGTAAGTCGAAGGCTACAATTTAACACCAGCAGCTTCAACCTTTTAAAGTCCTTAAAAAGGTAGTGTGTAACTTTAGCCAGTAGAGGGCGACAGAAGAATGCACCTGTCATTTAAAACCTGGACGATCAGCTTTGACAACAGAGGCTCTGTACAAATTTAAAAGGAAGTATTAACTATTTTTTTTTTATGCAAAACAATCTTATTCAAATGTAGGTGGAGAGTCATATAGACAGCATCTGACAGCAGAGGCTCTGTGGTGATTCAGGTGAGTACTGGCTTCTGCTTTTTATATTAATAATAATAATTTAGGTTAAGTGTCTTGCCCAAGGACACAACGACAGTATGTGGGGGAAAGTTAAGTTTTTACGATTTGACACAATTGAACAACCTACTTGTAACACACTGTAAAAATGTTTATGTTTTAAATATCCAAGTGTGTATTCTCAAGCCTTTTAAATGTTTATTCCTTCATCAGAAGTACATCTTTCTTTAAATATACGTCGAGCTAAGTGGGACTAAAGTGTGTGTCGTCTTATTCACTGTGGAAACTTTTCATTCTTTTAACACTTTTAATAAATAAATTTTAATAATAAAATGTAAGCATTAGTCTGCCAATTATAAAGACGTATTAACTTATTGGGTCAGCCGACAGACTTGTCAGGGCCCAGGACCACATTCTAACAGTGGGCCCCTCTGAAATGAATGCATTTATTAAGCCTGTTTGTTTGTTGACCAGGTAATACAGCGCTGACACACCCAGGCAGCCCCATATCCTGCTTCCTCCTTCCTCACCTGAGTCTTGTCACCTTCAACACCAACAGATAAGGGAGGCCTGCTGCAGCAGGGACTACACCCCTCTGGGCCCTGATGGTAAAGAGGAACTCATTTTGGTCATTATAATAAGTTCTGTTATTTAGTGTGCGTCTAAACAATAGAAAAAAGAAGATGCGGGCACAGTCAGAGAGAGATGGGGGCCCAGACGATTGTAGTAGGGCCCTTAGGAGCCCCTGATGTTCCACACAGTAGTCCAGCTCACACCCAGTAGTTACCTCCACCTATAGGCACGGATCAAATAAGAAAAACACAGGCAGGTGTGGTGATTGTCAGATATTTAAATCTAAGAGAACTGCTGTAAAAGAAAGAATGGTCTGTAGTTTGTGTAAAAATGTTTGTTTACACTTTAATGGATTGGTTTAACTTTTGCCGTCTTCATTTGAGTTGGAAATGTTCCGGTCTGAAAGGACAGATTAGAAATATGTGTGAGGTTTTTAAATCAACTGTCTTTTTAAATACTGTTATAGCGACATCATTACAATCAATAGATTTAAAAATTACATTTATTGACTATTGCCTTTACTTCCATTTAGTTGACTGGTGACCATTTGACAATACGCAGAAGTACAAAGTTGTTTTATGGAGCTTGAGAGTATGAATAATGGAGGAAACAAAATGCATTGGCAATAAATAAACATATTGAAGATAAGAGAATAAACAAAATGTTCAAATAAATACAATACAGTATATAGGGAAGGGTGTGGTACCCAACTGTCCCAACTGTTAGTTCAGAGGTTGACCCTTTTAGCAGGTCTTAAATTCCTTTCGGGGTTTTTCCCCCAAAAAAATCTCTGTTCAAATCCTCCAAAAAAATAAAGAGCGGAAAACGTAGTCCTCATTTATGCCGTTGCAGAAAATAGAAAAGTTAATCCTACCAGCTCGCCATCCAGTGTTCTGAGTTGGAACCCAAATCCCCACAAAAAAAAAATAAAAAAAAAACCCCGACCTGAAAAAAAGGTAAGAATAAATCAATATTCAGGTTTAGTAAATCATTCAGTCTTATAGTTACCGGTAACATTAAAATTTAGTTTCATTACTTAACATTCCTATAAAAAGGAGAAAAAAAAATACAATAAAGTTCACTACATCAGTTCACAACTTTTTCCCTTTCCTCCAAAAGCCATAGTGATAACATGTACACTTTAGCATTAGCCACACATTACATTACCATTAAGCTAACGAGCAGTTAGCACAAACAATTCATCAAACCGTACCAAAAAGAACAGAATAGCGGCATTAGATGTCAGCCGAATTTAAGGTAGACAAGACAAGACAAGACATTTATTTTTGTATAGCCCAATATCACAACAACAGCCGCCTCAAAGGGCTTAACAGACTGCACTAGACAACATCCCCTGTCCTTAGACCCTCCATCAGGGTGAGGAAAAACTCCAAAAAAACCCAGCCGGGAAAAAAGAGAAACCTCAGGGAGAACCACAGAAGGAGGGATCCACTCCCAGGACGGACAGGCCGTGCAGGAATGTGTCCAGGACAGTTGAAAAAAAAATACATAAAATACAAAACATATTCACAAAAAACATTTATGTTGACAGCGTCCAGTGTCCACTCTGTCTGTGTATGTAAGGTGGATGGGACCTCAGCCATTATCAAGGTAGATGAAAGATGAGCTGTTGGTCCTCACAGGGGGGGCAGTACACATCAGCAGCAGATCAGAGGTTTGCGTCCACCCTAGGAGGAGGTAGAAAGGAGAAAAACAAAAGTGCTAAATACTACTGAAAAAGGCAGATGTAATAATAATATGAGCGGTTGAGTGTGTACCTACAGCTACAACCAGTGTAAACCTAACCCTATGATCAATCAGTCTCCATACGTTTGGTGAAATAAGTAAGTTTTGAGTTTGCTTTTGAAAATCTCAACAGAGTCAGATCGCCGCACTTCCACCGGGAGCCCATTCCACAAAAATGGGTCTCTATAAGAAAAGGCTCTGTAGCAGACTTCTTCTTTATTCGAGGAAGTTGAAGGAGGCCAGCGTCCTGAGAGCGAAGGGTACGAGCTGGAGTATAACAGGTGATAAGGTCAGATAGGTCAGAGGGCGCGCGTCCACAAAGGATTTTATATGTTAACAAGAGAACTTTGAAATCAGCTCTAACATGAGGAAGTGTAATGAAGCCAGGACCGGAGTAATGTGATCCAACTTCCTGGTCTTTGTTAAAAGTCTGGCGGCTGTATTTTGGACCATTTGTAGTCTGTGAGTACTTTTCTTCGGCAGTCCAGAGAATAACGCATTACAGTAGTCCAGCCTGGATGTGACAAATGCATGAATGAGAATTTCAGCATCAGCTAAAGAGAGGCAGGAGCGAATTTGTGAGATATTCCGCAAGTGAAAAAAAAAAAAGGTAAGATGCAGTATATTCATATACTGTAAACTAATACACCATTATTCAAAATAGTGCTTTACATTTCAAAAATATACTAAGAATTACCCGTTTTCGTAATGCGGTTCCGTTCGAAAACGGTCATCAAATAAATCATAAATAAAATTATTTTAAATAAATAGATGCAGCGGTTGGCATAAGGGCCGTCAATAATACATATTAACAAGACTTACCGCTGAATCTAAGTACTTTTTTCAAGAATTTTAGCAAGATGAAGCACATAAGACTCTGAACTTGTCGTGTTTATGCCCAGCCACAGTGAGAGCGCAACAGGAAGTTCCCGGATATTTCTCTTCTCCAGGGTTTAGGTGTACTGTACGCAATTTCCCATCAGGTGACCGGGTTACATTAACACTAAATATAGAGGATTATTTCCCTTGTATCACCTCTAACAGGATCAGGAGTTAATTTTGCAAGGTCATACTTTTGCAAGAAATTCTTTCTGATCCAACCTGCTGTAATAGTGTAAATATAGGTAAATAGTATAAAAGCAACATGGGCACCTATGTCACAGATTAGAAGCCTGCTGTCAATATTATTGAAGAAAATAATGTTGCTGTGTGCTGGGATTCTGCTGGGTTTGGTAATCCTAGGATTCAGACTCAAACTATTCATTACATTGATAAAATCCTGGGTTGATTTGTGTAATTTAACAAGTTACAATCCCCACAGATCAATAAGGTTTTGTTATCACTACAATCAAATGTTTTTTGCTCTTCTCATTCAGTCTTCTCATTTTAATATTTAAGCATTCTATTACATCATTCTTATCCATTACCTTGTATAAAACACTTTAAGATTATTCTGCCTCCTGTTTTATTCAGTCTATTTAAAAGTTTCTGTTATTTCAATGACACTAAACTCATGTTCTATTTGCTGCAAGTATTCTTTGATTGATATGAAGTTTGCATACATACTTTAATAATAAAATGTAAGCATTAGTCTGCCAATTATAAAGGACGTATTAACTTATTGGGTCAGCCGACAGACTTGTCAGGGCCCAGGACCACATTCTAACAGTGGGCCCCTCTGAAATGAATGCATTTATTAAGCCTGTTTGTTTGTTGACCAGGTAATACAGCGCTGACACACCCAGGCAGCCCCATATCCTGCTTCCTCCTTCCTCACCTGAGTCTTGTCACCTTCAACACCAAAAGATAAGGGAGGCCTGCTGCAGCAGGGACTACACCCCTCTGGGCCCTGATGGTAAAAAGGAACTCATTTTGGTCATTATAATAAGTTCTGTTATTTAGTGTGCGTCCAAACAATAGAAAAAAGAAGATGCGGGCACAGTCAGAGAGAGATGGGGGCCCAGACGATTGTAGTAGGGCCCTTAGGAGCCCCTGATGTTCCACACAGTAGTCCAGCTCACACCCAGTAGTTACCTCCACCTATAGGCACGGATCAAATAAGAAAAACACAGGCAGGTGTGGTGATTGTCAGATATTTAAATCTAAGAGAACTGCTGTAAAAGAAAGAATGGTCTGTAGTTTGTGTAAAAATGTTTGTTTACACTTTAATGGATTGGTTTAACTTTTGCCGTCTTCATTTGAGTTGGAAATGTTCCGGTCTGAAAGGACAGATTAGAAATATGTGTGAGGTTTTAAATCATCAACCGTCTTTTTAAATACTGTCATAGCGACATCATTACAATCAATAGATTTAAAAATTACATTTATTGACTATTGCCTTTACTTCCATTTAGTTGACTGGTGACCATTTGACAATACGCAGAAGTACAAAGTTGTTTTATGGAGCTTGAGAGTATGAATAATGGAGGAAACAAAATGCATTGGCAATAAATAAACATATTGAAGATAAGAGAATAAACAAAATGTTCAAATAAATACAATACAGTATATAGGGGAAGGGTGTGGTACCCAACTGTCCCAACTGTTAGTTCAGAGGTTGACCCTTTTTAGCAGGTCTTAAATTCCTTTCGGGGTTTTTCCCCCAAAAAAATCTCTGTTCAAATCCTCCAAAAAAATAAAGAGCGGAAAACGTAGTCCTCATTTATGCCGTTGCAGAAAATAGAAAAGTTAATCCTACCAGCTCGCCATCCAGTGTTCTGAGTTGGAACCCAAATCCCCACAAAAAAAAAATAAAAAAAAAACCCCGACCTGAAAAAAAGGTAAGAATAAATCAATATTCAGGTTTAGTAAATCATTCAGTCTTATAGTTACCGGTAACATTAAAATTTAGTTTCATTACTTAACATTCCTATAAAAAGGAGAAAAAAAAATACAATAAAGTTCACTACATCAGTTTACAACTTTTTCCCTTTCCTCCAAAAGCCATAGTGATAACATGTACACTTTAGCATTAGCCACACATTACATTACCATTAAGCTAACCAGCAGTTAGCACAAACAATTCATCAAACCGTACCAAAAAGAACAGAATAGCGGCATTAGATATTAGCCGAATTTAAGGTAAGATGCAGTATATTCATATACTGTAAACTAATACACCATTATTCAAAATAGTGCTTTACATTTCAAAAATATACTAAGAATTACCCGTTTTCGTAATGCGGTTCCGTTCGAAAACGGTCATCAAATAAATCATAAATAAAATTATTTTAAATAAATAGATGCAGCGGTTGGCAAAAGGGCCGTCAATAATACATATTAACAAGACTTACCGCTGAATCTACGTACTTTTTTCAAGAATTTTAGAAAGATGAAGCACATAAGAGTCTGAACTTGTCGTGTTTATGCCCAGCCACAGTGAGAGCGCAACAGGAAGTTCCCGGATATTTCTCTTCTCCAGGGTTTAGGTGTACGCAATTTCCCATCAGGTGACCGGGTTACATTAACACTAAATATAGAGGATTATTTCCCTTGTATCACCTCTAACAGGATCAGGAGTTAATTTTGCAAGGTCATACTTTTGCAAGAAATTCTTTCTGATCCAACCTGCTGTAATAGTGTAAATATAGGTAAATAGTATAAACATGGGCACCTATGTCACAGATTAGAAGCCTGCTGTCAATATTATTGAAGAAAATAATGTTGCTGTGTGCTGGGATTCTGCTGGGTTTGGTAATCCTAGGATTCAGACTCAAACTATTCATTACATTGATAAAATCCTGGGTTGATTTGTGTAATTTAACAAGTTACAATCCCCACAGATCAATAAGGTTTTGTTATCACTACAATCAAATGTTTTTTGCTCTTCTCATTCAGTCTTCTCATTTTAATATTTAAGCATTCTATTACATCATTCGTATCCATTACCTTGTATAAAACACTTTAAGATTATTCTGCCTCCTGTTTTATTCAGTCTATTTTAAAAGTTTCTGTTATTTCAATGACACTGAACTCATGTTCTATTTGCTGCAAGTATTCTTTGATTGATATGAAGTTTGCATACATACTTTACTATTAAAATCTTTAATTGACAGTTTCTCATCAGTTATGAGGTTTTTGTTGAAGTGATTGTTGACCATTGAGTTTTATGAATATTTAACTTTATTTATATTTGATTATAACTTTATATTTGACACCCAAGTACTTTATATTTTATTTAGTTTTTTCAGTGATTTAGATTTTTTTGCAATATCAGCATCCTTTTTGGTTAGATGATCATTTATTATTATTATTATTATTACATCAATTTTATATAGCGCTTTACATTATTCATTCAAGACGCTTTACATTATTCATTCAATTATTTGTTCACTCCACAGTCTCACACTGGTGGTGGTAAGCTACATCTGTAGCCACAGATGCCCTGGGGCAGACTGACAGAGACGTGGCAGCCATTTTGCGCCTACGGCCTCTCCGACCATCATCACATACATTCACTGAACATTCTTACACATTCATACGAGGCAAGGTGGGTTAAGTGTCTTGCCCAAGAACACAACGACAGTATTAACTGTGGAATCGAACCTACTACCTTCCGGTTGAATTTACGGCTGCTCTACCACTGAGTCAATGCCACAGACACTGAGTCCCTTTAGCTTCCTTACTTGTTTAGGTTTCCTGTTCCCAACCCTCCTGATGATGACAGTGGTTTGGTCATTGGTGTTTCTCATTGGGAGGGGGTGACATCCTTCAATGTTGTGTAAGTCCAGTGGGATGCCTTTGGACTGAAGAAAAGCATTCCCCTGTTGCTCGGTCAAACTCTCCTCCAGCTTGTTCCCGCTGTCGGGGGCCACTGCTCGAGCATATGACCTTGGTTTGACCCGTAGCCCGGTGATAATGACATTGTTGTTGATGAATTATTGCTCCAGCTCATCCACTCGCCTCTCAATGTCTGCAATCTTCTTTTGTTTCACTTCTTCCAACAGTTTCAGAAGCTGAAGAAGTCATGGGACTTTTTAATTAATGTCACTGGCTACTAACTTGTAACGCCTCACTGTGTTCCAGCGGAGAACAGAAGGATGTAGACTGTAGCACAACTCTTCAATGTAAATAACCACAGGTACACAAGAGCGCCCCCATCAGGACTCACACTGTCCAATCAACTCTTAACCAGAAACCAGAGACTTATCCAATCACAGAAGTCTCAGGTTAAACCCATCCACCTGAGGGATATAAAACTCAGCTCTCAGTTGAACTTGACAAAGTGTCTTAGATGTGGGACAAAATATTTTTACCTTCAAGCTTACATCCAGATGCCTTTATTGAAATCTTTTTATAATTATGTCCTGGATGAACGAGAACGTCCACAGACAGAGTTTACACTTTGATATTTTTTCTTTGCAGGTTGGGCCATAATGTTCTGTCTGTGGTGGTGACCCTGGCTGATGTGGTCCTGTGGTTCACAGTAAACCAAGACCATGACTAGACCAAGACCTTCAGGTACTAAGACCAGGTCAAGACCAAGACCAGACCCAAAGCATGATACACTGTAAAAGATACAAGGAAACAGTTTAAAAATCTAAACAGTCCAGGTCCAGACTCTTGGACAGTGTTTAGTGAAGGAGACAGAGTTAGAGAGTTTTTATAGAATATAAATATACTGTAATGGTCTGAAGACAGGTCTCAGGACTACATCAGCAGTGGTGGACACCAGACATAATGCCAAAAAGCTGAAGAGAAGTCCTGACTGTGGGACTCCTGCTGACCATTGCTGACAGGTTGAAGTTTAGAGTTTAGTTTGGACGCCTCAGTTAATCAGCAGATGTTCCATATATGACTTTGCCATGTTCTAAAAATGAATGGGTTAGAGACAGTGGCTCTGAGGAGAAGACAGGAGGAAGAACTGGAGCTAGTGGTAGAGGATTCACTGAAATGAATACTAACATCCTTTAACAGAATAACTCTGGTTCAGACTGAGCACAGACAATTAACAACACAAAGTCTATTGTTGTTTTCAGGAGATCATCAAGAACCTCAACAAGACAAGAGCCGAGAGAGGACCATGGACCCTACATGAAGAAATCAAATGGAATATTACTTTAAATGTGCAAATAAAATAAATGTCACATTTTAAATGTAGTATCTTAGAACCTATGCTGTGATAGACTGACTTGAATGGTTGTTTGTAGTAATCTGCCCTGACCTCTGACCTCAAAATGTATTATAATCTTGAAGAAGTTACTTAAATGTTCACGTTTGTATTTGATATGTTACGGTAATAAGGTGTTCCTGTAAAGCTGAAAACATATATAACACATAAGGACATAATCAAGATTGTTCTGGCAAACATTAACATAAAGGTGAAACCATTCCTCATGGACTCAGGATGAAAATGTCACAAAAATAATTCAAATGTTAACAAACACATTTGGGACTCATACAAATAATGTTTAAAGAAAGAATCTAAACATAGTTCTACCTTTAAACCTACTTTATTTCAAGATCTTTTTTAATTTAAATGTGGTCAATCCTTTTATTTAAATGGACTTTAATAATTGTTTACTGATGATGTGTTAATGTGTATTACCTTGTGTGTATTCTTTCACTGCAAATGCTTTTGTTCATATTTTATTTTTCCCTGATGCTTGAATTGATATATTCATCAAAAGTAACAGAAGTAGTATTAGAAATGGAGATGGAGGGTGCCATCTTAAAATCAACAAACCAATGGAGAGTGGTAAGATGGTGGAGCCGGAGAACTGGGCAGGTACTTTTGTCTAGGATAATGATAACGTCATTACGTACGTAGACGAAGTCTATCAAAAAACCTGCGCAATGCCTAGTCTGCCTTTTTCACGGTAACCGTGAAGTACGTAAGTACGTAAAATTTCCGCTAAAATTATGAGGCATTATAAACAATTATATTAATGTCCATTTATGTTAACTATACGGTCAAAGTATCTGCCAATCTTATCTGCTTTTCATTGTTATTTGCACTTTATTTTATTTTGTGGCAAACGTATTTTACTTTACGGTCAACGACAACGTGGAACAATGTTTTCTCATTCTCTCATTTAAATTTGCTTATTTAGCCCCTAATCTATTCAAATCTCTATCGTCAATAAACATTGTTCTGTGAGAGATTTGAAAATTGTTCTTCTAAATTTAGGTTAAAATAGCAAACCGATGTTTAGGCTAAGGCTAAGCTAGGTGCTAGTCACAAGCCATGGTTTAGACTAAGGCCTAACCTCGTGACTTCCTGCTCTTCCTGGTTCAAACTCTCAGATGTGGTGGTTACACTAATAATGTTGTGTAAAAGGACTTATTGTGCATGGGATCCAATACAGAATCATTTTATTGTGAATAAAATATATTTAATGCGATTATATCAATTAAAATGTTTTTTAAAAACAATCTCAAAAAATTATTTTAAGTAACTGTATTGTAAGCATATTTTCTATTCTTGTAGTACCATTAAAACTAGTTATTTGACCAAACATAACAATTAGAGTGTAGCCTATGAGCCAGGCCTTCTCCTCCAACATCAGTGTCTCCTCACAAATGCACTTCTGGAAGAATGTTTTCCCAGAACATTCCCATAAACAAACTCGTGAACTTTCTGGAAAGCCTAGAAGACTTGAAGCTGTTACAGTTGCAAAGGGTGGGATGACATCATATCAAACCCTATTTTACATAGAAAGCATAAAAATAAATAGTTGTTCATGAATTTACTCTAAAACACAATTTAAATTGATCATCACATTAAATTCATAATGTTTTCTGTTAAGTACACAGGTGCATGTAGTCCACCGGATTGGACACTGTCTGTAACTATCTGAAATAAATCTTGAGTCATGCTTTTATAATTCATGCATTCATGCAGTATCATTAGTGCATTAAGAATGGAAATATTATGCTCCAACATAGCACACTGTTTTATTCTAATCTGAAACACACTTATATGTTTAAATTTAATATACTTAAGCGTGCTTTTTTATTTAAATCTGGGCTTGGCACTTTGGGGGCCAAAGAATGAGACATTAAAAGCAGGTTAAGATATTATTACTTGTTGAAAATGATTAAAATTCTTTTTTATTGTTTTTTCACACCATTGCAGGATGACAGCTCCTCCACATGAGCCTGTGCATCCTAATATGAACCCAGGTAAAACCAGACTGCTGCTCAGAAACACAGTCATTGTGTAGTTTTACAGAAATGTGTTTATTTATTTATTTTCTTATGTTTACAGGGACCCGCTCTAATGTGACCTGGAGATCAAGATACCGTCCTTGGGGTTATATAATGACCGCTCCTCCACCTGAGCCACTGCGTCCTATAAGGATTCTTGGTAAAATCAGACTGCAGCTGAGATACACAAAGTCACTGTCTAAATGTATAGATTTATTTTTACAGATGTATATTTACAGATACGCTCCGTGGCTCTACCATTTTGCAAGTGGAACCTGAACTGCCAAACTGGTAAGCACAGCTTCTCATTCACCAAGGCCTATGCCAGCACTTTGATCGCCCTTTGCACAAACTGAAAAATAAGAGATTTCAAAATAAGAAACTGATATTAAAAAAACAACTCCAATTCTGTTGCCCTGGTCAAGCCCCAAAATTTGACTATAGGCCAGGGATACATCCCAAATCTTACTTAATTCGGCTCATATATGCAACATCCTGTTAAAAAAACTAAAATTACTGTATATTGTGGCCACGCCCCTTGCCTAACAGCATGCTTGTCATAATTCAAAAATCACTGAATTTTGGTACATTTTCAGAGCGTCAGATTAGGGAAGAAGAAAGCCAGACCACCCTGTAGTACGAGTCAGGTTTAAGACCTTTATGTATCTTACCATATTTGTCATTTTGCAGGTTGTTCCAGATCGGCCTGCCTTTAATGACATGCTGTGTTTGCGAGTGGATCAAGCAGAGGCTCGAACCAAATACAAGTTTTCCAATTACCCAACAGCTTCTCAAGAAAATTCTTGATTGGCTAATTAAGGATGCTTCACAAAAAATATCTAAAGCTGTCAGTGAGGTTAACCGTTCTTGAAGCTTCGACACTTCAAAAATGGTTCATTATTTGTTCATTACTTCAGAGTTCAATGTCACATTGATCAAGTAGGACATCTAGTGGTCAATAAAATGAAAAGTATTAAAGTGTTGGTGATTTGTGTCATTTATTGGTTCAGTAAATATAAATACTATATTATTGTTTGGAATTGAGAGGGTCCTGGCTGCAGAACCAAATGGGTGGAGTGAGAGCTTTAGCTCCACCTCGCTGAGAGGAGAGTTTAGCAAATAATTGGCAGCTGTCAGTAGGAAGTAGTTGCCCTTAAAACGTATATCAAAGGTGCCTCCCTCAGATGCTGTGTGAAACCCTTAGAGGGGAATATTGTCCTAACCTTAACCACAGTCTGCTCCAGCCCTAACCCTAACCAGTGATGGTGGAATATGTCTTTCCGCTTATAGCCTAGTATCTTGACCATAATCTCCTGGACATCCTTCCAAAACTGTCCACTTGTAGCTTGTTTTTAGTGGTTTTCCCTTTAAGTTGTCCTCTTCACAGCTGGGTTTGTTCACGTCAAAAGGTCTGATCACTGTAACAGTACAGTTTACAGGTTTAGTGTCTGAGGCGCAGTAATATTTGTATCAACATTAATGATATTCTCAAGGTTCGAAAGACTTCTGAAACTACATTATACCAAGACCTCAACAGAATTGTGAAATCGAAAAGCTCATGAAAAGCAGCAGGACAGGTAGATTACAGGAGAGCAGCACTAATATTATTTGACCAAATGTATAACTATTAATTGATTTAATGATTAAATTGAATGAACTGAATGTGGCAGTAGTTATTTTGTAGAAAATCTAGATGACCAGCTGTCATCAATTTGTTTAACAAAGCTTTAAACAAATTTAATGGAAGGGCTTATTTTTTGTTTAGCAAACCAAGTTTAAGCAAATAGTAAGTGGAGAGTCTTAAAGACTCCTTTCGACATTCCTTCGACAGCAGAGGCTCTGTGGTGATTCAGGTGAGTCCTGGCTTCAGCTTTTTACTATCTGACATAATTGAACAGCTTAAATATAACACGCTGTAAAATGTTTCTTTTTAAAACATCTAATTATTTTTATTATTACTATTATTATTATTATTGGCAGCCATTCCGTTCATACGGCCTCTCCGACCATCACCACATGCATTCACATTCTTACACATTCATACAATTGTATTGTATAATTGTTTGTATTTTCAATTTTTAATTCCTTATCATAAGTACTTCTTTCTTTAAATATATATCAAGCTAAATGGGACTAAAGTGTGTGTATTCTTAATTATTGTGGAAACTTTTAATGCTTTTAACACTTTTGATAAAATGTAATTAATAGCCTGCAAATGATGCAAATTATGTCCCATTATTTAAAGTTTTTAAGTGTGCCAACTGACCCTTAGCTACAGATGAAGTCAGTCCACAGAGGTCTGTTTAGACTTTAAGATTATCGTCACAAGAAAAAAAGATCAAATCACTGCAATGTCCTGGATGAACGAGAACGTCCACAGACAGAGTTTACACTTTGATATTTTTTCTTTGCAGGTTGGGCCATAATGTTCTGTCTGTGGTGGTGACCCTGGCTGATGTGGTCCTGTGGTTCACAGTAAACCAAGACCATGACTAGACCAAGACCTTCAGGTACTAAGACCAGGTCAAGACCAAGACCAGACCCAAAGCATGATACACTGTAAAAGATACAAGGAAACTGTTTAAAAATCTAAACAGTCCAGGTCCAGACTCTTGGACAGTGTTTAGTGAAGGAGACAGAGTTAGAGAGTTTTTATAGAATATAAATATACTGTAATGGTCTGAAGACAGGTCTCAGGACTACATCAGCAGTGGTGGACACCAGACATAATGCCAAAAAGCTGCAGAGAAGTCCTGACTGTGGGACTCCTGCTGACCATCGTTGACAGGTTGAAGTTTAGAGTTTAGTTTGGACGCCTCAGTTAATCAGCAGATGTTCCATATATGACTTTGCCATGTTCTAAAAATGAATGGGTTAGAGACAGTGGCTCTGAGGAGAAGACAGAAGGAAGAACTGGAGCTAGTGGTAGAGGATTCACTGAAATAAATACTAACATCCTTTAACAGAATAACTCTGGTTCAGACTGAGCACTGACAATTAAAAACACAAAGTCTATTGTTGTTTTCAGGAGATCATCGAGGACCTCAACAAGACAAGAGCCGAGAGAGGACCATGGACCCTACATGAAGAAATCAAATGGAATATTTACTTTAAATGTGGAAATAAAATAAATGTCACATTTTAAATGTAGTATCTTAGAACCTATGCTGTGATAGACTGACTTGAATGGTTGTTTGTAGTAATCTGCCCTGACCTCTGACCTCAAAATGCAGTATAATCTTGAAGAAGTTACTTAAATGTTCATGTTTGTGTTTAATATGTTACGGTAATAAGGTGTTCCTGTAAAGCTGAAAACATATATATCCTACCAGAGCAAACGTTCACTGGTGTTATTCAGGTTCGTTCAGAAAATCTGATTTACAGTGATGGCACACTTAAGGATCTGATCAAGAATGTTCTGGCAAACATTAACATAAAGGTGAAACACATTTGGGACTCATACAAATAATTATAATTATAATAACAATAATACTTTTTTAATTTAAATGTCAATCCTTTTATTTAAATGGACTTTAATAATTGTTTACTGATGATGTGTTAATGTGTATTACCTTGTGTGTATTCTTTCACTGCAAATGCTTTTGTTCATATTTTATTTTTCCCTGATGCTTGAATTGATATATTCATCAAAAGTAACAAAAGTAGTATTAGAAATGGAGATGAAGAGAGTGCCATCTTAAAGTCAACAAACCAATGGAGAGTGGTAAGATGGTGGAGCCACTCCTACCACCTGCGTACCAGGTTACGTCATCACTTAGCCATATATAATCAAGCGCAACGCATGCTCAGTCTCTTTTAAGAAGCATTCTCGATAAGTACGTACACTTTATTATAAAAAATTTTTGCAAAATTTAAGAAGTATTATTAACAAATATAAACTATAAGAAATGATATCATAAATGTCGATTTATGTTATAAATATACAGTCAAAGATATTGCCTAGATCTGATCTGAATTTCCTTGTTATTTGAAATTTACTTTACTCCGCGGTGAACGCACCGACGGCATTGAACAATGTCGATAATCTTAGATCACTTATTTGAATTTGCTTAGCCCATCATCTATGTATATCTCTATCGATAATAAGCCTGGTTCTGTAAGAAGTGTGGAAATTGTCCTTCTAAATTTAGGTTAAAAAAGCACACCGATGTTAGGCCAAGCTAGATGCTAGCTAACCCTAGGATGACTCATGCTTAAATTTACAACGAATACTCGGTCCCTTTTCAGAAGCACACTCTTCCTGATAAGTACATACACTTTATTATAAAAAGATATTTGCGAAATTTAAGAAGTATTATCAACAAATATAAACTATAAGAAATTATATCATATATGTCTATTTATGTTATAAATATACGGTTGCCTAGATCTTATCTGAATTTCGGCATCAAACAATGTCGATAAGTTTAGATCACTTATTTGAATTTGCTTAGGCCATCATCTATTTATAATAATGTTTGACAAGTAAAAATCTTTAAATGCCTTTATTGAATACTTAATGTGTGTGTTTACTGATGTGTGTGGATTTGTCTCTTTGTCTGCACACTACCACAACAGGGTAAATGTAAGCTAGGGTTAGCTAGCACCTAGCAGCCTAACATCGGTGTGCTTTTTAACCTAAATTTAGAAGGACAATTTCCACACTTCTTACAGAACCAGGCTTATTATTGATAGAGATATAGTAAAAAAAATTTATTGGCTTTATTTCTGAAAAGAAGAGTCAAGATCAATCAAGATGGACCACATCAGGAGAGCCCAACCACCTGAAGCATTGCTTCTTGTTGTGGATCCAGGTAAAATCAGACTGCTGCTGAGATACACAAAGGCATTGTCTCCTAATATCGAATTATTTTTTATATAAATATATTTATTTACAGATAACACATTGCCCCAGGTTCCTGCACTGCCACACAGGTAAGACCATCTCCTCTTTCACCATGGCCCACGACAGCACTTTGATTGCCACCTGCATAAACTCTTGGTCACTGCAAAATAAGACCTTTCAAAATAAGATATTGATAAAAATCCAGCTCCAATCATACTGCCATGGTAAGACACCAAAATATGATAGGCCAGATTGGCCAGTGGGACTTCCCAAAAATTATATTGTGGCAACGCCCCCTGCCTAACAGTATGCTCGTTATAGGTCGTTAAAACACCACTGAACATTCTAATTTAAACTAAATATATCCTGTTACTGGCTCATATTCATAGCAGAAGAGGATCCATAAGAAAAAGGTGAAGATGAGCTGAAGTACAACACTAGCTTAAGTTAACATGTCCCACTGTTCAGTAACTTTGGCTGGAATGAGTGGTTTTCTCACAAATAAAC
This sequence comes from Neodontobutis hainanensis, assembly GCA_024349245.1. NCBI lineage: Eukaryota > Metazoa > Chordata > Actinopteri > Gobiiformes > Odontobutidae > Neodontobutis > Neodontobutis hainanensis. Next base: position 96,313 of record JALDNG010000105.1, on the reverse strand, counting down.
CATTAGAGCTTTACTGTTCACACTCTAAACTGATAAAACAAACGTTCTAACAGAGTTGTCATGTAGTAAAAATTTGCTCTAGAGACCGGAGCCATCTTTTGTACCAGGCTGTAAACTTTATTTTTACACTTGTAAAGTCACCATTGGGCAGAAGAAGGAGATAAAGGCCAGACCCTCCTGTAGTGTGAGCCAGGTTTATGTATCTTACCCTGTTTGTTGTTTTACAGGTGGGTTCGGATCGGCTGGACTTTGGTGACCATCCTCATCATTCGTCTTTGCCTGTGGGTCATGCAGCGGACTGAACTAGGCACAAACTGGCCAACAGTCACATTTCTTGTTCAGAAATGTCTGTGTTTGCTAATGAAGCGTGCTTTTAAAATGATCACAGCAGCTGTCATCGAGTTTGTAAGAGCCATTTTGGATTAAATTAATTTACTTAACTGTATTTAAGTAGGTATTATTGGTGTATTAAAAAACCACAGTCAGGTTTATTAAAAGGTATGTTAGTGAGAACTTAAGTTTTGTTAATGATATATGATTAGTGCATTAATGATGGAACTAAGTGAGCAAAACAGAGTGTCCCTGGACAATGATTAGATGTAGTGCAAAGTCATGTCTTTGTATTGTTTGGATTAGCCTGGCACCAAATAGGAGATACAGCTAAAGACATTAAGTCATACTTGTTTGTGGATAAGCATATGACCTGGAGCAGGGAGAGAGCATAATAGACAATATTAATGGAGATGTACAATTCCCATAACAACTAAATGTTACATTTTAAACTCTATGTTCCCAGGCCCAGCTGAACGGAACAGAAAGGAACCTTGATCCTGCAGTGCAACCCTGGTCAGTACTGCTCCTCATTCACCATTCACTCTTCACTTTGATCGACACGTACATAATTATTATTATTATTATTATTGCATCAATTTTATATAGTGCTTTTTTGGGGACGCAAAGACGCTTTACATATCAATTATTCATTCATATACATTCACACTGGTGGTGGTGAGCTACAACTGTAGCCACAGCTGCCCTGGGGCAGACTGTAAAGTTCCTTTTGAACTGTAACTAACTTTTCCCAGGGTGACACCAAACTTACTCAACATCATCTAAACAAGTGTTCCGTTAAAAGTTCTTTATGGTTTTGTAGAATATTACGATTTTTATTACGTTTTTGTTGCTTGTCCTCAAACACAAAAGTGGTCTAACTTTGACACAAACTTGAATCATTTGTCCTCATGTTTGTTGTTTTACAGGTGGGTTCGGATTTGCTGGCCTTTGATGACCATTCTCATCATTAGTCTTTTCCT